>CAJQUW010006345.1:104317-827278 GCA_907163375.1 Prostheceraeus crozeri | reverse complement strand
AACATTTTCATGGGAATAATCTAATGTTTTACTGCTGAGGTCAGCTTGGGGTGAGCATTAAACTCACGATCCATTGATATATAATATTGCATTTTTGTGAAAACAGTATAATGATATTATGCTTTGATCAAATTCTTCATGGAAGTCCATTTGAATAAGCACATAAATGTTAGATTAATCTTACTAGATAATCAGTGAGGACGTTTCCAGGTTAAAAACCAGAGGCTTTCAGCTTAAACAGGGTTTTAAAACGTAAGAGCCCTAAAACCTGATTAAAACCTTAAATCAGGTCAGCTAATGCCACCTGGCTAGAGAAATCAGTCATGTTCATATCGTGGATCGTGCCGCATGATTAGAGTAGCACAGTCGTCGTTTTTTCGGTGTTACAGGAACAGGACAACAGAAATGCTCGTGTTTTTTTTTTGGTTGGATGACTTCGTGTCATGCTGCTGATGACAAATTTCAGAATACAGAGCAGATCACTAATTTTGTAGTGATCAATGCGTTTACAATGTACATAAAGACAGTTTCAATATCCTAGAAAGGCATCAGGCACTTAAACATAGTAATAGGGAACAAAATCAGCACAAAATGGTAGTTTGGAGCATTTTTATAATTAAAAAGGAAATAATATTGGATAATTGATAATGATAATTTATTTTTGTCCGAAAGGACAAATAACATTTAAAAATACATGCAACGACATCACACGAAGAAATCAAGGCAAATAGAAGTCCCCCGAAGATGGGCACAAACAAATCTGACAAAGGGGGTTTGGTACGCTTAAATCTAAAACCAGTAAGGTACCATGGAAGAATTTGGTCACCAAATGTCATTTTCCGCTGAAAAGTATACGATCTTATAGAAACAGCTTAAATATTCAGTTACTACGTTTGTACATTAACCTTCCAATAGGGCTGAGAAGGTTGTTTCTTCCAATGTCGAATGAACTTGGTCGAATGGTGAAAAAGTAAGCGCGATATGAATGGGAAATGGCGATGTTGGGATAAATCAGTCCCTTGTAGGATTTTTGTTAGCCTCGAGAGGTTCGGTTGGGAGATGGTGAAAAAAATCTTTAGGAATTTAGAATAGTCCATGATAGTCATTCAAAACTTTGAAGAGAAAGATCAATGTGTATCTGATTCTTCCCTCTCCATTCTCTCCGCCAGCATACAAATGAGAGGAGTGCCAAGGTTGAAAAGAACGACTTCTATTAATTAATGTCCACGAAGATGTGGGAAAGAAGCCGTGTGAAAACGTATTTTGAACTCGCTCAATTTTGCTGTATGAACCTTTTCCTTTTTTGAAATGGACAAACTCAATAATAATGTTTCCCCGTATTCTAGAATAACTGCGAACATAGGATTTATTATTACGGAATATTAACCGCGTATCAAATAGCAAAACACAGGTCTCATCCATCACGCGAGATAAACTCTCTTCTTATTCAATGCATGAATCCATCACCGAGCAACAGATTAGCTTTGGATTACTAATGAATATAAGTATAGTAAAAAGGCTCTCGCGGATAAATAGCTGAACGAAAAGAAATATGAAATTGAAGAAGAATAGTTCTAATAATTATAAAGTTATTCTGAGAAATCCTTTTAATACCTTTTCAAGCAATCATTTTGTTTAGTGGTCTCTGTGGCACAGTGGTTAAGTGCTTGGGCCTAGCGATCTTTTGGTCCAAGAGGTCGAGCCCCGAATGGTGTCCATTGGAAGTCGGCAGGAAGGGCACCGGACTAGAAGCACTACAACGCTCCATAAGTCTGACTATGTCAGCACCGTCCAAGCCCCAAGTTATGGGGAGTAGTGACGTAAAAGCTTCAAAAAGTAATCATTTTGTGGTCCTTATCACATGTACATTGGCTCCAATAAATCGATTCAAGCTTCGTATCTGTTTGTATGAGCTGTAATGTTTGCCAGTCGTGGCGCCGTGTCCCTCCCTCCTGAAATGACTCTTTACTTGAGGGTTGGACAGAATACTTAACAAATAATGTACATGCAACAATGGAATTGTTACGATGCTTCGCAACCATGTGGAGTACTTTGCCTCTTTGTGAAAAGCATCCAATGGAGTTTGCAATCGACTTGATCACCATATGTGAAGAATGCAAGATAGTATGATGAAAATAGGTCTAGGAATAGCCTAACTTCGCGTTTGGGAAAATACGTGAAAATAATCACTGCGCATTATTTTTGGAAAGTGTGGAAATATTAAGTTTTATCGAAAATCCATTTTGAATTTTTAGTCTGGCTTACCCGCTGGTTTTATGCTACGTCTAATAATGAAGCATGATTATCATAGCGCCATACCCAATTGATGTGTTTATACAGATATGGTGCTTCTTGATAACTTTGGAGTCCATCTAATCTTTTAAAATGTAGAATGATTTCTGCTTGCATAAAATTTGGCTTACAATTTCCCCATTGCATTTTCTAAAAAATGTCCAGGTGGCAGGATAGGTCAGCAGCTATAAAAGCGGCGCTCCCGACTTTCTTGGTTCAAGTATGTCCAGTAAAGGTCCCAAACAAAACCCACAAATATCTACCACCAAATACGCTCAGATGTAAGAGGTTCCTACCCTAACCTTGGGTGAGAGTGTGCGAATGCCATGAAGGCTGGCTTCAACCCCAAACATGCTAGTAAAGAGCTTCGTACCTTGGACACGGAATGGTTTAAGTAATAGTACAAGGAAGCAACTTGTTCAACGATTTACCATTATCAATTTCCGCTTTCGAAACTTCATTATTGGCATCTTTGTTTTTTCTTTGATGTTGCTTTCGCTCGAACGTCGTTGGAACGGGGATGACAACTTCAAGAATTTCCCGTTCTCGTTTCAGGATAGTCCTGATTCTTAGCTTTCCGAAGATCATCCAAACCGTTTTTTATAACCCCGCTTAATCACTTCTTGTTTCCAACTCCTGAACTCTTTTTCTTCCAGATGATGAACTTCAGCAATTCTGCGTGCTTCCACGTCGCCTTCGCCGGGCTTTTGACGCCATCATAATTCCTGAAATTGTCAAAGAATGTTTGACATCAGCTGCTATATTATAACATAGCATAAAACTCTTCTATCAAATACAGTTAAAATTTAAAAGATACCTTTTCTATTGTAGAATAACAAAAAAACAATACGACCTAAAAACCTCCGCTTTATTGCCCAAAGCCAGTGGGCGGCTCGTGACATTTGGTACCAGGTGGGGCATAAGCATGACATTTTTCATAATCAAAAAGCCTAGTCCTAAAAGGATCTTATTTTTGTAAATGAAAAGCAAAGAATATGTTTTAGTAGCAACATGCTATACATGTGTAAGTCCTATGTCACTGCATTATAGTTACAAACGGTTGAAGCATCATTTTGTCTATCATTTCATGCTTTTGAATAAAGATTCCGATACATAATGAATTAGTATTGAACTTCTTTCAACGGCTTGTACTCTTGGCATGTGTGTCCACGAAAGGTGAGGTGATCACGTTAGCTCATCATGTCAGCACATTTACATATTCTATACTTTCTTTGCAAAATTAGCGAAATACATGTGGCTAATTGGAAAAACAATGCATTTATAGAAACAATTTTTTAATCAAAACTCTCAGTAATTTTGAACACAAAAGTCATTTGTAAAAGAAAATCTGCTCGCCTGTTTTTGGCGTTTGCGGAAGTGTCAATAACTTTAATCAATAAATAGAGAATCATCCTTGTATAAGTCCTTTGCCAACGGAAATCGCTGCGAGAGCATTTAGTTAGGCGATCTTACTACCATGCTGTTTCTTTAAACAGGTTTTGATTCGCTTAAGCAGTTGAGAAACATCGCTCAGCCTCTGTACTCGTAACTGGAGAACTTAAAAGGATTTGGAGCATTTTCGTGGTCATCGGACATAGTCTCAGTCAAACAGATTTGCCAACAAAACAATCGGAAGAGTGCAGTACAACTGTGTAATTTTACCAATATCGGAATCTTTCGAAATGACTTTCAGATCAGTTTTTAGTTTATGATACCTGTATCATAGGGAAGAATTCTTTACTGCCCTGAAACAATTCTCTAAGGGCGATCAGGCTGATCAGTGAAGGAAGTCAAATAGTTTTGGATCTACAATTTGCAATGGCACAAATATGGTTTTTGCGCATTGAAACCGCTGTGTTTATTTGATCCTGTATTACGTCAATGCCAATTGTAGCAATTATCTTTTTTCAAATTTTCACGATTTCTGCTATCACGAATAATTCCCTCATCAGATATCTTCAATCGAATTCGCAATATGTTTGCAATGCTGATCGAAAATTTTGTAATAACGAATGTAAAGACCTCACTAGACCTGCAATGCCACCGTTTTTGAAGGGAAGAAAAGAGGCCATCCATACATGTGGCATTATTCCGAGAACCATTTCAAAAAGTAAAAATGAATTTCCTTAATTCTAAAAGAAACACCCCCCCCCACGCACCCCTGCAGTTTTTGAAGCACTGCTACAGTAGCAGAATCCCAACAATTTGCTTCCCCCTCAAGAATACGATTCATCACATGAAGCAATAATTTCGCTAGTTTTCATTCACAGCATTAACAACTCGAACTGTTGAAATTGCCCAACGTGTTTTTGAGCCTTTGGGCAAGCGCTTTCCAGATTCCTCAATCTAGCAAATCCATTCTTTTTGAAGACTTGGAGAAAAAAATTTTTGGAAAAAACAATACAAATTCGATTTCGTGAAAAAGATCTGAATCCTATGGGTTTGACCTTTGCTGCACGAGGCTTGATGCAATACTAGATTAAGCTGGTGGTGCCGTAACAGTGCACATAATGGGCATCTGGAAAAGTTTTTTTAAGTAGTTTTCTGTACACCACCCCCTCACTTCGAATTACTCCCTTTTATGGTAGTTCCGCGCAATCCATAAGCTTGCGCAATGAGTTGGTCCGCGCTTTACATCAAAAATTTTTCTAGGATGCCGAGGAATACCATTCAACATTCAGCAGCCCCTGAAGCAGAACGATCTTTTTACTTGCGAAAACTGAATAAAGCGTTTCAGTGACAGTATTTGATGAAATCCAGAAAACGTAAAACAGTTACATTTTGACATTGAACACTAATATCAGTATGGTCATCGCTGATAACCAGCGACAAAAGGAGCGCTTTTTATCTCGGCTTTACAATTGTCTCAATATAAACGCTATAGGAAATCGCATCTAAGAGCTCGTTTCTGTATTGTTTTGGAGGTTCCTTTAAAAAAAAACCGTTAGCATTTTGAGATGGTCTCTTAGAAGTGAATCATAATTCCCGGTATGTCTTACAATACTTAAGAAGACACCAGGATTTGGTGACGAATCGTCCTCATCGATGACCTCTCAAAGGAAGTAGCCTCGTATCCACACAACAAGATAAATTCCACTAATTCCTTCTTGAGAATGTCCCTATTACGGCTCCACCTGTCATTAAAGCGCTGTATTTCCAGTTTTCCGGCCTTTGTCGAAATAGATCTCTGATATCTGATTTCCAAAAGACCATCTCATTGAGTTTGAAATGTGTCCTCTCGCAAGTCTCATGTTTCGGTGACTTTTTCACTTAAATGCTTCAGATCATGTAACACCGTCTTTCAGTCCACGTCCGCTCGCTTCTATTGGAAAGAAGCAAACACGAAAACAAAAAAAGCGTATTGTGCTCCTCGATAGCCGTGAGCCACTGTATCCTTCACAAACCCCTTCTCGATTAAAGGTTCTTGTAATTCCTAAACCATCCTTCTGAGTTAAGGCAATATTTTCGGAGTATGCCTCCCTAATCTCTTCACTTCGGCCCGTTTCAGCATCAGTTTAAGTGTCTAAAAGGGACCCTTTTCAATAAAAAAATCTACAGGTATTCATTCGCGACTTTGGGAGTTAGAACGTACTTTAAAAAGAGATAAATCTCGTGTAAACCGAACCGAAGGGTGGTATTGTATGCTGATTCATGACTGATCGCTGGCCAACCTCACATCACCTACTCAGTAAAAAGGGAATCACAATGCATTGTCTTTGCATTAGCGTTAGGAGGGCTCCCTCTCGAGTGCCCATTCTGTGACGCATTCATCGTCGTGTTATATTCCTGTCTATGTCGCTCAGATCGTGAAATGAACCACTCTACGTCATCTCAATCTCGATGCTTGGGCGCCCATCAGTCTGAAAACGATTGATGGATTCTGCTAGCGTCACTGTCGCGCAAATGGAATAGATGTACATGAAGTATAGTTGAAATTTATGATCAAGAAATGAGTCTCAAAACTACTGATTAGTTGCTGGTTATTTAAGTTAGGCGCACAACATTTCAATAGTGCGGCAGTGCCCCACCTGCCCAAATGGACGAGTCCTGCCACTGCCCAAAAGCTATCCACAGTGGAGACGCTAGAGGCTGCATGCAAGTTGAAGACTAACTTCAATGACTGAACTCCCGTAAGTACCAACGCGGAAGAAATACTATACCGAGTAAAAGTGAAGGAACAACTAATGCACATCATCACAGAAGAACTAATAGTCAGGAATTAAGTTACAAACCAGATCAAGTCAATCCGAATTTTGAAACTAAAATGGAGGCTGAAATGATCATGGTTTCCTCTTACTGGATCCCCTTCCGCTCGATCAGGGAAGGGCATTAATGAGAGGGTTCAAAAACATTTTTCTTTTAAATCTTTAAGCATAATGAACAACGTGGCATCACGTAATTTGCCAACGATGGGAATATCATATCCATATTGACAGCCAAAAGCAAAATGCAGGATCCCCCTCTAAAATAAATCGTCGAAATAAAAAAATAGTGATTAAAAATTATAACTTGCACACCACCCCCCCCCCCCCCCCCCCCAACGCACCCCACTGCCCCCCCCCGTAATATTGATAAATGAGCATGGTTATCAAACAGCATCTTTCTAAATAATAAATCTAGTAGCAACTTCAGTGCATGTAGTATACGTAATGATTTAAGCAATACAAAATTCAAATGTAGAGATCATTTTTTGTAGGTTTATATTAACACACTTGCTCATGATGTGGTGAATTTTACGCAGGCAAATCTGCTCGGGTGTTTTAATCAAGGCACCAGACACAAGTGTGCCATAGAAAAAATAAGTAGCAGTGGCGCTCTATGTCAACATATCTATGTTAAGGTTTAGGAGGCATCGAGAACTTTCAGTTGGTTTCAAGTCCCCTAGCTTCATCAAGCGTGATACAACAATAGCAAAAGCAAAAGCATTCACACCACACATCATAAACCCAAAATCAATACAGAAAACGACCATTTAAAAATAAATAAAAACTTCCAAACCTGTCTTCACAACTTGATTTAAGCATTCATACAATCAGCATTCTTGATATCACTCATTCTTTATATAAAGCTTTACGCGGTGACATCTCGCAGTCCACCTTGTTTCCATCGACCACAGAAGCTGTGGGACGCGAAGTACTATTTTTTTTTAATTTTTGTGTGATTTCAAAGCAAATAGTGATCGGCCATAAAATAAGGAGAACTTGCTTTTTTCCTTTTTGGCTGCCAATCTAGCATGTGGAATTTGCGTAAAAAAAAAACACAAACTAAAATGAATGATATTTATGGACATCACATCAGTTTTCATAGTGATAATTTATTTCAGGATGCTTGGAATAATTACTAGGTTCAATTTCTATACGATGGGATCTTAGGTATATGTACGCGCGTTCTTACAGCTTCTATGATCATGTCGCCTACGGTTGTTGGACGAGTAAAGATACCACTGTGTATTCCAGTAGACATTATTGCTTGACTGTAGACTACGAGGGTCATCCCAAAAGTTCGTGCGCAGCAATTCGTACCTATCCCTCGTTTTAACGAGATAAATGAATGTTAAATTGGTTTTCTGTGATGTATTTCGAGAGTGTGTTGAAACCGCAATTAACAAAGCATATCTATGACAAATTTCAGACCTCAACGTTCAAATTCAAAATCATAGATATCTGATTAAATTGATTTAAATCTAGATGTCGGTATTCGATGAACAAAAGCACATTGATTTAAAATTATCACGCCATTTTCGATCACACCAACTGCTTCTATCATTCGTCATGGAGGTTACCATCGAGGAACAACGTGCGTTCGTTAAGATTATGACATTGCGCCATATAAAGGCAGCAGAAATTCGCCAAGCTTTAGCAGAAGCTTGTGGGGGAACCCCTAATATCCGCCATCGCTCTACGAACCGTGACAGAAATGGGTCCACACGCTTTTCAAAGTGGCGAGCGGTAGCATCAAAGACGCGACTCGCTCCGGCCGACCTCCATCTGCTTGTGTTGAGGAGAAATCCAGTGAATCAGGTGCGTGACTTAATGGCGAATGATCGACGATGGACATACGCAGCACGGAAATCGCCGAAAACCTGGATTTGTCGAGGTCCTCTGTTCATCGGGAATTTTGACCGACAACCTCATGCTCGGGATGCGGAAGCTGTCCGCTCGTTGGGTGCCGCACAATCTCACCAGTGATCAGAAGGCTTGACAGAGTTCGAATCTCAAGGCAACTCCTTCGTCGACTACCAGCAAGAAGAGGACTTTCTCGAACCGCGTAGTTGCCATTGATGAAACCTGGGTGAGTCCTACGAGCCTGAACTGAAAAGGCAAAGTGCGGAATGGCGACGACCAGGATCCTCCCAGACCGATCAGATTCCGGCAGAAGCCCTCTGCTGTGAAACTGATAAGCTGATTTGCAGCCTAACGACACTTCAGGTATTGTTTTATCGCACTACGTGCACTACTGCTTAGCCTACTACTTAATAACAAACTACCTCCGTGTCCATCTCCCCCCCTCCGTCAAGCCCTTAGAATGGAAAGCGTCCGAATCTCGCGAAACTTCCATTGAGTTTTGCATGACAAAAACTGCCGCCTGTCACCTCGTGCTGCACAGTGACTCAAGAAATATTGCGACCACCCTAGGTTGGGGAATAAGCCAATTCCCCATCCTCCTTCACAGCACGCCCTGATATGCTCATCCTCCTCCCGACTTTGACCTCTTTGGTTAACAAAACTAAAAGAACCTCTGAGAGGCAAACGTTTCAGTGGATCAGGACGAAGTCAGGCGAAGTGCTGCGAACAGTGTTATTCGTGATTTGCAAATTCCTGCAGGCACCCACCCGAATCCCATACTGAATGGAGTTGCCATGTGTTGCCACAAAGACCGATGGGAGAAGGTTATCTCTCTCAGGAGGTGACTATATTGAAGGTTTTGACTTTGTTCGTTTTGGTTACTTTTATGTTATAATAAAGTGATATATGTTTCACGGCGCACGAACTTTTGGGATGACCCTCGTAATACTGTTTACTTGGAATGAAAAATCTTGAAATTCTATCGCATTTATTGCAAAACTCAAACCATAAGTCCATGCTATTCTGCATTTCTTGGCCAAAAGACTGCGATAAATTGTAGGCCTACTGTATGAAAGCGGAATTCTCATACGGCATTAAGATATCTCGAATCGTACACTTCACAGAGCTTTTCATCGATTTCGTATGATGAGTTACAAACTCGAACCATCTTCAAGTATAAATATAAATATGTAAATCTGCCGAAAGGGGACAGCTGTTAATATAGTGCTGGAATGATCAAGAAAAAATGTGATTGTCTATGTCATCATTATATGGTCCCTTCTCCGAAGGTGTCGCTATTCAAGTTACTATCATTAAACTAAAGTTATCCACAATGTCAAGTTTTTCAGAAGCAACAGTGGACTCATTAGCGCAGCTTAGAGCTCTACAACATATTGCGCTAAGCTAAAAAACGCAACCGAGCAAGAAGCTATTTTAGTTTGGTAGGTTTGAGTACGGAAAAAATGACAGCCTATTAATGGCCACTGTCATCCACGATCTTCGTGCACTTCTCTGGTAGATCGCTGTTCGATGAATTGTAGATTCTCTGGGTCCCGCACTACTGAATCGCAGACCTATAAAATCACTACTGGTCGGCGCATGCTTAATTCAGAACGATATTGACTCGAAGCTCTATCTACCGTGAGAAAGCAATATGAAGAAAAACAAACATCACTGGCAAATTGGGATAACTTGGCCAGCTTAGTTTTTTGAGATTTAATAGAGATTCACAAAATTCAGCAATCATTTCCAATTTTCGCCAACAAATATCTACCTACACGACTTCACCAGAATGAAAAAACTTCATGAGCCACGAGAACAGCATCGATAGTAGCTGGAGTGACCGCCTCTCCTACATAGTTTTGTCCTCGTCATGAGAGAATGGAGAAACTTTATGTCAAATCGGGTGGTTTAATTTCCATTTCTATATGAAAGTCAACTCTGCTGCTATACCCCCCTCTTCAGTCCCTAATCATAGCCCGCGTTCACGAATTAAACTTCTGCATCTCTAAAAATAGGCTCATAAGTCTACATAATCTAAAGCCTTACATGCTGTGAATAAATTTCCAACTATTTAGAGTAGCACTTCGAACATGAATAATAATAATTCTTCATTGAAACCAACACACAGTAAAACACCGATAAGAGAGCGGTACTTGGTCAAGATTGCTAATGTTCCACGTGTAACAAACTCAATGTCTCGACAACAGAGTTTTTTTTTCCGTATAAAAACTGAAAGGTCTTCGTAGAGCCACAGATAGTTATTTCCTTTGATGTTGTCACACTGGTGATTATGCTGGCGGATGATAAAAAAGACGATAGACCGATGAATGTCTCAAATGATCCAACAGCGACTTCCAGCGAATTTAAATTTAATACAAATATTACTGCCCAAAATTTTCTACAGAGATGGTGCCATCATGGGTATCACTCCATACCGTCCAAGCAACACGATCTCCGAGGCGTTTATAAATTTACAAAAATTTGTTTCTTTTTCAAGTCAACATATGATGATACCAAACAAAAAGATAAACGTGAGCATACCAGACCCATTTATGTCTGTCACACAAGCTGATTCTACACTACAATTATCTTTCAAGTGCTCAACCACCCTATGGGACATAACCTCCTAGCTAAACTAGGTTTGTGTGCAAAAACAAGGAAACCCTGATAATCTTTAATCGCTCAAAGCATGCCACTAAAAAAAAAACATGCAGGGATTTTTAATATTGGCAACCTCTCTCAGATCACTTCGACCCCACCATTTATATTACAATTTTGGGGTGCTCTGTTAGGGTCAACTCGCCCTAGAAAACTTAGTTCATATTAGCCTTTTGGTCTTAATTAATTACATTGATGGGTCATGGTCACATTCTTTTGAGCTACCCAATTATATAGGCACTGTCAACGATCTATCTGGAAAATCTTCACTAGGGCCCCTACTGTATGCTAAAATCTGGACAACAATGATTAGGGGTTTACATCATCTTGCGTACTTAAAACTGACTTAAGACAATTTCTCAAATTGTGTGTGATGGGGTCGTTCTGAATATCATTTAGGACGAACAGTGAAGGATCTCCATTAATAACACGAGCACTTAGGCACACCCAAGACTCGGTGAACCCTCTCTCCCAAGGTTTCACAAAGAGCCATTGAAGCCATTGACAGACCCAACACGTTGAATTAGACGATTCGGATAAGAAATTTTTCAATGGGGGAGGCCGGGCGGGGAAAGTATTAACAGCAGAAATTATGGTAGGTAGGAAATAACAAAGGATAGGAGTTTTGAGCAACGAGATAAGATGGCTCAAAGCTCCAACCAAACAATGCCTTTCTTGACTAAAAAATCTGCAGAGAAACGGAGACGACAAAAATACTTCATAACACACCCAATATGTGTTGCATGGACAGTAGAGGACGAATTGACAGAGGACGCCATTAGTACACCACAAATCAATCCTCCAAGAGCCACCAGGGATAAAACCAACTGTCTGCGACTCCGAAGTTCCCCATGTAGTTAATAGGAAGAAGTAGAGAGGATCACGTGAGAGGGAATCGGAAATTTCGATTACAGGGCATATTTGATCCAGGAAAGTAGCATAATTGGAGATGGGATAATGAGAGCTCGAGTGGCGTCTTAAATAGGATTGGGAGAATGTTTGCGCTCTCTGCTTTCCAGATATCAGCAGAAATGCAATTTTTAGCTTGGAAGGTGGAGCATTGAAAACTATCTACGATAGATAGGAGAACGCAGGGAATATTAATAAATATGAGCGAAAATCAATGCCAAGACTCCCATCTGGATTTGGCAGATCCGCAACCCATGGCGATATATGGCGATTTCTCAACGCAAAGTCAGAATTGGACTGGCCTTGGTGATGATCCGGGGCTTTAAAAAAGGAAACATCAGATGGAAGAAAATTCGACTAAAAACCTGCTTAATTTCGAGAAAGATTAACTTTTCATCAATATTGCAGTTAGGAATTCTTACGAATTTGGGGCAGCTGATCATTTTTTCCCCAGAATCTGCGTTGGTTGAACCCATTAAGCGGAGAGGTTGGAATACACGCTTGGCCTTAGAAAAACCTCATCAATGAACTCTATCTCCCCTAAAGTTCATAGTACTTGACCTTTTTTTATTAAATCCCCACTCCGCGAGAAAGGTCCATTTATCACGATCATCTGAGAGCACCTTCAAAGTGGGAGCAATGTTTCTCATGCGAACAGTTCTTCTTTCTCCGGAAAAAGGAATGTTCAGCAAAAAATTGATGGCAGAGGAATTGGAACTCAGAGGCAATTCTGGTTGACATCAAGCACCGAAATTAACCGGGTACATGAGAAAATCGAAAAAAAATATCCATCCAGTCATCACAGAAGCTAAGACCATGACGGAATTGAGCCAAAAGAATCGGGAATGAAAGGGGGGGGAACGGGATTTAACCTTCATGGTTGCTACAGGTTTGGGGACCCATCTGTGATCATACGCTCAAGATCCCACAAAACCAGGTCAGAGAAACCGAACCGAGATGGAGCGAGTATTCGTCAAGAAACACAACGGGACAGTGAACCAGCAGTTAGGGTCGCAAGCAGAGATGGACATCCCCTCGCAGGATGAGGGAGGCGCGGATGAGTCAGATTGATAAATGGAAGAAATTCCGAAACAAAGCGAGATGACCGTGTCAGGTCTCTTCATAGACACACAACAGTTAGTTACAGCTTGCGGGTAATTGTTAGAACAACAAAAGTGTTTTAAAAATGTACACTCAATTAGCAGAGAAATATCACAGAATCCTTGAATTTAATAAAAACCAGCTCAAAAATACCTCTTGTTCCGTCAGATAATCAAGTTCAACGGTGAGCAACGCAGTTGTCAGAGCATCCATGCGTAAATACAACCACTGTACGAACACACATACAACCTCGCATTCAGACGGTCGTCAACATAAATTGTGACTAAACACACCAGCTATTGCAACCATCTGAATTAATTGTCTCTGGTTGACCTGAATGCGAAATAGCAATGACAGAAATTTCATATAAAGATTACACATAAGTAAGAGATCAACAGCTTTTCATTATCAGATATCAAAAATCCGCAGAAGATATCATCAGAAAAAAACTATCAGAAGAAAATCAAGTGAAACTATTCGTAGTTCGTGCTAAAGATGAGCGATCCTACCCGGTCAAACCGAAAGTACGTGCTCAGATCGGTTCGGTAGGACAATTTTAATCGCTTTGGGTTGGGTTTCCGCTTTTTTTACAAACCAACAGAAAACCCGAAAATAAAAAACCCGAGCTCGGATTTTTTCGGGTTTGAGGAACAAAAATTATTGAAACTCTTTAAGAACCTTCATGTGTATGTTTTTTTTTAGAAAACACGTTGATGCAAATATCATTCCACATAAGTAGTGCGATTTCGACTACAGCTTACATGCGGATTTCGGTAGTGTTGTAGCAACTAATTTACCATGCAAAAATATCGAACATATTATCATATCAATTTCAACTATCGACGACATGAGAATTTTTTGGGATAGGTAGGGTCAAGAAGATGGTGGAGAAGAAATTGATTGAAACCTGTCAACGGCTAAAATTCTTTAGAAATGCTCGGATGTTAACTCGTTTTCAGTTCGGTCCATGCCCTTTCCACTTTTTCCGCACTCATTTAATTGAATGCATAAAAAAAGTGGAGTACAGCATTCTCTCTCTTATGTTCTCGATGCTACTGCTATGTATCAACCATGAAATGCAGTCCTATCTACCGTCAATTTTATGGTTTATTTCGACTGTCAACATCGAGAGTTTAGCCTATAGTATGATTTAGTTTTTGCTTTGTCTACTTTCCCGCTGATGTAGATCCTGTGAGTGGTCACAAAAGGGGGACCTAAATAATAACTCATTTCAACAACGAAATTAAATTACAATGAAATTTTTTTCCCTTTTCTACTATAAACAAAGCTATGACTGTCTCTATAGTAGGCTATAGTTACTTAGATTTAATTCAAACATACAATAGATAAATTAGCAATCTTCAATATGATATGAGTGTTTAATTTACTTTCATAGAAATGTTAAAAAAAAACTTTGAATATCTTAACTGAATTTTTCTTTTATTTCTTTGCGATTTCGTCATTATTTTTTATTCTATCAAATTTAGTCGATAATCCTATCACAAATTAGCGGCCCTGCCCTCTAGAGAAGGATCGCAATTAAATCTGGACTGATGGTCCTTCATGAAGAAAATTACCTAAAGTGTATATATGGTCTTGATTTGAACCTGGGATGAAGCTTTTCAATACAGATCTAAAATTATTCACACTTTCCAATGAATGTTTCGCACGATAAGCTTAATATCTTGCGAGCATTAGCGTCGGATCATTAACTATTTTCGGAATTTAACCGGGCGCGGGTTGGGTCCGTGTCCCCCGGTTCCACATATTTTCTTATCGCATTCGTTCCTAAAAATTTGTGGAATACCAACACAACCTTTCGAGTTCGGGTTTGGCTTTTCAGTGCGAGCTGGGCTTCGAAAAAACATGAAACCCAACCCGACACATCAATTTCCTCAATTCGTGTTCATCTTGTCTGTGTAGCATATCTTCTTAAATTATTGTGTACAGGTCGGTGTGTCGCTACTATGCTCAACTAAGAATAGGCCCACTGAACGAACACATTCTTGTGAAGAATGTTAATTTATCAAGGTTATTGCAGCGCCTTCATGTCGGATTTATTGTGAATGAAAAAGATCATCAATTCGAAGTTCGCTCATGCTCATTCATCCATTCAGTTCTAGCACAATCGTTGTCATCTCAAAACAGAAACATATGCTAACGTACACCTAAAACAAATAAACTATGGCGCGCGTCAGACATTATAATAAGACACAAGGTCTAAACGAATGGATCCTTCTTAACATGAATGCTCAGATATTGGACATTCAGGGCGATTAAACTGTCTGACGAAAGAACGAATTTTTAGAAGTTCGGAAATGAACAAAGGATTCCGCGCTTATTTGTTCGCGCCGTTGGTCGATATTTTCGAACTACCATTACGCAACAATACTTTTTTGGATGTAAACACAGAACTTTTAGACTCAAATAGTTCCATTGTAACATAAACACGATTTACCTTATACTTATGGTCTAGTTTCTTGGCAAAGTCTCGCGAGCGAAAGAATGGATTTAACTTTTTAAATGAAATCTAAGTGCTTGTGTATTATGACATAACTTTAAAGTCGCGGCAAACACTTATACTGTTGTAACAAAACAGAAGCTTGTCAATTGTTTATTACTTAAAATCATGTGCCTCAAAACAGGGCTGGTGGAGCCGAGCCGGACCTTAAGGACGCCAGACTGGTTTTTTGGTCGGAGGCCGGAGCCGATTTATCACAAGGCTCAAGGCTCCGGCTCCGGCTCCGATAGTTTTGCGAGCTTTGATCAGGTGTAAATCTAGAACTTTGAAAATTATTAATGGCAATCATAAAAAAAATTAAATCATTTGAAATCTAAAGATATGTCTTTATGTAAGTATACCAATGATCTGTCCTCCACGGATATCTTTCTTTGCAGTTGCCGCCTTCCCTCTTGTATTATATTCATTATTCCGTCTTTGACACACATGTGTAATATTTTTTTTTATTGCATTATGTTTCGTAAGACTAAATTTTCATATTGACAAAGTATTTCTCCAAAATCCATTAATTTGAAGACTTGTTATATGCATGCTACTAGATGATTGTAGATTCCCTAGGAGACAAGTCGCAGTCAATTTATGTACACATTTTCCAGTAACAGTCAGCAAAAGATAAATATAGCTAACATTTCTTGCGCAATGTCTTAAATCTTAATTACGGTTTCTATGTAAGCTATCACTCTATCGGTATGGCTACTGGCAGAAGTCTAAACTGGCATCTGTGGTACAATGGCCGATTTCCTTAGATTGTTATTGTAGGCTCTTGTGCAGTCCCCCCAACTCTACTGTACATTTATTTCAAAACAATCGATTATTTCAAATTTTGAATCAATTTTGACTTGGAGGGATAAACTCTTCACACTCACACAAATGACCTGACTGGCTATAGCAGTCCCCTATCAAAGTCCTCACAGTGGCGTATATGCATCATAAGCGAACCCATGCCACTCTTCTTAGGTACGCGCGCCCTATTATTTTACAAAGGTATCTCATTCACAATGAATTTTCCTATTGAACTTCAAAATTCCAAAGGGCATATTTCCAATGCGAAAAACCCGAAGGCAAATTACAAATGGTTGGACTTGCGGACGAAGTTTGCGACCCCTGACATCGCAATTACCCCACGTAATTTTTACAGACAGCACGGAATGCTTCACTCAAAACCCGGCGATGCTGAAAACGGACTCCAATGGTGCGATAATGCATCTTTTTGACCAGAGAAAAATTTGGGGGGAGGAGGACTGACACAAGAGCCGTATCGTGTAATAATATTTCCCCAAAATGTCATAGCCCTGTGGGATTTCAAGAATTTTCATTATTATTTTTTTCCCGTCTGTCAACACTATTTGTGCTGAATATCATGCTGACTTAATATTGTAAACAATAAAAAATTGGACTGAGACCGCTCGCTCAATAAAGGCTGACCTCCTCCCTTTTCAATTGTCTGTGACATTAAACCGCAACGCGGCAATTTTTTTTTTTATTTGTGCTTTTATTTATTTTCGTTTTTTTTTTTTTTTTTTTTCTTGAAAGCTAGCAAAGTAGATGGGATGTTCTGCTCGGTGCTCGCAGCAGTCAAATTTTTTATTATGCACAGTAGCACCCCTGCAAACATACTGTGTGACTACTCCGAGTTTCAGTTTCATCAAAGCACCTATACCATCCATTCAGAGGAATAGTGGTATTGTGTTCATACATAAAATTGAAATATAATAATAGCACATGAGATCATTGATGGAATTATTTAGTGCTCTTTACGCCATAATGAAAAATAACGAAATTAATTCAATGTAAGTTAGGGCCTTTATCTTACTAAAGGTTGATGCTGCATAGAATTACAAAACTTGTCCTCATTAAATTAGATATTTTTAATTTTTTTTTAAGTACAAAATTTTTCAATTGTACATCGCTCTTTTTTTCTATCTTAAGGGGGGGGCCCTAACAACTGCAATCGAGGCTTACCCGAATATTACAACCTCTCTACAAATGATGATGAGTCGTGGGCCTTACCCACCGATCATATTTTATTTTATGGTAACACAAAAAAAAAAAGAATACCAACAGACTATTGAAATAAAGGCAATAAACAAAATAACAATAACAACCTAAGCTAGCCTATATACACTTTAATATTCAATAAAGCAATTGATGTCTTTATTGATAACGCGTATATTTGGCTATAGCCATACCCGCTTCACTCTCCATGTCTCGAGTAGTTACAGGCCCTATAAGCTATTTAGAGGCATACACGCTATCCGAGTTTCCATATTCAAGCTTTCGCTTTCCAATACTGCTTTATACTACTATTCGGCGGGGGGTCCGGCCCCTGTGACGGCTAATCTAGGTATATCATCATCACTCATGTGGGGGGGTCTTAATTAATGTAGCCTCGTAGTAGACTGGCTGCAGGCAGGCCAATTTATATTTAGCCAGTGCGGGAGATCTTTATCTAATTTAACCAAATCCTGGCTATAACTTTATTTTATCTTTCAGAGATAGTCAATTCATGTGCAAAAATATATGACAAGTATGTTATTTTGTCATTATATTAGGCTATTAATCATTTTTATTATTAACCTTAAAGTCGTTGCTTGTTAATGAAAACTCTAAATTTTGATGATTGTAGCAAGCCTCTAAAGGCCACATACACCCGTTATCCTAAAAAAAAAAACCCTTTCAACGGATCCAGGATAACCAGCATAGATAAACCTGAATTTGAAGTCGGAGCCGGAGCCTTTCACATCAGTGTCGTGGAGCCGGAGCCGATGAGATAACGCAATCGGCTCCACAGCCCTGCCTCAAAACATGCTGGATTGACTAATCATCAAGGCACAGTGAAAGTTTGGTTATTCATGTTTGAACTAGGGGTGCTGGTGACTGACTGTTTTCGATATGTCATATCGCAGTATGTCAGTTCGCATCGAATGAAAAGTCGAATTTTTTATTATCTGAATGACTGTGACATTAAGTATACTTTCAAGTTTGAGGCTTTCTTGAAGATTGAACATGTATGAACAAAAAAATCTCGTGAATTTTATTGCAAATATTAAATTTCCCTCTGTTATTTCTCCAACAATTGAATGCATTCAAACAATAAATGCGACCGTCATGGACATGTGGTCAGAGATGCATTCTTTGATTCGCATCCATAGAAATTTGGTCGCATCGCAGTGAAATCGGCACGATTCAGGGCTTCTTTCATGAGGCCACCTAGAATTTGTGAGAATGTCCTAAATAACCGATTGCTATCTAATGACCTTCCTCCAAATGGTTAAAAAAACTTCACCAATGTCACGATTGTCGGTCAAATGTTATTGAGACCAGGGAGTACTAAAAATAGATATGACTACCGGGAGGTTGCACGCGCGCTGAGTGAAGGATAAGCTGTGAGGCCGATGTTATTGTCTCAAGTCACCTTCATCTGTGATTGCTCGTTGTGGTAATAACAACACTTGAGGGCGGTGTATAAAGGCGAATAGCAGCTCATTCCATTTGCTATCGTCGTTGTCACCCATATCTCATGCCAAGGAAATGCTGTGTTGGAAAATGTAAAACAAACTATCTTAATCACACGACATCTTCTAAAACGCCTGTATATCGTTTTCGCAATATAATCAACGCCAGAAGGTTTCTAATTTGATCTTTTCTAAATTGTGATACTTCACAATGTTGACAGTATAAATGTATCAATCTTATTATCGATATATTTTTTATTTTCATGTACGTATCGGCATATAACCTTAGTCACGTAATACAAACTGTACTTAGTGGCATCGATAAAGTATTCATTTTATTACATCAGGAATATCTCATAAATTTTAAAATCGAGGGAACTGAACTATTCAAATATTTTCAATAAAGAGAAAAGGCTCGCAGTTTCGTATTTCATATATTTATGGTAACATAACACAACAAATACATCGAGGATAATTGTACATAAATAATAATACACATAATCAGAACTCAGATCGTCACATCATCCGGAAAGTTTACTCAATTTTCTCTCAGAATCGTCCTTTGTCCGATGTAAATCATTGACTTTTCTTACAAAACTTGAAAAAATACATTTGATAATCTGACAAAGATGTTGTCTTTATTGTTCATGTCAAATAAAACTGCGTCGTGAATATGTATATGAAAAACACTTCACAAAATGTTTTGTACACTTTTGTATCATCGGGAAATGAACGAAGAATGCGTAACACAGAAGGAGTAAATTAAACAATTCATTGGAGGGAAATTTGAGTTTCCCTCTGGATACTAATATTACAAATTCACTGTCCTGTATATAGATGCAGAGTCATCATCCGGTCTGGAAGATTTTCTTTTTTACTGATGTAACCTGAGACATAAAAAAGAGCATTACGTTCTGATTTTGATAATTTGTCGACCATGGCATGAATATCACTATGATGTCCAACTCATTTTCACTTATTGGAAAATTACAACAAATATCAGAATGATTGAAGATGTCGGTGCAATCTACCTCAAGAATGTGGAATAAGGAAAGTATTCTGAATTTCGCTGCGATAAGAATCTGCACATAGGATATTTTGTGCAAACCACCGAACATTTGACGATATATACCGAACTCACCCTCTAGGTTATCACTCTGTAGATTTCTAAAAGAATATATTCGACATTTTGATCTTGTAAAAGGGTTTCAGATAAATCAACAATGCCGTCGTGAGTCTGTATCAAGCTTGAACTGTCTCTTTTGTTAGAGTAGTTTTTCGAACTTTTCCTAACACTGGCGTCATATTGTTGAACATATCTCTCACAACTCTAAGAAAAAGAAAGTTGCGAAATAGATGTCACAGGCTTTCTATCATTGTCATCATATGCAAGCTTTTGTTGTTCAAATCTTCCACATGCGTAAGATGTTAAAGATAAACGATGCTGTTTCTTGTTTGTCATCTTGTGCTAAGCAGCTACAGTTTTATCATTGAAAATCTGGGTAACTAAACCTACATTTTGTTTCTCAAAAGAAGTCGGATAAACTGCTTTTTCAGTTATTGTGGTTCTTCATATAAACAGGAAAGGAAAGGAACAATCAATGATTTACCGCCGAAAATAGGTTTCAACATAAATGCCAAGTACTGTTCTGGCCAATTTTTCCGGGAAATCAACGGAATATCCTACAACGTGCCCCCATCTAAATCTCAAGGATGGTTTTACATACACTTCATCAAACAGAAGGATGCAGTAAATTTGAAACTTGATACATATACTCGCATACAATTCCGTCAAAAAACTAGTCAAAGCTTCTGATCCTACTGTCTGAGAATCTCCTAAAGCACGTGTAAGTGTTATTGGATGAGGAACACACAAGACATTTCGCATCAAACGATGTGCACTACGACTTACCAAGTAAAATTTCATAGCTTGAATTGAGGTGTACGAGGAATATCGTCGATTTCTGGTGAAGTACAATTCAGTTGTAGTTGCTCTAGTAAAATTCAAAATGTGCACTTTCACAATCGACGATCTTAATGATATTCAACAACTTTTTAGTTACAGCAGTAATTTCACAATTTATTTCTATTTTCGAATTTTTCACGTGGACGATGGCAGCATCAATCTGTGACCAGCGAGAGATCTTCATTTGAAATCTGAGCACATTTCTCAGATCATGAAAATAAACTTTTGTGTGTTTTCGGAAACCAATAATGTTAAATCACTCCTAATAATAATCAAAGAATATTCAATTTCCTCGAAGTTGGAATCGAAAGAAAGTAAACGCACGAATTCATCAGATTTGATGACGACGATATCAGGATACCCCTTTTGAGTGATTTCATGGCTGAATGTGCTGAAGTCTAAAGACAGCAGGTCTTGTTCTTCAAATTGAGGAAGCTCGTCGTATTCAGTTCTTGCTGATGCAGATACACGTCTTGAATGAATTTCTCGGCGCTGTTCTGAGACAGTTCGACGTTGAAAGCTACTGGGCAACCAGGCAATATCGAAGGTGGATCGATAGGAACATCCCGGCCAAATAGATTTTCGTGGCAGTAATTTTGTGCCCAATGGCCTACGGCATACACCCATATGTCTTGTAACGTTGTGAATGGTATTCGGTAATGCAGCAATCCATCTCCTTGACTCATCTGGGTATACCGGAAAACGATATACAGGCGTTTTAGAAGATGTCCTGTGATGTAAGATAGTTTGTTTTACATTTTCCAACACAGCATTTTCCTTGGCATGATGATATGGTGACAACGACGAAGCAAATGGAATGAGCTGCTATTCGCCTTTATACACACGCCCTCAAGTGTTGTTCTTACCACAACGAGCAATCACAGATGAAGGAGACTTGAGACAATAACATCGCCTCCAGCTATTCCTTCACTCAGCGCGCGTGCAACCTCCCGGTAGTCATATCTATTTTTAGTACTCCCTGTTGAACTTACTAGACTTATGAAAATGTAGTATGTAGTAAGTTAGCATGTGTTTCATGCTCTTTTAACGGGCTTGCAATCATATTATATCAGCTGCTAATATGTGCAGCCAATATTGCGTCACAAATGCCCTGGGATGTCTTTCTCCTTAGCGGGATGTCCCGGTTGACTTTCGCCCGGTGAAAAGCGATACGATAGTGTCATTATCTACCAAATCGGGAGAGTTTATCATCTCATCACATGTGCCATGCAACTGAAATAGCCTATACATTACTTAAAAAGTTACGTAACACACATAAAATTGTCAGACTCATGAGGTCCCGAAATATTCCACTGAAAAATGATACGTGAATTCCACATCGAATCCACTTGACATTCTGGAATTCACGTGGAATTTTTTTTCGTCCAAAATTGATATTGCAGGATTTTCGTCTTTATTTTAGTAGTGAAGCAGTTTCAATTTGTTCGAAATCATGACGGATGACGTGGAATTATCCACGTGGATAATTCTATGTGGATTCCAGTGCCATCCCGCCGTGTCGAAATATCATCGTGGTAAATGTAAATTACATGGCACATTCGTGTTGAAATATGTCCACGTGAAAAGAAGCAAAAAATTCTACATGGATTCCTCGTGGTATTCATGTAGGAATGTCAACATGGAAAAGATGCTGAATATTCAATGTAGATTCGAAGTAGCATTTATATAATTGAGTCCACATAGGGAAAAGCGGAAAATTCAATGTAATTCCACGTCATAGTCGGTTCGTCCACTTCGTCGAGCAATCATACAAGTAAGTTTGTACAATTGATTCAAAGCTACTCAAAGGATTATTCAGCATTCCTATCCTCATTTCCTCCATTTCTGATCATCCTCTTCCCCCTGCCTCCCTCTCTCTCTCTCTCTCAAAATTCAAATTCAAAATTCAAAAATGTTTATTGTCCAGCAGTGGGACAAACAAATACATTTACATTATTACATATTACATTTATTTAGTTTGCGCGGCAGAAGATGAAAGATGACAATTAATGTGAGGTGAAAGTTAAAAACAACTGCACCACTATCGCCGTTGATATCCATAAAATATAACAATGAATGTCTAAAAAAGTACTGAGATATTTACAAATGAGGTTAACGATGAGACTTAGATGTGTCGATGAATCATGCACAAAAAATATGAAAGTTCAATACACATGGAGGAGAGGAGACAAAATATGCATCACTTTGTTGTCAATACATTCGTTGATATAATTCAGAGCAATACTTCAAGTTATTAATCACAATTATTAAGCGTATTATTTGCACATCACACCCAGCAGCAGATCTCTCTCTCTCTCTCAGCCTCTCTCTCAGCATTATATCATGTACGTGCATACACAAACAAATTCGTGAGGCATCATAAATATTGAATGGTCCTATGTCTATTTCGCACGACAATATTTTTTACATAGGTAACCAATTGTTATTGTCTCTTAAATCTCCCAATAATGAAATTCTCATTTCACAAGTATTAGGTCCTTGGAATTATATCGTCTTTTAAATGCTCGAAACTTTTGCAACTCTGAGTTTTCTATTGGTTTCATCAAGTGATGAGAACCAACAGTTTACGTTTAGTAGTATAGGCTATACTCCTACATCCAAAATTTGCGAAAGCGATGTGATTTTGAAAGCTTTTACACAGCCAAGTTTCTGTTGTGCAATTTCACCACCGCCCTTCTTGCTTTCATAGACAGCTATTTGATCCCTATCCCAATTTCGGCAGCTGGCACTGTTCGCCTTCGCCTGCTGACAGCTACAGATGGAACAGGTAAGCATGGATCGATGATGCTGGCGCTTTACCTCCATCCACACACAAGCGTCAAGCATGGAGAAACTGACATGATTGCGATGTTTCGTCAAATGTAGCAGACTTCAACATTGTGGAACTTTCATTGCGCACGCCACTGCTGCTATCCTTCATCTGTCTGTAGAGACCGCTAGTCTCAGTGTTGCCTACTTCAATCTTCTTCAAATTCTTATTCATCGCGTACAGTATCAAATTTAGTGATACATGCGGATTACGTACAGCCCGCGTCGTGGCAATGGATTCTTCAAACGGAAGCAAAACTTCATCCGATAGATCCGCGATATGGATTTGAAGAAACTTGAATAGCCTACCTAAATGATGCACTACAGAATTTCTTTCGAATAAGACAATCAAAATATATTTGAACTCCATAGACTTCTTGAGTACTCCATGACTTGTCGCTTCTTCGTTTATCAACTCCGTGGTTCAATCTCAAATGCTTCTGTGTGCCGATTCTTCCATCGCAACAACATGTAATTTCAGTACTTAAATTCATATTAAATGGTTAATGAATAAAATAAGAAATAAAATCAGAATGGAATTTTCGAAACAATTCAGATTCAGATATATTTCACAAAATTTTGAAGATATGATGGTTATTTAATATACCAATGATCTGTCCTCCACGATATCTTTCTTTGCAGTTGCCGCCTTCTTTTGTATTACTTTATTATATATTTACACACATGTGTAATATTTTTTTATTGCATATGTTTCGTAAGACTAATTTCCATATTGACAACGTATTCTCCAAAATCCATTAATTTGAAGACTTGTTATATGCATGCTAACTAGATGATTGAGATTCCTAGAGACAAGTCGCCAGTCATTTATGTACACATTTCCAGTTCAGTCAGCAAAGATAATATAGCTACATTTCTTGCGCAATGTCTTAAATCTAATACGGTTACTATGTAGGCTATCATCTATCGGTATGGCTACTGGCAGAAGCTACTGGCATCTGTGACAATGCCAATTTCCTTAGATTGTATTATAGGCTCTTGTGCAGTCCCCCCACCTACTGTACATTTTTCAAAACAATCGATTATTCAATTTGATCAATTTTGATTGGAGGGATAACTCTTCACACTCACACAAATGACCTGACTGGCTATAGCAGTCCCTATAGAAGTCCTCACATGGCTATAGCAATAAGCGACCCAGCCACTTCTAGTAGCGCCCTATTATTTTAAAGGTATCTCATTCACAATGAATTTCCTTTGACTTCAAAATTCAAAGGGTATATTTCAATGCGAAAAACCCGAAGGCAAATTACAATGTTGACTTGCTGACGAAGTTTGCGACCATGACATCGCAATTACCCACGTAGATTTTTACAACAGCACGGAATGCTTCACTCAAACCGGTGATGCTGAAACGGACATCCAATGGTGCTGCATCTTTTGACCAGAGAAAAAATGGGGGGGAGGACTGCACAAGAGCCGTATCGTGTAATAATATTTCCCCAAATGTCATAGACCTGTGGATTTCAAGAATTTTCATTATTATTTTTTCCGTCTGTCAACACTTTGTGCTGATATCATGCTGACTTATATGTAAACAATAAAAAAAGACTGAGACGCTCTCAATAAAGGCTGACCTCCCTTTTCTATTGTCTGTGACATTAAACCGCACGCGCATTTGAAAGCTAGCAAAGTAGATGGGATTTCTGCTCGGTGCTCGCAGTCAAATTTTTATTATGCATAGTAGCACCCTGCAACATACTGTGTGATACTCCGAGTTCAGTTTCATCAGCCTAACCATCATCAGAGGAATAGTGGTAATGTGTTATACATAAATTGAATATAATAATAAACATGAATCATTGATGAATTATTTAGTGCAACTTTACGCCATAATGAAAAATACGAAATTAATACAATGTAAGTTAGGCCTTAACTTACTAAGTATGCTGCATAGAATTACAAAACTTGTCCTAATTAGATATTTTTAATTTTTTTAAGTATAATTTTCAATTGTACATTTCTAGCCTACACTGCAATGAGGCTATCTAAATTACAATTTCTACAGATGATGAGTCGTGGGCTACCCACCGATCATATTATTTATGGACCAACAGACTATTGAATAAAGGCAATAACAAATAACAATAACAACCTAAGCTAGCCTATATACACTTTAATATTCAATAAAGCAATTGATGTCTTTATTGATACGGTATATTTGGCTATAGCCGATACCCTTTCCATGTTCGAGTAGATACAGGCCCTATAAGCTATTTAGAGGCATACGCTATCCAGTTTCATATTCAAGCTTTGTTAAAAAGCTTATACTACTATTCGGCCCCTGTGACGCCTAATTAGGTATATCATCATCACTAATGTGTTATTAATTAATGAAGCCTCGTAGTAGACTGGCTGCAGGCTAGGCCAATTATATTTAGCCAGTGCGGGAGATCTTTATCTAATTTAACCAATCCTGGCTATAACTTTATTTTATCTTTCAGAGATAGTCAATTCATGCAAAAATATATGATAAGTATGTTATTTGTCATTATATTAGGCTATTATCATTTTTAATCATTAACTTAAGTCGTTGCTTGTTAATGAAAACTAATTTGATGATTGTAGCAAGCCTCTAAAGGCCACACCGTTATCCAAAAAACCCGTTCAACGGATCCAGGATAACCAGCATAGATAGAACCTGAATTTGAAGTCGGAGCCGGAGCCTTTCACATCAGTGTCGTGGAGCCGGAGCCGATGAGATAACGCATCGGCTCCACAGCCCTGCTTTCAATACGGAGATCATAGTATAGCATCATAGGGACTTACCGTGCTTAACTGCATGCATGATTCGTATGAATAGTATGCTACAGACAGGGTTGGAACCGGCCGACCGATTTTAGTAACGCCGGCCGTTTAATTTAATTAGACCCGGGTAAATCCAATTTATTCCACAACATTTCTGTCTTTCAACTTTGGGTCTCAGATTTCCGTGAAAATTTGCATATATACTCATTTTTTTACGCTGAACACGAAAATCTTAGCGGCGACCACAGCAAATAATAACCTTTCCATAGAAATCTAGCACTTTTAAAAAGTCATTTTTTCTACATCTCGGTCAGAGGACAAATTGATGTCGGTCAATAGATGTCGAATAGGAAACTCTTCGGCTTCTGCATTTGGGTTGCTGATGAAACTGGGAACTTAGGATGAATGCTTGCATGCGGAAAGCGAAGTGACCAAAATGTAACGTGCTACATATAATGTCCGTTGACCGTGACCTACCTTGTCCTCTGACCGAGATTTTAAGGTCTCGGTCAGAGGACAAATTGATGTCGAACAGAAAACTCTTCGGTTTCAGCATTTGGGTTCATGAGACTGCGGGAACTTAGGACGAATACTTGAACTCGTAAAACGAAGTGATCTAAATGCAATTGCATACATTATCATGTCTTTAGACCGAGACCCTTGTACTCTGACCGAGATCTTCAATTTCAACGTTGTCCTCTGACCGAGATTTTTTAGGGTCTCATCGGTCAGAGACATTTTCGCGGTTTTTGGAGATTTTGAGAGGGTTAATTGATATAAATAAAAGATTTCTTTTGCATAGATGTTAAGAGCATGATCCCTCCTATGTTGTGAAATTTCATCGATTCCTGACAAAATTTCTGGTTTCAGCATCCATATGAAATTTTTGGGAATATTCGAATTCTCTGGTCGAAAAAACGGATAAAAATATTTTTAAATCAATATTGCTCACTTGTAACGGCATCAAACTGAATTTTCTTTACGGATTTATAAACTAGCACACTAGAGGATTCGTTTGGTGCAAAACGTTTAATGGAAGATTCAATATTCTTCGAGAAAAGGTACCTCGGTCAGAGGACAGAAAACGTCTCGGTCAGAGGACATTTTTTTCATTGGACAATGGAAACCCAGTAAAAATTCAATGATTAATATTGATTATAGCATTTAAAATTAGACTGTCTTAAAGAGCTGATCTTCTTCTTTCAGATGAATTAGTGGGTGTATTTGAATGTATCTAATCGAAAATCCGTGTTGAAGTGAGAGTACTGCAACTTTGGACATGCCTTTTTTGGTCTTTTTTGGGCAAAAAACGGCAACTAGTGAAGAAGGTCTTGGCTTTGTGACTTTTTAAAAACCATGCCATAATAGATGAGATCTTTACGGTTTCGATTAAAAAAAAACTATTGAAATCGGTTCAGAAATATGGATTTTACAAATCAAAGACACATTTTCGTCAAATGTTGTGGAATAAATTGGATTTACCACGTCGACCGTTGTTGACATTCAGTCTAGAATATATTGCTTAGTTAATCATTACAACATTAAGAGCATGTAAATGTAACATAATTTGAAAGTATCCACACGTATGTTTTGTGACATGATTATTATGAACTGTTCCTTAAACAGTTAAAAAATGATTACTGGCAACTTATACATGTTATAGTTCAAACTCCACTTTATCCGTGATGCAGTTTCTAGAATCCTCCTCTATCCTGTATGAATTTCGGAAAGATTGTGTCCTCTTCTCTGCCTTTTTCTCTGAGGATTTCCCTTTTGCATCTCCGCCTTGGCTAGAAAGCGACATTATCAATGAATCAATTATCGTCAATCGTTATCATACATTCAAAAAGGATAGTCCTGATAGAAGATAAAATTAAGTCCAGGTTCGTATTGGTAGTGGTGTGACAACTGTGATTATTTTTTTCTCAGGATATTCCAGTTTCATATACTGAGGCATTTGACTAAAGGGACGCAGATCTGTGATTTAATTAATGTCTTTTTTGCATGCTATTATCTAATTTTTACGCACGGTGATCTGCCACAGGTGTCTATATTTGAATAAATGCTTATTCCTACAGGCCTAAATAAGTCGGTCTACATCAAAAAGTAACAATAATACAGTACATTGGAGTAATGGGATCAGAGAGACCTTGCTGGTTGAAAGATTAAGCAAATTTTTTTTCGAGGGCAGGACAACCGCTAAAGAAATTGCTAATACAAATCCGATCATGTGTCGCATCTTCATGTTCATTTGTTCAGTTAGTGTGACTATCATCAGAATTTTCAATTCTAAGTTGTCGTGTTACTTTTGACTAACCCTGTATCTATAGGCCTATTATGCTTATCTTACAAAAAGTCAGTTGAAATATGTTATTACGAAGTTGTTTCACATTAAGCAATAAAACCTTTACACATTTTTTTCCATTACTATTACAATTACAGTTGTGCTTTTGCAATTACAATTATAACTCTGAAATCAAGATCTTCAACTACAATTACAAATGCACGACTATTATTCAATTACAATTGCATGTGTGACTTTGCAATTACAATTACAATTACTTCAAAAGTTGTAATTAATTACACAATTACATCGATTTCCGAACAATTTTGGTCAATTTGCGCCATCTCCTCTTATAAGGATCGTCCCATATCCATGCAAAGTCATTCTCCTCCATGTACATTCTTTTATATCAAAGCTAGGTCTCATGTTTATTAATACGTTGACCTCTCACCTACGGCGTTTACTAGAGATTGGCATAAATTATATTAGAGGAAATATTAATGTATAAATTCAAAAATGTTCCTAATATGACATTTTTAATTTTGTGAGTTTTGTTGTAGAGGCTTATTCCAATTATTCGGTAAAACGCGGCACAGAATCAGACCTGTATGTAGGCTACACTTGTGCATGTAGGGATTGTAGGCTGCATGGGTATTTATAGGCCTGTGTCAACACTTAACAACTTCTAGCCTGTGGATCATCACGTCATTAACATTGATGCCAGGCCTATGCTGATTGCTGACTGCTCTACTAGCTATCTCATAGATGTACTGAATACTTCAATTTTCAATATAGAAATCTTTGGATTTTGTGCTTCGTCTAACCGAAAAGACAGAAGTAATTGTGTAGTTGACCGACATATTTCTTCAATTACAATTGCATCATAAAAATTCAATTTTTTTGACACAATCTCACACATTCAGATCGGTCAGTGTCTCAAGACCTCGGAGACTTACCAAACCTAAGGATATCATAGTTCGATGCAGGATATGAGCACTGCCAAGGAGTGCTGCTTTCGTCAATTCCGGTATGTGGTGTGCCCCAGGAATCTTGTTGAAGTAGGCCTTCAACCTTGATGTGTAGGCACCCAAGGCACCGACAACAACCGGGACAACTTCAACATTTGTGTTCCACAACTTCTTTATTTCTATGCGTAGGTCTTGATACTTTGTGATCTTCTCTTTCTCTTGTATGTTTTTGTCGTCGGGGACTGCTATATCTATTAGGCCTATCAGAGTCTTCCTTTGGATCCTATCCTTCACGATGATGTCTGGTCTTCTTGCTTGTAAGTAGTGGTCAGCCCGCACTTCGAAGTCCCACAAGATCTTTGTACCATTACTTTTGATCACTGATTGAGGGTCGTGCTTCCATGATCCACCACATCAATTCCTTTGTCCTTGCAAATCGCTCTATGGATAGACTTGGCGGCTTCGTTATGTCTTCGGAGGTATTCCGTTCCTGCCAGTTTTGAACAGCCAGTCAGGATGTGAGAGACAGTTTCGTCATTTGCTTTACAAAGTCTGCATTTCGGGTCTGTTGAAATCTTTAGGATATGTGCTTTATGTGCCTTCGTGTTCAAAGCCTGATCTTGTGCGGCTGTTAGCACTGATTCGGTCTTAATCTTTAATTTGACAGTTGCTATAAGCCAATTGTACTGTGTTTCTTTTGTTGTAATGTCCTTGGTTTGTCTGAAATATTGTCCAAGCAGAGGCTTCTCATGCCACTTCCTTTGTCTGTCGTCCACTTGTGCTGCTTTCCATGTTTGGAATTTTTCGGGCCCGTGCTTGTTCTGATCATCTGATTTCACCACCGCCAGCAGTGGATCGTCTTTAGCATTCCATATATGCTCGTTGAGGCCTCCTGTCTCATCACTTCTCGATGTTTCTTAAGACTAAGCCCTTCTAACTCTATTTTCAACGATGTAGATATAGATAAAGACATCGGCCCTTGGATGTACGCGCACGGAATACCATATAATTATTTATTATAAATTAGAATTAACAGTGAACTTTTCACAATTACCATTATAATTACAATTACTCTAAAATCAAAATCTTCAACTACAATTACAATTACTTCAAAACTACAACTTCAAAATTTATTAAACAATTACAGTTGCAATCATTGTAATTGTTCCAGCCCTGATGTCACATGTGGTTTTATTACAGAAGCACTACGTCGAAACGGGATCAAGGAGGGCCAAGATGCCGTGAGGAAGCTGATCGTGAATTGGATGAACCAGGCTCCACGGCGTCTGGAGAGACGATGACAGACTGTTCCATCCGCACCCAATGATTATAATAAATTTTATTTAGACCTATATATTGTCTGTTTTCGAATGAAATCTGTGATGCACAGATGTATGAGGGTTTTATGTGCAGAACTAAAAAACGCCATAGCAGACGATGAGGTGGCATTAGTAAGTAACATTTGAACAACTACAAGCCATACCAGCATTCGAGTAAAACTGCAAGGTAGCAATAGTAGCATTTAAGTAGCCGCAAGGTAGCATCAAAGTATGCTGCAAGGTAGCGAAGGTAGCATCAAAGTAGCTGCAAGGTAGCGAAGGTAGCATTAAAGTAGCTGCAAGGTAGCGAAGGTAGCATTAAAGTAGCTGCAAGGTAGCGAAGGTAGCATTAAAGTAGCTGCAAGGTAGCAGGTAGGTTGCCATACGGTAATTTTGCTACGTAGCATATACGTAGCTGGGTGCGCCAAATGACACGAATCTGCTACGAATCAATAGGTAGCGGCGCTACCTTGCTGCTACGTAGCAGTCAGGTTTAGTGTTGGTCGGGGAAAAGCACAAATCTGCATTTTTCTCTAGAGCATGAAATGCACTTAATTTTTCTGCATTAGTCTACACTTGGTATTTTGGCCATTTTGGTTCATACAAGAAGTGCTTGAATTCGTCAAAAATGACAAAGGAGCAAAAAATAGTGCCGGGGCAAGCTACCTTGAAGCTCATCAATAAGTCAAAACTTGTAGTGAGATTGAAGCCGCCATCAAACTATCAAACCAAAATCCACCAAGACAGACAACTGATATTATATGGTCCTGCCACAAATCAAAAAGTTCAGAAACAAATGGAAATCACTAAAATCATTATAAGAAAGGAATCGAAAACAAAGGTTCCATTGTTGAATTAAATATTTAAAAAACATCGAACAGAGATTCAGCAAGACATTTTATCAGCCCCCAAACGTGAGTGCTTTATTTCAAAGATTTTAATTAATTTCAAGATCCATTGTCTTTGCTTTATTTGGTTGTGTTCGACGGACCATTCCGTTTCGATCATCAAGAAGACTATTTAATTTTGTTTCGATAATTTTGCTAAGAGGAAACCCCACTTGATCTATGGATAGGTCATGCGAAACTGCACTATCTCCATGGAGATCTTAGCGCTGCGGATTTTCGTGAATCATGCACGGACAACAAGAACCGGACAAGTTCTACTTATTATTGATGTCCAGTTTCATGGGAAGCTGCAACTAGCTTTATCCACAGATGTTTCGATTTCTATGTAGAACGGGTCCTCGAGTCAGGGAACAGATGTAGCTGCAAGGTCGCAATTCGAAATTTTCGTCGAAGACTGTTGAGATAACTGTTGTCTCTGACAACATCTGGCAACTGGACACCGTCTAGAAATGTTCATCCAATAACTGAATTCCTTCATCATTTGGCTCGTTCAAATGTCCATCCCGGCCAAGGGAAGTAAACTGGCAATAATCCATGGATCAACGGACTAAATACAGACCTTTAGCATGCTGCATATCCCTATACCATGGCCCTCTCGTGGCCAACAGCCAATGGTCTCATGGCCTCTGGAGGCCATGGGTCCCCCGGTTGAGAAACACTGAATTGGAGTATCAACCCTTAGCCTTTGTTTCAAGTTATTCGGAGGCTCTTATTGCAACTTAAAATTTTGAGGGCAACTCTTAAAGGTTTTTAATGCAACTTCGGGTTGTCCTTGTGTCCCCAAACACAGCATTATGCACAGAGTAGGAATATAGTAGGCAGTCTCAACTCAAAAATTGAGGCAAGCAATGAAAATTTTGCATCAAAAGATTCACATTTTTGAGTATGAGTTTATTTTTCAAAAACGTTGGAAATCATACAATACATGTACTTTGACGTAGACCAGAGTGGATTATTTACAGCATGATTATAAGAGTAAGACCTACGCGCTCATGGGGTCTAAAAACTATTTGATCAATATTTGAAAACTGAAATTTCGCAACAGCTAGACGATATGCAAACATGCTCACATTTGAGTACTATAGAACTTATAAAATATCAAGCAGAATGGATATTTTTTGATAAGTCTTAAAGCATATTTAGCTTAAAATGAAATTAAGTTAATTATCAGTAAAATCTGCAATGGCACTTAATTTTAATCGTCATACAAATATCCGAATATTATTCATATTTCTAATCAATTTTCGGGTTTGCAAAAGCTGCTGCATGAAACGACATAGGATTTATTAATTGGGATAGCATACCTAATAAATTACCGGATATGAAAATGCCAAGTCGGGAAATATTCTAATTCCATGTTTTCCCAGATTGTCCACTAATACGGAGGCTACTACTAAAGTTTTTAGCCTTGACCATTTCCCATAATTTGATAGTCACACAAATTCACTTCCGTGAGCTATAGCATGTATCTAAATTAAACAACCAGTTACAGATTGATCGAATGCATTTCATGGCCACAGGATACGATTCTTCACATGAATGCTGAATATTAGTCAGTACAAAACCGACAACCATTGTCTCTCTTCACCGCAGTTACTGTCTCTTTCATCATGGAGTTGAACAGACGTGATTTCCGTGCCATGATTTACTATGACTACAAGACTGGTTTGACTGCCATTGAGTCATTTGATCGCTTGACTGCTGCTTTCAGTGATTCTGCTCCATCTTACGCAACCACCAAGAATTGGTTCGCTGAATTTCGAAGGGGAAGAAGATCATTAGATGACGAGGAGCGTTCTGGAAGGCCATCAGCATCTGTGACAAGAGAATGTTGAGTGTGTGGGAACCATGATAGAAGCCGACGCAAGAGTGACCTATGCTATGATTGAAAGAAGTCTAGCGATTCATCCTCCTCAAATCCATCGAATCCTGCATGAATTTCTTGGTCTGCAAAAGCGAACCGCTCGGTGGGTACCCCAACATTTGACTGAAGAACAAAAGACAGCGAGGGTGGAGTGGTGCATGTTCATGAAAAGCAAGTTCACGAGATGGAAGCGCGAGAGAGTTAGCCAATGTTGTAACCGGTGACGAAACTTGGATTTACCTGTTCGAGCCGGAAAAGAAGCAGCAGTCACGAATCTGGTTGTTCCCTGGCGATGAACTTCCCGTCAAGTTTCGCAGAGTTCGAAGCTGCGGCAGGCAAATGGTCCTCACTTTCTTTTCCTCTAGCGGCCATGTTTCAACGTCGGTACTGGAAGAGCAAATAACTGTTAACTCCTCATGGTATTGCAGTGTTGGTCTACCAAAATTGTTGGATAATGTCCGAGAAAATTGGTCAACGACAAGAGCACGAGAAATGCTCCTCCACCATGACAACGCACCGCCCACAAGTCGGCACAGACCATGGGGTTTTTTAGCTGAAAACAATGTCCATCTTCTCCCCCAGCCCGGATTTGTCACCAGCCGATTTCTTTTTGTTCCCTAAGGTGAAGTCGGCAATGCGCGGTTTTCCTTTTCCCACCAAAGAGGACTATATAAGGTTTCTATAAGAGTTCTATATAAGGCTAAAAACTTAAATAGTGCTCCTCGTAAAGTGATCAAGTTACAAGACTACAATAACATTACCCATTAGATTGCGATTTCTTTAGGATTATCTACGAACAGAGACGTATAAAAATTGTTGATTACGTGTTGCAGATATGACACTTAATAGCTCCTCCGGAGTCAGTGATTGTATCCGAACTCCTATAGCACCGGAGTGGAGCTTTCCAACTCCGACACAGATCCACTGACATAAGAGAAGCAACACAAAAGAGCATCAACATAATTGTTAATTACATTAATATTTCAATGGCATCATTAGACTCAAGTTACTAATAGCACAAACACTAATATTGTGTCGGCCTATACACCAGTCAGGCAGGAGCGAAGCTGATAAGGACAGATTTTGGAACCAGATGCATGAAACCGTCAGTCTATTTCCGGATTCGGAGGCAATTCTTCTGGTTGGTGACTTGAATGGTCGCGTTGTCCGGGACATAGTTGGAACATTTGATGGCATCCACGGAGGTTACGGTTTTGATGTCAGAAATGAAGGAAAAAGTGCGTTGATGTTTGGCACAGCAAAGAGAATGTCTGTCTGTGATATTTTCTTTCGAAAGCCAGAAAACCATCTTATTACACATTCGTCTGACGATTGCAGTGGTCAAATAGACATCATGATAAGACAAAATGATCGCCGACACGTGAAGAATGTCAAAGTCATAGGGGAAGAGTGCGTCTCACAGCATCGACTCATTATCGCTGAGATGAAAAGACTCGTCTACAAAAAGTTTCTGCCATGACTTAAGGAATACTAAAGAAAGAGGATAAGAAGCTACTTTTCGCAGGTCACATTCGACAGAATGATTCAAAAGTGGAGCTTCTTCAACCTGTTGAAGAAAAATAGGCTGCAATGCGCAACTCCTGGATGGAGACGGCAAATACTATTTGCGGAACTACCTAAAGGTGCTCCGAGGAATAAGGTAACGTGGTGGTGGTTTGACGAAGTCGAACGAAAGGTTGGTGAGAAGGAGTCCTCTTCAATACATGGAAAAGAACAAAAAATGATTCCGACCATCTGTGTTACTTAGCAACAAAGAATGCGCACAGAACTGCCTGGGAAGCCAAAGAAAGCGCCGAAAATCTGCCGATGAACTTAACTGTGAAAAGGGAAGAAAATTCTTCAGAATCGCCAAGCAAGTGGCCAAGGAGCAGAGAGATCTAACTTGTACGTCCTGCACGTGTCGTCGTGGGTGAAAAGGAGACACTAGGAGTGCGGAAAGATTACATGGGCAATCTGATGCTTTCGGACCGGTTCCGGGAGCGGTCAGTCATCTTGATGAAAGTGAAGTGCGATCATCAGTCAGTCAGGGCAGACTGGCTTCTGGAGATGCAGGTGTTCGCTGGTTGTGTCAAATATTAATGGCATCCTCCGGAAAGACGCGATACCTACTGACTGAACGGCGAGCATCTTAGTCAGGTGATCCTCTCAACTATGAGTCGTACAGAGGTCTCAAACTGACGAAGTGGTTCTAAAGATCTACGAGCGAGTTTCAGGAAAGAGAATCAGAAGTCAGGTCAACATCAATGCGATGCAGTTTGGCTTCATGCCAGGCAGAGAAATATCAGCAAGATATATCTTCAAGAGACATACCTGGTAAAGGATCGGAAGCTCTATTTCGAGAGGCTTTCGAAAGGGTCCCTAGGGATCTGATAGCTTGGGGATTGCGTAAGGCTTATGTGGATGAGTGGTTGGTGAATGCAGTGATGTCTGTACCACAGCGCATCAACGTCGGTGCATATGCACTCGGCGTACATCGAACTATTCATGGTGAGCTCTGGACTTCATTAAAGGTCACCATGAGTCCATTGGTGATAATGGATAAATCTTCGGTAATAATGGATGCGATCTCATCCGAAATAAGTGGTGGTCTTCCGTTCGAGGCGCTTTATGCTGATGACGTAGTACTGGTGGCAGAGTGAGACAAAACTTCGTCTAAAGCTAAAAGCACTAAAGGATTGTCTGTCGAAAAAAGGCTTGAAAGTTTAATTAAAAGAAAACGAATGTCATGCTTGCCACACAAAACCCGTCGGTCCTTCAACTGTACTTGTCAAAAAGGTGATTCAAAAAAATCAATTCACGCAGCGCTTCATTTTTTTACCCCATTTACGCAGCTGCGTAAATTTACACAGGCGTAGGACCACTGATTGTGAATGACTGCAAACATGGCTAGAATGACTATTCAGGCTAAATTAGGCGGTTTCAAAGTTCCGTTTAATCAGACTACGATTGAGTTTCGGTCAACCGAACCAGAGTGTGATTAACGACAGATGCCTGCTAACCAGAGTAGGGTTGTTTCAATCAACCGCATTGTGATTAACCACGACCTATCATTAATCGGAATCCGATTCGTTCAATCTGACTGTTTCACGAGATGAGGATATCGCGGTAGAACAATGATGAATAATGAAGGCAATTGAATACACCAGTAAAGCATTCCTTTCACAGCTGTGAAGTGAAGATGTCCACGAACAAACGTTGACAAGACAGTCAGAGAATATTCTTACTGAATTTTATGCTCACGAACAGTGATAGATATACTAAAGCCTCTCGAACTAAGACTTCACCAGTTTTCCTTGGAAGTGTACCGTTTGAAGGTAGGACAAGCAAACAAATCCAGGACTGTTTCGAAAACTGTATGAGACAATACAGACAGTCTCTGAAAAAAGCTCGTGCAACTGGTAGTGGCGAAATCGGTGACGGCACTGAACAAAATGAAGCAGATACAAGGATGCTTTCAGTGTTCGGAAGTGAGGAACTATTCAAACTTTGTCAAGAATTTGATTAAAAAATATCGTTGGCTGGTTCAATATACAACCCTGCTCATCTGCGCACTGAGAGAAGGGTTTACAGAGCATCTAAAACATCCGAAGCGTCGTTGGGACAATCGACTGGTGGCCTAGCGGTTCGCGAAGTCAATGAGAATGAATTATACAGTCCCTGTCCTCCCAAGAAATGCAAGATTGATAAAGAGAATATTTTTATCGATATGTGCAACAAGCAAAGCGATATTCTTAATTCTATCTGGCAGGAATCCAACGTTCAAACTTCGATTCTTCAAGAAATAAAGGAAGCAATAGTGCAACAAACCTTTGCGATCAATAAGCTGACGGATGTCATTGTAGGTATGCATCGTGATATGAAAGTGAACTTCGATAACCAATCTGAAAGTTCAAGTTGTTATCCAACTTTATGAGCTCAATCCAAATCCAACTCATGTTTTGCGTTAAATTCTCTAAGGTGATCGTTTTTGCTTCAATGTTTAGTTAAGAAATATAGGCATATTTGATCTTGATATACGTGCTTTTTATAAGTGCACAAATTGTAAGAATAGCTAGACATACAGTAAATGTAATTCCTCTATTTCGGAAAATGTGAAATTACGAGAAAAAATTAATAAAGTAAATGAAAACCATTGCAATAAATGTATAATGTTCAGCGCAATATTGGGAGCTCATAGAAATTGTTTGTTATATTTTGCCCCATGAGGTAATTTAATAATTTATAGCATGCTTTAAAAGCTAATTTTGGTGTAAAAATTGCAACACGATTTCCCATTGCTACACCACGGATTCACCTAAGGATTACGTCAATTACGCAGTGCATCCCTCGCTTTAAAAAAAGTTACACCTCGTTCTCGTTATGCAGATTCATCACGTTTTCATGGAAACCTTCGTAAGCGCTGTCAGCCAAAATACAAAAATTTTGTGGTAAATCATTCAGCCACCCAATAAGCTCGATATCCCACTCAATCGCATTTTTGTCATGTGCTCTTCCTGGCACACCAGCAAAAATGGCGAATCTACAAAAAATAATAGCTATAGTTGCACAGTTGTGTGCCTCAAATAGGTAAAAGAAAGGTTGAAATATATGCGTAAGAGTAGTTTACGTGTTGTAATGTAAATATGCTATATCAAATTTTATGTGAAGCAATAAGGCCCATTGCGACACTTGTAGCAGTGTCTTATTGTTGTGCTAATATGTCACGTGGTTGCTGAAATGACACTAAGGAGTCAGTCAGATAGAGTTCAATGATTTTCATTTAAAAGCCAGGAGCATTTAGGAGCGATCAGATAGAATCGCTCAATTTTTGTAGCCATACTTTTTGGAGAGTACAAACTGTGTACCCAAATCATAGGCTCTAATACGAATCAAGATTACATAGAATTAAGGAATGAAAATGGATTTCTTTAGAAGGAGATAAATGTTTCGTTCACTCACCATTCCATATTTATCACAAACATATTGGACATTTATTGCACCGATGCTCTTCCCATGTCTGCCACAACACTAAGCGTCTCTAGCATGACCTGGTCGCTGGATATGAAGGATGAATCCATCTAACAAACCCACCACTTGCCGACCTTCAATCTCTCCAGTTTGCAAATTCGATAATTGATCAGAGTTTGGTAAAGAAACATATCTTTCTGCGATTGATGCCATCCACTCGGATACCAAATGAGTATGTAAATGGGAAGTTGATGTCGCAATTCCACCTAATCGCCCCAATTGACGAAAGTATCCACCTCCAGACAAAAACTCCACAAAATTGTTAACCATTCTCTGACTTGTTGCCAGATGACAACCACGATGGTCTACAATTCTTTCGCCATGAAATTCATTTCCTAACTGTTCCAATTCACTTCGTGGCAGGAGAAAAGTTCGTCTGTTATCATGTTCTGATTCACTCCGAGCTTGACCGCGTTTACATGGTGCCGATCCAGTTCTCGAGGATTGGATTACATCGGCTCCAGCAAGAAAAACGGCTGTCATTTCCTCAACTGATTTCAACCGAACCGAGACTTTGAAACCTAGCACGGTTAATCGACTTTCCAACGACCTGCTCGTTAAACAAATAATGCATTGCGGAGATACGAAAAACCTGCGTTCATTCAACCCAGTGCGCTCGTTGAACCAACCGGATTCTGATTGTTTATTATCTTTCTACCGGACTCTGGTTGTAACTACCGTATGGTGTTGAACGAGCCAAACAACCGTGTTTCTAGGATAGATTTCAAAATTTCGGTTGGGTTAAACAGAAAATGTTAATTAGGTCATTGCCCTTTTGTTCAATCGGAATCAGGTTGGTTGGGTTGGTGATTCAACCCAATCTACTGAAACATTGAAACCGCCTATTTTGCTACGAAGTTACAGATGAAACACATTAATTTCATAAAATCATTCATGGAAAATTACATTACGTAAGTGAGCACCTTTGTGCATGATGGTAGATTGTTGGAATGTCTAAAAGCTCGTCGGTTAATCATCTGGATTTCATTTCGTATACTTTCTTTTAGTGCACTGGTGGTTCTCGGCTTTGAAAAGCACACTCTCTCTAATATCCCCAAAAAATCTGGGGATCTTGGAGACCAGAAGAGCTCACATCCTCATTTTCAATGTCTCATTAGCACCGTGACACGTTGCATCATCTTGTTGAAACCATAGAGCAGCTTGATTTGGCAATATCTTAAGAATTGGTATCAACGACCTTATCATTTCCGGTACTTTGAAGCATCTATTGTGGTGCTTTTCCATCGTCGTCTTCGAAAAAGTATGGTTCAACAATATCAGACTGACCACATCGGAAGAAGGAAAAAATGAGACCAGTAGTTAGTAGTATGGAACAGCGATAAAGTAGCTACACCTCATGGAGTAAGTATATCTGACTTGGTAGGTATTCATTTTAAGCAAGGTTGTCTATGTCATCAAAATCGAATGTTGCAATTTTTAGTGTCATTCATATCGCATGTAACAATTAAGGAGTGTCTGCTTGCCATACATGTAATCTATGCAGATATTCATACACGACCACGTAGAGCCTGTGTTTTGTAAATTGGAGGATAAATGAAGTAGAATATAAAACATTAACAGAACCACAAGGCAGTTAGGTCTTTGATTGGTTAAACGAAGCAATTGTGTATCACGAAATTGAGATCAGAACAGATGATTGGACTAACAAGTGGCAAGAGGAATACAAAATAAAGATAATTAAAAATGGTGAGTGATGAGGAACGGCTATGGTTCATTTGAGGATACTAGGATCATTCTGTAAGAGTATGGACTAAAATGTTTTTCAGAAAACATTGATTTTGATCACAAAGTTTCAGATATTCGAACTTCACGCAAGTGAACTTATGACCATGGGTATACAGAAATTCAAACTGAGCCTAATATTTTAAGTATTATGTCGCTTAAAGTCGTTTCCACAGTATGGACCTGCTATTAAGATGCTTTACATCATTGCATATCATTTTTTCAATCACATTGTTCATTATATGTTCAAGTACATATTTATGACTAGGGGACAAATCGTCGTGACTAAAAAAAGGAATGATCGGAGGTAGAGTTCACTGTCTATGAAGGAGAGTTAAAAAGCTTGTCGGTTCCCAACGCCGACACAGCTCCAGATCGATAGGAATGGCATCGGCAGGAATTGCAATTCACCCAAGAAAAAAACCGGAAAATCGGGAAAAACCAGGGGTTGAATGCATAAATTTGAAATATTTACATTAGATTAATTTCGCAAAAAGTCCGGAAAAACCGGAAAATTGCGATCCATGGGCCTCGGCGTTCCTATTCTAATTTTTGCCATTTGGAACTAAGTTTCTCCATATCTTCCTCAGCTTTCTTCAATTGTTTGTTAACAGCCATAATATCCGCCTTGACAGTGGAAGGATTTCTCCGCTCTTACACTTGCGATTCTCGACAAAATTCTATTGATTTCAGCGACATAAAAGCTTTCTGCCCAGTCTTTTCTTTTGACACAACTTTATACTTGCTACTTTCCTCACACAAGTGCCTTCACAAGTCAGTAGGTGGCTCGTAAGTTTCGAATGTATATCGATCGAAAAAACCACTAACAAAACGTCTACTGTCGTAGGTTTCCACACTTGACATTTGACTGGAACTTCGATTCATTATGTGAAGATGAAAATTACCACACTTGTCAATAAATTCATTCCAAAAATAAGAAGTCACAACGTTTCGGATTATGCTACAGCCATTATCAAGTGGAATGAACCAGTCTGCAAAAGAACACCAACTATCGAACATGAACGCTATTTCCAAGTCTGTTTGCGGTAAGAACATGTTGATAAAAACCATCATTAAGATTCAACACATTAGGTTGATTGGACTTAATAAAAGCAGATTCTACTTCTGACTGTTGGGTTACTGCAATACTACCGTCGGTAGGAAAAAGAACGTATTTCGAAATACGTTGTTTTTGCTGCCAGTAGTTTAAATGACTATTTGAACCTCGAACTTTTATATATTAAAAGCTTATATTCATACCATAAATACCAAGGGAAATAGAAAATTATGAAACAACGTATTTCAGAGTAACTATCTTTTCCGTACTGGAATAAAGTCGTATTTCGTTTTACGCTGTTCTTCTTTCTCGCAATCCAAAAAGTTGGTTACGATACGCTGTTTTTCTCGCCATCATTTCAAATGAGGTTGCTGAATAATGGCAGGTAAAACAACGCAAAAGAGTGAAATAGCTCAAAGTAAGAAGTTCAAATTGACATTAAAGTACTGCATAATCAATAAAATTGCTTTATACTTGTACTGAAACTATCGATTAGAGATTCTGTGTACGTCTCAGGGATGCGGAGTCCTATCATTTTGATAGGACTCCGACTCCGGGTGGCAAGTATATAAGCCTAGTTTTTTGAAAGATTAACTGGCAGCCTACATCACAAATCATTATAGGCTTGCCTGAATCGATGTTTAGTGATAGTTGCATCAATTATCAATCATTTTCGATGAAAGTTGATCAAATGTCGGTTTAAGTTGGAAGCATACGACTCGGTTCCTCCCATCTTGTTGATGTGTGCTTCACATGGTTTTTCTCCAGTCTCTATCAGACACGAAAATCCCCATCCTTCTCCAAAAAAATGATAATAATAATAATCTTTATTCAATGGTCTACTGAGAGTCGGTAGACGCAGCACATACGAAAATTACAGAAGGTACGAAAATATGAGTACACTTTCGATTTTAATATCCGCTTTAGAGGAGCCATCACACACGATTAACGTGAGGGTAAGATGCAATGTTCTCAAACAAACCAGCATTTCATTTTTGTCTCTGATGTGACCTTTGGTGCTTAGGTGTGATCGAGGCTAGGAAGACTTGCCTTCTCTACTAAATCGCCGAGTGAAAAGACAATCCTTTTCCCACTATCACTGTTCATTCCCTCAACAATTACAAGTTTTGCATGCAGTAGTGTCTCTGCACTTTTGTTTCACGGAGAAAGTTGCCATCAAGACAGTGACAGCCATGCACGAGGATAAATAATTTGTTTATATTATGTTTCTGGCCTGGTTATAAGCCGGAGTCTGGAGTCCTATCATTTTATAGGACTCCGACTCCAGCAAAAATGATAGGACTCCGACTCCGCATTCCTGCGACAGACATACTAAATGTAGTATTTTTTAAGGTGTTCCACGGGTCACATTCTGCACCGTGGAATTTTCGACTTGCAACGTGGATTTTGAACGTTCATCCGTTACGTGTAGTTAGCCATAGCCAACACTATCAATGCCCGGAATTCATCTCAAGATAGCTCATTAGCATGCAGAATCGCGAGTAAAATTCACTGATAAATGCTAAATGTTATACTGCATTCATGACTTCTGTTTTTGCCTGAGTGCGTTAGGCGTGCACTAATGAAAGTCGATCTTGAGACGTAGATGAATCAGATGACCCGTAGCAAAAACCTTAAAAAATCCTGCTCAATGATTTCATCAGAATATTAGATGCCTTCAGTTCTGTCAAAAATTTGCTTCACTCTCGGTTTCGACTAGGCTCGCTAATCAAGAAAGCATCCAAGAAGATTGCAAACGAACTACGCATTTCCATGAATTTGGCGTCAATTGTTTCTTAGAAAACAATGATGCGCTTCCTACGACGAAACAAACTTTTTGGATGAATAGCCGCCCGAAAGCAATTGCTTCATGCAAGCAATCAAAGAACGTCCGATTGATGCAGAAAGAAAAATGAATGGACTCAAGAAAAAGGGAATCAGATAGGACCTTGGTAAAAGTAGGACCTGAGAAGAAATCCGAGGCCGGCCAAAAACCACCGAGTCCGCAGCCCTGGTTTTTACTGATGAATGTTGTTTACATCTGCACTGCATCCACGAGAGGGACTAGGTTCAGAGCGTTTTGGTCATTTGTGTTGAGGGTAGCAGCCCGCTTTGGAGTGCGTCAACTTGTGCGATGCAACGGAAATGTCGATTATCGGGAGTTTCAGAGGATGCCCGATGTTGCAACTCCACGCCTGATGACCAGTGGGCATATTTTGCAATCATCTGCTTCGACATGTACGTGGAAATGAAAGTCAAACGACGCATAACAGACAAGTTCGTACAAAGCCCTGATCTTAAATAAATTGAGCACCTGTGAGATGATTTGAAAAAATATGTGAAACAGTTCAATTCAACGACCCTTGATGATAACCATTTGCGCAGCGGCTGGGCAGAAACATCGGACGAAAAGCAGTAGGTGTCAGTGACTGTATGAAATCATCAACAGACGAGTTCAAGCTGTAGCTTCTGCTGGAGGTGGAAACACTAGTTACTGACTTTCTTTGTTAATGAACTTCTCACTCCTTATTGAAATTGTGAATTTTGCAGACATTAGTTTTGTTCATTGAATCTGATGTTTTCAATCGGCTCATTCCTTATAAAACAGCTAAGGTAATTTAAAAAATATGATTTATCTATGGAATGATAGAAAATCTATATTCTTTGACAGAATAAAAAGATGTCCTCAGACTTGAACAATTTAAGCACAACAATTCATTGGCAGCCGTAGACGCTGCGTTTCGCCCTACAAGGACTGGTCAGAACGGCTTGAAATGACCCAAACTAGCTTAAAATATCTAGAATGACCGAAAAAGCTGAAGGACTGCACAACAGGCTGCTCTGGATTTATTTTTCCTGGCTTTGCCGTGCGGCTGATAATCATAAAGATTGCAGATTGTCAGTTCGCCAGGGCATTGAATAGAAAGATGTCCTCAGACTTGAAAAATTTGAGCACAATGACAGAATCATAGGTATTAACGCTTCAGATAAGAACATAATGACAGGAGGAAGCAAGTTGTTTAAAATGATTTAATAAGCAAGACTCATTGTCCTACTCAAAACTTGTCCTCCTCGAGTTTCGGATTCACATCCAGCCCTCCTTTCCACTGACATCACACATATACTGACGCACGACACCATGAGCTGATAAGTTGTTGCAACAATATTGGTCATTTTTCAATTTGTGCCGCTCAATATAAATTCTACTTCCGCCGAAGCGACTGAAATTTCCGCGCTGCGCGGACGATTCCTGAATTCCGCGCATCATTGGAAACGCAGTAGCGCTAAAACAATCAACTAGAAGCGTGAGTCACAGTAGATTGCTGTGAATGGTCTGAGAATGGTCAATACTATATATGAGGCTACTTTTTACATTTACATGTTCATCACCATGACACTGAAAAATACTAATGCACTTACTGGATTTCAGAACAGATACTTCCGCCAAGTATGGATTTCGACGTCATCAACATCAGCTACTCCCGCTGCTTCTTCATCAACGACTGAAACTGACACTGAGGCGTGATCTACTTTCTGATTTAACCAAGAAAGGCCACTGACTGCCTCAAAATCAAATCATCAGAGCACAGGAGCACCCCAACAAAATGATCCAAGTGTCATCTATAAACTACATGTGTCACACATCATTCTAAATCGCTGATCACTTACCAACTAATTCATTCCATCTCACTATCCAACGCAACACACCCTGCCTGCATCCTCATCTACAAAAGTAATAAACAGCCGTTAACAGAATCAAGAAACACAAAATGATCAAATCGTTTAGAACAAGGATCAGACTCCTAACTGTCCTCACGACTTATCAGACATATGCTTGTCAATGCTCATCATTTGAATACGTCTAGATTTATTATTTATCATTACTCAACTGTCATTGTGAAAGATCACGAAGGTACCTTTTCGTTTCAGAATCATTCATTTTCATCACCGATAGACTTTACACAGTTTAATCATGGCACACCATGTAGGCTGCGAGTACATCACTTTTAAAAAGCTCATCACTAACTCAACACTTACCAGACATCTTTCATCGCACCGAGACACAACGAAAAAAGAGAGGACTCTCACGAAAACAACACCGATCCCTCGCAGTCTGAAAAATAATCAAACATAGATTGATACAACGCTTCTACAACTACTCGCATCATATTAAAGCATGATTTAACAATTCAGACAAGTAAAGAAGGCTTCATTTATTCAGACCATGCATGTTAATAATCATCAGTCATCGGTCGATTTCTAGCTTAAGTAAACAACAAAGTTGAATGACCTCATTTTGCAGACGTAGCAACCACTACAAGTCTACAACTGCATTAAAATGCTTCTACAGCACGCATTCCGGGATCCCTATTCATAACGACATTTTTACGTAGGCCTACCTTCAATTTACGTCTCCATCTCCAATTTCAAGCAAAGTCCATTTTCAATTCATTCGTGTCTGAAAATATAAAGAAATCGTGTCACACATTATTAAGAATAGAAAAGCAGCTGGGATCTCAACAGTTCCGCATCTTGTCAGATAATAGGGAACATTCTCTTCATGTATTTCATAGAGCTGGGTGTATCATCATTGAGTAGGTCTATACACGCAAGCGCAAACGAATATCCCGTTTGCCTTATCTACTCGCATAATTCAATTCGTCAAAACTCATCTGCAACCCCTCTCTCACGACTTGTTCATATCAGTACTCATCATAACCGACACACTTTCACTTACCTCATTTACATGACGACCGGTGATTCTGCTAATCAAAGGTTTTCTTGCTTGAGGCCTGCAAATAGTTGACACTGATTAAGATATTGGTCCATCAACTCAAAAAAAGAGTAGCACTAAATTCAAATTGGGAATACCAACTTCAGAAAGACCAAACTTCATTGCCTCAGTCTGGGGCGGTAAAGGCTCATCATTAAAACATCGCATACATAATTCAACTATGCATACGTCCGTATGCGAGTAGCACTAATCATGGTCTACATGTATTTACGAGCTCGTAAGCCGCCAATCATTCTCTGATATTCGATAGGGACATTGGAGTACAGAGAAAATGCATTTTCTTACCTATCATGATTTCCATCTTTGAAATTCAATTGACCGACCATGCCTCACGCATTGACACTGTCTCTGAAGTGGTGTAACATAACAGATATTTCAATAATTGCACGTCGTAGACAAAACTACACTAATCAATTTCTTCAGTTCTCAGAAAGACTAATCAAGTGTCAACAGATATTCAGACAAATTAGGGCAAAGAATTTCATCACATCAACGCGTCTCCTACACCCTCTCACTCACTGATATTCACATTCACATACTGTAGCATCACTTACTCACTGTCTCTACCACACTTCATTGGATCTCACACCAGTTGTTTTGCTCTCTTCACTCATCTGAAAGTGGATTGAGAAATGCATCAAATAAAGACAGCTCTTCTGCCTATTTGCAATATCGATCATTGTGACGTGTCAGAACATTCGATCGTCACGGAATATCCGATTGACTGGGACGAATATGGAATCATCACAAGCTTATTCTTTGAAAGCAGAAATGCTCACACCATCTTACTCTCATTTCAAATTACAACAATTCAATTGCTTACTACAAAGCACATCTTACACCCCCATCACTCTCAATAGCGACCTAAACTGACCATTCCATCACAATCTGGTTCATCTTCGACTGCACATGCAACTCAATACTATATATATATATATATGAGGCTACTTTTTACATTTACATGTTCATCACCATAACACTGAAAAATACTCATGCACTTACTGGATTTCAGAACAGATACTTCCGCCAAGTATGCAATTCGACGTCATCAACATCAGCTACTACCGCTGCTTCTTCATCAACGATTTCTGGTACAAGCATACTACAAAAGAAACACATCTAAAGTAACTCATCTTTATTTGGGTTAGGGGAGATACGATAACATTATTTGCCTAGCAAGTTAACCACAAGTGATCAGTAACTGCTTTTCATTATAGGATTTGTCCCTGATATGGTTTTACACCTCGATCATCGTCCGTGGTGGGACTAAGGATGTCCATGGAATATACCAGGGGAGTCATGCAACATGCGTCTTACCGCATTAGCCAACAAACATGATCTCTGACACTGAGGCGTGATCTACTTTCTGATTTAACCAAGAAAGGCCACTGACTGCCTCAAAATCAAATCATCAGAGCACAGGAGCACCCCAACAAAATGATCCAAGTGTCATCTATAAACTACATGTGTCACACATCATTCTAAATCGCTGATCACTTACCAACTAATTCATTCCATCTCACTATCCAACGCAACACACCCTGCCTGCATCCTCATCTACAAAAGTAATAAACAGCCGTTAACAGAATCAAGAAACACAAAATGATCAAATCGTTTAGAACAAGGATCAGACTCCTAACTGTCCTCACGACTTATCAGACATATGCTTGTCAATGCTCATCATTTGAATACGTCTAGATTTATTATTTATCATTACTCAACTGTCATTGTGAAAGATCACGAAGGTACCTTTTCGTTTCAGAATCATTCATTTTCATCACCGATAGACTTTACACAGTTTAATCATGGCACACCATGTAGGCTGCGAGTACATCACTTTTAAAAAGCTCATCACTAACTCAACACTTACCAGACATCTTTCATCGCACCGAGACAACGAAAAAAGAGAGGACTCTCACGAAAATAACACCGATCCCTCGCAGTCTGAAAAATAATCAAACATAGATTGATACAACGCTTCTACAACTACTCGCATCATATTAAAGCATGATTTAACAATTCAGACAAGTAAAGAAGGCTTCATTTATTCAGACCATGCATGTTAATAATCATCAGTCATCGGTCGATTTCTAGCTTAAGTAAACAACAAAGTTGAATGACCTCATTTTGCAGACGTAGCAACCACTACAAGTCTACAACTGCATTAAAATGCTTCTACAGCACGCATTCCGGGATCCCTATTCATAACGACATTTTTACGTAGGCCTACCTTCAATTTACGTCTCCATCTCCAATTTCAAGCAAAGTCCATTTTCAATTCATTCGTGTCTGAAAATATAAAGAAATCGTGTCACACATTATTAAGAATAGAAAAGCAGCTGGGATCTCAACAGTTCCGCATCTTGTCAGATAATAGGGAACATTCTCTTCATGTATTTCATAGAGCTGGGTGTATCATCATTGAGTAGGTCTATACACGCAAGCGCAAACGAATATCCCGTTTGCCTTATCTACTCGCATAATTCAATTTGTCAAAACTCATCTGCAACCCCTCTCTCACGACTTGTTCATATCAGTACTCATCATAACCGACACACTTTCACTTACCTCATTTACATGACGACCGGTGATTCTGCTAATCAAAGGTCTTCTTGCTTGAGGCCTGCAAATAGTTGACACTGATTAAGATATTGGTCCATCAACTCAAAAAAAGAGTAGCACTAAATTCAAATTGGGAATACCAACTTCAGAAAGACCAAACTTCATTGCCTCAGTCTGGGGCGGTAAAGGCTCATCATTAAAACATCGCATACATAATTCAACTATGCATATGTCCGCATGTGAGTAGCACTAATCATAGTCTACATGTATTTACGAGCTCGTAAGCCGCCAATCATTCTCTGATATTCGATAGGGACATTGGAGTACAGAGAAAATGCATTTTCTTACCTATCATGATTTCCATCTTTGAAATTCAATTGACCGACCATGCCTCACGCATTGACACTGTCTCTGAAGTGGTGTAACATAACAGATATTTCAATAATTGCACGTCGTAGACAAAACTACACTAATCAATTTCTTCAGTTCTCAGAAAGACTAATCAAGTGTCAACAGATATTCAGACAAATTAGGGCAAAGAATTTCATCACATCAACGCGTCTCCTACACCCTCTCACTCACTGATATTCACATTCACATACTGTAGCATCACTTACCCACTGTCTCTACCACACTTCATTGGATCTCACACCAGTTGTTTTGCTCTCTTCACTCATCTGAAAGTGGATTGAGAAATGCATCAAATAAAGACAGCTCTTCTGCCACATTTGCAATATCGATCATTGTGACGTGTCAGAACATTCGATCGTCACGGAATATCCGATTGACTGGGACGAATATGGAATCATCACAAGCTTATTCTTTGAAAGCAGAAATGCTCACACCATCTTACTCTCATTTCAAATTACAACAATTCAATTGCTTACTACAAAGCACATCTTACACCCCCATCACTCTCAATAACGACCTAAACTGACCATTCCATCACAATCTGGTTCATCTTCGACTGCACATGCAACTCAATACTATCTATATATATGATGCTACTTTTTTACATTTACATGTTCATCACCATAACACTGAAAAATACTCATGCACTTACTGGATTTCAGAACAGATACTTCCGCCAAGTATGCAATTCGACGTCATCAACATCAGCTACTACCGCTGCTTCTTCATCAACGATTTCTGGTACAAGCATACTACAAAAGAAACACATCTAAAGTAACTCATCTTTATTTGGGTTAGGGGAGATACGATAACATTATTTGCCTAGCAAGTTAACCACAGGTGATCAGTAACTGCTTTTCATTATGATTTGTCCCTGATATGGTTTTACACCTCGATCATCGTCCGTGGTGGGACTAAGGATGTCCATGGAATATACCAGGGGAGTCATGCAACATGCGTCTCACCGCATTAGCCAACAAACATGATCTCTGACACTGAGGCGTGATCTACTTTCTGATTTAACCAAGAAAGGCCACTGACTGCCTCAAAATCAAATCATCAGAGCACAGGAGCACCCCAACAAAATGATCCAAGTGTCATCTATAAACTACATGTGTCACACATCATTCTAAATCGCTGATCACTTACCAACTAATTCATTCCATCTCACTATCCAACGCAACACACCCTGCCTGCATCCTCATCTACAAAAGTAATAAACAGCCGTTAACAGAATCAAGAAACACAAAATGATCAAATCGTTTAGAACAAGGATCAGACTCCTAACTGTCCTCACGACTTATCAGACATATGCTTGTCAATGCTCATCATTTGAATACGTCTAGATTTATTATTTATCATTACTCAACTGTCATTGTGAAAGATCACGAAGGTACCTTTTCGTTTCAGAATCATTCATTTTCATCACCGATAGACTTTACACAGTTTAATCATGGCACACCATGTAGGCTGCGAGTACATCACTTTTAAAAAGCTCATCACTAACTCAACACTTACCAGACATCTTTCATCGCACCGAGACACAACGAAAAAAGAGAGGACTCTCACGAAAACAACACCGATCCCTCGCAGTCTGAAAAATAATCAAACATAGATTGATACAACGCTTCTACAACTACTCGCATCATATTAAAGCATGATTTAACAATTCAGACAAGTAAAGAAGGCTTCATTTATTCAGACCATGCATGTTAATAATCATCAGTCATCGGTCGATTTCTAGCTTAAGTAAACAACAAAGTTGAATGACCTCATTTTGCAGACGTAGCAACCACTACAAGTCTACAACTGCATTAAAATGCTTCTACAGCACGCATTCCGGGATCCCTATTCATAACGACATTTTTACGTAGGCCTACCTTCAATTTACGTCTCCATCTCCAATTTCAAGCAAAGTCCATTTTCAATTCATTCGTGTCTGAAAATATAAAGAAATCGTGTCACACATTATTAAGAATAGAAAAGCAGCTGGGATCTCAACAGTTCCGCATCTTGTCAGATAATAGGGAACATTCTCTTCATGTATTTCATAGAGCTGGGTGTATCATCATTGAGTAGGTCTATACACGCAAGCGCAAACGAATATCCCGTTTGCCTTATCTACTCGCATAATTCAATTTGTCAAAACTCATCTGCAACCCCTCTCTCACGACTTGTTCATATCAGTACTCATCATAACCGACACACTTTCACTTACCTCATTTACATGACGACCGGTGATTCTGCTAATCAAAGGTCTTCTTGCTTGAGGCCTGCAAATAGTTGACACTGATTAAGATACTGATCCATCAACTCAAAAAAAGAGTAGCACTAAATTCAAATTGGGAATACCAACTTCAGAAAGACCAAACTTCATTGCCTCAGTCTGGGGCGGTAAAGGCTCATCATTAAAACATCGCATACATAATTCAACTATGCATATGTCCGCATGCGAGTAGCACTAATCATGGTCTACATGTATTTACGAGCTCGTAAGCCGCCAATCATTCTCTGATATTCGATAGGGACATTGGAGTACAGAGAAAATGCATTTTCTTACCTATCATGATTTCCATCTTTGAAATTCAATTGACCGACCATGCCTCACGCATTGACACTGTCTCTGAAGTGGTGTAACATAACAGATATTTCAATAATTGCACGTCGTAGACAAAACTACACTAATCAATTTCTTCAGTTCTCAGAAAGACTAATCAAGTGTCAACAGATATTCAGACAAATTAGGGCAAAGAATTTCATCACATCAACGCGTCTCCTACACCCTCTCACTCACTGATATTCACATTCACATACTGTAGCATCACTTACCCACTGTCTCTACCACACTTCATTGGATCTCACACCAGTTGTTTTGCTCTCTTCACTCATCTGAAAGTGGATTGAGAAATGCATCAAATAAAGACAGCTCTTCTGCCACATTTGCAATATCGATCATTGTGACGTGTCAGAACATTCGATCGTCACGGAATATCCGATTGACTGGGACGAATATGGAATCATCACAAGCTTATTCTTTGAAAGCAGAAATGCTCACACCATCTTACTCTCATTTCAAATTACACAATTCAATTGCTTACTACAAAGCACATCTTACACCCCCATCACTCTCAATAGCGACCTAAACTGACCATTCCATCACAATCTGGTTCATCTTCGACTGCACATGCAACTCAATACTATATATATATATGAGGCTACTTTTTACATTTACATGTTCATCACCATAACACTGAAAAATACTCATGCACTTACTGGATTTCAGAACAGATACTTCCGCCAAGTATGCAATTCGACGTCATCAACATCAGCTACTACCGCTGCTTCTTCATCAACGATTTCTGGTACAAGCATACTACAAAAGAAACACATCTAAAGTAACTCATCTTTATTTGGGTTAGGGGAGATACGATAACATTATTTGCCTAGCAAGTTAACCACAGGTGATCAGTAACTGCTTTTCATTATGATTTGTCCCTGATATGGTTTTACACCTCGATCATCGTCCGTGGTGGGACTAAGGATGTCCATGGAATATACCAGGGGAGTCATGCAACATGCGTCTTACCGCATTAGCCAACAAACATGATCTCTGACACTGAGGCGTGATCTACTTTCTGATTTAACCAAGAAAGGCCACTGACTGCCTCAAAATCAAATCATCAGAGCACAGGAGCACCCCAACAAAATGATCCAAGTGTCATCTATAAACTACATGTGTCACACATCATTCTAAATCGCTGATCACTTACCAACTAATTCATTCCATCTCACTGTCCAACGCAACACACCCTGCCTGCATCCTCATCTACAAAAGTAATAAACAGCCGTTAACAGAATCAAGAAACACAAAATGATCAAATCGTTTAGAACAAGGATCAGACTCCTAACTGTCCTCACGACTTATCAGACATATGCTTGTCAATGCTCATCATTTGAATACGTCTAGATTTATTATTTATCATTACTCAACTGTCATTGTGAAAGATCACGAAGGTACCTTTTCGTTTCAGAATCATTCATTTTCATCACCGATAGACTTTACACAGTTTAATCATGGCACACCATGTAGGCTGCGAGTACATCACTTTTAAAAAGCTCATCACTAACTCAACACTTACCAGACATCTTTCATCGCACCGAGACACAACGAAAAAAGAGAGGACTCTCACGAAAACAACACCGATCCCTCGCAGTCTGAAAAATAATCAAACATAGATTGATACAACGCTTCTACAACTACTCGCATCATATTAAAGCATGATTTAACAATTCAGACAAGTAAAGAAGGCTTCATTTATTCAGACCATGCATGTTAATAATCATCAGTCATCGGTCGATTTCTAGCTTAAGTAAACAACAAAGTTGAATGACCTCATTTTGCAGACGTAGCAACCACTACAAGTCTACAACTGCATTAAAATGCTTCTACAGCACGCATTCCGGGATCCCTATTCATAACGACATTTTTACGTAGGCCTACCTTCAATTTACGTCTCCATCTCCAATTTCAAGCAAAGTCCATTTTCAATTCATTCGTGTCTGAAAATATAAAGAAATCGTGTCACACATTATTAAGAATGGAAAAGCAGCTGGGATCTCAACAGTTCCGCATCTTGTCAGATAATAGGGAACATTCTCTTCATGTATTTCATAGAGCTGGGTGTATCATCATTGAGTAGGTCTATACACGCAAGCGCAAACGAATATCCCGTTTGCTTTATCTACTCGCATAATTCAATTTGTCAAAACTCATCTGCAACCCCTCTCTCATGACTTGTTCATATCAGTACTCATCATAACCGACACACTTTCACTTACCTCATTTACATGACGACCGGTGATTCTGCTAATCAAAGGTCTTCTTGCTTGAGGCCTGCAAATAGTTGACACTGATTAAGATACTGATCCATCAACTCAAAAAAAGAGTAGCACTAAATTCAAATTGGGAATACCAACTTCAGAAAGACCAAACTTCATTGCCTCAGTCTGGGGCGGTAAAGGCTCATCATTAAAACATCGCATACATAATTCAACTATGCATATGTCCGCATGCGAGTAGCACTAATCATGGTCTACATGTATTTACGAGCTCGTAAGCCGCCAATCATTCTCTGATATTCGATAGGGACATTGGAGTACAGAGAAAATGCATTTTCTTACCTATCATGATTTCCATCTTTGAAATTCAATTGACCGACCATGCCTCACGCATTGACACTGTCTCTGAAGTGGTGTAACATAACAGATATTTCAATAATTGCACGTCGTAGACAAAACTACACTAATCAATTTCTTCAGTTCTCAGAAAGACTAATCAAGTGTCAACAGATATTCAGACAAATTAGGGCAAAGAATTTCATCACATCAACGCGTCTCCTACACCCTCTCACTCACTGATATTCACATTCACATACTGTAGCATCACTTACCCACTGTCTCTACCACACTTCATTGGATCTCACACCAGTTGTTTTGCTCTCTTCACTCATCTGAAAGTGGATTGAGAAATGCATCAAATAAAGACAGCTCTTCTGCCACATTTGCAATATCGATCATTGTGACGTGTCAGAACATTCGATCGTCACGGAATATCCGATTGACTGGGACGAATATGGAATCATCACAAGCTTATTCTTTGAAAGCAGAAATGCTCACACCATCTTACTCTCATTTCAAATTACAACAATTCAATTGCTTACTACAAAGCACATCTTACACCCCCATCACTCTCAATAGCGACCTAAACTGACCATTCCATCACAATCTGGTTCATCTTCGACTGCACATGCAACTCAATACTATCTATATATATGAGGCTACTTTTTACATTTACATGTTCATCACCATAACACTGAAAAATACTCATGCACTTACTGGATTTCAGAACAGATACTTCCGCCAAGTATGCAATTCGACGTCATCAACATCAGCTACTCCCGCTGCTTCTTCATCAACGATTTCTGGTACAAGCATACTACAAAAGAAACACATCTAAAGTAACTCATCTTTATTTGGGTTAGGGGAGATACGATAACATTATTTGCCTAGCAAGTTAACCACAGGTGATCAGTAACTGCTTTTCATTATAGGATTTGTCCCTGATATGGTTTTACACCTCGATCATCGTCCGTGGTGGGACTAAGGATGTCCATGGAATATACCAGGGGAGTCATGCAACATGCGTCTTACCGCATTAGCCAACAAACATGATCTCTGACACTGAGGCGTGATCTACTTTCTGATTTAACCAAGAAAGGCCACTGACTGCCTCAAAATCAAATCATCAGAGCACAGGAGCACCCCAACAAAATGATCCAAGTGTCATCTATAAACTACATGTGTCACACATCATTCTAAATCGCTGATCACTTACCAACTAATTCATTCCATCTCACTATCCAACGCAACACACCCTGCCTGCATCCTCATCTACAAAAGTAATAAACAGCCGTTAACAGAATCAAGAAACACAAAATGATCAAATCGTTTAGAACAAGGATCAGACTCCTAACTGTCCTCACGACTTATCAGACATATGCTTGTCAATGCTCATCATTTGAATACGTCTAGATTTATTATTTATCATTACTCAACTGTCATTGTGAAAGATCACGAAGGTACCTTTTCGTTTCAGAATCATTCATTTTCATCACCGATAGACTTTACACAGTTTAATCATGGCACACCATGTAGGCTGCGAGTACATCACTTTTAAAAAGCTCATCACTAACTCAACACTTACCAGACATCTTTCATCGCACCGAGACACAACGAAAAAAGAGAGGACTCTCACGAAAACAACACCGATCCCTCGCAGTCTGAAAAATAATCAAACATAGATTGATACAACGCTTCTACAACTACTCGCATCATATTAAAGCATGATTTAACAATTCAGACAAGTAAAGAAGGCTTCATTTATTCAGACCATGCATGTTAATAATCATCAGTCATCGGTCAATTTCTAGCTTAAGTAAACAACAAAGTTGAATGACCTCATTTTGCAGACGTAGCAACCACTACAAGTCTACAACTGCATTAAAATGCTTCTACAGCACGCATTCCGGGATCCCTATTCATAACGACATTTTTACGTAGGCCTACCTTCAATTTACGTCTCCATCTCCAACTTCAAGCAAAGTCCATTTTCAATTCATTCGTGTCTGAAAATATAAAGAAATCGTGTCACACATTATTAAGAATAGAAAAGCAGCTGGGATCTCAACAGTTCCGCATCTTGTCAGATAATAGGGAACATTCTCTTCATGTATTTCATAGAGCTGGGTGTATCATCATCAGTGCTGCCACTCTGATATTTAGAAAATCCCACGCAGGTGAATTTTTTTCACGCAGGCGTATTAAACAGTTACATGCAGCGCTACATCTACTTTACAAGACAAGGTTTATAAGTTCAACTTTTCCTTTCAATTTTGTTTTGACTCTTCACAACTACATGTAACCGTATGTGTAGGCTGTGTGTTGGTTGTGTTCTGATAAATTTGATCTTAAATCAGAAATACTATCTGTGAAACTACTTCAATTCGACCGGACAAGGACGAAACGTTGTCACCGACATTTTTGCAAAAATGAGACTTTTGTATATTCGGAATGCGTATTGTCGAGCTGTCACGTACCCTAATTTCTGTGTTCAAACCCTTTGAAGAATGAAGGTGAGGAGCGTAAAGGAACAAGAAGCCATAAAGACCATAAAGAACAATAAAATTTTTAATTTTATTTCGACTCTCCTGAAAAATCGTCACATGGTGCTTACAACGTTTCGTCTTGATACGGTCAAATTATGCTTCAACATGCGTTGAGAATGTGTTATGGAAGTACATGTACGGTAGTAAGTCTAAAGAGTGCACAATCTATTTTTTTCTGTACTTATTCTCTTGCTTCCTTCAGACGATTAGCTCCGCATTTTAAATCTACATCAATCATACATTAGATATTGCAGCTGGGCAATCCAACGAAAAACAAATGCTTTCCATTCATCAATACATGTATTTTGAAAACAACAAATATCGGTAGAGAGTATCTATCAAAAGACTTAACAAACGCAAGACTCGTAAAAACAAAATACAGTCCGTTTCATAAAAAGTGGATCATCCTAAAATTTGACTAAATAAAACATAAGTATGATAAGTATGATACAGAAAGCATTTTTCATGTTATTTCATGTCCCTAATATATTTAAATGTCCTTATATAATCTGATAAGCTATGATACAGTAACGGTTCTTAAGAAGCTAATATTTTGTGGCCCTGACATTACCAATTCGTCTAGGCATTGATTCGATGATATCGTTGATTTTTGACTGATCTAACTTTCTCCACTCTCTTTTTAACAGTGACGTAAGTTGTGATACGCCATCTGTAGGTAGCAGTGAACGACGAACATTACGTTTTAGAATACTTCATACATTTTCTATGGGATTCAGATCAGGAGAACGAGCTGGCCAAGATAATGTCCTAAGCCCTAATTGAGACTTGCATAAGTTGACTCTACTACTCCTGTGACACGTAGCATTATCATCCATAAATAACCAAGTCGATGGATCACCAAGTTGATCTGTCATTTGGCCAATGTTCATTCGTAAAACATTCACATAGCGTTCAGAATTCATGGTTCCTTGCTGTATGTGAAGTTTAGAGCGGCCATTGGTCCAAATGCCAGCCCAAATCAGTAGAGTCGCACCACCTTGTACCCGGGGACGATGTAAATGTCTCGGAATTTCCTGATCAGATTTTATCCATAATCTCAATCGACCATCACTATCCTTCAGACGGACTGATGCCTCATCAGACCAGACAACCCGATCCCATTGATTTCGCCAGTGACAATGACTCATTGCCCATCTGAGACGTCTTTTTGTATGCTGATCTGATAATTCGATCTGAGAGGGCCTCTTACAGCTCTTGAAATTCGACTCAATAAGTCTTCTACGAATAGTGGACTTAGAAATAGACGAGTCTAGTGCAGCCATCTCAGTTAACGAGAGACTTGGATCAACTTTAACAAATCTCAAAATTAGGCCGTCTCTACGTTTGGATGTTTTGTGTGGACGGCCAGAGCCCTCTTTTCGACAGAGTCGAAAATCATCATTATGCCATCGATGCACATTTGTGTAAGGGACATTTAGTCGCTTGCTTGTAGCTCGCAAAGAAAAACCTAGTTCTAGCAAGGCTGACGCTTTGCCTTTTGTGAATGCGATCTCGTTATTGTTCATTTGTGCTTTGTATTGTTTTCAACCGGTAAGAGATAGATTTGTAGCTGAAAGCAATCAGGAGTGCTGCCAACACCACCGCAACGAAGTCAGGAAGCTATGGAACATGAAGTCCAGTTAATCACATGTAGCAGTTACATTATTGTTGATGAATAATGGTGCTATACTGGCTCTGATTGACCGATTTTCTTTATTTTTGTTTTGCTTGATAGCTTTTGGCTTGTAGAACAACATATTGCATAACAAAGGAAACAAATGTAATTTCATAAGAGTGAGGTATGATTTTGTGTAACATTGCTAAATGAAGATCAAATTATCTACTACTTTTTTAATCTATAACAGAAAAACAACTCAATATTCATGCTTGAAATCTCCAATAATGATATTAGTAAGCACAACTGACATATCTTCCAAATTTCAGAGAAATTCGTTCAAGTTTTGCGGAGTTAGACAAAGTTGAAGTTAAGGCGATGTTTAAGGGTGATCCATTTTTTATGAAACAATCTGTATAACAACAGAATATATCTATCAAAAGACCATAATAGTAAAAAAACAAACTCAAAGAGCTAGGCAGCTCTAGTGTACAGTCTACTAAAATGCTCATAAATGAAATTATTCGATTAAAAATAAGCTCAAATGAATTATGCTCAGCTCTACTACAGATTGTTTCATAAAAAATGGATCACCCTTAAACATCGCCTTAACTTCAACTTTGTCTAACTCCGCCAAACTTTAACGAATTTCTCTGAAATTTGGAAGATATGTCGGTTGTGCTTACTAATATCATTGTTGGAAATTTCTAGCATGAATATTGAGTTGTTTTCCTGTTATAGATACAAAAGTAGTAGATAATTTGATCTTCATTTAGCAATGTTACACAAAATCATACCTCACTCTTGTGAAATTACATTTGTTTCCTTTGTTATGTATTATGTTGTTCTACAATCCAAAAGCTATCAAGCAAAACAAAAATAAAGAAAATCGGTCAATCAGAGCCAGTATAGCACCATCATTCATCAACAATAATGTAACTGCTGCATGTGATTAACTGGACTTCATGTTCCATAGCTTCCTGACTTCGTTGCGGTGGTGTTGGCAGCACTCCTGATTGCTTTCAGCTACAAATCTATCTCTTACCGGTTGAAAACAATACAAAGCACAAATGAACAATAACGAGATCGCATTCACAAAAGGCAAAGTGTCAGCCTTCCTAGAACTAGGGTATTCTTTGCGAGCTACAAGCACGCGACTAAATGTCCCTTACACAAATGTGCATCGATGGCATAATGATGATTTTCGACTCTGTCGTAAAGAGGGCTCTGGCCGTCCACGCAAAACATCCAAACGTAGAGACCGCCTAATTTTGAGATTGTTAAAGTTGATCCAAGTCTCTCGTTAACTGAGATGGCTGCACTAGTCTCGTCTATTTCTAAGTCCACTATTCGTAGAAGACTTATTGAGTTGAATTTCAAGAGCTGTAAGACGCCCTCTCAGATCGAATTATCAGATCAGCATACAAAAAGACGTCTCAGATGGGCAATGAGTCATTGTCACTGGCGAAATCAATGGGATCGGGTTGCCTGGTCTGATGAGGCATCAGTCCGTCTGAAGGATAGTGATGGTCGATTGAGATTATGGATAAAATCTGATCAGGAAATTCTGAGACATTTACATCGTCCCCGGGTACAAGGTGGTGCGACTCTACTGATTTGGGCTGGCATTTGGACCAATGGCCGCTCTGAACTTCACATACAGCAAGGAACCATGAATTCTGAACGCTATGTGAATGTTTTACGAATGAACATTGGCCAAATGACAGATCAACTTGGTGATCCATCGACTTGGTTATTTATGGATGATAATGCTACGTGTCACAGGAGTAGTAGAGTCAACTTATGCAAGTCTCAATTAGGGCTTAGGACATTATCTTGGCCAGCTCGTTCTCCTGATCTGAATCCCATAGAAAATGTATGGAGTATTCTAAAACGTAACGTTCGTCGTTCACTGCTACCTACAGATGGCGTATCACAACTTACGTCACTGTTAAAAAGAGAGTGGAGAAAGTTAGATCAGTCAAAAATCAACGATATCATCGAATCAATGCCTAGACGAATTGGTAATGTCATTGACAATAAGGGTAGGGCCACAAAATATTAGCTTCTTAAGAACCGTTACTGTATCATAGCTTATCAGATTATATAAGGACATTTAAATATATTAGGGACATGAAATAACATGAGAAATGCTTTCTGTATCATACTTATGTTTTATTTAGTCAAAGTTTAGGATGATCCACTTTTTACGAAACGGACTGTAGTTTCTATAAAAATGTCCAAACTTTCGAATACAAAATACAACAAGAGTACCTACTGATTATACGTACTGACAATGCATGTACATGCTACTACTACACACTGTACAAAATATACTGTATAATTCAACTAAAAAAACTTTGAAGATAACAATATTTGAGAAAATGTAAAAAAACCGGGTACTGTTAGTTTTTGGCAAACTGTTCAATTGCTTTCTTTATGATTCTTTCTTTTGATTTTGTCTGTTCCGCTGTCAATTTCTTTTCGTCTTTTTCAATATTCTTGTGTTTCATCTGAATAAGCGACAGTTTCCTTTGATACTCAGCTATCATCAGTAAAGCAGATGATTCTTCTTCTTGGAGTTCGCTTTTATTTGAAGCTATTTGCTTTTGCTTGTTCAAAAATGCCATCTGCTCTTTCGATCTTTCCATTTCTTCCTCCAATTTCCTCTTCCGCGCTGCTTGTTCCGATTTTTTCTTGTCGGCCTCTTTCTCCTGTTTCAGCCTCTTCGGGTATGATGCATGAGCATTGAAGCCCATTTGGACCAGGTCTTCACTCAAAGGAAAATTGTAACAACAGTAGTTCGAAGCCCGCAGATAGCCACTGATAACCCAGCATGAGTTCACTGAGATTTCATTCAAACAGTTTCGCTTTTTAGTAACTGTATCTGACAGACAACTAAAAGCTCGTTCTACCGCAGCATTTCCGTGAGGTATTGACAAAACGGAGGTGGACAATCGTGTGAGAATCGGATAGGCTTGTTGCGAAGTGTTGCAGTCACCGATGGCAGTCGATTTCAGACTCCCGACATGAAGCCAGTGCTGAACTATATCGTTCAGTTCTTCAACTGCGCGTGAAATCCCATATTGACCCCACTCCGTTATCAAGGATGTGACATCTTCACTACTGTACTTCATTTCTTTGGCAATGGAAACAACTGCTGTTTCATCTTCGGTTTTCCGAAGAGCAGGATCCAGAAGACGAAGTTGCCTCACTCGCTTGTCGGCCAGCGGTAAATAGCCTTGAAGTTTACTGGACAAAGTACAATAAAACTTTCGGACACGGTTGAAAAATTCAGTGCGCACTGATTCACTAACAGAATCCAGTTTCTTTCCGGTGTCTTCACCGATAAATATGGCAGAATCTGGAAGTTGTGAATCTCGATCAAATGAAATTTTTTTCAATCTTTTTGTGTTTTCATCAACAAATTCTTTCTTCAAAAAACATAAAAGAACATTTACAAACAGTTCGCGAACGTCAGAATACATTTTATGAACAAGAACAGAATTTCTTTGATAAACTTTTTCAAATTTGTTCAAAAGAGGAAGAACGGATTGCATGAACAACAGGTCCAAATGTATCAATATCAACGCAATGTCGTAACGATCGCAACACAACATACAATGTTCACTATCCATGCTACCCGCCACCACAATCAGCCATTGGACCAAAAAACAATACTGGAAGCAGAAAACTTAGTTTTAAATAATTGTAGGGGCTTCTGTATGTATATTCTTATGGAAAATAGGAAACCATGGAAAATTCATGATACGATACAAAATTATATAATATTCCCTTACAGATCATATGTATAAGTATTATCCATATTTCCCTTCACGCACCTCTTCAAAATCCCACGCATTTCACGCAGAAATATTTTTTTTCACGCACTGCGTAAATTTACGCAGGAGTGGCAGCACTGATCATCATTGAGTAGGTCTACACACGCAAGCGCAAACGAATATCCCGTTTGCCTTATCTACTCGCATAATTCAATTTGTCAAAACTCATCTGCAACCCCTCTCTCACGACTTGTTCATATCAGTACTTATCATAACCGACACACTTTCACTTACCTCATTTACATGACGACCGGTGATTCTGCTAATCAAAGGTCTTCTTGCTTGAGGCCTGCAAATAGTTGACACTGATTAAGATACTGGTCCATCAACTCAAAAAAAGAGTAGCACTAAATTCAAATTGGGAATACCAACTTCAGAAAGACCAAACTTCATTGCCTCAGTCTGGGGCGGTAAAGGCTCATCATTAAAACATCGCATACATAATTCAACTATGCATATGTCCGCATGCGAGTAGCACTAATCATGGTCTACATGTATTTACGAGCTCGTAAGCCGCCAATCATTCTCTGATATTCGATAGGGACATTGGAGTACAGAGAAAATGCATTTTCTTACCTATCATGATTTCCATCTTTGAAATTCAATTGACCGACCATGCCTCACGCATTGACACTGTCTCTGAAGTGGTGTAACATAACAGATATTTCAATAATTGCACGTCGTAGACAAAACTACACTAATCAATTTCTTCAGTTCTCAGAAAGACTAATCAAGTGTCAACAGATATTCAGACAAATTAGGGCAAAGAATTTCATCACATCAACGCGTCTCCTACACCCTCTCACTCACTGATATTCACATTCACATACTGTAGCATCACTTACCCACTGTCTCTACCACACTTCATTGGATCTCACACCAGTTGTTTTGCTCTCTTCACTCATCTGAAAGTGGATTGAGAAATGCATCAAATAAAGACAGCTCTTCTGCCACATTTGCAATATCGATCATTGTGACGTGTCAGAACATTCGATCGTCACGGAATATCCGATTGACTGGGACGAATATGGAATCATCACAAGCTTATTCTTTGAAAGCAGAAATGCTCACACCATCTTACTCTCATTTCAAATTACACACTTCAATTGCTTACTACAAAGCACATCTTACACCCCCATCGCTCTCAATAGCGACCTAAACTGACCATTGCATCACAATCTGGTTCATCTTCGACTGCACATGCAACTCAATACTATCTATATATATGAAGCTACTTTTTACATTTACATGTTCATCACCATAACACTGAAAAATACTCATGCACTTACTGGATTTCAGAACAGATACTTCCGCCAAGTATGCAATTCGACGTCATCAACATCAGCTACTACCGCTGCTTCTTCATCAACGATTTCTGGTACAAGCATACTACAAAAGAAACACATCTAAAGTAACTCATCTTTATTTGGGTTAGGGGAGATACGATAACATTATTTGCCTAGCAAGTTAACCACAGGTGATCAGTAACTGCTTTTCATTATGATTTGTCCCTGATATGGTTTTACACCTCGATCATCGTCCGTGGTGGGACTAAGGATGTCCATGGAATATACCAGGGGAGTCATGCAACATGCGTCTTACCGCATTAGCCAACAAACATGATCTCTGACACTGAGGCGTGATCTACTTTCTGATTTAACCAAGAAAGGCCACTGACTGCCTCAAAATCAAATCATCAGAGCACAGGAGCACCCCAACAAAATGATCCAAGTGTCATCTATAAACTACATGTGTCACACATCATTCTAAATCGCTGATCACTTACCAACTAATTCATTCCATCTCACTATCCAACGCAACACACCCTGCCTGCATCCTCATCTACAAAAGTAATAAACAGCCGTTAACAGAATCAAGAAACACAAAATGATCAAATCGTTTAGAACAAGGATCAGACTCCTAACTGTCCTCACGACTTATCAGACATATGCTTGTCAATGCTCATCATTTGAATACGTCTAGATTTATTATTTATCATTACTCAACTGTCATTGTGAAAGATCACGAAGGTACCTTTTCGTTTCAGAATCATTCATTTTCATCACCGAAAGACTTTACACAGTTTAATCATGGCACACCATGTAGGCTGCGAGTACATCACTTTTAAAAAGCTCATCACTAACTCAACACTTACCAGACATCTTTCATCGCACCGAGACACAACGAAAAAAGAGAGGACTCTCACGAAAACAACACCGATCCCTCGCAGTCTGAAAAATAATCAAACATAGATTGATACAACGCTTCTACAACTACTCGCATCATATTAAAGCATGATTTAACAATTCAGACAAGTAAAGAAGGCTTCATTTATTCAGACCATGCATGTTAATAATCATCAGTCATCGGTCAATTTCTAGCTTAAGTAAACAACAAAGTTGAATGACCTCATTTTGCAGACGTAGCAACCACTACAAGTCTACAACTGCATTAAAATGCTTCTACAGCACGCATTCCGGGATCCCTATTCATAACGACATTTTTACGTAGGCCTACCTTCAATTTACGTCTCCATCTCCAACTTCAAGCAAAGTCCATTTTCAATTCATTCGTGTCTGAAAATATAAAGAAATCGTGTCACACATTATTAAGAATAGAAAAGCAGCTGGGATCTCAACAGTTCCGCATCTTGTCAGATAATAGGGAACATTCTCTTCATATATTTCATAGAGCTGGGTGTATCATCATTGAGTAGGTCTACACACGCAAGCGCAAACGAATATCCCGTTTGCCTTATCTACTCGCATAATTCAATTTGTCAAAACTCATCTGCAACCCCTCTCTCACGACTTGTTCATATCAGTACTTATCATAACCGACACACTTTCACTTACCTCATTTACATGACGACCGGTGATTCTGCTAATCAAAGGTCTTCTTGCTTGAGGCCTGCAAATAGTTGACACTGATTAAGATACTGATCCATCAACTCAAAAAAAGAGTAGCACTAAATTCAAATTGGGAATACCAACTTCAGAAAGACCAAACTTCATTGCCTCAGTCTGGGGCGGTAAAGGCTCATCATTAAAACATCGCATACATAATTCAACTATGCATATGTCCGCATGCGAGTAGCACTAATCATGGTCTACATGTATTTACGAGCTCGTAAGCCGCCAATCATTCTCTGATATTCGATAGGGACATTGGAGTACAGAGAAAATGCATTTTCTTACCTATCATGATTTCCATCTTTGAAATTCAATTGACCGACCATACCTCACGCATTGACACTGTCTCTGAAGTGGTGTAACATAACAGATATTTCAATAATTGCACGTCGTAGACAAAACTACACTAATCAATTTCTTCAGTTCTCAGAAAGACTAATCAAGTGTCAACAGATATTCAGACAAATTAGGGCAAAGAATTTCATCACATCAACGCGTCTCCTACACCCTCTCACTCACTGATATTCACATTCACATACTGTAGCATCACTTACACACTGTCTCTACCACACTTCATTGGATCTCACACCAGTTGTTTTGCTCTCTTCACTCATCTGAAAGTGGATTGAGAAATGCATCAAATAAAGACAGCTCTTCTGCCACATTTGCAATATCGATCATTGTGACGTGTCAGAACATTCGATCGTCACGGAATATCCGATTGACTGGGACGAATATGGAATCATCACAAGCTTATTCTTTGAAAGCAGAAATGCTCACACCATCTTACTCTCATTTCAAATTACAACAATTCAATTGCTTACTACAAAGCACATCCTACACCCCCATCGCTCTCAATAGCGACCTAAACTGACCATTCCATCACAATCTGGTTCATCTTCGACTGCACATGCAACTCAATACTATATATATATATATATATATATATATATGAGGCTACTTTTTACATTTACATGTTCATCACCATAACACTGAAAAATACTCATGCACTTACTGGATTTCAGAACAGATACTTCCGCCAAGTATCCAATTCGACGTCATCAACATCAGCTACTACCGCTGCTTCTTCATCAACGATTTCTGGTACAAGCATACTACAAAAGAAACACATCTAAAGTAACTCATCTTTATTTGGGTTAGGGGAGATACGATAACATTATTTGCCTAGCAAGTTAACCACAAGTGATCAGTAACTGCTTTTCATTATGATTTGTCCCTGATATGGTTTTACACCTCGATCATCGTCCGTGGTGGGACTAAGGATGTCCATGGAATATACCAGGGGAGTCATGCAACATGCGTCTTACCGCATTAGCCAACAAACATGATCTCTGACACTGAGGCGTGATCTACTTTCTGATTTAACCAAGAAAGGCCACTGACTGCCTCAAAATCAAATCATCAGAGCACAGGAGCACCCCAACAAAATGATCCAAGTGTCATCTATAAACTACATGTGTCACACATCATTCTAAATCGCTGATCACTTACCAACTAATTCATTCCATCTCACTATCCAACGCAACACACCCTGCTGCATCCTCATCTACAAAAGTAATAAACAGCCGTTAACAGAATCAAGAAACACAAAATGATCAAATCGTTTAGAACAAGGATCAGACTCCTAACTGTCCTCACGACTTATCAGACATATGCTTGTCAATGCTCATCATTTGAATACGTCTAGATTTATTATTTATCATTACTCAACTGTCATTGTGAAAGATCACGAAGGTACCTTTTCGTTTCAGAATCATTCATTTTCATCACCGATAGACTTTACACAGTTTAATCATGGCACACCATGTAGGCTGCGAGTACATCACTTTTAAAAAGCTCATCACTAACTCAACACTTACCAGACATCTTTCATCGCACCGAGACACAACGAAAAAAGAGAGGACTCTCACGAAAATAACACCGATCCCTCGCAGTCTGAAAAATAATCAAACATAGATTGATTACACGCTTCTACAACTACTCGCATCATATTAAAGCATGATTTAACAATTCAGACAAGTAAAGAAGGCTTCATTTATTCAGGACCATGCATGTTAATAATCATCAGTCATCGGTCAATTTCTAGCTTAAGTAAACAACAAAGTTGAATGACCTCATTTTGCAGACGTAGCAACCACTACAAGTCTACAACTGCATTAAAATGCTTCTACAGCACGCATTCCGGGATCCCTATTCATAACGACATTTTTACGTAGGCCTACCTTCAATTTACGTCTCCATCTCCAACTTCAAGCAAAGTCCATTTTCAATTCATTCGTGTCTGAAAATATAAAGAAATCGTTGTCACACATTATTAAGAATAGAAAAGCAGCTGGGATCTCAACAGTTCCGCATCTTGTCAGATAATAGGGAACATTCTCTTCATATATTTCATAGAGCTGGGTGTATCATCATTGAGTAGGTCTACACACGCAAGCGCAAACGAATATCCCGTTTGCCTTATCTACTCGCATAATTCAATTTGTCAAAACTCATCTGCAACCCCTCTCTCACGACTTGTTCATATCAGTACTTATCATAACCGACACACTTTCACTTACCTCATTTACATGACGACCGGTGATTCTGCTAATCAAAGGTCTTCTTGCTTGAGGCCTGCAAATAGTTGACACTGATTAAGATACTGATCCATCAACTCAAAAAAAGAGTAGCACTAAATTCAAATTGGGAATACCAACTTCAGAAAGACCAAACTTCATTGCCTCAGTCTGGGGCGGTAAAGGCTCATCATTAAACATCGCATACATAATTCAACTATGCATATGTCCGCATGCGAGTGCACTAATCATGGTCTACATGTATTTACGAGCTCGTAAGCCGCAATCATTCTCTGATATTCGATAGGGACATTGGAGTACAGAGAAAATGCATTTTCTTACCTATCATGATTTCCATCTTTGAAATTCAATTGACCGACCATGCCTCACGCATTGACACTGTCTCTGAAGTGGTGTAAAACATAACAGATATTTCAATAATTGCACGTCGTAGACAAAACTACACTAATCAATTTCTTCAGTTCTCAGAAAGACTAATCAAGTGTCAACAGATATTCAGACAAATTAGGGCAAAGAATTTCATCACATCAACGCGTCTCCTACACCCTCTCACTCACTGATATTCACATTCACATACTGTAGCATCACTTACCCACTGTCTCTACCACACTTCATTGGATCTCACACCAGTTGTTTTGCTCTCTTCACTCATCTGAAAGTGGATTGAGAAATGCATCAAATAAAGACAGCTCTTCTGCCACATTTGCAATATCGATCATTGTGACGTGTCAGAACATTCGATCGTCACGGATATCCGATTGACTGGGACGAATATGGAATCATCACAAGCTTATTCTTTGAAAGCAGAAATGCTCACACCATCTTACTCTCATTTCAAATTACAACAATTCAATTGCTTACTACAAAGCACATCTTACACCCCATCACTCTCAATAGCGACCTAAACTGACCATTCCATCACAATCTGGTGCATCTTCGACTGCACATGCAACTCAATACTCTCTATATATATGAAGCTACTTTTTACATTTACATGTTCATCACCATAACATGAAAAATACTCATGCACTTACTGGATTTCAGAACAGATACTTCGCCAAGTATCCAATTCGACGTCATCAACATCAGCTACTCCCGCTGCTTCTTCATCAACGATTTCTGGTACAAGCATACTACAAAAGAAACACATCTAAAGTAACTCATCTTTATTTGGGTTAGGGGAGATACGATAACATTATTTGCCTAGCAAGTTAACCACAAGTGATCAGTAACTGCTTTTCATTATGATTTGTCCCTGATATGGTTTTTACACCTCGATCATCGTCCGTGGTGGGACTAAGGATGTCATGGAATATACCAGGGGAGTCATGCAACATGCGTCTTACCGCATTAGCCAACAAACATGATCTCTGACACTGAGGCGTGTTCTACTTTCTGATTTAACCAAGAAAGGCCACTGACTGCCTCAAAATCAAATCATCAGAGCACAGGAGCACCCAACAAAATGATCCAAGTGTCATCTATAAACTACATGTGTCACACATCATTCTAAATCGCTGATCACTTACCAACTAATTCATTCCATCTCACTATCCAACGCAACACACCCTGCCTGCATCCTCATCTACAAAAGTAATAAACAGCCGTTAACAGAATCAAGAAACACAAAATGATCAAATCGTTTTAGAACAAGGATCAGACTCCTAACTGTCCTCACGACTTATCAGACATATGCTTGTCAATGCTCATCATTTGAATACGTCTAGATTTATTATTTATCATTACTCAACTGTCATTGTGAAAGATCACGAAGGTACCTTTTCGTTTCAGAATCATTCATTTTCATCACCGATAGACTTTACACAGTTTAATCATGGCACACCATGTAGGCTGCGAGTACATCACTTTTAAAAAGCTCATCACTAACTCAACACTTACCAGACATCTTTCATCGCACCGAGACACAACGAAAAAAGAGAGGACTCTCACGAAAATAACACCGATCCCTCGCAGTCTGAAAAATAATCAAACATAGATTGATACAACGCTTCTACAACTACTCGCATCATATTAAAGCATGATTTAACAATTCAGACAAGTAAAGAAGGCTTCATTTATTCAGACCATGCATGTTAATAATCATCAGTCATCGGTCAATTTCTAGCTTAAGTAAACAACAAAGTTGAATGACCTCATTTTGCAGACGTAGCAACCACTACAAGTCTACAACTGCATTAAAATGCTTCTACAGCACGCATTCCGGGATCCCTATTCATAACGACATTTTTACGTAGGCCTACCTTCAATTTACGTCTCCATCTCCAACTTCAAGCAAAGTCCATTTTCAATTCATTCGTGTCTGAAAATATAAAGAAATCGTGTCACACATTATTAAGAATAGAAAAGCAGCTGGGATCTCAACAGTTCCGCATCTTGTCAGATAATAGGGAACATTCTCTTCATATATTTCATAGAGCTGGGTGTATCATCATTGAGTAGGTCTACACACGCAAGCGCAAACGAATATCCCGTTTGCCTTATCTACTCGCATAATTCAATTTGTCAAAACTTATCTGCAACCCCTCTCTCATGACTTGTTCACATCAGTACTTATCATAACCGACACACTTTCACTTACCTCATTTACATGACGACCGGTGATTCTGCTAATCAAAGGTCTTCTTGCTTGAGGCCTGCAAATAGTTGACACTGATTAAGATACTGATCCATCAACTCAAAAAAAGAGTAGCACTAAATTCAAATTGTGAATACCACTTCAGAAAGACCAAACTTCATTGCCTCAGTCTGGGGCGGTAAAGGCTCATCATTAAAACATCGCATACATAATTCAACTATGCATATGTCCGCATGCGAGTAGCACTAATCATGGTCTACATGTATTTACGAGCTCGTAAGCCGCCAATCATTCTCTGATATTCGATAGGGACATTGGAGTACAGAGAAAATGCATTTTCTTACCTATCATGATTTCCATCTTTGAAATTCAATTGACCGACCATGCCTCACGCATTGACACTGTCTCTGAAGTGGTGTAACATAACAGATATTTCAATAATTGCACGTCGTAGACAAAACTACACTAATCAATTTCTTCAGTTCTCAGAAAGACTAATCAAGTGTCAACAGATATTCAGACAAATTAGGGCAAAGAATTTCATCACATCAACGCGTCTCCTACACCCTCTCACTCACTGATATTCACATTCACATACTGTAGCATCACTTACCCACTGTCTCTACCACACTTCATTGGATCTCACACCAGTTGTTTTGCTCTCTTCACTCATCTGAAAGTGGATTGAGAATGCATCAAATAAAGACAGCTCTTCTGCCACATTTGCAATATCGATCATTGTGACGTGTCAGAACATTCGATCGTCACGGAATATCCGATTGACTGGGACGAATATGGAATCATCACAAGCTTATTCTTTGAAAGCAGAAATGCTCACACCATCTTACTCTCATTTCAAATTACAACAATTCAATTGCTTACTACAAAGCACATCTTACACCCCCATCACTCTCAATAGCGACCTAAACTGACCATTCCATCACAATCTGGTTCATCTTCGACTGCACATGCAACTCAATACTATCTATATATATGAAGCTACTTTTTACATTTACATGTTCATCACCATAACACTGAAAAATACTCATGCACTTACTGGATTTCAGAACAGATACTTCCGCCAAGTATCCAATTCGACGTCATCAACATCAGCTACTCCCGCTGCTTCTTCATCAACGATTTCTGGTACAAGCATACTACAAAAGAAACACATCTAAAGTAACTCATCTTTATTTGGGTTAGGGGAGATACGATAACATTATTTGCCTAGCAAGTTAACCACAAGTGATCAGTAACTGCTTTTCATTATGATTTGTCCCTGATATGGTTTTACACCTCGATCATCGTCCGTGGTGGGACTAAGGATGTCCATGGAATATACCAGGGGAGTCATGCAACATGCGTCTTACCGCATTAGCCAACAAACATGATCTCTGACACTGAGGCGTGATCTACTTTCTGATTTAACCAAGAAAGGCCACTGACTGCCTCAAAATCAAATCATCAGAGCACAGGAGCACCCCAACAAAATGATCCAAGTGTCATCTATAAACTACATGTGTCACACATCATTCTAAATCGCTGATCACTTACCAACTAATTCATTCCATCTCACTATCCAACGCAACACACCCTGCCTGCATCCTCATCTACAAAAGTAATAAACAGCCGTTAACAGAATCAAGAAACACAAAATGATCAAATCGTTTAGAACAAGGATCAGACTCCTAACTGTCCTCACGACTTATCAGACATATGCTTGTCAATGCTCATCATTTGAATACGTCTAATTTTATTATTTATCATTACTGAACAGATCTGGAATTAGATGTATTAGGCCTAGATGACCACAAAACATTTTGGGAACAACAAGGCATTCAAGCTATAATCTATGCAGGGTTTCCGTACCCGACATGGGTCAGATGACCAGATTTGACGGGCGCTTGCTTTCGTTAATTCTGGAAGTAGCGGACAATGTGGAAGTCGGGGTGACAAATGGCCGTGATCGTCTATCCCAGAATCTGTCCATTAGAAAGAAAATCCGATATATAGAAAATGAAGGTCTTTTCACCCACAAATATAGGAGCTATGAAATCTTCTTTTACATCGCTTTACCTGTTTAGCAGAGATGGATGAATTTCTGGCATCTCAAGAAAAATGTTCTGCAATTTTTTAGAAATGATATTTTTCCTATCCCATCATCAACATGAAACACTGCGAACTGTCAGGTAGACCGGATAAATTAATAGATGATATGGATTTGTTGACGACAACTAACGGTACTTTTGTTTTGAGATTGTATGTACTTCAAATAGAGGAATGGGATGACAGGGCAGGAAAAAATGTAGTAACATGGCAGCTTTCGAGTTTTGAGTTTCAGGTAATTCCTGGTCGCATTGATGAAACTAACTCAATCCACAACGGTCATTCAGCAAATACAAGGTTCCACCGCAATCATATTGACAAACATTATTATCCAGGGAGACAGTAGCAGTATGATGCCTAGTTTTCTGGTATCAAGTCAAAGTTGTCTTTGTGCAATTCCAAAGGATCCAAAGGATTTCCAAAGGATCGTGATGAAACTGGTCAAGATAATGCAATGAAATTTCGTATCAGAAACGACTTAAGCTACATCTAAAGCCAAGGCTTCTGTGATATATATAGCCGATATATCTTGAATGCAGCACGGACCGTGAGCCAACGCCGCTGACCTATACCGTGCGTTGGTAAATTGCGTACAACCCTAACCTGTAGGAGCTTTCACAACAAATTTAGGAAGCGAGCGCCATCAACAATACGCCCTCTATTATCCTAGCTCTATTATCTATGCTAGATATTTCACTCACTACATCTAACCTTGATACATCAGCTCTCTTCAGACAACCACACTTTGAACGGAAAAAAATTAGACCAATTTTTTAACTTAAAAACAGTAGGACATGAACTATTAACAACGGACAATACAATTTAATTTGTGCATATAAGACCAGCTAATTAAAGCTAATTTTCGTGATTCATGTGTTCTGGTATCATTTCATAACGTATTTCTTCAATTTATGATAAAAACTGACAAAATCCACGAATTTTTCGCTAACAAAAACCCCAAAAATCCAGGTGGGTTCTTGGGTAGTGTAAGCACCTGATGAAATGGGATCATCAAATTTAGTCCTACGCCTCTGCATGGTGCGTCAGCTACAAGCATAAATTGATGAGCTCTATCTCCTAACAACTAGCTGACCGTTACAATCTGTCTGTTTCATCGTTTTAATATCTATCAGACTGCAAATTCCGCGCGTTCTTGCAGGAGGCTTTTCTAATGCAAGTAGACTTTTCGCAAGTATCTCAGAGAAAGTCTTTTGAGCTGCGGTCGCCAGACACTGAAAAACGGGATATGATTTAAAAACAGGAGAAGAGATAGGAAGACTATACTTCATATTACACTTAACTAAGAAGTCTACTTTGAAGACGCGTGCACGAGCATTTCGCAACGACTTTACGACTTCAGTCAATCAGAAACACTAACGTGCTAACATGAAGAAATCAAGTCATGCTCCAGTCCTCTGTTGTTTCTTCAATTTTATTTCAATTCCTAGGCCTAGATAGAGTGCGTGCATAATGTCGTATATCTTGAAAGTGCTGTGAACACACAGGATCGCCAGTCGCCGTGAGAATCAATGACTGAGCTCAGCAACTGCTGATAAGGTATAAATACCCTGTGATGCATTCATCTCAAAACAGCTGACTCACCATGTCATTTAGAAATCTAGGCCAATTTATCAAATATCTCGACGACGTAATCCCGGGATTCTTAATCTCGGACGTAGGGTCGAAATCCCGGGTGCTAGGACTTTCCACTAAAGCATCTGAAAATCGAAATGCAATGGCGCAAGAATGAATGTACAATATAGATTCATCCGTTGATAGCTCATGCCACGACCACGTAATCTCGAAGTAGCCGATTAGAGTCAATACTACTAAGGTTTCATTGACGGTTTCAACGGTTTTCATTGAAATTGCTTAGCATGGCGGACAATCAGTTATGATTTGATGTAACATCAAATATTGGAAATTACCTTCTAGATGTCAAGCGAGAATAGTCATCTGAAAAGTTCGGTTGATTATGCTTGCTTGTAGATGCAGCATCGATGCATTATTGAAGTAGATGCTGAAAATCGGTAATGCTCAAGATTTTAATTGCATGAGAACCGAACATCTAAGTTCTTGGATGTAATTAGCTACTCGAGACACGCTTCATACAATTTCAATATAAGCCTTAGATATCCTTTTCGTAGACACATTTGCGCGTGTGAAAAGCGAAACTATCAATCTGTACTATCACTGTATTTAAAGTTTATTGCAGAACTGAACCACTCTATGCACTGAACGTAATGAGCTGAGATTCATCTATGTAGTTCTATGCTGAATACCATGGAGTGTATAAAGCAAAGATATGGTATAAAGCCGGTGGAATACCATGAATGGCAAAATACGATCACATTTCTATATCTCAATAAGAGCACATTTGTTTCTGCAAACAAAGGTTCCTTCAGATGAATATTTTCACAAATGTATGAAATGAATATCTTGTATTTCAAGTAGGTTAAGCATCGATTAACTTTAAGAGTAACACAAAGCTTCGACATGCCCAAGGTTTCCAAAGATCTTGATTCTACATCCATTCTTCACAATTTGGACACTTCCAAGCAGTCGTCGACATTTCTTCTACTATTATGGCATTCTTTGTTTTATATTGAATGAAGGAATCTTGAGATTTCGGAACAGAAACCATTGCTGATTCAATAATATCTGTCTCAACCAATGCACCAAAACCCATAGCAACATGTCTTCCCATCTTTGCTTAAAACACAGCACATTTTTTAATACCGTATTATCTCCTACTTAAGCCGCACCATTTTGCAGCAAAACGTCTCAAAATTCTAACTTAAGCCGCAGGTGCGGCTTAAGTTCGATAATACTTTTCAAGAAAATTGTGTACAAATTATTATCTCCATTATCTACCATAACTATGATCCCAAATTGATACCAAACTAATAATAAATTGAAAACGAATCTTCATATAAAAAACATGTATTATAGGTCTAAACAAAATGCATAAAATTACTGAGTCGAGCATATTATGAAAAACAAGAGTAGTTTGTGGAAATTCCCTTAAAAGCTCAAAAATTACTGTCGGATGTAAATTATTACTGGTCGTAAGTTGCTTTGAATTCTCAAACAATAACGTCATTGTCACTAATTTCGTCATCGGTATTGTTGTCACCTGAAATGTCCTCGCTGTCACTGATGTTGACTGATGTCATCAGAGCGTTTGTGCGAGCTTCGTTCAGAAGTCGTTTTGATTCTTCTCGTAGACACGTGATTCGTTCATCTTCAGACCCTTCGAGATCGTTAGTCAGCCCGCACGATTTGTATGCCTCCTTGACCATGTCATTGCTTATTTTTTCCCACGCAGCGATGACCCACTGCACTAACTGTCGACGAGACGGTGCGCGGAGGTTGCCACTGGGTGTTCTGGTCTGCTGAGTGTCGTCGGCGATCCACTCAGAATAGAAATCGACGATATGTTGCTTGAATGGTCGATTCAGAACAACATCAGCCACCTGTATCTTTCCAGTACATCCAGACGGAATAACGGCGGGAATTATCTTCTTTTGCTTCATCACGGCTTTAGTCTGAGTTGTCGTGTGGCAACGAAATGCGTCCCACGCTAACAGTTTCTTGGAGGAGCCAAGTCCGAAGATCCTGTGAAGGTATTCGATTGTGGCTTCTTGATCCATCCAACCTGACTTCGTCGACAAGATGTGTGCCTGACCCCTGAAGTCTTCACAACAATCGTACGTCACGGACAGCACCTTTGAATACGATAAGCGGCTTATACTTTGTGCCATCTCCAGCTGCCGTAAGACACACAGTGACGCAAGCCTTCTCATGACCAGTGGTTCGGATATTAACGGTTCTTTCACCACGAGAGTGGAGCGTCGTTGATGGAGCACTATCCAGTCAGACAGCTAGCTGTTTCATCCATAGTGATAATGTTTTGTGGCGAAATTCCCTCTGTTCGACGTACGTTTTCGACGTATGCAACAAATACAGCCAATTTTGGTAAAAGATCCTCTGGCTCACGCTGTCCTTGTGTCGTTGCGCGTCGAAGACTGAAACCGTTTCTGTGCAGGCTCCAACCATCCTAGAGAGGCTTTGAAGTCCTCACGTCCATATGAAAGGGCTTTCTGTATTAGAGCCTTGCGTGATACCGGGTGACGTGCTTCTCGCTCAAAATTAATCCAGCCAACCAATTCCGTTTCAAAGTCCGTATCTATACGTCGTCCATGTTTTTTCTCATGAGTTCGAACTGACCTCTTCCCCATCAACAGAGACGCTTCCTTTATTTTCTTCTGATCGCGAATCCAACGACGTATGCAAGACTCATCGACTTTATATTCCTTGCCAGCTTGACGGATACTTTTTTCTTTTGCAAATTCAATCGCGTTCAGTCTGAAGGCCATGTCGTACGTCGCTCTCCTTTTCAGTGGCATGACGGCAATGAACTTCCACAGAAGAATGATTTGGTCGTAAATCTTGCACTGCTAACTGGAAAAAACTGTTGTCAATGGCAACATAGAGGCGCAAGTGGTTTAACGAGTCATGGCTAACCAATCACGAGGATTCGTTGTCGGCAATGGATGTTTGGGTTGTCCGCCCATTGAGATAAATATCCAAATTGGAAAAAATATCCAATTTTAAAAAAGTTAGTCAGCGTGAGAAGTTAGTCAGCGTAAGTGATAACTCGTCAAAATGACGAAATTTCTCGATTTTCAACCAGATTACTTATTTTGTCACGCTGACTAACTTTTTTAATATTGGAAATTTTTCTATGGTATGAACAGATGAAATGATCGTCATACCCTGAATCGTTAATGTTTCAAATTTGAACGCAATCTGACGAGTAGTTCAGAAGTTAGAGAGGTAAATGTGCAGACATCACATATTTCTTCCATAGGAGCAATGTATTAATTCACTATTCAACGCCAGTCAGTGAGATAATTCGCGGCACGCTTGTCTGTCGGTAGTTGGCGCTCTCCCTTTTTCTATCTCAATGTTGTCCGCACACAATACGGGTATCATGTGACAGGTGCAACAATAGAAATTGTTGTAAGTCGCATACAAATGACACCACTGAATTAGACTCATCCGACGCCTCTGGGTTCCTAGAATGGAAATGACATACCGTGTTCCTGCTACCGGTATATGAATGTAGAAATGTCCCACTTGCCTTCCATCGAGATCCCCCCTAAACGCTATTGTTAGGTCAGTAAGTTATCATATCTGCGTGCGTGGTCGATAAGCCAAGATTGAAAAGCCTCGGGAGTCAGTTGTGCTATAGATTCCCAAGCCATAGACATCGAACAACAACAACTAGGTCTAGACCGGACAGCTCCTATCTGCTTCATTAAAATTCGTGGCAAGGTCATTTGGTCGACCAAGAGAGGCTTTAATTCAGATTTTTGTTTTAAGTCATCAAACTAGCTTACCGCCAACTCAAGTTTTCGTCAGTTCTTGGAACTGCGATTTAGCCAATTCATCAAATTAATACACAGGATATTGATTATGTATGATTAAATCGGACACCAGTGGTTTTTGTGCTCTGTCTTGCTCGCATAATTGCAAAGTTTCTTTTAGGCGCAAGTTTCCTCCGAATATTTTACGTGACTGATTTGGCTACTGCAATCAGGCATGTAACAAGATGAACATATCTGATTATAAAGATTGCTGAGCCAGTATTGACTTCTTTCTTTTTCTTGCTTAAACTTTGCTTGGTCTCGCTTCGTCCTTTTGGTTTTTCTTAGAAATTTAATGAATTTGTCTCATGCGAAATTCAAACTCATTTTCTAGATAAAACCGCTAGAACGGCTCGTTATCATATTGAAGAACGGCATTATCATTTATCAATGAGTTCATCATATTATTATATCATATTCTAGGGTTATAGCATGAGTTGTTCAGGGTAGATTGTGTGTGTATTGAGATGCGCCTGACTTGTTTAGGACGCGTATGTGAGCTTTATCTTGATTTTTGGGACTTCGTGGTCCGTGGTGAGTCTGGATAGGTTTCTGAGTGGATATAATTGCTCCATCGTGAAGAGCAGGTAATTTTAGGTATAATGTGTTTATAATATATGTTATAGGTCGATTGAGTGTGTATTGAGATGCGCCTGACTTGTTTAGGAACGCGTATGTGAGCCTTATCTTGATTTTTGGGACTTCGTGGTCCGTGGTGAGTCTGGATAGGTTTCTGAGTGGAATACTAAATTGCTCCTTGTGAGAGCAGGTACATTTTAGGTATAATGTGTTTATAATATATGTTTAGGTCGATTGAGTGTGTATTGAGATGCGCCTGACGTGTTTAGGATCGGCGCATGTGGAGCTTTTATCTTGATTTTCGGGACTTCGTGGTCCGTGGTGAGTCTGGATAGGTTTCTGAGTGGAATATAATTGCTTCATCGTTAAGAGCAGGTTATTTTAGGTATAGTATGAGTTTGTTTAGGTCGAGTTTGAGTGTGTAATGAGATGTCTCTGGCTTGTTTTCGGTTGAGATTGTCATTTTTTTCTCATTTACTTTTGCTATTTATTTCAAAAACAATTTCCCATTAATTTTGGATGCCTCTGTGGGATGTACTGAGTCCCTTTCCTGCGATGATGCATAGTTTCTTTCTTTATTTGTTGTGTATTAGAGAAAGTGTTGACTTGTTTACGATTTTCATTGATTCGACTTGTTTATGAGTTGTTTAAGTTTTACCATTTACCGCTAGAACGCCTCACACTAGACAGGAGGTTCGCTGTTTCCTGGCTGATTAGAGTAGCTTTACAGCATGCAAGTACGGTAAACAATATTTTTAAATGGACCATCTGGTAACGAGAATACTATTGAAAAAAGTTATAGGCTGAATAAAATTAGATGAATTCAGGATTGCCACCCAAATCAAAAAATCTGGAAATAATATTTCGCTATCACCCCTAGTTTTCCCGAAGCCATACTAAATTATGGCCAGTACTTACAAACAATAATAGCAGACTTTTATGCAATTGTACATGTACAATTCAGAGTATTGCTGCTTAATTCGTGCACTTATTATGAAAAAATAAAGAACGAATATACTTATATAAAATAAAATAAATATTAATGATGCCAATTCATGATAGAGAGATGGCTTTCATCTCAATGGTCTAACCAATATTCCCAAGCTGATTGTGCAATTTTTATTTCTATTACAGGCCCATTATATGCGTGTATTTTTTGGAATGATTCATATTAAGGCTATGTGCTAGCCTCACCTTCTCGCACCGATAAACCGTTTCGATGCACTCAAAAATTGTAAAACGTTTCACCAAAGCATATGTTAATGTGCAACCGAAATGTAATTGTCTAATATAATGAATGTTTAGACCCACCCGGCACCCAAAACATCATTGAAGAATTTCTCAAGCAAAACTAAGGCACTCTCTCTACTCTTTCTCTCTGAGATGCTACGATGACAGTCGGGCGGAAATACTCTGGACCCACGGATGCTACGATGCATCTTGGCAAGATGGGCAAGTGGATCGTACGGAGCAACGGTATTCATTAACGGAATACTCACTACGAGATTCGGAATTTCTGAAGTCGCGGGTATTGAGATTTTGTGGTATAAAAAGGTCTATCATGAACTTGAATTATATAAAATAGGTCTACTTCTAAGTTCAGCTATAGTTTTGCTATACGTATCATAAATATACGATAAATACAAGAAATATGTCATTACTGTAGTTGAACACTGAAGGCATTTAATTACTTGGGAAATCAAGCGTTAGATGAACTAGAGCAGCTTGGTTCTCTTCACTTTCTAAATACATCACATAAAAGCTATCGAACTCCCTATCCAATTGCTAGGTAAAAATATCAGGTTCAACACTTTTCGTTGGTGTAACTGCAAATTTTAACATAGAAATTTCAGGAAAATTGTTGATATACTTTAACGAAAAGTGTCTGTTTGTACACTTTACTTCATCCTCTGTCACTGAATGATAACTCATTTGAAAGATCATGATCTGTAGATGATTTCTATAATAACCAGTTCAACAAAATACCAATTTGTGTAACTTTTATGACAAAAATTCGAAAAAATGGAGTCATCATCTTAAATGTCACAATTTTACCACTGGAAATACATAGGATTGTGTTATCCTCTCTATTCCTGAAAAGCAAATGATCTGATCCGGCAGACGCGAAGTTTTGCAGTAGGTTAGAGGTGTACTATGCTATGTGAAAGTTTTATGTACTACCTCGTTCTCTGCACAACTTCACGCTAGCTCCCGGACTAGTAAATTAGTCTGTGATTCTAGTCAATTTCTGACACACATTTTACATGAAAATTTTCAGTTTTTTACTGAACCTAGAATAAGCTTGAGTCTGCTAAGTCAAAAATGCTTAAAACACAAGAATCAACTTAACAGAACATAGTCGTTTGTAAAGATGATTTTGACTGGGTTTGTTTGCTGTTTTTGAAAATGATCGGAGCAAGAAATGATTCAAATATTACAACTTTAATACAATTTCATGTCCATATAAATATAATAATATGTATGTCTCACAATGCAAGCATTAAAATTATCTTGAAATAAGATTTCACGGAATTAAGCCTACCATTATCAAAGCGCATTTTCAATGTGCATATGTAGATATTTCACCCAAGTTATTTGCTATTAACTGAATGCGGACTAAAGCAATAAATTGATTACAATATTGTTAGGTTGTCTAGACTAGCCTACGCGACATCTAGATTATTGAACATAGCCGTTATAGGCATTTTATTAAAACTTTGTCAGATAAATGTGACTTACATGTGTTGCTTTAGATATAAATTTGATTAAAATATATACCTATTCTGTTTTTTTCTGTGTTGATATGGAGTGTCAGTGTAATTTGCATTGGAGTTGAAAAAACTCCACTCCGGTGATTCAGGATTTTCTCATGCAAATGCTGACTCTAGTATCATACACAGCGACAAGCGGGGCACAGGATTAATCCTGACATACATGTATGATGATAGTGATAAGTCGGCAAAAAAAAGGGAACAATAGAATTTTCTGTGGTACTTTGTTTACGCTTACTTGGACATCAGTGCAGCAAATAGCCGTTGTCAAGATACGATTTAAGCGTGCGTTTGTCTTTTAAAAGCACTGGTGTTGTATAAATTTTTAAAGACCAACTTTATAACTTTCAAATTTCTGTAAAACCTGAACACATCTACAACAAAATCACGGTAATGTCATATATTGACAACAATATATGATCACTACAAAGTGAAACCTCAAGATTTGAAATTGGTCATGAAAGCATTGATGGACACATGTTATACATGTTTTGATATGATTAGCTAAGTCTGTCAGCTTTTGCATCTTCCAAATATCTCTGTTACACTGAGACTGGAGATTCGAATCTCCCAGATGCGATTGAAGACCGACATGATGCTGACAGATGGCAAATTGATTATTCTCATATAGCCCTAATTTGGTGGAAATTAGTACGCCAAGGGTGTGGTTGTGCTAAGTAAGATTTTGAAGAATTCTTTGTTTTCTCAGGAGAATCTAAATCAAATTATTTTAGATCAAATAAATTGAAATTGAATCATTTTTTTAATAAAATCCGTAGGAATGATAATGTTGGTAACTGGGGCCCCAGCGTCATTTTTTAGGCTTTATTTGGTAGCTGCTTCTTGGCTTGCTGCTCACTCTTGTTATTATCTGTTCAAAACAAAATGTGGAGTGGGCCATCGATTATAAATTTGCAAAGGAATAAAGATGCGAGAAAGTTGTTGAAAACAAATCCTATCTGTAACACGCGCTTAGGTTGAGTATGCACCTACTTGGGCTTTTCGAAATGGCAGTCGCCACCGAACTGTGATCTGTACAGGGGTGCACCGCCGAACTTACTTTGGCCGGCTTCTTTTGGCGCACTGGCGGGTGCTTGGTTTCTGAAATTCTAGAAATAGATCACACGTCTGCCGCGCTCGGCTCTGACCTCGTCGCGCCTGATCCTGTCTTCGGTGCGCTTACCTCGGCGTCGGGGCGCAATTTTTTCAGGTATGCTACAAAACATCATACATCTGGCGCACATCGAAATTCGGAAGAATCCAAAACTGAAAACTCCAGTGCGCTCTATGTACAGATTGCAAATGGGAGTGGTCATTACTTACGCCTTGTCTGATGCAATTTTGGTTCTTGCGGCTGATGCACCGACAGGATCAGCTGGAACCGTTGACATTGACTGCTGCGATAGACAGATAAGCAGGCAGGGAAGAAAACAAATTAATCTGCAAAAAATCGCTTAAAGATGGGAAATGCGTTTCCCTTGCTGCAAGGGTCATAAGTTTTTCAAAACAACTTAGCAGACGAAGAAAAAAACAGGGGAACCAGCATTCAAGACACACTGATGCTTATTTCTTGCCTATAGGGCCTATTGAGTTATTTGGTAGTCCTATAAAGCTACGAAACACGAGGCGCGGCAAAAGAGAATGAAGAATAATGGACAGGCTCATCCGGTGAAATATCCACTGGCTTACTGACTTTACATGTTGAAACGCAACATTTTGCATGATGTCTGACTCATCTTTTTGACATATCTTTACAAACATGTCATTACCTTATTGGGTATTTTGTCAGCCACTATGTGTGGTACCCCTCTGTCTGGGTTTGAGTGTTGAAGTCAGGGGTCGAAACACAATCTAGACGAGTACCTGCTCAACACTGACGGAGGAAGTATTATGTTTTATATACCTTAATCGGTAGCTGAAGCAGTGGTTGAAGTATTGTAATTCTAATCATGTCATTGTGGATGTCGACAAATGAAGAAATGCTTGATTCCATTGAAGTATCGCCGGCGGATTAAGAAAACTGGCGATAACAAATTCAAGTGGGATGAAATTGTTAAATTTTCCATGGTATGGTAGTCTTGGGTAGAGTGTGCATAGTTCGATTGTTCTCGGAGAAGTAGAGTGTTTACTAGAGAGGTTTCTATTGCTTACCTTCCATTATCCACTTTCCTAACTTGTCCACTGACTACCATTAACCAACCGCTTGTAGTATCAGTTATAGTGTAGCATCAGTCCACTTGCAATCGGTTGTAGTAGCATCATTGTATTTCCATGCTCTACCTCACACTTTTCAATTTTTATCCATTGGTCTCCTGTTGTTTTTTTATAATATCCATTTTTAATTTCGCCCTCTCATCATGGTGACCATTGTCCTTTTTCTATTTCCAATACCAGCATCTGTAGTCGGTACAGACGTCTGTTTTGAGCGTGTATGCGGCAGTGTTTGGAATCCATAGTAGCACAGTATGCTAACAGTAAGAATGAGTGGTGTCACAGGTCTTAAGATTTCAATTTTTACCAGTAATTGTGCCAAAGCTAATCAATTTCAATTCGTTGTTACCAGAAAGATCCATTAACTTCTTTTTTCAACTGATTAATCCAATGGCTACAACAGCACTGTATTTTTGTGCATTTGTGATTAGAGAACTAAATCAGTCGCTCATCAGGACTACTTCACTTAATAATTTAGATTAAGCAAACTTTTATTATATTGTAAATGGCTGCTGTGATGCTTTTCATCATCGTATGAGAATTAGTAGATTAACGACATGAATCTCTCAAGGCCAGATCGACAAGAAATTTAATCTAATGCAAATTATAATAAGTAGACTGCACATATTTCGTTTCTTCGCTTACTCTGATATTCACGATGTAAAGGACAAACCACGTGCTTTTGTGGAAACATATGGAAATTTCAAAACACTTCATGTAATGAAACAAGAAAAGTGGTCGACATAGTGAGGCTTTAATTGCCGTGACCTTGATCAGCTGTCCAGTCTAGACCTTAATGATTAATGTTCGATGTCTATGTCCCAAGCGATACATGTAGATTCTCCTTTCTGAGCACGCTTACTATGCGTTAAGCTAATATTAAGATGTACATACTGAAATATAATATGCGGCTTAAGTTGGAAGGGTGCGGCTTAAGTTAAAGTCAACCATCTTTTTATAAATTTTAAGACTGCGGCTTAAGTAGGAGATAATACGGTATATTTGTTTGCCACAGAAGAAACAATCCATCTAAAAACATTTATTTTCATAAACGCAGAGCATCAGTAATTTTGCAGTTCATCATTCATGATTAATTGTGCTTGGCAATGAAGACATAATGAAACAGCTATGAAATATTTCCAGTTTACTCTAAAAAAACTATGAAACTCTTGCCAGCTTGTTTAAATGCTCTAGATCAATTATACAATTACTCTTGTGTGATTTTGTTTTTTCGAAATTATTAGTCACGCTTTTCTGTTCTATAAGGCATTCGCTTGCGAGGAATGAATTTTTACCGTGTAAATTTGCCGCATGCGATGTATACCTGTATTCCAGACAGTGTTTTCCAAATTTTGTGTTTAATTCAGTACAAAATGCTTTTTGTCTGAGATTAATGCAGTTTTGGCAGCGACTTCTACTCTGTCTGAGCCGGAACAACTTTTGTCTCGCGGATATTACATAGAAATGCTAATTGCCTCATAAAGAAGTGAGATAGAAATCATCTACAATGAGTGCAACATAAAATTGAGTTTTTGCTACATTCAGTGTTTTGAAGTCGCTTGTCACCAGGAAGCTAGTTTGCTTCATTGAAGGAATCAATAAAATTCTCGACGAATCTTTGAAGACGAAGCAAAGCGAATCAGGAACGGAAAGAAAAAGACAGCTGAGAAATGTGAGGAGAGACTAAAGAAAATAATCTTTAGAGTAAATAATCTTCATCCAGTCAATTGTCGCGAGAATAATTGCTCAGTCAGTGAAGCTACTAAAAACATTAATTTCCCTAGAATTCCTAGCTTGTACATCATCCGGAGCTTCAAAATCTGAAGTCGAAAGCCGGATCTTTCAAATTGCATTTGGTCAGAGCCGAATATAATGAAATTGAATCTTGCCGTAGCCGTATAATAAAGTTTTAAGTGTATCCAGACCTGGAAATTAGAAGAGGATTTCATCTAACAGATTGTCCATCCCACTGTATTACTGCTCTACTACAATATACAGCTAGACCTGCGTTTTCGCGACTGTTTTTGAACATCATCACACTACCAACTGTCCCGATTTTATCGGGACGTCCCGATTTTTTGCCAAAAAATTTCCTTGCCCGATTTTGCCCTCGAAATTCTCGAAATTTGACTCTCCCGATTTTTTGGATACTGTTTTTGTAGGCGAAGTTAGGTGTTGTGGTCAAAATTTCTTATGCACACTGTTTCAACGTTCATAGGCCTCCTATCTTCCTTTGAAATATTGTTTTCACTGAAACTAAAATATGTATTCGATTTCTTTCTGCGAAAAATGAGTGTAACAACATAAAGAAACATTCTATTTGTACAAACTCAAGAAATTGTCCAACTCGACACCAACTCGCATTTTTTATTTTTTTGCTAGTCACAATGGTCATTTTTATCTTAGTGCTTACGAGCCCATATTTTTCTATTGAATCAATTAGTTGGAAGGTGACGAAGCAGAAATAGTCGTTAATAGGATGTACCGGTAGATGCTTTTCTTCTGTTATAGAATTTCGGTAGTTCATGACTGATATGCGTTTGTCTGCGAAATATAAGAATCATCGCCAGATTAGGTCCAACAAAACAGATGAAAAACAAAACACACATCAAAATGCTATAGTTGCGTATAAAATGGAAGCAAGAGGTATGATTTTTGTGCTCCGTTTTTGTCCCGATTTTTTGAAATGGGTGTCCTGATTTTTACCCGACAAGGGTTGGCAGCCGTGTCATCAGCTGGACATCCTAAAACAACAGCGGCACTGTAAGAGGAGGTCGTGTTGTATTTTATGACTGCTTTTGCAGATTCTTTGGTTGGTTGGCAGGTGTCCATTTCCAAAACGTGAGAGACACTACACTTACTACCCGTGAGATTCGTGAGTCTGTATCTCCTAAAATAAAGCACAAATGAGCATTAATGTCAGTAGATATCAATCAACCACAGCATCTGTCTTTCACACATATATCGGCTCTGAGAAAGCCTTTGTCGATTTTGAAAATTTTTCGAAAATATGCATGTTAGCGACACTACAATTTAGGACACAAATTTACTAGTCAATGCATCTCCTTCTTCTGTTCGAATATTTGTGCTATGAATTCAATTTTACTCATGCATGTCAATGACGTTCTAAAGTATACGTATCCAGTATATTTGAGTAGAAATATTTCTACTTAACATGGGATATTTTTAATTAATTTTCAGAGCATTTTGTAAGCCATGAGAGATAGTGTCACGAATTTCGTGACACTACACATAAATATTTTTGGATTTAAGGGAGAGGGTCTGTCCTGTCAGTTGCGTTGACATGACAATCACCCTCTACCACATAATCTGTCCAGTAAAAAAAATATCCGAAGTATGTGAAATGAAGGTCTATTAGACCACATATACGGGAGACATGAAACTTTCGCCTAGCTCGCTTTTCCTGCTCAACATAGATCGATGAAATTTTTTGTAATTAAAAAAAATTTCCATTTTTGAAAATTATTGCATTTTTTAGCCTATCATCACTATCTAACACTACGACACATTTGCAGGAAGATAATTGAATGGCTTCATAGATTATGTTGATTGGTTGATGTCAATTTTAGTTAGCCATTTTATTTGAAAAAGTCGAATGGAGTGACATGGCAGTCTTTTGATTTCTACATTTTCGTGATTCCTGGTCACAATGATGAAAATAATTCGATCCATGACGGTCATTCAGCAAATACTAGGATCCATTTAAATCATATTTTACTACCGGCACTATTATTGTCCAGTCGGACATCGGCTTCTCATTCATACCTGTTGGAGCATGGGATTCAGTGACGTCCCCAGGAATTTTTTTCTCCAGTTGAGGTGCTCTATGCTTCTCGGGGCTGTCTGCTAAAATTCACTAATAGATGCAAGAATTAGAATTCAGCGAAGATTTGTAAAAATTCCATGAAATTTAAGATTTTTTTTATTATGTTGGGGAAGGGAATCATATCACAAGGCTCTCAACAGTAAATTTCCATCTTAGGAAGACGCACAGGCTCCGATTGCTTCATCTATTCACTTAGGTGCATTGCTGTAGGCTGAGTGCCATTTTCATGACACTGCTTTGAAATATTGTTTGACTGGCTTGAAATGTTTTGTAACTGGGAAATGACATAGGTGCGCCTACTGGCAAATATCATCTGATTGTAGTAAAATTGAGCTAGTTAGGTTCTTACTGATATTTGAGTAATAATTGACAGACATGCGAAGTTAGACCAGGGATGTGATTCTTCCGGCTTCTCCCCTTTTGCCTAAGTAGTAGCCTAATGAAAAGGTATTGTGTAGAACAAGAAATCGTTTTGTTATTATCCATGAAACTGCATCGGCATAATACTAGTTTTACTGGCCGTCCCCATAGCTTTCACCGGCGCCTCTCTAGGTTCGATGGTGCATTCCTAGTTTTTATCAGCACCCTTTGGCTTCTACTGGCGCCCCTTCGCTTTGACCTGCGCTCCTTTAGCTTTCATCAAGGCCGTCTTGGCTTCTACTGGCTCACCCTTGCTTTCACCAGCGCCCCTTTGCTTTCACCGGCTGCCCTTTGACTTCTACTAGCGCCCCCTTTGCTGTCATTGGCACCCTCAGCTTTCAGCGGTGCCCTCCTGTCTTCTTATGGCGTCCCTTAGCTACCAAAGGCGCTCGTTGACATCCACTGGTTCCCCCTTCGCTGTCACTGTCGCCCTTAGCTTTTACCATCTCTCCTTTATCTTACACCGGCACCCATTTGGCTTCTCTGCAGGCGCATCCTGGCATCTACTGGCGCCCCTTTAGCTTTCACGTGGCTCCCCTTTAGTTTCCATGCCCCTTTTAGCCTTCATCTGCTGCCCATAAGCTTTCATGGCGCCCCTTGACTTCTATTGTAGCCTCCCCTTCGCATCTGCTGTCGTCCCCTTGGCTTCAACTGGCGTCAGGTTATGTCAAACACCCAATTAAAATAAACGTTTGTTAGATTATGTTTTCTATGAAAGAAATAGAACCATTGCTAAAACCGGTTTCTAAAATGCTCCGTTCGGTTTCTCATGGCATCATTGTAATGGCTCTTTCGTTTTTTGAAATTTTTTAGAAGTTTGTGAATGTTGCGTCCACTGATATTATCATCAAGAGAATCATCCGACATAATAGTCCCATAATGCATGCACTTATATTTGAGTACAAAGTTTCTAAAAGAGGGCATGCTTTTTTACAATTGGTTGAAATGGGAATTTTATAGCAATTTAAGCAGTTGTGTTTCATCTAGTAAAGAGCAATGTTAAATTGATTCATATTCATATTTATCAAATCATGCAAGTCGTACGAAAATCTCCTGAGGAGATTTATGTTTTGGAAAAACGAAATGTATTTTTAATAAGAATGTCATGACGATGAAACCGGATATCCAAATTTTTGCCAGACAATTCCATTGACTGTAATTCTGTCGGATTGCAGGTTGAGACAGAATCGTTTATGACGTTAATATAAAGGAGGTGGAATAATGCTGTACATGTACGAGAAAGACTTGTGATTAAGAGATCGAAGATTATCGATTTCATCTCTAATGAAATTGATACTATTGCCGTGCAACATCTGAAAAAATCATTCATTCTTACATTCCTCCAAATATTTCTCATGGTGTGTTTAAGACAATTAGCGAGATTCTCTGTATTACTGTGGGCGAATTACTAAATGACAATTCAAATTACAACATTATTATGAGTGATCTCAAACGATTCAAATGCGAAGAATTATGCATGGACTTAGTGTTGTGTGATTTGCGGCGGCCGGCAAGGCTTACTCGAGGAGAAAGTGCCTTACTGCTATGATCATATCCTTGTCGCTGATTCTTTTTGCGGTATTTACAAAAATGTATTATTTCATGCTGCCATTGGAAATTCTGATCATGTCACCATTATGAAAAATCCCCTCGAATTACATGCTGACAGTGGTACGCAAACTATACATGATTTTCGTAAATCAGGCATCCAGCTCCTCGATGAAATCCTTTCTTCAGTTGATTAGGAAGTGTTCTTTGGTGTGATGGAAGATTCTATTTGGTCGGTGCTCATCCTAAAATTATTTTTTTGTTGGATCTTCTAACTGATTGCATTCCCAAACGTGAAGTTCAAATGACCAATAAGGAGTGGCTTACACCTTCAACGATGTGTCTTGCTGATCAAAAGTGGGAAGCATACAGAAACAAAGAATGGGACAAATACTCGCATATTCGATTGAAAATCAAAGTAAAAACATAAATACAAAAGTCTACCGACGGTTATACATTCTACGAAAATCAAAGAAGCTCGTATCTTCGTGAGCTCCATCAAATCTGTCAGGCAACAATTTTTTTCAAGAATCGAATACGCGTGTCCGTTATTTATTGCACTCTCAAAGACCTTGTCTTCGAGGCTTTAGCGAATTCAAAGACGCTCATATAAGGTCATTGGCATTGACTTGAACCATGATAGACCAACTATTGAAGACAGAAGAGTGCATAAAAGTAAAAGGCTTTCAAGAAGGTTTTACGTAACAATGGCCATATTGGCCAACAATGCATAAATATCTATCAAAGCGCCTGAATTACTCTGGGCATTTTATCAACGATTCTCATTATTTTCAGAAGAGAAGATATTCCTTCTGTCCACATGTGGCGAGATTGCTGAGCTCAATTTTTCTCCAGAAAGCTATTATACTCTTGAATTGTGATAAGATAAAAAAGTTTTGTAATTTTCATTTTCAATGTAGACTACATTATGAAATGTGCTAAAGTCGCTTCGACGATCGATTTGAAGCTGTTTGTTTCTTGTCTTGCGTTCCTTGGAACCTCATACCACACTGCATCGTCTTCATGCTTCAATGTCCACTTTGTGCAACAAGACATCGCACTTGAAGTGAAATCTCATAGGAGTTCGTTGCAATTCCCACATCAACACTTTCATCATATATCACTTCAATCCATTCTCATTGTCTATGATCTGTTTTTCTAGCTTCCGGTCATGCAGCAGCTTGTGTGACAACCAGACATGTTATGAATTAAAATTCCCTTGTAATCGTTGGTGTCTGCAGAAATGGTCTGATACCAATTATGTGCGGGGATGCCTTTTTGAACTGAATGACCGACCAAAATCGCCAAATGAAGGAGGAACTGAGCGAACTGAAACTTGTTCGAATGCACTGGTCATGAACCACATGATAATTTCAGTATTGCAGTCCTTCTAACTATATGAAAGTCTAATTTTTTTTTTGGAAAAATACAAGTATGAAATGTGTTACTTTACCATTTGTTTTTTAAATGAGTCTGGAAATTATCCTCCGAAAATAAACGACGAGTGGCCTTAGTTGAGTTCGTAAATGTCAGTCTTCTTCGTCTATTCCGTCTTTTTTGCATCTCGTCCGTTTTTCCTTTCTATCAAACATTAGTATCCCAATTCATGTAGCACAAATCTTGAGTTACTTAGTTTATTAGCAGAAAGTTTCCATGAATTAGACAGTCATGTTTGCTTCTAATTGTCAGTATTCAGTGTTGAAGATCGTGAAGCTTCAAATCAGGCTTTATTTCATTACCACAGTTATTGAACTGTCATTCACGCGAATGTGTTGTTCGCGATTGTTCCGTTGTTGCGACTGTTTTGAATTTGGATTGTTCCGTCTTACATTTTCAGCATTTACAAGCCCTGCCTTAGAATTATGCCATTTTTCTTGAGCTACTCTTTCCGCAATCATTTGATGAAAAGAAAATCAAAAAAATAAGTTACTGCTCAGTTATGATGAACGACTATAATAAGCAAAGATTTTAAGGCAAAACTAGTTTTTGATATTTAGCAAATAATTACCGAGTTTGCGTACAAAATTGATCATCGACTTCTGTGAATCGACGATGCAAAGAAATGCATATGATTTTCACACAATCGCCCGTCATTTATACGGTTCGATATCTGTACCAAGGGATTTAGATCGACTAGCAAAATGCAATTCTGTCGAATTTGAACCACTTTTTCTTGGAAAGTGTGTTGAGTTGAGGCAAAAAAACTCGAAGCATCGCCTATTAATTTCACAAATGTCAACAACCTCGAGTTTGAGCAAAATCGGATATGTTTGACTAAACTTCCTTGTCGATTTCTCATAAAATGAACAAAGGGACGGAGGCTTGGAATTATTCCAGCACATTTTTAAATATAAATACACTTTATTATCTTCTTTGTTCGGATTAATTCGGATTCATTAATATGATCGCATTTGTTTCTATATACGTAGAATGAGGAAAATTTTCATATAGAGTTATGTCACTTTATTCGCTTGCAAATTGAAGTGCCAATTCCTCTTTGGGCATAATTGAAGTCAATATAAGTGCGCATATATTTTTGATTGTCACTTGTTTTCATGTGCACAAAGAGCTCCTGTAAGCCAATTTGTGCGCTCTTTGGTGGATGACGCAGTTTTGCAGAGGTGGATGAGTAGCAGCTATAGGCAAACGATAGGCCGGCATGTTCTGCGGAAATAAGTCTGCAGATTTCTTATTGTTTAACATTTTGAGAACAAATTTCATGACCAAAAATTCTTGAAGTATTCAACAACTGAATTCAGAATTTCGTACCAGCATTGCAGTCGTTTAACCTACGAGCATTTTGTGTTTTGCAATTTTCTTGCGTTACGTGTGCAGTGCATGTGTAATGTATATATGCATGATAGATTATTCAAAAGCATAGATGAGATGAATAACGTCTCAGGGTCAAATGATGATAAATCGAGCCTCTGTTATTTGACATAAATTTTGCGTTAATTTACGAACATTCTGTGGACATAAATTTTTAGCGAAATTGTAAAACTTTTGCTCGTGTCACCAATCAAGTATCTTTGAGAAGTCTAATGTACCCAATTATTTTGTTTTTAGTAGCATTTATGAACACGAGAATTCTTGGACGAAGCCTTTGGTGCCTACGCTGTTGGAAGTCTGTTCAATTTTCTCACAAACTCACACCAATTATTCGCGCATATTCCAAGGATGAATCACAAGTAAGCTAACTTTTGCCATGTTATTATCATTTATTTATCGCGTATAGTTTCACTAGTAAGGGATATTATTGAGCTTGGAATAATAACGGGCAGAATAGAGCAGGTCATTATCTCTCATCTGTGACATTACATCAATCAATAAATGAGTCGCAGTAGTATTACTTTCTCTTCGAGTTACATCGTTTACTCGCAATGGAATTCCCTTCTTCAAGAATTCGACCGCTTGACCATGTTACTTGCGTTTGTTTATCAACAGATGCAATAGAATGAGAGATATTATTAAGCATCAAAATTTACATCCATCTCAAAAATCGACAATCTAAATTGCCTAACATATTTATCACATGCTATTCTTTTAATTAAGTTTCACAAATATAAAGTGTATAATTTTTGAAAATATAGGTCGGAATTGAAAATATCATGATAACCGAATTTGAAAAAATTGTAATTTTTCGAAAATGTATGAAGAAGTCGTTTTAAAGACGACAAATTCTAGTGTTAAATATGCTTCAGATCATGAAAGCTGGATAATATTTTTTCCCGCTGTCAAAAATTTTGCAAGTATCAAGCGTGCATTCATTGGAACACCACAATGTCAACTGCATAAATTGCAAATAGAAAGACAGACATGCATATAAATGAAATGATGAATAGGCCCCTAAGCTTCATTGGCTTCCTTTTTAAAAAACGAATCCAATACAAAGTATGCTTTCTTGCATGGAGATATTTTAGTGGGATGGCTCCTGATTACTTAACCATTATAAAAAAACATTATTATTGTAAAATTATTATAATTATAAAACAAAGATCTTGCCGTCTGTCAATCATTACGCCTTGATCCTAGACATCAGGATGACTTGTCCTTATCTCAAATAAGAGCGTCAGAAGTGACTCAGTGCGATAGGAAATTTTCTTCTTTCGGAGCTGTGGTATGGAATAGGTTGCCGTATAATATTGACTCAGCATCCTTGCCTGTAGCTTTAAATTTTTTTTTGAAAACTTCCTTCTTTTGCAATAGGTACGTTGAATGCATTGATGTTTCCTCTTGAAGCTTTTTGTAAAGCGGTATAGAAATAAACGAATTATTATTATTAAGGCTACTCCTTTCTCATAGAATTATTTAGTAGTTTCTTCAATCTATTGACACAAGAAGTAATTCTCCCCTGAAAACTTGTCTCTTCCTATCTCTTCCAACTTTGTGCTGACTAACTACTGGTTTATAAACTAAATTTGAATAGTCTTACAACAATTTCAGTATCGTATTGGTGTAATTACAATGGATGCATGATACTTTATTGTGTAATATACGCCTAGCTACACGGTGTGGATAATAATCAATGATAATAATCCGCTAGTGTGATTTATATATTCCCGTTTTTAGAGTTATCATAAATAAACATTTATAGATGTAGGTGTCGTTTCGCATAGTTTCTTTCAAAACATACGAGTACGAGCGTAAATTCATTAATACAAATTATGAATGAATAGAAAATGCAGAAGATAGGCTACCCTGCTGCAATTGTAGACTGCGAATGAAATATGATTCGAATGTTTAATTTTCGTGTACGCAGCCTATACTAAGAAAAAAGAAAATGTTGTCGAAGATGTGATCAATTTAATAAGCAAAAATTGCGGAACTGTTGCCACAAAACAACTTTTTTAAAACGTGGTGGCTCGATAAGAACTAACCATTTATCACGGTGTATTACCTACAAATGATAATTGAATTGCGAATACTGATCGTTCAACAATGTAGATCTATCCTAGCCATGGAAAGAGCGAGACATCAGTTTCTATGCTCTGTAGGTGGATAAGCTGTTAAAAGTCTACTTAGTATCCGAAGATATCTGACTTGCTTCACAACCCGAAAAGTTGTGTTTTATTTTCAATCGATTTTACTCCATCAAATAAGACACTCATCACGAGTCGGAAAGATGTTGAGGTAATGAAATAAAAGAATTAACATAATGAGTGACGAGAATGAAGTGATAGAATGAAGGATTTTGAAGATAACAATCGTTGATAAAGCCCCAAATAACTTGTTTGTGAGTCACAAATTGTGACTATGCAGACAAATATCATTGAAGTCAAACTTCGAAGACAGGTGTAATTACATTTCTGAGATGGTAATTATTACCGAATAGTTTAATAATTTTGATGCTTGCTTGCGTTACGATGACTGCTTGATGTTTATTCTCATTCTGTCGTTGCTCTTCAAACCGAATATTTTAACTTATTAATCCCGGGATCCCGACACCCTTAAATTTGCTTTAATCCCAGGATCCCGAGATTGTGATGATCACTAAGGCAGTGTCAAGAAATGGCGTACAGCCTTACGATGGTATTGTTTTTCAAGTATGGTAGTGTAGCAAGTCTGAATCTGCCATCAGCAGAATGCTCTTATTTTATTTTTAATCGTAATTTGCAGTAAAGTAGCGCTATCATTAACACGCAGCTGTGTCAGCTTAGCTTCATATGAAGGCACATGATCTGTAGATGCTTTCTATGCTTATCATATTGAAGAAATATTTCCTCGACTCTGAGACAGCATCATCGCATTGATGAATCAAATCAAAGACAAAGACGTGTTTGGACCAGATTCGTATTGATTAAATACTTTATACCAAAAGCGATCTTTATTTCACATTGACTTCACGGACTAAACTGACTTGTCACATGGACTAATTTTAGTCCGCTGACAGGGGTTCAGAAACAATTGTCTTCAAGATATCAGAACAGAAATGCGCCAAAAAGTCAGCTAAAATATTCGAGAAAATGTTTGAATCGAGGCTACAAATAGGAATTCGCGAATTCACAAATAAAAAGGTTTGATTTCTTATATCTCTAGATGCGGAAAGGTTTTTCCAATGCATGCCAGTATTGTTTTCATGTCATTTAAAGCAGAGTTGGAACCGGTTCAGATTTTTTAACCAATGCTGGCACCTGTTTGGAAATCTCATGTTCTTGCCAATAGCTTATGCCGGTTAAAGTAGTATGAGTTCCTTGGTACTCTCAATCTTGAATTGCAATTACATACGCTCACGAGCAGGCATGCGTGTGCTTACACATAGTCTACTGTTCATTTCATTAGCTCGTGAATTCAGCTTTCTTATCAGAGAATGCAGTGTGTTTTCTGTGTTAAACAAAACCAGAATTTACCGTATTTTCTCCGATTAGTGCCACCCCCTAATTATGCAGAGGAGCTGTTTAAGTGCTAAATAATAAGTGCTTCGTAAGCAACAAATCAAAACAAGCACCGGACCGGTTGCCAGTACCGACATTCCGGCAGTTTGTTCTAAATCTGATTCAAACTCCAGTATCAAATAACAAAAAGGGCATTGTGATGGAACCTAGGGACTAAATGTTTTTCTACTTTTTATGCTCATTGCTCCATTACATTTGTTCCTTCAATGTTTCACTCCTTCCTTTTTAGGTGTGGAAAGTGTGGACTGTCCCAAACGGCATTACTTTTGCTCGAATGGGTCTTTCTCCTTATCTGGGATACATTGTTGTCAACGAACAATATCAGTTAGCTATTTTGCTTACTGCAATTGCAGGAGCTAGTGATTTGGTATGTGTTTATTAACTCATTTACTCTCTGTTTTACATCTATTAATCTTCGTTTAGAATTAGACACCGTAGCAGGTCACTAGCTGCACTGCTAATGATGGTGTTTGATGTTCGATTGGGATGTGACGTATGTGAATCCCCGTTGGCATCTAATTGATGATTTGATTCTTTTATTAAGAAGCTTTCAATGGTGCGAACTGATACCCAGAGATCCAGAGTAGCTACAATCTATTCCAATCCAAGCAATGCTTTCGCACTCAAGGGTGAGTAAATGAACGAGCGAACTCAGCGACCGGGACATTCCAAGTACTACCACTGAACTGAACTAGGAATTTGCTGCTCTTTTACTGATGAACGAGCTGAATTGATATTTTTCCAGTTCCTGTCGTTATATTGACATTGCTGTTCTCTTTATCTGCAATCCTACCTGTCATGCAGTTAAGCTTTAAAATTCCAAATTTTGGATTCTGGCACCTGAATGTGCAGTTAGTAGAACTAAGGGTGTTGTAGATTTTTTATCGATCCTTTTGATTTTGAATCAATTTTTGAAGTTTTCTGTCAAATGCAGCAGCAACTAAGTGCCACAAATTTTTATTAAAGTAAATTACTTGGAACAGTTACGCATCAGGGGTTATCAAAAATAAATTGCATCGCAATTAATTGATTGATTGATTTGTATTGTAATGGGGAAAGTATTTAACTGACTGATTTACGTGCAATGCCATCACCACTCACCGTCGTCAGAAGAACATCGCACATTCACTGATTTATTTTGATACTAAGCTGACTAGGAATATCTTATTCACAAACTGATCGCTCTCCGGATTCTAATCAGGAACTGTATGTACTTCGTGCATAACGTATTCAGTATCTCTATATAACTACTTCTATAATAACTTTTAAAACTCTATTATATGCTCTGTTTCAGGCACGTGTGATTATTCAGCCACCTGTATCAATTGGCAACTGATCATCCATATAATTATGATGCATGAGCTTGATTTTGTAATAAAATTTATCAATTTTCAAATCCAATCAATAATGCAGTTATGTATTTCATGTAATGGGTCTACTCAAGTTACTATCTAAATTGACAATTAGATTTCTAAAGTATGTAAGCCCCATGTAGCCTTATGTTAAATTGAAATAACAGAGTGAAAAATTATTCTATTCAAGCGGTGATGATAAATATTTGCAATTAATTGATTTATGACACGAACTAAGTGCATAATTTCAAATAATTAATTGCTTGCCCAAAAGTAATTGCAATTACTTTTTGATAACTCTTGATCGCTATGCAAGGTGCCTGAAATCAAACAGCATGCAAAGAAGTCGAGTCAATTCTTATTTTTCATTTAAGTGTTTGACAATTTTCCGCTTTACATGGTCTACTATGATGCTGATTTGATTAAAAAGCTTCAGAGTACTCTGGACTAGCGCACTTGTCAAATCAATATACTGTGCAGCACTTACTGTTTTTACTTCACTCTTACTTCACGTCCGTTATCCATCCTTCGTAAGAGAGAACGGTTTTTCCTAACGGATTTTCTCCACAATTTACGGTTGGCAGTATCCCTCTACTTCAGCCCAAGCTCCTTGCAATCAGCAAGTACCGTTTCGCATCACGTCTTAGGGCCGCCTCACGGCGGTGCCCCATGTAGGTCCATGCCATACGCCTTCTATCTTGACACAGTTATCTAATGGCTTCCGGAGATAATGCCCGAACCATCTAAGACTGTTGATTTTCAAGACGGGCTTGATGTCTTCTATTTCAAGAAGCTGGAGAAGCATGAAAGAAGCGAGCATGTCCTTCAAAGATACGCCCATCATGCAACTGATCATTCTGCGTTTTGCTGTCACCATTCATCGCTGATCCTCGACTTTCATGGGCCATGTTTCACTGCCGCATATCATGCACCTTCTCACACATGTCATACACTTGGCCATTCATCCATAAAGGAATCGCCGTCGATGTAGGAAATAGTGACAACTCACGAAACTCTCGCCAACCAGATAGAACTCGTGCAGATAATGTGGCCCCTGAAACACCTGAAGGTAGCAAAATCTGCTCCACAGCCTAATAGGAGTGATCCGCCACTAAAATTAGACCGAGTTGTTCTTCGCTTGTGGTTGAAAAAGAGCGCTTTTGGCCTTGACAGAGTTTACGCATGAAGGACGACTCATCTGAGGCTAGGCTCGCTCTAACTCCGCTACATCTCTTGTGCGTCCGCAAGTGGCAAACGATACATTGGACAGAATCGGAGCCGACACCTTTGTGACAAGTACTGCAAGGAAACTTAGACCAAGTTGAAAGGCCGTATGTACAGTATAGATACAGTACACAGTACAAATGTATATTATTTTATCAGGCCCCTAGTCTGAGTACACGCAACACGTATGACCGAAAGTGAATTTCTCAGAATATAATCGATAGAGAGGTTCATTTTTTGTATAAGGCGAATAATCAAAAATAATTCCTTGCAAAAAATGACCACTTAGTAAATAAGCCTTAAGCAGCTCTAAATCATCAACTCCTGAATCAATCATATTTTTTATTTGCTAATAATGGAAAATTAATAGTGTTGATGAATTCAGAGATGATAATTCTAATATTTTTCGAATTGACAGGAAAAAATTACTGATTTAAATATGAAGGAGTGAATTGTCAAACAAAATAAGCTGTTTTGCGATGCATAATTAGCATATTACGTCAATTTCCTCTGGTATTCATTAAATACTATTTTATAACACGCTACTGATATTTCTTCTAAAGTTAGTCTACCAGTGATATTCACTTGATGCTGCTTTTTGAAAACAAAATATTAAAAGAGTTATGAAATATTGAGTTGCATCCCTAGTTGGAAATGAAAACAGTCCGAACTATTTAATTATTATCCACAATTATGGAAATATTATTCATTGCAACTTTGATAGGATATAGCTGCAACTTTAAATATGGATTAGTGTCGATGTTGAGAGATGTGAACTAGACCTGCTAATAATTTCGAATATCGGTTGAAATGGCAGCTATTCAGGTCTGTTCCCGATTTTCAACTGAGGATGCAGCTCAATATTAAATTTTGCTATTTACCAGTCGTTTTGAAATTAGCAGTCTATATCGCTCGAGCGAGAAGGGTTTGGGGCCTATTTACATCAAAGAAAATTAATTGGCAATATGAGTAATTTTTAACCAGGCGATGCGAACCGATCTCGAAGTTTCACGAGTGTCTTGTGATTACTGCGATTATTCATCAAAGTCATCCACATCAAATTTCTTGATTTTTGGATTCAAAATTTCTTGATTCATGCACAATGGTTTCATTTTCAGTTGGACGGTTACATCGCAAAACGGTTTCCTAGTCAGAAGTCAAATCTCGGGGCAATGATCGACCCAACAGCGGACAAGGTGATGATTGGAAGTCTGACAATTGCATTAACCTACAACGGTCTGTTGCCTTGTAAGTGACGATCTTACCGGTAAGACAACTTCTGACCGCCTACTGTAGCCCTCTGTAGATTTTGATCTGTTGTTTGCAGGTCAGTTTTTCTCTTCTGATAGAAATGAATGTCTTTATAGCATTCGTGCGGAACCGGAGACTTTCCGGAATGTGTTTGATGTGACTCCAGCAATAACTAAGATATTATCGAAGCTGCTGATTTTCATCATTTAGTGCATTCAATTTCAGTGAAAGTAAAATGCTGTATAGAGATTTTATTCGAATTCATTTTGGTTTGTAAATTTATCCCCGTGTATCTACCATCGAAATCGGTTTCTTTATACACCTGTTTTTATACAATTTTTCGTGCAAATAATTAGCATTACTTACAAATTCCATCGGATTTTCTATATTTAAGCTGCAGTCATTGACTCATGTATGCCGGTTGTGTGTAGGTTAGTGCCATTCATTTCCAGGAAAAATGCTTCTTGGATCAAATGCTTTCTTCGCATCACGGACTTCTTCATGTGAATAAAATTCCATGTTGAAGTAGCTTAATAGTTAAGACTTTATAAAAACGATCTTCGGAAAGCTGTTGGTTATTTTTCGATGCAAATTGTTGGCTTTAAATGCATACTTTTACTTGCATATACATACAACACCAAAGCATTACCCTTTTTATCTCATAGGCCATAAGACGAAGTTAAGTGGTGACTAGAGGCATATTGCATGGAACCAAGATACAAATCTCGTAAGTAAACGTATAAATAGAATATAGCTTTACAAAGTACGGTACATATAAATATTTTGCAGATACTGTATTTGGGAAACAGAAATAAATTATCATAATATAGGCCTAATTGTTTATTTGTGATAAACATGTCTATTATACATTTACTGTGGTTAAGCATGCATTACCATCTACTTTTTTGTACATGTGACAAATTGACAATCAATAGATAGTGATGCACATCGATTTTTTTACAATTTTCAAGATGAAAAATTAGCATTAAACCCGATTTCGACTGTAATTCCTTATGCCATTGATTGTGTTAAAGGCATGTATGCAGTTAAAATAATTCATTGTGCTGTTTTCATAAATCGTTTGTAGCGATACAAATTTTATTTTAATGCTTTTAGACGTAGATTCTATATATGCACCGGTCCACTATGATGATGGCCTTGCTCAGGGTTCTGCAAACATTGGGACACCCGAATATCATTCGTGATATTGAAGTTTTGTCAACTTTTTTCGTGAAGAACACGTGCTTTCTTCGGCACGATGGTGTTCAAGTGAGACACAGTCTTATAAAACGTTGAAATGCTTCGGCTGATTCCATGGCTTAACGTGACATCCATGTCTCAAGCAAAATGCAATAATTGCCTTCGGCGCATCAAGGATAATGCGAGCTTTGATGTCTGATTTTTCGCATTTCTTTGTCAAGGGACAAAATAGCGATAAACTGCTAGTGCAGATTACATCAGAGATTATTATGCACACTATTTTATGCATGACATATCCAGACAGTCATCCCAGCCAAGGCAGGAATTCGAGATTTTGCCATATCATGTCAATCGGGTGTCATCACTAGGGATGTCTATGAATAATATGATATAGAATCATAGACAATATTATTCATAACGCAACAATATTATACATATATATATATATATATATATACCTGACAAAGGCAATGCAACTGTCATAATGAATCGAGATGATTATAATTCAAAACGTGAAAAGATGGCTTCTGATGGTCCTTACTCTAAGCTTCCAAAAGACCTTGGTTCGAAGTTACGGAAAGAGCTTTACACAAAATTAAAAACACTTTCGAAGAACAGCATACTAATCAATGAATCCATTCTCTATTTCTGTCCAATGCACTTTCAGACTCCTCACATATATGGGATGCCAAAAATTCATAAACCAGGTGTATCGCTACGACCGGTTGTTAGTATCTGTGGAAGTCTTTTTCTGAACGTCTCGAGGTTTCTTGCTTCAATTTTCAAACCTTTTGTCTCATCATCGGAGTCATATGTCCAAAATACAGGAGATTTCGTTCATAAGTTACAACTTTAAAGATAGGAGATGATTCAAAAATGGTTAGTTTTGACGTAGTTTCGCTCTTTACTAATGTGCCATTGCAAGAATCCATACTGGTAATTTACCAATTGCTGATCGATGATGTCTCTCTACATGAACGGACAATGTGGTCCCCTAGAGAAATCATTGACACAACAGAATATGTCTTAACTCGCGGCTTTTTTAAATTGGGGTTCGATTATTTCTCTCAAGCCAAACAGCAATTTTTACAGGCAAATAAAATTTTTCCGTCAGTTTGGTTAAGATATGTTGATGACACATTTTCTATATGGGAATCCGACAAGACTTGGATGACTTTCTCGACAAACTCAACGGATTGCGGCCCTCAATCAAATTCACCATCGAATTGGAACGTGATTCAAACATATCCTTCTTAGACATTATGATAAAAAGAACGTGTGATACCGATTTTTCCTAGTCCGTTTTTCGAAAGAGGACTCACACAGACATATCTCAATGGTCATTCTTGCCATCCAAATTCTGTTTTCAGAGGAATGGTACATGGATTAGGGAAAAGGGCTTGTTCTGATGAAAACCTAAATGATGAACTTTCTCATTTAAAATACATTTTTGTCAATGATGGCTATGGCCGCAGTACTATTGATATATTACAACAATTTCCACAACTCATGGAATTAATAAAGAAAACTCAAAGGAAAGAAATACCAAGGAACGTGATCACATATATACCAAGAGGTTCAAATAAAATCAAGAATGAGTTGAAGAAGATCAATGTTGATGTTGGTTTCAAACCTCCAAAGAAGCTGAAGGAGTTTCTCGTACACAAGAGACCTTGTCCAGCCAAGATGTTAGGCACTGTGTATGAAATAGACTGTGAAGAATGTAGTTGGAAATATGTGGGAGAAACGAAGAGACCGATCGAAATGAGAAGGAATGAACATCAGAAAGCGATACGGGAGATGGATGTCAACCACTCAGAAATAGCCAAGCATGCAACTGAGGCCTCAGACAAGATAAATATGGGTATGAAGGAACTTGATTATGAGGAAGGATACCAACAAAGAAGGATCAAAGAAGCATTGTGGACTAGGAAGCGCAACAGCCAGAATCGTGTATTTGTGGACATTGGACATCTGTATGATGAAATTCTTTGATATGTCGCTTTTACATACTCCCTGTTGTTACACTGCCCTAAATTTCTATTCTTTTATAATGTCCCGTTATTATGTAATCCTATGTCCACTTCTTGGCATACTGTTATAGATATTTTGAAATTTGTGTTTAATAAATGCGATTGCTTTGAAAATGACCAGCGGTGCTAGACCGAAAAGCGCTTTAGCGAATAATATGGTTTTCGATCCATCGAACGAATTGGGTATCCTCAAATCGAACAATATTATTCATACTATTCAATACAGTCATTACATTCAATATTATTCATAGACATCCCTGTTATCTTAGACGAAGGAAAAAGAGTCTATATTTAGTCTAGATCTCCTTGCTTTAGCCTATGGTTGTTATGGAGAGACTCTACTTTCATTTTAACTAGTAGTATGATTTTGCCTTATTTTTTTCATTGAGAATGTCAATTTTCCCTTCTCGCTTAGTAATTAAATATCCATCCTGGCATCACAGTGAATGTCTGGAGTGCTGGACATGTCTCATCCGCGTCATTGCGAACATTCCAATTTTTTCATTCTTTCCTAAAATGACTTTTGTATAAGATAGCACTTTAGATTATATACAGCTAACATACACGTTTAGATCAAAGTGCTCTCGAATATTGATGTTGTTTGTCCATTTGGAATAGGAATGTATGGCCAATGTATTTTTCATTCAAAGATGAATATTTTCTCACTCAAGTACTTCCCATCGACACCGTCGTCGAAATTTACCCTGTCGTCCATGACTACAAAATAGAGATGACGTTCATCCTTAACTGACACTATCTAGACGCTCAACTGTGCCAAATTCTATATAACATAGGTGAGCTGTTTTATTCCGTCTCCCACTCATCTGCTGCAGATTTGGACGGCACACGCATTCGTGTATGCAGAGGTTGCGAAACGTTTTACAGTCGGCAAGTCATTATTTAACATAGCTTCGCACCCTCAATCCTGGGGCCCAACTGACAGTAAGCGAGGAGTAAGAGCAGAGAAAGATTTTCGGCCGATAAAATTTGCTTTTACCAATTATATTTGTCTGACATAGTCATTAACGCTTTTAGGTGCACCCTTGGGAGAGGAAATCCCACCTTTAAATGAAAATGTCATGTTTTCATCTTTCATCAAGGATGTTAGCGTTTGGTATTTTCAAAATCCTTTCGATGTAAGGAAGTACTCTAAGCAAGTTTTATTCAAATTAGCCCCGTTGTTCTCATTCAAACTTCTTTCAACATTTTTTGATGATAGATGCATTATATTCAATGAATGGACGAAGATGAATAGTAAACATTTGCAATCTTTCGGTGAAATGCCTTTGCTGATCTTCCGCCACTCGTCAGTGTGCAGCTGCAAACTTGAGCTTTGAATATTCGCTGCAATGGTGTCTGTCAGTGTGCGCGTTAGCCGTCATGAGAACAATGATGAAAAAAGTTACCGGATACAAGTTTGTACGAGTAATAACTTATTTGAAAGATGAGAATGTGAACTCTCGAATGATGCATGACGTGTTGATTTGTGATACGATTGGAAGGCATGAGGATCGATTGAATTTCGGAAATGTTAATTTACAATTTAGGTGGTCCCTTTTTCATTGATCAGCTTAGATGTCAGTGATCGATTATTGTTGGGAATTAACGTTCATTTGAGTAGTTCAAAGATACCATTGTAGAAATGTATTGACCGCAATTTTGGGTGGTTTCATCCGCTCATCTCCATTGGCATACATGCAGTGCTTTGGTCGAAACTCCATTTTCATTTAAAACTCGAGTTCTAACAGCCGACTAACGGCTAGCCTTGAGAATACAACTCTATACATTCATGTGAACTAATGTAGCTAGCGACTACGACTTCCAAAAATTGAAATAGTGGAATTGTAAGATAAGGTAAAATTCATTGTCATGAGATAAATCTGTATCTATCCAGACTATGCGCGATGATGAGTTGGGTGCGCTTGCCTGTTTCGAATAAGTAATTGTGAATGGTATTTGTATGGACAAAGAGGCTGTATGATTCTTCTATTCACGCTCAGTTAATAACTTATGGTGAATAAATTCATTGCGAATTCGTTTCCTTTATTGATTACAGTTGAGTGCCCGGGTTCGTTTTTTCATTGAATAATGTGAATGATTTGCAAAACTTCAAATGCAGCTTTGTAATAGATATCGCTCTCAAATAAAGGCCGCACATGCGAGGAACTGCGGTGATATGATGATTCAGTTAACTGGATCAGTGGCTGACAGCATTATTTTAAAAATGTAAAATTTTGTTGTTTTATGAAAATTTACTGCCCTTCGTCTCACGTGCTTTTCCTCAAAATTGCTCAATAGCAAGAAATCAAACTAATCCTTAGACTTTTTTTGAAGCTTACTGATGAGTGCCGGAGGGATTCGAAAAAATGTTTGTCGTCCTTTAGTGAGCGATTTTCTTGCGTTGAGCGAGCACGCGTTCCTTAAAATTCAGCACTATCGAGTGTCTCCCATTTATTTGTTTTTGAAGAAGTTTTATTTGATTTTGGAATATCCGCTTCTATTCAAGCCTCATTAGCTAGCTGTTCACTTAATTGTTTTTCGGCTATACATGTATTTTGCATCGAATCGTCTGTTTGGACGTCGATATCAAAATAGTATTGAGAAGTCCCTACTCAAGTGCGCTAGCAAAGGATTTGCAAAGTGAAGAATCTGATTCTTGATATTTTGATGGATAATTAGTTGAACTTAAGTTCTTATCTTATAAAAAGTAGTAATGCGGTAATTATGCAAGTGACGTTCTGCTTGGTTCTAGTTAGGATTTTAACCTGCAGCAATGAGACAAAAATGAGTAGAAATCGCAGATAATGCAAAGTAATGATGCTTTCAGACAAAATATGAAACTGCCATTTTATTTTTGTCTTCATGCAATGATGAACCGAAAAACTATGTTCTCTCTTGTTTGTCTCTAACTTCATCTTTCGATGTCATATTTTAAGCCGTTGTCATGACGATGCGTAGGATACAGGCAGGAAAAACATTTTGTGCTTAACAATGCTGCTTGTGACAGTATGTAAAGAAACATTGATAACTCATGCTTAGACAATGAATGAATAATCGTTTTAAGAACTGTTTTAAGACAGCCAACAACAACAGATAAGACCGTCGCCAACGACGGAGATAAGCAGCATGATATATGAAGATTGTTTGGACTCGAGTGAGCTGCATCATGGTTTTGATTTTATGAATTCTCATCCTTCGAGATATTTCATAATATGTACCTGAGTATATAATGTTTTTCGATAAATCACGGAATATGTTTCATGAACAGGACTATGATTTACATCAGAAACCAGGAGTCTGACCCAAGTCAACTGAGGTTGAACAAGCATCCTTATTCACACCGTCAGAATGGTGACAGTAAAGGAAATATCATTGTTCTGCACATCAGACATTAGAATGCGCGTTTCTTTGGGATGTTGGCGTCGAGTCAACAGTATTTGCATCGAATTCTTCTACAAAGTTTCTTTTTAATACGACCATCTGAAATCATCATGAAGCTTAGATTATTGAACCATGAAACTGGTTTTATTTAGGGTGACCATATTTTACAACATTGATTTTAAAAAGTCACTTTGGTTAAAACCATGTTGTTTTGCATATTTGTTTGCTTGGAAAGATAAGATTTATTTATGCAAACTGATGAACATTGGCTTTAAAAACACATTGCCAGTTTTCAAAAGTGTATTTTGCTGGCGATTAGATGGATTTGATAGTCAGTAATTGCACATTAATGAAAAAATGACCCATATACGACACATTTAACACATGTCATATTTTTCCAAGTAAAATAATGCCTCTAAGTATCAAGTTAATAGCTCTACTTGTCAAAGGTGCGAAAAGACCAGTTTTAAAACAACGTTCTAGACCTGCTTTTAAAACCTGGCTTTAAACATGGTTTTACAATCGCGCTTTGTATATTGTGTTGATGCTTTGTTTTCAAAGATGCGTTCTTCACCTATTTTAAACGCATTTTTTATCACCATGTTTGTAAGAAAGGTTCACTAAAACTGCCTAATGTAACATGCCTTTGGAATACACCATTTTTTCAAACCCTAATTTAGATCCCTGTAATCGATGAGTGTGATATAGACTTGTTGACAGGTGTCTTTGGTATTTTTGTATATTGAGATAAATGAGCCGATAATCTGACTGTCTATGCCATGGTTTGTCAGAGTGGCCAATGCAAATTCGTAGGCTGTTTTTAAGAAATATAGTCGATGCCGACAAATAAGTATGATGATATAAACGCTCAATGTAGTAAGGTTAAGAATACATGTAGCATGTTATCGGCATTATTGGACTTTATTTCACTCATAAAACCGTGGCTGAAGTTGATTTGATGGGTTGTTCAATTGAACAGAAATGATGTAAAATGCTGTGCAGAGATCATCATGGCGTGAATAGACAATGAATAGATACGCATGGCAATTGGGGCTTCAATGTAACCATGACACTGTGAATGATCGCTCAAGTCATCAGTCCATGTTTCCCGTCGATCCTCGGATGTATGGACATCGTAGCTTGTTGTCAATATGATTAGCTTCGGAAAGTCTTGTTTTTGCGGGATTTGTCGAGTTCGTTAATAAATTCCATAATGAAGTCGTTGATATTCATATTGAGCGAGTGAAAAAATGAACTGATTTAAGCATTTCTGGATTCTCTGAATCCAAGAATTCTGTTGTGATCTAGAAATCGTGCTTAGAGAAAACTGATAGTAGAACCGATGAAGCTGTCACTGCAGTGATTACAAGTAAAGTTGCATTTGGTTGGAAGCGAAATGCAAATGCTGCAAGAACAAATTTGAGAGATGTAGCTATTAACCCTACTGCTCAGACAGTTGGCTAGGTATTCATCGGGTATGTATATAATTTAGATTGAAGCGAGTGTGCTTCATTTTTGCATTGTGGCCCAGTCATCGCCAGCAAAATCCAAGGTTGCGTTTTTTAGCCCATTCGCAAGTATTGGAGCACACTCATTGCATTTATTGTCATTGAAACATTACTCTGCTGTATTAGCCTAAGAACTACAACATGCGAGAATGATTCAATATGGGAAAGTGCCAACCTTGTATTATTTTAGCCTTGTATCTCTTCAAGGCTCTCAATCCTTTCAACCTTGTATGCTCGAATAAAAATTTGCTATACCATTTGCAGTGAACTTCGTATTTGGTTACATTCTTTCAAATGGAAAAGTCGAGGAAATTTAGAATATATCCTCGGGAATATTAACAGTGAATTCTATTTCACCATTGACTGAACGAAAGACATCGGGATTTGATCAAAGTCAATAGTAGATTCGAAAAATGGATCAAGAATATTATCATTGATGCAACGATGAAATAGTGGCACTCAGGTGTAGCATTGTTCTGTCCATACTTGCCTGATGATTTCTGCACTTTGTATACACTTGACAAAGTCTGTGTCCGCAAGTGTGTCGGGTTGAATACCTACATTTTTATTTTGTATTTTCTAATTTTCAGTAAAAGTTGTTTGAAGCACTGTAGGAGGAAGCTGCTGTCTGATCCTCAATGAATGGTCAAAGACATTTAGTAGATTGTAGAGAAGGGGATACTAAATGATAGAATGAAAAGAAACTTCAGTAATCTAATTCTATACATTTAAAGGTATATGAATTCTAAGCTTAGTTTTCGAGACTTGCGCACTTAGTCTTTTTGTCTGAAGACTTATTCAGAGAATATTTTACTTAAAAAGACGAAAGCAATATGAAGTCTCCGCAATCCTTCGGTTGAGGTGTCTTTCGATGTTATATCTTTATTTGCGACTCTCAGACTAAGAAGGTCTATATTCACTTATGATATAGTTAACTTACGGAAAAGAGATTTTCATCAGTTATTTCAGCATCACTATGTGTCATACATACACACGCGTAGGCATTGCAAATAACAAACCATCTTACCATAAATTTAACACATTGAATTATAGCTACGGTGCACGATAAAAGACAATATTATGTTGATTATAGCACTGCCGCGTTGTTCTAATAACAACAAAAGTGATCATGAAAGCATAGTCAGACGATGATTTTATGAAACCACTTGCGCATAGCAAGAGCGTCGTCAGTGTTGAAGAAGTTAAAAGCCCCAAGTGAGCTGCACATTTCATGCATCGCTAAGACCAATTGTTGATAAATCACTTAGTTCAGGATACACAGCGACCTGAAAACCCGGTGAAAATAGAGAATGTTTGGGGCCTTTTCAAGCACTCAGACACCCGGGAAGCATCAATGTATACTATCCGATGTATAGAATTTTGATTGCGTTCCTACGTAGATGATTACAAAAGAGCAGATCACGGTTTGCAATCATGCAATATAAGCTACTTCTACATAATACAGTTGAAGTTTGTTATTTCACATAAAAGGTATTGGCGTGAAGAAATAATCCAATGTTTTCGGCACGGTGACTTTACATCATTTTTCTCTTATACACGTACTTTGAATTTATAATCGACAGTGGCCGTCACCGACAAATATCCCGAGATACGTGGAACGCAATTTCCCTGTTTGATTCTCACGGTGGTCTCACTACCCAGACAATCTCCTTATTAATCTTATGGGAATTCCCATGTGAATGTATTATTTTATATGAGAATGTATTATTTTATACAGTATTTTCGCATAATACGTACAACATATATCTCTTACATGTATATACATGCATGAATCTTTATCTCGGATGTATGATCGTCCCGATGATATCATATCTCTGTATTGCAAACCAAGGATATAAGTGAAATGAATGGTTTAACTTCACTACTCCCCATACTGGGGGCTTGGACGGTGCTGACATAGTCAGACATTAATCTCGAGCAGCGGTTCTCAAACTTTTTATCGAGATTACCCACTTTGTACACCGAGACTACCAATTACCCGCTATTTTCTACAATGTATTCAGGAGCCAGAACTGAACTATAAAACAATATTTTACAATAATCTTTATCTTATTTTACACAATGCAATCTGAAACATGCAAAATAAGCTATCAGAATAATACATACGAGTATATACAGCATATGTAAACACAAAACTAGACTATCAAAGTTCAACTAATCAAAAATTGTTCCATTGAATCCTGTCAGTGAGAAGAGTGTAATTGTTTCTTGGAGATCAGATGATCAATACTGATATCTTTGATAGATCCAGCCTCAGGTCAGAAATTGCTGGTAGGCGCACTCGATATTTATCTTTCATATGAAAGAAAGCTGAAAAACCAGACTCACACAGATATGTGGTCGCGAAAGGCAGCAAAACTTTCAGAGCTCTTTGGAACAGTTGTGGATAAACTTCACTTATTGACAACCAAAGCGCCGGAAGTTCTTGACTCGAAAACTCCTCCTTACTTTCCTCATCGGCTCGTAGTTGGACGAATTCGTCTTCTATACCATCACTGTCGTCGATACATGATTCACAAGAAGCAAATGGCTGCTTAACCCAGACATCTGTGTTACGCTGTGCTTTTGGACAGTAATGTTCTAGCACTGCTTGAAGCTCTTGAAAATGTTCGTGAATCAGTGTCGTAAGTTAGGCAGCTACAATAGTATCGTATCATGTATGCCGCGCGCGCTAACAATGAGAGAATGGAGCTCCCTCAGTCGATCTACGCCCTTAGTCTATCTGGTAAGGCAATGGAATAAAGAAATTGACCTTACTTAATCTCACTTTATTTAAAAATTCATTCCTTACCCAAAAAATATTCTAATTTTACCCAACTTTGGGTATTTACCCAGAGTTTGAGAACCGCTGATCTAGAGCGTTGTGATCTTTAAGTTCGGATGCCCTTCCTGACAACTTCCAAGGACACTTTCGGGGCTCGACCTCTGGACCAGAAGCTAGGCCAAGCACTTAACCACTGTGCCACTGAGACCACCAAAGGAACTAGGAATTTAGTGAGAGAATTTTTTATGAATGATTTGCATTTGAGATGCAACATTACTTTAATTACTCAGGTAGCAATTGCGACCACCGTCTGCACGTACATGCATGTAGATGCTAGTTTGTAAATTCCCAAACCCTGAGCGTTTGGATCTATTGATAAGTTTTCGTGAACTCCACTCGATTCAGTCATACGCCTTTCAAACACACACTTCAATGATGCCCATCCTGAATGTGCCATGACAAAGCTACAAGTTTAACTTGAATTGCTGGAATTCCATCATCAGACCATCGCTAAGCCATTAAATAGATTTTAAATACTGCTATCTCCAGTTGATATTACTTAAACTGATGTCGTCCAGTAACGTGGCAGACGACTATGCTTCAATTACTCCTCTGGTCATGGTATGACACCTCTGATACACTTTTACTTGTAGCGTTTCACAGGTGTCCCTTAGAAAAACACCACACCATTTCCACATCACACCACGTGGTAATTCCCATACCCAGAGTAACTCTGCAAATCTAATACCGTCAAATTAAATACATTGTTGAAAGATGCTGTGTGTGTGGTAGAGGTGGAGCCGGGCCGCTCTTTATATTGCTTAACATCATCTCCGCGTGATGTAGTTGCCACTTCCATTTTAAAGAAGCACATTTGCAGCATATAGTGTCGACAAGCAACAATGTGCTGTTTGACCAGACTTCATCCTCAATTGCTTAATCAATTCAAGATTTGCGTTAACTCAGGTTAAAGCATGCATTTCCGCACATAGGATTTGGCCGAATGAATTACCTGTCAATGGAAGAGGATCATTCTCTAATGTAATCAAACTAGTCGAGAAAGCATGTAATCTATCCAGCAATTTTCCTTTACATGCAAAGTCTTTCCCCCTCACGATCCTTGATGCTGAGCTGGATTGTGCCCGCCATATCTTACCAAATTTCCTTAGATGAGTGAGTGGGCCAAGGAGTCACTTAATTTGTCGGTGCATTATCAGATAATTGATAAAGTCTTTAAACAGGCTCTTTTATTAATGAAATATTCCGTCATATGCCGGTATTTATTTCATTTTATTGCTTAAGAATTATGCTGATATGCCAACACACAAAGTGATTCAAGGAATTCAAATGATCAAGTGAGGAAAATACATGTATTCTAAATTTCAGACAATAAATGTCGACCCGGTGACTGGCTGTTTCAGGCAGGGAACCCCCTCCAACTCTGGTATATACTTTAGTATATAGTTACTGCATCTGCAATATAAAATCCTGTTAAGCGGCCAATAAGTATTAGTACAAATCGAATGTCAGCAGCTCATTGTAAAATATTCTTAAGATGGATACTTAGGAAGATGAACGGTAATATTTTCCATTAGCCATTTGAATTCACTTTTATCTGTTGTGATGAATGACACCAGATTGTGAGATAACGATTCTTTAGTCTAGTTGAGGAAATTTGAGGGGATTTATCTATTCAATAATAACACGGCGCAAGATGTGAATTTTTAAGATGTCAATCGATCTGCCGATTACCAGTAAAGGATGACGGTCTTACCCAATTCGCATGATCTGAAATCTTGTCATCTGCAAACGACACAGTCATTGCAATTAAGATGGATCTTTTCTACTTATTTACATGACAGCAAGTGATCAGCGTACTTTTTGCAACATTATGACCTTCTTCATGTCCTGTCTGTGTGATAATGTTAGATGACAAATGTCTAGTTGAAGATTCGACGCTAACATAATGGTAGAAGCAGGGATCGCAATTTTCCGTCTTTTCCGTTTTTTGCAAAATAAGTCTAATGTAAATATTTCAAATTTATGCATTCAAACCCCGGGTTTTCCCGATTTTCCGTTTTTTTCTTGGGTCAATTGCGATCCCTGGATGGAAATATACTTTTAAGTTTTTATTCTTTTACTATAGTCTGATGATCGGAAGTAATCCCTAAATTCGCGCTATAGATGTCCAACCTCATATTTTTTCTCTATCAACGATCCGCTCTCTCGTAGTCCTAACGTCTTGACGACTGCATACTCTGTGTTACGCGAGCTCACAATGTTACATTGAAACTTGTGAAGGATGGTAATATAATCGAAGAAATTGTAATATTTCAGATGCCTAAATAGTATTGGAAAGATATGTCGAATGATATTATGATGAAATTCGACATACAACAAGATTGAAAGTGATACAGAATGACTGTTGTATGTGGCACCGCGAAAACTGCCGTCTGATTTCGTGTATCGATCAATAATGAAGAAAACATGGGGTTTCGGAGTTGCTGAGAATCACTGTTCTACATTATTACACATCGCATGTACGCTGATGAGTAGATTTCTACCTGAAGATATTCATAACTCAGTGTTTCATGTCATTCTCTCAATTGATCGCCGTTTAGAAAGACTGAATCTTAACAACAATTACCATTTCCTTCAAGTATATTTCTTCCTCAAATCAGTGAAGTAGAATATTTCCTATCACTCGATGAAATCACATTTTGTTGTAAGGAAACTATCACCCTCTGTGAGTTAAGACAATTCAAAACTGTTCCTCGTCTGCTATCCGTTTGATACAGTTTTTGTGTGGAGAGGAAGACAATTTCTTGTTGCGATCAATCTATCGTGCTATTACAGTTCTCACTCATTTGTAACATTCTTTTCACGCTCTAGATGAAGAGATGTTTCGACAGTGAAGGTGTATTACTTTACTACTTAGGAAGATGAATGATGAAAGAGAATGCAAGACTAGAAGTTTTCATACTTTTCTCGGTCTGAATCATTAAGTCTCAAGATTCGAAAACGTGCGCGATGAAATCACTCATTTTCGAAAACCACTTAGCGAAATCAACGCTAAAGACCGTAATTGTAGTAAGATACCTAGCAGATGTATTGAGTTACCCGCATACATGCACATACATTGTAAAAGCAATGAAAGAAAGGAAATAAGATAACTTGCATTTTTTAGTGATGGCGATGACAGCGTGAAGAATAAGATCATGCACATTGTGTATTGCATGCATGAAGACAAATGCTTGCAAAGTGGCAAAGGCTGCTTCTTCCACTGTCAACTTATACACGTAGATATGGGCACACATATCACACCTGTATGAATTGAGAATAATTCATCTATTGATTTTGAATGCCTCTTACTGCTATTTGTATTGTATTGCTCCATGGTATATTTTCAAGTCTATCATTAATAAGTGCGTGTAAAGAGAAAAAAGTTAGGAACAGATATGTCTTAAAAGCATAGTATGTTGGTGTTACGAGCGTGTGCGTGCAGATTCGCCCTCATGCCTCGTTTTTTAGATCGGTCAACGTGCAAATTTCTTAGTTGCTTTTCATGTTACTACTGTCTTTTCTGAAGTGTGACAATTGTTTCTCCGACACCATGGTGCCATTTTCAATGGGATTTTGCTATGTTTCGACTATTCGTGAAAATGTATGCCTTTCTCTCATTAAAAACCTATTCTTTATTGTTCTACACAAGTATGAAAGCCATTTGTTGCAATCTTATGGAAGTTATATCTCAGTATCGCAATCATATGTGATGATTTGGATGCGGAATTCAGTTATCTGGGAATCTGAATTCAAATATTCGGGTTTGCATGCTTTAGCGTAAATCAAAATAAAGAAGCGAAAAAATTGAAAAAAATTTGCTTCATATTTTCAAATTGACAATTCTAGCATTTAACTGTTAATTGGCTGAGATTTATTGAATCATCAGAGCTCGTGTGACTCCTCGATTTCCTGCATCTGCTGGAAAATTGTCAGGAAGTAATAGACACGGAAGTGTTGCAGTGTCGTACCACTCATTCAACTCATGCACGGAGATAGTAAAGGCTGTTTAGTGAGTTTGATTGCTACTGAATTCATCACTTGTGTACACAACCAGCTGGCTTGCATGTACACATTCGGCCTCCCCACTTTCAACCAAGTCATATTTGCTAAGTGCAAGCTCGTTAACTTCCACTTAAACATTTCTTCCCAAGTATAGGCTAAATTTATGATTGATGTCATATTAGTAAAAATTTACTAATCAATGCATCATAAACGTCCTCGTGAGCTGTAGGCCGGTAACTCCGAAGAGCGTTGCATATTTGTAACAGCGCTTTTTTTATTGTGACTGGACATCGACACTCATTATTTCTGGAGACTTCAGTATGGCTTCTCGCATTCTCCAAAAATTGTTGGAATGTCTTATGGAGGCTCGCCGGAACGATCTAGTTATCCATGAAATCCGTGAGTTTTTTGCTTGAAGCAAGTCTGGATATGTCAAATCATCGTGTAGAAAGAAAAATCGATTGTTTCTATACATGTGACCAACATCTTAATCTAATTAGCGTATGTTCAATTGCGGACGGTCTTCCGACTTTCCTCCTTTTAGGCATAGTTTGAGCGCATCCGTCATCATGGTTTGAGCGAAGCATTTATGTTGACGTGCATTTCGAGTTGATACCTAGTCCAATAAAACACTTGCTGCTCTATTGCTCGCAATCGACTGTATGCCTTAACGCCGCTGGAGGACTTGTTTGTGGTATCCCCAAAACTTAGTTACTGCAAGGAATTCTTATCATAATATACATAGAAGAATCATGAATAGGGGAAATACATAATTCCAAGCACATGAGAAAACCTTTGAAAGGTAGTGGATATTAGAGGAAAAAAATAGGTGATCAGAAGTGGCCCATCGCCTTTGATGAGAAATGGACAGTCTAGCAGCAGAAAAAAGTTCATTACGTAATTTATCGACGTCTTCGCCGTACAGACAAGGAGACATTTTTGAAGATAAACCTTCTTTTTGGATGAACGTGAACGCAGGTCTTCTATAGATAGCTTGAGGGGCTTGATGTAGGATTAATGCTAGTAATTAATTGCGGCTCTACTATGATTGTGTGAACCTTCATATTTTTTATGGTCGGGCGTTCAAGTTATTGCAATCGCACATCTTTTGCACGTGAATTTGATCTCACACTCATGCATGTTGCTGATGCTGAAATCTATAGGGCAACTACCTATTCTTATCACAAGGTTGTTCAATCTCGGTGAAAACCAAAAGCTTTAAAACATGCTATTTTTATTTGTTGTTACGCAATGCGCTATGTATTTTGATTTTCAATTTTTTCAGCGAGGAAGTCACATCAGCATGTAGCTAATTTCAAATTGTTGACTTATCTGTTGCTTGCGGTTTTCTTTAAAAATTTTGATTAATGTACGCTGCAGGTTCAAATTTCTTGTCCATCGTAAAATTGATCTCACCTGTGTAATGTTTGATTACGATATGTGCTGATCGGGAATTAATATTTTCATGAAAGTTATAAGTTATAGTTCTTAAGTTATATTTTATGTTTAAGGGTTTCGATGAACAGTGATTCAGTGAGGATTCGCAACATTTAGCCTTATTCTTTTTTGAAATTTGTCTAAAGCCTCTTGGAATTTTTGCCATAACTTCCTGGAAAATTCGACTACTCTGCTTTCGAACCCTGAATCATTATTAAGCACTTAGTTCTTCGAGCAGTTAATATTGCGAGTCTTCAAGTATATGTTTTTTACATCCAATTACCGATGTCAATATTTTAGTTAGCAATTTGAAATGTAAATGATGATGATTTTTGAGGTCTCACTGGGAATTATTCATTTGCATTTCAGTGGCGCTGACAGGTCTAATTTTGCTTCGTGATGTGGCACTAATTCTAGGCACTTTTGTCATGCGATTCCGAGCTCTCCCAAAACAGGTAATTACCTTGTTGATTGTGCAGCTGTCCAAGTTTTTCAGTATATGGTATTTAATCTTCCTTGGACTCATTTTTTTAGAAATGTGCTTTTATCCACGATAAATATTGTTTATCAGATTCCAGAGTGCCCGTTCGCCTGGACATAGAATAGAATATAATGTCCTCAGACAGTTTAGGCAGAAATTTGCTTGACAGTCATAGACTACGTGTTTCTCCATACAAGGGTTTGTCAAAGTGACTCAGACAGAATGGCTCAAACTAGCTTGAAATATCTGGAATGACTGAACAGGCTGAAGGACTTCACAGCAGGCTGCTCTACGTTTAATCGTCGCGTTGAGGCCATTCTGATTCCTACCGATGAGCCCTTAATTATATGGTGAAGCACAACGTCTACGGCTGCTAAGAAATTTTGTGCTGAAATTTCAAATCCGAGGACATTTTCAATAGTACGCCCAGGTGAATTGGCACTCTGCAACCTTATTATCAGCCTCACGCCAAAGCCAAGGTAAATAAACAGAGTACATTTTTGTACAGTCCTTCACCTTGTTCAACCATTTTAAACATTTAAGCCGATTTAGGTCATTCCGAGTCGCACTGACGAGCCCTTTTGGGATCCTTGAAGGCGGAACGAAGCATTTTCGGCTGTCCAGGAATTTTGTGCTTAAATTGTTCAAGTCTGAGGACAACATCCTTCTGTCGAATTTTGTTTTGCAATGCGTGATCAAATGTCACATCCATTTGGCCCTGTAAAAGGTTATCGAACATCACTAGAGTCTTTTGTGAATAAATAGAAATTAAAGCAGCTGGCCTTGTTTGTGAAGCATTTTGCACAACATCTACAAAAGCTCTCATTGTGTTTATCGAAATGAAAAGGGTTATTTCAGTACAATCCTGAACCAGAAATGACTGTGTAGTTGACCGAGTTACAGAGTTACATGAACTACAATACTGATCTCAGGCGGTAGACAATGAACCATCACTTAATCATGAAGTTCCATTGTAATGTGAGAGCTGGTGGTTGATCAGCGAGGCAATACGTGAAGCGGACATGCATGAGGAAGTCGTAATAATGGGGATAGGACGATACACCATGCCAAGAGTTCAATTCGTATGTGATGCTCCTGAAACTGAAGTTATGCACTGTTTTAAATTTTGTTTGATAGACAATAAATGAGAAGTTGTAAAGAAGGGTGAAAGCAAATGAATTACTAACTTTGAGATTCTTCATAGCAGTTATACATTTTCTGCAGTCGACGAATCATCTGAACCCCAGTATGCAGAATATGAAGCTTAAACAGTCAAACAGTCAATCGACTTATGTCTTCGGATGCAATATGCAAAAGTTTATTTTACTGCCAGAGTGGTATCGGTTGATCAATAGAAATCCGCTTAATAATACGACTTAATAGATCATTTTTATTCCTATTTGGAGATCCTTGCAAGTATGAATTTTCGCTTTCGGAACGACGACAATATGAATTTCACTTTAGACATCAATACCCCACCAATCTCATCTTTGAAACTCAAAACTAAAAAACGGGAATCTTTACGGCGATGTCCTTTAGCAACTGTATTTTTATCGCCTCTGCAAGTAACTCTTACCAGCATCTTATAGAGGGATTGTACATTTAGTTCATTAAATAGATCTTTAAGGCAGGTCTATGCTTCACATTGCAGATTTCTACAAAGGACTGAGGGAGAAACAGCCGATCAACCACTATCTGCATCCTTTGTAGGAAGTAGGTCACAGATGCCAAAGAAAACAAACTCTACACGCTAACTTCAGAGGTAAACGTTTGTCGACCTCTGTAGACAATGCTGAACTTAAAGGTGTAGTTCGGTTAATTTCAGAAACGAATTCAGAAATTAATTTCAGAAAGATTCATGATGACGTCACAGTTACCGATTCCTGCTTACTGAGAAGCAGAGAGCCGTGCACTAGACAGGAGGTTCGCTGTGGTTGGATGATGGAGGAACCCTGTATGGCATGCAAGCAAGCAAATTTTTGAACGGACCTAAGGTAACTAGATTATTCTTGACTGAGATGGGATGCATCCGATGAAAATAAAATGAAGCACATGTGGCTGATTACGATTCAACACACTCACACCTACGAGAGGCAAAATGCAACAACTAATTTCTCTCTGTACATTTAATGCATCAGAAATATAGGATGACTACAAGAAATATGCCGTTACTGCAAATCAACACAAAAAGTAATTATCTGGAGCATCAAACGCTAGGCGAACTGGAGCAGCTTGACTCTCCTCACATTCTGAAGAGTCACGCATCACATGGTAACTATCGAAATCCATATCCATTTCATCTGAAGCAATCTGACGTCTTCTCGAGAATTAGCTGATAGCATCATCTCAAATTTGGTCTGACTTTCATTCAGTTTTTGTAGAACATGTACGTCTTTTAGCGAGAGAAAATTTCAACTGATTTGCGTCCCATTTTCAAGCATGGTGCAGTCTCCTTACTCAAATGGAGTAAAGGCTGTCTGATTTTGCAATATTCCTTCAGCATGACAGTTTGTGTGTATCTTAGATATTTTATTTTATCATTTTATTTGAAGCGTTCAGAATATGTAGCACTGTGCCTCGTCGGTTCAATATGAGCTCGTGCAATGCTACTACACATCACATTCAATTTTTCTGTCTTTCAGAATGCTGTAGAAGGCAAGTTTCTTAGGATCGTCCGTTTTGTTTGTGCACATGTATATGCAGTCTTGTGCCATTCTAGACATTTTGTGTGTGTTCAGAAACATAAACAAGTAACTTCCTGTCAATAACTTTGGATCTCGCATTTCCTTCAGTTCATTTTCCCCCTGTGCGTTGATCCTCTTGCGCCTAACTAATTCGTCCCCTAGCATGCTAACAGTGGCGTATCAGATAACTGGCACGTGTGACGTCATCTCATCTCCTTGAGTTAATGATTGCGGCTAATTGAGGAATCAGAGGTGCGTCAAAGTTCGCTAGATTGACTATCATGTAAAGAAGAACCCATTGAGACAAGGTTGAAAATTTGACCGAACTGCACCTTTAACAAGGCGGCTCCGCAGAGATATCAATGATTTCTAAACGTTTTGGGAAAATACAAAAGCCCTAAAACCCTAAATTTCAAAAGTAGCGACGAGAGTTGAACTTAAGCCACATAGGCAGATGAGAAAAAATTGACAGTTGTTATTGGAGGAATTGCAATAAAGAACGAAACAAGTCGATGAGGAATGAATACAATTAAGAAAGAACAAATAAAAAAGGAAAACAATTGAATCAAACAAAGCTGTCTAGAAAGTCTTCAAAGATTCTAATCAAACCCCGGAAAATTAAGACCCAACTTTACCGGTGTTGTTAAGATTTTACGTCGCTTTTAATTTTTCATTGTAAACAGTATCACAAAAGGTTGTGATTTTGTGAGTAATTTTCTTTCGTTAATTTTCAAAATTCAGGCTTAATTGAATGTTTATCTGATTGTCAGTAAAGATGATTGTCAATTAAATTATATATTTTGGAAAAAACACTCCATCAACATATTCGACGTTCAAAGGGGACATGAAGTTTCATGATCGAAAAACATTTTCATTACCTGTCCGTACGCATGAGAGCTGATTTTGTGATTGAAATGTGTTTTCCAATAATCGATAGCATTTTTGATATTGATGTTTATATACAAAAGGAAAACCACATTAGAATTTAAAGAGAATCATATTGACAGTTAGAGGCCTTAAGCTTTTGACAGATAAATTTATTCGGAGACATTTTCTGGTCATATTCACAGCCACTTATTTTGTATTGATTTTTCATCTCATCAAGTCCTGCATATTGCATCCTTGTTATATTGATTGTTGTTACCACAGAATCATTCTGTGGTTGTTGCTGATGATGATAGCTTTCCTACTGATAAATGTCTGCGAATAAATTATCTGTTAAAAAGAATCATATAACTTATGTGCTTTATTCGAGAAAATGCGGTGATTTCAGAAGAAAGCGACCCTAGAAAACATGATCATATGGCTTATTAAGTAATGTCAACATGACAATAACTACACTGATTGACGACATTTAATCAAGTCTTGATTGTCATAGTAAATTACGAATTGTTGTGATATGTGTAGAAACATATTTTCGTTCATTTTAATTATTTCCATTGATTTCCACAGGAGCGGTTTTCTCGGTTATTCGACTTCTCAGACTGCGATACTCGAATCACTGCAACGCAAGTCAGTAAATATAACACTTTCTTGCAATTGTTGCTCATCAGCAGTACCATGGCAGCTCCAATATTCGACTTTGTGAATGCATGGCCTCTTCAGTGTCTGTGGTGAGTAGATATGTTATTATTATTGATTTTTCTTTACTTAATGTCATAATATTGTTAGGAAAGTTGCTCCCCAAAAATATGTGTATGTTCACTAATAGAGATCACTTTATCTGACAATTGAAATTGAATGAAGTCGAAGTCGTCCGTGAACCTGACTGACCGTATGAACCCTGCTATTTGCTGATCACATAGACATGCAGGACTGTAGGTGTACGAATAATAAGGTTAATAGAAATACCATTTACAATTATATATTTTTTACAATTAGAATTTCCTTTTCGAATTCTTGAAAACTCATTGCCAAAAAACCGCTGACTCTTGCATCACAAATGAAATGCTAATATGTCACTCTCAGATAAGTACAGACAATGTTTTATCTGCCCGCGTGATTATAGTAATAGACAGTTCTAGTATTAAGCAATCAATGTAGCAGCCATGAGCTGATTGTAAATAGCAAAGCATCAATAACCTAGTTCACATAATAAATGTTGCATATCGGAAATTCATACATTTTGGAAGTAAAACATTTATTCATGGCTGCTGAGGCGTAACAGTATCAGGACTTTTGTTGTGTTCAACGGTCTGCAAGCGATTTCGAAGCTCAAATCTAATGATAGTGTTTGTAACGAATTATTCTTGATCACATGTCATCTTCTCATAGGATCCTTCGACAATAAATGATCACTATATTTAGATAATTCAAGTACAGTTGATTTATCACATACATAAGCTAAAGTTTCATTGTGTGTCAATAGGTCTATACAAACTTTGTACATTCAAGATCAGTAATATTAGACGAGATAAACGGTTATTGTAACGCAAGTAATGCGATGCCGAATAGTACATATACTGAGGATGCATTCTGTTGAATTTCCATTCGAGGACCTTCTGGTAGAGTGTTTGCTTTTCTTGAGAGACCTGGGTTCAAACCTATGGGTCGAGTAGACTTTTAAAATGTTCTACAATTTTGCTAAACAATCAGCACGACAGGATAAAAAACTTGGAAGAAAGGCGCTCACCCAGTTTGATATCGAAAATACAATGTTATTTCGTATATTTCTTTTCACTACGTTATCGAAATTATTCACCAATTTCATACGCGCGTCTGTTCATAACATATTTGAATCGTTTATATGCCTTCCTTGAATACTGAATATTATATTAAGAATTGCTATGCTACTTGAATTGCTAGAAATGAATAATTTTTCGAAACATCATAGTTAAGATTCTAAAAAAATAATAAAAGTAGCTTGTAATAAAAGATATAATGCAACCGGTAGCTGCCTGTAAAAAATAATTTTTGGAATAGGGTCATCCCAATGCTGAATGAAAATGCGTGGAATTTAAAGATTGCAAAAGTAAGAAATTAGGATTTCGACTCATTCAAGTTCTTTAGCCATTGACCCTAGGATTGAAATACCAGTAATTTATCTAAAAATGAAATAAAAGTAATTAATTGCTAGCTTTAATTTTATTAATTAATAAATCTAAAGTAAATCGCAGCTTAATTAATGTGCAACCTTGATTCAATGTCAAAACAATGCGTTATAACTTGGTTAGTCCAATTAATTCTCCGGAATTAGCAACCGGAATTCTTAACGTATGAAACTTTTGAAATCCTATTGTCTCCATCGATATCGTAAGTTCCCTTTGAATTCCACTTTCCTATATTTGAAATCTCAATGTCACTAATGGAATTCGATGTCATTATTGAAAAAACTTTTTCATTACCTTAAGTTTAGTTGTCAATCCTGAAATCCAAAGCCTGCATCACTGAATATGACATTTAAGCGCCTATCAACAAGCTTGATCGCACTCTGATGTTTCTGGGATCTAAATCAGGGTTTGAAAACATGTCGTATTTTAAAGGCTTGTCTTGAAAACAGGGCAGCTGTTCAATTGATAGTAGAAATTCCATCTTATTCAGAAAGATACAGACAGCATACTGTAATTTTACTATGACTAATTCTACATTCTAATTTTACGGCTATGTTTACTACGAGATAATGGGTATTATTGCCTGAATGTGCATTTGTGTAACTATCAAGTGACTATCAAAATCTTGTCAAAATTCAGTTAACATAAGTGGATCTTATTTCGCGTGTCATTATTAGAAAAACAATGACATACGAAATATACATAACAAGAAAACTAACGGTCGCTGACTTGCAAGCGAAATTTGTTGCACTTCGATTTCAGTTACAAAATTTACACTTTAAATTAAATTAGAGAAGTCGATCTGCTCATATGTCACACGTGTATGCGAAATTCAGAGTACGCTTCTAGTTGTTACAATGATCAATACACGGGCTTCTAGAAAAAATAATTTTGTTGTCATTACGTTGTATGGTGCACATGACCAGAAACTGCAATCATATGCTGCTTATTAATCCCAAAGTGTTTAAATATATCAAGTGTGGAAACTCCCCATTACTCTAATGTATTTTTAGTGGCGACAAATCCGCCATCTTTTTTCGCCAAGATAATTTTCAGATATTTATATTCATCAATTTCAAGAAGTCGCTGTGGCTAAAAAGTTTGGTGACAACTTCAGTTTTCTAGTGATTCCTACATAAAATTTACTGCTTTATTCATTTTTCACATCAATTTTGATGTTGAACGTGTCATTTCTGAATAATATGGCTTTATAGATGAAACAGTGGAGAAATTGTATCCTTTGGCTCTCAGATATTGTTTATCTACATATTGAAGATGCATCTAATACAAATATTTCCTGGAATGAGAAGAAAGGAATATTTGCTCGCTATTTTAGCAATAATTTTGTGCTTTAGATGATTCTTTAACGTTTCATCTGCCAGTGAAAATCAACTACGCGTGGTTGACGCACGTGACACTTGCGCTTGTCCTAAAACAGCCAGTTATATACTTATATTCTTACTTTGATTAATCCCATTACTACGGTGAAAACAAAATTATGTTGTAGCTGTTCACAAAATGGCTAAAACTTAGTTGCGCAGTCCAAACCTATTCTGCAAAACATCCCTTGAACGACATGTGATAATTTCAAAGTTGTATAGTGTTTTCGCCTTCGATCCGTCATTTTAATGAAAACTTAACATTCGCTAAATGCGTGTATGGTCTTCTCTTCATCAATATAAAATCAGTACTGCATAGCTCTCCTTGAAGCGTTGAATGCTAGACATGCAAGATTATGCAATGTGATAAATGAAGATAGAACCAACGCATAATGTGTAGACACTTTCAGTGAGTGTCATAGAAGGCAGTTATTAAAAAGCAGCGTTATTCTTCTCACAAATACAAGCATTCAGTGAGCAAAGTGGAATGCAATAAGGTGTGGTGATGAACATGATAATGAAGGAGAGAGAGAGAGAGATCACGCATTATGCTTCACAAATGAGGTAGAAAACCGAGCAGTATCGGCTTTAGGGTTTTTCTTAATAAAATTAATAAATTTTCTGTTAGATTGTGTCCTTTTTCAATCCTCACTTCATTCAATAAGCCCTCGGAGTAGATGGTCCAAGTGCTTTTCGACGCTTTGGCAGAGCTTGAGGCACATCGGTCAGAAGATGTTTGAGCTGGAACCCACTCAGCGGAAAGTCTCGGACACATACACCCACAGAATTAGATTCATCTGTGCGCGCTTCGGTTTCCTAGAAAGGAAGGGTTGTATGCAACCTTAATATTGAAATGGCACATAACAGAATTAGACAACTTGATCCTTCTCGAATGGATAATTCGTGTATTGCTTACTATTGGAAATGGCAAACAATAAGCTGTCAGCAGAGGACATCAGAGCCAGTGAGAGAGGCGTACGTGCTGTGATATCACTTCGCACACACCAAAACACACATCGCTGTCTTGGATAACATTCGATTCAGTGTATGCACTATGCAGTAAGGAATGGTGAGAAGAGGAAGGTGAAATCATCAAGTGAACTAATTTTCGTGCGCCTGCTACTTTTTGAATAATGATCGGAAGGGCCAACATTATGGAGAAAACTTGTGGGCAATGATCTGAATTCTTCGAATCTGAAGGAATTTTGGCAATCGAAGCACTTTGCTGGAACTCACATTAATCCGCTAGCGACGCACGACTTTTTTTCCTATCTCTGTCAGGTATAAGGAATTCCTTTTGCCCACTTAATAGGTTCCTCGATGTGCCGTCAATTTCTTATTAATCACACTTCTAGCAAACCGAAGCAGATAAACAAAATATTTAATTCTGTGCATACACCTAATACAGCTGAAGTACCTCAAGTATACTCTTTCATATCTTTAGTTATAGGCTTTTTTGTTTATTGCTCTTACTCCAGTAAATCGAAGCTTTGATATTCCATTTAAAGGATTTTGTTTTGATTTATGCGATGTCTTTCTAGCCTCAAATTTCTGGTTTGGTGCCAAGTTGGTCTTATTAATGTGTTAGCTTAAGTATAATAAGAATCAATGAGTGTTTGTGTTGTTTAGTATGACGTCATATTTGCAGACCTAATCAAAAGTGTTGATAACAATTTATCAGTTGAAGCGATTTCAAAGGGGGATGATCATTCATCTCCCTTTTCCTATTACCAAGTATGTAGTTCACCAATTTATGTACTAAATATTGACACGTTTTAAAGAGACAACACTGGCCGACACTTACCGCTGAGTAAGTTTCCGACAATGGGGTGAAACCCGTCAGATGTCTCGAAAATTGTGGGAAGGTTCCTATGTGCAATAATTCGGAAACAATTGCTTTCTGGGAGATGCTCTGGGAAATTGCAAAAGCACGGAAAACGCATAGGACCATGCCTCGGATGAGGGAGGGGTGACAATAAGATCTCCTCAGATTCCAAAGGTTTGAAGTCCGATTGGAGGCTTTGGAAAGTGACAACTTACTTTTTTGAGAATGACAACTTATGTTTGATGAGAATGTCACGCCTAGGAGTTTCACATCCTGCTTCACAGGTACCAGAATGTCATCAGTAATAGTGTTTAAAAATAGTCTGTTCTTGGTGATTATATTCTTAGCATAGCATTTGGATGGATTTCTATTTTCTAGGTAAATTATTGACCTTGGACCCGGTAGTTTGATTACGCCGCGAAGAATTTGAAATTTGTGACACGAGAACTGCATTTTTTCTGATGAAACATTTTTTTTTGAATTTGAGATATCTCATATTTTAGAATGATGGTGCATGGTCCCACTCTTATTGAAGTACATCGTCGGTGGAGTCACAAATGACATGTTGAAATGCGACATCCGCGTAGTTCACCACTGTGGTGTTCTTCACAATGTCACGGATGCTGTCTGTAGATAAGCTGAACAGGATCGGTCCCTACACACTACCTTGAGGAACGGCGCTCCGTACTGAAATGTACGAGGAATAATCATCGTCTTTACAGACCCTCTACATCCTGCCGTTGAAGAAACTCTTGATCCAAAGATATATAGATCCTGGGATACTGAAATGAGTAATTGCCGAGAATATTGATGAGTGAGAGATCTTTTCGAACGCATTGCTAAGTCTACCGTAAACAGTCTGACAGCAGCAGAAGAGCCGAGGAAACTGGTGATGCGATGATGCGCGAGGGTCAAGGCGGAGGCAGTTCCAGAGCCGACACTAGGTAAATAACCGACAGGATGACAGGATATACTCGTACTTATGGGAAACGAGATTCCAAGATTTTTGACAAAAGTGGGAGTGAAAAAATTTTGAAATCACATGGCTGGATATGGATCTTCACCTTGAGAATGGATCGAATATCGGCGACCTTTAAACATGGCGGTACTTCACCGGTGACGGTGAAATCGCACGCTGCATCAGGCGCATGATGGCGAGGAATCGCGCCACACTCAGAAAGGAATTCCATCCGGTCCGCAGCTCCATTTTCCGATATTTCGGATGTAACTTTCAACATCCTCAATTGTCAATGACGTTTAGCTATCGTACGACGCATGGGGATCAACTTGAACACGTGGCCAAGCAGGATTTTTATCTTGAAAGTTCGATGCGATAGACTACATGTACAATACATAGACTATGTAAGTTCAGCTTGCAAGTCTGCTAAAATGTGGGGCCATTTGCAGTTTTGCTTTAAATCACTAGTTATATGTCGGACCCTGTGGTTATAGGCCGGACTCGGGCTTGGAAAAAAATCGACGGAATCCGCAATTAGTAATAAATTCGATTTATCAAATAACAAATTCTCATTTCGTAAGTCATATTTAAGATGCCCAACTCGCTGCATATCACGCATGCGTGCGTATGGCGAGTCCACATTCCTAGCCTTTCAGTAAAAGAACATCATTATTTTTATTTTATTACACCCAAAAGTGCGTAAAGCACCAAGGCTAAGCAAGTTTACAACATGTAGGTGGACAAAGTAAAGTCGACAAATTCATTGATGATCATATATATACAGGTAGCCCTGGGAAAGTAACAAAGTTCGCTTTTCAAAATAGCAAATTGTACAATCTCTTCTTGAAGCTCGGTGGGGACGTAGAGTTGACAATGTCAGGGGGCATAGAATTCCAGTCGTCAATGACACGCTGGGAAAAATATGCACGGGCTTGAACCCTAAAAGGGTTTTTGAAGTCATGACCACGAGTCCTTACAGCAGGGATGCGGAGTCGCGGAGTCCTATCATTTTTGCTGGAGTCGGAGTCCTATAAAATGATAGGACTCCGGCTTATAACCAGGCCAGAAACATAATATAAACAAATTATTTATCCTCGTGCATGGCTGTCACTGTCTTGATGGCAACTTTCTCCGTCAAACAAAAGTACAGAGACACTGCTGAATGCAAAGCTTGTAATAATTGAGGGAATGAACCGCAAAAGTGAAAAAAGGATTGTCTTTTCACTCCGTAATTTAGTAGAGAAGACAAATCTTCCTAGCCTCGATCACACCTACGCACCATAGGTTACATCAGAGACAAAAATGAGATATTTGTTTGTTTGAGAACATTACCTCCTACCCAAACGCTAATCGTTTGGGTCAAAAATGTAAAATGTATTTTATCAAAAATGTACTCATTTTTTGGAGAAGGATGGAGATTTTCCTGCCTGGTAGAGACTGGAGAAAACCGTGTTTAAAAACCGCACACATCAACAAGATTGGGGGAGTAGAGTCGCATGCATCCAACTTAAAGCGACATTTGATAAACTTTCATAAAAAATGATTGATAATTGATACAGAAATGATCACTAATGATAGGTTCAGGCAAGCCTATAATGATCTATGATGTAGGTCACCAGTTTTTTTCAAAAAACTAGGCTATATGTCCTGGCCACCCGGAGTCGGAGTCCTATCAACCTCCGGAGTCGGAGTCCTATCAAAATGATAGGACTCCGCATCCCTGCCTTGCAGTCACAGGGTTGAAGAACTTCGTTGCATCTCATGGGATAAGGGAATGAAAAATTCTGAACACGGCTATTAAGTCAAAAGCACGAGGGCGAAGTTGAAGCGTTGGAATACCCAGTATTCGAAAGCGGTCTTCGTAGGGTTGTCCCGGAAAATGTATCACACCGAGTGAAACGTCGTTGGACCCTTTCAATTAAGGGAATATCCTGTGCAGCAAGAGGGATTCCACACACACGTTCCGTGCTCCAGATGTGGACGAACATTCAATTTGTAGAGGCGATGAAGAACATCAGGATCACGGGATACGAAAGTTCGCAGAATGGCGGAGAGTACCATGTGAGTTCTCTGGGTACACATAAGGACAAGCTTGTGAGCTTTTAGGTCGTTCGAGATGACCACACCGAGATCTTCCAAGGAGGCCGAATCCTTGAGGGACTGGTTATTGAGTACATAGCTATTGGAGGGATTACGATGGCCAAAGGAGATGACGAGGAATTTGGAAGGATTCAAACGCAATTGCCATTTCCTGGACCACGCTGAAATCTCGTCCAAGTCAGCCTGCAGTAGCCGAACCGCTTCTTGAGAGTTGCCCCGCTTGACTTCTATATACAGCTCCTTAAAGATGTTGGCCATTCTCTCAGGATCATAGACAACATCATTGGAGATTGGATCTTTTATCGGACCGATAGTTGGGGAAGATCGCTGTTTTGATTTCACATATTGGAGAAGAACTTGGGATTATTGCTACATACTAATGACATCTCACACTGTTTGATGGCTCTACGAGTTGCACTCTTTAATAAGTTGGAGCAATGATTACGAGAGCGGCGATTTTCCTCTGTGGGGTTGGCCAAAAATGATTATATAATTATGATTAACGCATTAGTAAAAATGTTCGAATACATGACGTGATTATTCAATAAACTTAACGAAATTTGAACTTTCCTGCTCTATTTCAGGGTTGCGACAAGTGTCACTACCATTTGGTCAGGTGCCCAATATTGGCAAGCCCGTGCAAATCTACATCCAGATCTAAGCAAGAAGAAGACTGAATAAATATGATTTTGTGACAAATATTCTGTACTTTACAAGGAACATTTTGCAACATGCCACACCACATCTACTTCTCCTCCAGATGAAACCCAACCCGATGATGACTTAACGTGATCGACGACAAACTGTGTGTATCTAATGTAATTATCTTTTTTGATAAAATTGTTCTTCCTTCATCTTAAATCCAGTCCACCACGTAAATTAAACTCGTTTTCATGGGAATCAAAACTAACGGGTTCTGTCGGTTCTGCTTATGAACTCATGATTTTCAATTGAATCCAATTCTAGCAGTAGGCCGATCACCATTCAAATGCTCCGTCGGTTTAATTGATGTGATTTTAATTGGACCTAACATAATTGATTTAAACATGCTAAGTAAGCTTACGTGACACTGCTAGCAGTTGACATCGGGTAATTGTATTCTGCAGTTATGTTGTTTATTGTGAATTATCTTACAATCCTCTTTCCGAATCATGCAAAAAGTGACGGCTGATACATGTATCAGAATTCTACGTTTTCGTCATGCTAGATTTCAGTACAGATAGTGAAAAATGGTGTTATCTTATGAGTTACGAAGCGAAATCTGCCTCTGCTCCAACCCATGACGGGCGGTGCACGTCATTCTGTCGAACTGCAACTCCCCATAATATCCTACGTTCTTTGAGAGTCAACGTTCGAATTATAGCCTATTTGACCATTGGACAACATCACAATTAATTGAATTAAGCATGCTTGCGTGTAGCACGTCGCCAATATAGGGTTTGTAGCCTAGTGGGCTACTTAGAGATTGTTGCGAGATGGGTCTAAATGTATGATTTTTTCAAAAAGCATTCAATTGTCGGTATTAAAGTATCAACCTTCAAAACTGTGAGGAACCCAACTTGGGCAGTTAAATTGCTCGAAAACAGGAGTAGCCTACATAGCACACCAAATATCTACCACTCTTTTGCATAAAATTCTGAGGTTTACTGTAGATCCGTCTATTATGCGGTGATCAACAAGAATGAGTGGATACAAAATTGCGATTAGGCCCTACTCAATTGTAAGCAATGCGTCGTTATATAGAATTTTGTCCGTGAGACAAATATCTCTCAATAAAGAATGGAACTACTACCATGCCTTCTTAAATTAAGTTTTACTAGATGAATGAGCTGAATATTGCAGTTCGCATTTGAAGAGGTATTTTGGTGTCACAAATATTGTCCTATATATTGTTGCAGTTGTTTCCATTTATTCCGCTTATTAAAAATATTCAATGAAAGTAAAACGAAGGCATAAAAATGTAAACCAAATTTATTGATCGGAATGTTTATATACAGGCTTGACAAATAAGAAGGGTCTTGTTCATAGAACAAGGAAATTGCAATATTTACAGCGTCATTGTTCATGTTAAAAGAAAAGTAGGACGCACAATAAACACATTTTTGGTTACAATGCATACAACACCAGGAAGGCATTAACCCGTAGTTCACACATCCTGAAGAGACATATTCAATAAAGGGGTCTTCTTTTCATCTGAAGGTTCAACGCATTGTGGACTGTGTACTTGAAACTTAAGCTTTCCCATTTCATTTGGAACAATCAACTGTAATAAAAAGAGAATCAGATATTCATGAGTAACAAATATATTGCTTGCATTACAGTAAGATTCTCTATTTTTACAATCAAAGTCACCAGTCCATCCATCGACTTCCACCCAATATGTATCACCAACATCCACCCATAACGGCCATAAGATACATACGAGGGTCAGTCAATAAACAAGCTTCCCTTTCAAAATTTTTGCATTCATTGAAAAGATATATTAACAAGATTTACATAGGGATAAAGTCTGTACATTTACGATTCAAAATAAGCACCATGAGCTTCAACACACCTCTCTCAGAATTGGGGGAGCCTCGATATTCCACGTTCAAAGTCATCCATGTCCAGATTCTTGATCGACGCACTCCAGGCAGCATTAATCTTTTCCTCGGTTCGGAATCACCTTCCACGAAGTTCCTCTTTAATTGCAGAGAAGAGGAAAAAGTCACAGGAACTGAAGTCAGGTTAGTAAGGTGGTTGAGTGAGCACTTCCCACTCCCACTTCGCCAACATCTCCACAACACAAGTCTTCTGGTGAGGCCTGGCGTTGTCGTGAAGGAGAATCACGCCTTCAGCAAGAAGATCTCGTCGTCGTCTTCTCAAGGCTGGACGGAGTTTCTCGCGGAGGATCCACTGGTAGTAGTCACCATTCACCGTGGTACCATGGGGAACAGGCCAATCGAGAACGACTCCGCAGCGATCGAAGAACGACACGTGGAGCACCTTCAATCCAGCTTGGCTGCTTCATCGGACGTCCTTCTTCTGGAAGTCGCCACTCAGCTGACTGGCGCTTGAGTTCAGGCTCCCAAGAATGAGCCCCCCGCTGCAACGATCCGATTCAGGAAGGAAGGATCTCGTTTTAGTCGTTGGAGATGCTATGAGAACACCAGCATTCTGTTCACCTTTTGCTCTTCGGTCAGAACATGGGGAACCCATCTCGAGCAAAGTTTCTTCAATCCCAAGTTCTCGTTGACAATATGCCAAGCTGTTCCATGACTGATGTCAAGCTCCGTAGCCATTTGATTCACCGTGATCCTGCGATACTGCTGGATAAGAGCTTGAACCTCGTAAATCTTCTCTTCAGTGGAAACTGAAGCAAGGCAGCCAGCTCTTTGCAGACCAGAGCAGTCTGTTCTGCTGTCATGGAACTCGCGCACCCATTTCCTCACTGTTTGGATTGAAGGACATTCCTCCCCCATAACATTGAACAATTGGGCGCGAATGTCAACTGGAGCAGTTCGTAATGCAGTCAGAAACTTGAAGATGACACGAACGTCGTATCGATCGCGAGTAGTCGGAGCTGGACATGACGGAAAGAATCATTGAAAACAACTTACGTCAAATCGAACATTAAAGCCGGACATAACTGAGAAGTATTCACAAATCGATCGGCTGTCAAACTGATGATAAGAATCACATGAAAACTTGATTGCAGTGAAATGATAAGAATTCACTAAGGAATCATTTCATCGCAAACTGGTGCCTATAAAGTATTTGCGTTGTGCGTGACAAGACAGGGAAACTTATTTATTGACTGACCCTCGTATATTAAGTAGATAGAATAATAACACTCGATGAAATGAACAAAACCAGTCCAAGGTTGTCACAAAATAGACACGTGCACATAAATCCAAAAAATCTCAGAAGTCTTTTTACTTTCGTAATGAATTCTAACGGCTAATTATGGGAAACTCATAGCAAGAAAAATAATTATACAAACACGGTAACCATACTTGTCAAATGACTATATGAGTGATCAAATACATGTGAATCTTGTGTGAACAAAGCACTACAGATAAATCTATTGGAAATTTTGAGGAACGTCTATCATAGACTTCTATCCCGATTTGCTTCGTTTTGTGGTAATTAAATATGCACCAATGACAGCTTTGATACTAGAATTTTTTTATTGGGGAAAGTTTGACAAATAAAAATTTCGTTCACTATTTCATTTAATTGTTTTCTCTTAGTGAATTGGAGTAAGAAAAAAATTAATAGGATTTCAATAATTTTTAAACAAGTGTTGTCGTGAGTTTCTTAAAGATTTCTGGGATTCGATTGATGGCGATCGGATTTCGAATTCAATCGTCAATCGAAGATGGAAAAAATGCTGAAATTTTTAAAGATAGGGAGAAGACAAATCTCTCTTCGATTATACTAAGCTAGCACAAACTCCAACTGATGAATTGGAGTCTAAGCTTTGTCTTTATTGATGTCTTTCTATGATTCAATATATTGATGAATTTGCCATAAATGTCATTGAAGAAGCTTTAGGTGTTGAGGATGAGGAAAATTCGGGTATTATTTTGCTTCATTCATTGACACTAATTTGAGTTCTTCAGACATCTATATCCATTTGCGGTCTGAGAGTGCGAAACACACTTTTATAAAGGACTTGGAAGAAACCTCGTTTCAGATCGGAAGGTATGGCGTGTAGGCAGAGCAGACCAGTGAACCATTTGTATTCTTATATGAAATTAACCTACATGTCATTCCCCGTCATTCAAGTTTCGAGGTGGAGTTCCTGACAGATGCAGAATTATGGAGACATTGGAAGGCAAGAACACCAAGACAGAACTCAGTCCTCCAACGACTGCTAAACGAGAGAAATAAAAGAACGGAAAAAAACGTACATCATTTAACGGTCGAGACAAGTCTCTCATATAGCCCAGAATCCAGACAGAATTAAGGTGAGAATTCCAAAAATATGTGGGTAAAAGAAAGCGCAACCTTTTTAGTGTTGTCAAAACAAGTCCCTCACTCTGCCCAGAGATATAGTACAGTATAAAAAATCCTTAGCTTTCACACTTATTCGACGGTTTTGAGGCATGTGCATCATGCGCAGAAATCAGTATCTTCAACTCTCACCTGCTTGGCATTTGTTGTCGTGGTTTCTTTTGATGAAGTGAAACACAGCCATAGAAGGATCAGGATAGACAGGAGCAACAAGCCGGCCATTAGAGGTTGTAGAGTTCTCTCAATAACGCAAACCCACCACAGATCATTCTTTTTCTTCTCCACGGGACTGTCGCGCATAAGGCCTGGCCTTGCGCCTCCCAGTTGTAATTCCTCATGTTGGGCTGTGACATCAGACATTAGCATGTGACCCGGAGCAGGAGCTAAAAGAGAAATGTTCGACTACATATTGATATTTATTGTGCATGACGTACAGGCTATTAGGACTGATTGCATTCTTGCACAACATCCATAAAATAGCGTCAGCTGGAGCATTGCAGAGATCACTGAAGTTCAACGCAATGGATTCCATACCAAGTTTCATAGGGTAATAAGAAATGGGTGATTCACAATGAATGAAATGAATCAATTTTATAAATCAAATTGTCATGGAAAACATGTGCTCCTGGTAGGAAAATGGTTTCTTTGAGATGAAGTTCTAATTTATGTGCAACCTGAATGTGAAAAACAATCAAGTTTCATTATACACAGTCTCTCACAAATTATTAGTCACACTCTAAAAAATGTATATATAATCGAATTTTTAAAGCACTATAGCACATTCAGGATATTTGATGGATTCTCATTATCAGAAACACGTTTCTTTTCCGAAACTAATTATCATTTTGACAACTAGCTTGTCGGTGTTCATGTCACACAGATTTATCGTTTTTGCATTATCACAAATTATTAGTCACTGTTAGTTGGTTTTGTTATGATTTAGACGACTTTGCCATTTAAGAACTTGTTATGCACCAAACAATTGGGTCAATCGACTGAGACACGAAGAATTTGAAATTCAAACTATGTCTAGACGTCCAGCCGCGATTTGAATTTCAACTTTCTGCATATAGACATCAGATGAGATTTCATTTTAACATCAACAATTGTGAATACCATGGGGAAGTTACCAGATGTTAGCGGGACGAAGAAACAAGCTATTATTGCTCTAATCAAATCCAAATCATTAACGACACGTGAAATAGGTGAGCAGGAAATGGTGTCGATGCGAACGGTGGCACGAATCAAAAAGAAAATGTTGGAAGGGCGAACAGCGGTCAACGGTGGAGTGCAGAAATGTGGAAGAAAGAAGAAGACCAGTAAAATAACGGATAGAATACAGTTCCTGAAGAACCCTTTTAAATCACCTCACCCACTTGCGAATGAATTGACCGAGGCTGGATCTCCTGTTTCTCTTATGACCATCCGTAGAAGACTGAAGGCGTATGGGTATCGCAGTTGCAGACCGGCAAAGAAACCGCGCCTTACCAAGTCGATGCGACAGAAAAGGCTATCCTGGGCACGCGAACACTCATCTTGGACAGTGGACGACTGGTCAAAGGTAAGAGTCATTTTTCCTTTTTATATTCTATAATGATTTTATCTTTTAATATGATATTAGAAGAAACTGAAACTGAAACTGAATTAGCTCATCAAATGTTTCATTATGACTCGATCTCATATCATTAATCCTCTATATTACAGGTCTGCTTCTCGGACGAATCCACATTCGAGTGCCATGACGGGAACAGAGCACTAGCTTGGCGCAAGGTTGGATCTCCAAGGCCAATCATCCAATCCTTCAAGCATCCGACTAAAGTGATGGTGTGGTCCATCATGTCTGCCAAGGGTGTTGGTCGAATGACGGTGGTCGATGGCATGATGAACTCCCAAAAGTATCTACAGGTTCTGCAAACACGGGTCTTGCCCCAACTACGGGATTGGTTCCCGCGCCGTGAAGGAGTTTTTATGCAGGATGGTGCTCCTTGCTATACTGCCAAGGTGTGCAAGAAGTTCCTTTTAGACAACAACGTAACGGTAATACCATGGCCAGGTAATTCCCCGGATTTAAATCCGATTGAAACCTAATGGGCAATCATCAAGATGCGCTTAAGATGTGAAACCATCACCAACCGAAATCAAATGATTGCTGCCATACTTCATCGCTGGTATCGAGATGATTCTATTGCAGAAACGTGCAAGAAACTTACATTCACAATGCCTGAGCGTATTCAAGCCGTGATTGATGCGAAGGGAGGTAACACGAACTTTTGAAGATTTTGGTAAGCTATTGTGACTAATAATTTGTTATACCTTGGTAATAACATAGTATGTGATTTGGAATACAAGTAATAGTTTTGCAACTTCTTCTACTTTGGGATGATAAAAAGAATTAAAAATATAAATAACTTCAAGAAATGTAGGCAATCCACTTAAGCAATCGATCGTTTTTTGGAAAATATTCATTTTTGTCAGAGTGTGACTAATAATTTTTGAGAGACTGTATGTGATTCGTCTCTTTTGTATTTCTTTTCATCAAAATTTCAAAAGATGCTGCGGATATGTTTCTGATATTCCCTCAATAAGTCCAATGAATTTGCTCGCTTTAATATTCAGGCTGTTATTCACCTTTCGGATCCCGTACATGCACCAACTTGTACACCCAATAGATTTTCGATAATGTGATTCAATTGATTTTCAGATGCAAATGAATAAATGTTCTGAATTGTAAGGTCACAAGCAATAACAACATGCATACATTTACATAGCAACATTCACTCAACACAATTAAACGCGTAAATTTTGTTTTCTTTTTTGGATTTATCTCCTACTACTAATGCCTCCTTCTATATTAGACAACGTGTAAATTAAATAATGATTTCATAGATCACGTTACAGAAGAACTTCGAAAAATGACTAATATTTAATGAACACAGTTTCTGTCTCTGTTAACCTCAATTTAGAACATTAATTGATTTATTTTCATGAAAACCGATTGAAGCATGCGGTCGAAAGTATATTGAGTGTGTTGGACCTATATTGAGAGCTAAAAGATGAATGAGCGCCTGAATATTGAAGCAGTATCAGAAGATTAGAAGCAACAACTTTTGCAACTTCGGTGAACTTTGGTCTTATCTGGAAGTTCGATTACTTCATAAATAATTCGATTAAGTCTGAGAAACAATCGAGAGTTCACCAATAAAGGAAGAAAGCAGTAACACATCTAAGAGCCATAATCAACAGGAAAATTAACTTTCTAAAAAATATGTTTTCGGTCTAGGGTCAGTAGAAGGCAGTACATATGAAGTACAGCATTTCTTTTCGACAAAAATAGGAGAAACAGAACATGAGGAAAGCGGGATATCCCGGTTGCAAGAAAGGATGCTTTTCGGAAATATAGTTGAAGTTCATGATGGATTGCTCAGTCGCTTTCTTCCAGAAAAATCCTAATTTTCCCTAAATATAGAAATGTCGCTTCACTTTTATCGACATATGGAATCGTGCGGAGAGATACCTAGCTTATCCACTTAAAATTTTCAGCTGAAATTTTGACTTCAAAATGGTCCGGGCGCAACCAGCAGATGTAATCAGTCAGCTCAGTATGTAGAATGTAGGATCAGTAGAAGGCCTGTAATTACTAATGATCGCTAAAGGCCGCTAATCGCAGAAAAGTTAAGTTATGTTGACAAATGCTTCTCCAACTATATTTTGGAGAGTTCTCTATTTTATAAATAGAAAGCGCACAGAATGCTTTCGAAGTCATAATAAAGTTTATTGAAATTAGGAAGAAAAATGTAAACCTGACATGTTTCGACTGGTCTTGTCAAAGGTAACCCAGCATGTGAAATTACATTGAAAGATAGACATTTTATAAGAAGGAGAAAGTTGAGATACAGGTCAACACGCGATAGCAGCGGCAGACTGTGAGTCACCCGATTACCATGGCAAGCGAAGATTAATCACATGGTCCTTTTGCTTGCACAGGTTATCTATTTGATTTTGCTGACTACAAAATGGCTGATCTCCCGACAACTAATCAATTTTGCGATTGGAAATGTGCTACTATTGACATCAAGAAAATAAATCAAAAAATCCTACTCAGCATATAAATAATCAATTCTACAGGCATGCGAACTCTCCACGGGGGGCCCACGCGGAAACTCTGAAAGGGGCCCTAACCTTGGAATTGAGGGGCCCATTGCCAACGGCTCATGGGGGTCCTCGAATTTCTTGGGGCTCAGAGGGGCCCACGGTATTCCTGGGTTGCGGAGGGGCCCTTCACCTGCGGCTCAAAGGGGCCCTAACCTTGGAATTGAGGGGCCCTCGGACTTCTTGGGGTTCAGAGGGGCCTCCGGTATTCCCGAGTTCAGAGGGGCCCTCGGTATTTCTGAGTTCGGGGGGCCTAACTATTTGAGTTCAGAGGGGCTATCTTTCTTTTTTTTTAGTACGGTCAATGTATCACAAAATATGTCCACAACAAAAATTATTGAGTGCTCCAAACTGGCATATTATTATTACTTAGAGCAACAGGGGGCCTACGCGGAAACCGCGTCATCCGCGGAGAATTCGCATGCCTGATTCTAAGAGCATTTAGTTGCATATATATTGGGAAACTTTTTTAATCAAAATTGAACAGATCATAGGCACATCAAAGGAAATACCGGTATACGGGGGAATGGGATGACTGTTTTGTCAAAACGCTGTCACCGCTTAATAAATGACGGCAAAGTGTCGGTATTGTGACCACTTTGTGTACTTAGCCATTCCTCAAATCCTCATTCATGAATGGTCAATAGATACTTAACATTTATATATTCATGGTCAGGTGGGGGGAGTTGGCATAAGGGTACAGGGTGTTGGTTTAGGGAGGTGTTTCTGTAACGATATCAGTATTTACGACTCTTAAGGTAGCATTTGTGTGCGGGAGTTGCGGGTTGCCGTTCTGATGCTCTGTTAATTAGTCCACTCCTCTTTTTGGAGAGGTAGTTGGTTCGGTTTTCCTGCTATGACGCCTGCTGGTCCGTTCACCTGCACCTCCTGAAGCAGGGAGTTGTTTGGGTGTATCTCCTCAGTGGGTGCTAACTCTTGTGACGTCACACGGTCGACCAGTGAACCTGTCCTTTAAGACGGAGAAGTTAGTTCGGAAGCCCTGGACGTAGTACTGCTATAGCAGTCAACCTGTCATCTATGCGATCCAAGTCCTTAGCCTGCGTGTAGCCATTGTTGTGAGCAAACCCTTTGTAAAGTGGGTTACATACAAATCGTGGCTTTCGAGAATGCTTTCCATTGGGCGGGCGAGAGTCGAAAATTAGGTAGGTCAAGCCTGGCCTAAGTGTTATGTGGGGGCCGGGTCGGCCGACTGAAATGACCTACTGAATTACGTACAATGAGCGGTCATACAGCTAGTGTGGTTGTGGTAATGGCATGCAGTCACCCGTGCAGAACGCCTACCCTGTAGGCTCTATCCTTATGATGCCTCAGCCAACACGGATCAATGGCATTTATTTTCATTCATTGACTCTGCGGCTTGCAAACCCTGTAATCAGTCTCTGTCTGGTGGAGAAGGCCGTCTATTTGGATCGTCGACTTAATGAAGGAGTCCCGCAACAAAGCGGCGCGGCTCTGGGGAAGTCTTGATGGATACGCGTAAGATATGATATCTGGGATTCGTATTTGTCGGTTGGCAACTAGATTGCTTACCTGTCGCTGATTGAGAGGGAGGCGAATATACTTTGCCGTTTCAACACTTTGCTACCTTTTAGAGTACGCAATGATGAATCCCAGTATTTGGTTGATCACTTAGCGGATTCGAGAGGGAAATGGCTTACAACCATCGTGGTATAGCAGGTTCCACCTATCAACAGAGAGGGAAGGGATGATCTCGGACCCCGTAGCATCTGCTGGAAAGGGAGCTGACCCTTGGTTTGGCATGGTACCGTGAAGGTCTTACCTGTCCTTTGACAAGGGAGACTTACGTCATTGTAACATCATGCTACTACCTGTCCGATTTTGCGATAATGTTCTGGTTGATCATTATTGAATTTCAGTTTGCTTTGATGGGGAGTTGACTTCTGTTCTAACGTTGACAGTGAGCTGCACTTGTCCATCAGAGTGAGAGGGAGGTGGGTTCTCGACTGCCGTAATGTATGAAGGGTCGGCTGTGATCAGGGTGGCATCAGGTCGGGGTGTGGGGAGGTTTTAACAGGTGTCACCCTGTTAAAACACCTGTTAAAACCTGTCAAAATCTGCTAAAACCTTAATATAATTATAGCATATTACTACCGATAACTTACAAAGTTATGTTTCAAAAATGTATTTTTGTTATAAAGAAATCATCCATAGAGAAGTCCATTAACTCATGCCAAATCTGTCTTCAAATTACGGTAACAAAAATGTACGAAACTCAAAAATTGACTAAAACCTATACAGCAAACGTATCACCTGGAAGGAATAACAAATCATGCGCAAAATATCAATTAATGGTTTGAGAAGCTAGCAGAATTTGGCAGTATAAATAACAAATGCAAAAATCAGCGAACATTTTATCTTTGACTTCTAGTGTTTTTCTCATCCTTACCTTGTATTTATCATTGTTTTGTGTTGGAAATTATAAATATCTGTGTAAATGCAAAGATCAAAAGTTCGGAATTTCCTATGGTTTGTTGTAATGCACTAAACTTTCTTTATCTTCCACCTTATGTAAGACTGGAGCCCCATAAAAATGTCTTTAACATTTGGCGCAAGGTCTTTTTCAAAAAGTAGGCCAACTCTCCTCATCCCACCATATGTCAACTTACCCCAGCCCCTATCGTGAATGTTTGTCTCATGTAACATCTATTGCATGTAGCCTTGCTATACCACCACTCAAATGAAGACCTCGTTCTGATAGAACTTTAGACAGAATTTTATTCTTCAATTCGTCCGAGTATATATGCAGCACCCTTAGAAAGTTACGATATCAAACTCCAAAAAAGGCGACTTTTCTTCATCCCCGCCTGACACAAACGACTGACGCAGGCAGCGCGATATTTTCACTGTCTGATATGGAGATGATCCTGGAAAAACACTGGTGATTTCATGCTGCCTAGCATAGTACCTTTTTCAGGAGGACCCATATACCATGTCACCCCAGTCTCCCTATAGCATATTTGACTTCCAAACAAAATGTTGAAAAAAATCAAGTTCTCACAAAAACGGATTCAGAAATATTTCGATGAGTGACACAAACAAAGTACATTAATTTCACTCACCTTGATCAGTTCGCACAATGAGAATTCCAGGGCGATTATGTGAACTTATAAGCGTCCACGAGCATAAGCGCTTGATTGAATGATCCAATTTCATTATTCCAAAAAGAGCCAAATGTTGTTGCATATGCTGGATATGTTCTGATTGCTTTTGCATGACTGATAGTTGTTCATGAAGATTTCTCGATTTTGAGAATCTATTTTGCTGAATTGTGCATCCAGAGATACATGACTGCTGACTGTTTGGATCTGAATACGCATCTTTGCAAGACTTTCCACAGTCACCGATGAAATTTTGGTGTTCAAGGAAAGGATTCGACAGCATATACACTATTCGGTAAAACCGGCAGCCCCGATGACAATGAACATCATGTAATTCCTGCAAAAGATGAATTGACAATAAATTATAATTGCAAGCTGATCACTTTAAGCAAATGCACCTTCAATTTGTTCTTAGTATATATGCATGAGTTATGACAAATGAAGTTCGATTGCGCCTAAGTAGATAGTTGATAAGTACACTGCTTCCTCATAAGTCTGGAAATGCTTCACATGCGTCACGAGAGCTGTTATTCGTCAATTGAAATTTCTAGAAAGGCCAAATGAATATATTAGCCTTTTTACAAACACAAATTCGATTACATTTTCAAGCTTTTGTGTAAAAGTTAAAATTAGATGTATACTGTAATCACAAAAAACACCATATCTATGTAACCCAAGTATACCTATTGAAAACATACCTACCCCGTGTGAAAAAATTAGAAACTGTTCAGAAGATGGGTTCTACTTCCCTGGTCTAACCACGCGCAACCCTTTAAAATAGAATTCATTCGAATGCTAAATTGCAGAAACCCAAAGGAGGAAGCAGTGGGCACTGCTGGATCACGAGCTAAATACGTTCTTTAAATGATTCACATTTCACTCCAGTTTTCCCATTGCGGTGTAGGTCAGAGTTGCAAAGAGTCAGAAAGAAAAAAAAAGAATGCTGATTTAGGCCTATCTATTAGCCTCTTGTGACCAATGCTTGTAACGGTGATCAAGACATGCTTGGCAAAAATGCTCAAAGCAGGGATGCGGAGTCGGAGTCCAGGAGTCTTGCCATTTTTTTGCTGGAGTCAAAAGATAGGACTCCGGCCTATAACTAAACCCGAAATATAATACAATTATTTATCCTCGTACATTGCTGTCACTGTCTTGATGTCAACCTTCTCCGTCAAACAAAGGTACAGAGACAGCAGTGCATGCAAAGCTTGTGATAGTTGAGGGAATGAACTGTGATAGTGAAAAAAGTATTGTCTTTTCACTCGGTGATTTAGTGGAGAAGACAAGTCTTCCTAGTCCTGATCACACATGCGCACCAAAGGTCACATCAGCAACAAATATAAAATGCTAGTTTGTTTGAGAACATCACCTCTTACCCCCACGCTAATCGTGTGTGATGATTCCTCCAAGCGCATATTAAAATCGGAAGTGCACTCATACTTTTTGGAGAAGGATGGTGGATTTAGCTGCCTGGTGGAGACTGAAGAAAACCGTGTGAAGCACACATCAACGAGATGGGAGGAGGCGGGTCTTATGCATCGAACTTAAAGCGACATTTGATGAACTTTCATCGGAAATGATTGATAATTGATTACTAAAGATAGGTTCAAGTAAGTCTAAAATGATCTATAATGTAGGTTACCAGTTTCTTTAAAAAAAAACTAGGCTTGATATACTTACCACTCGGAGTCGGAGTCCTATCAAAATGATAGGACTCCGCATCCTTGGCTCAAAGCGAGCTAGGCAATGGGCTCATTTTTCTCCTCCAATTCTAAACATTTCTTAGGGCAGAGGCGAGACGCAACTGAAGTTCTTGTGCTTCTGGATAAGAAAATTCCAGGATTCAAAAGGGCTTTCTTGCCCTAACTTCGGTTTGAACTGGGTCTCTGAGCTTCATGAAAATGTCTGATGCGGTATATTATTATATATATTATGCGGTTCATTTATTCACAACACCCCTATCGTGTTGAATTTCGTAAGCGGACTTCACTGTCTTTGTTGAAGCAGCAATTTCACGCCAACCGTCCAGACTTTCTATTGAAACTTGTATTGATTTCTCCGACAATTAACTAGACAATAGGTAAGATATCAGTGACTTTGCATTCTTCATTGCTATTGTACATAGAAATCTAATCTAAATTTTGTGTAAATACGGTATGATTATGTCATAACCGATATTTCCAGCGGAATCAGGCGATCGACGATGTGGAGTGTGCAAAAGTGTGATATCTGAATTGGACATCATGTGGTTTGCGATAAATGTAACATACTCTTTCATTCATGTTGTACTAGCCATCCATCTTATGAATTTGTTGAATATCTAAAAACAAAGCGCAAGTACACGTGTGAAACAACAGCTATCCTACAGACATTCAAAACATATTGAATCACATCAAAATCAACAGAACAGCCAAAAACACGGTCATGAAGCCGAGATGGAAAAGCTAAAGAAAAAGCACATGCGAGAAAGAGAGGATCTCCTAAAATCGATTGAGACCTAAGAACTACAGATGAAAGAAAATGATAAGGAGATTAGGGAGCTCAAAACAGACATCATTCAAACTCGGTTTGCGGAAATCAACGCGACTAGAGAAGAAACAAACCAATGTGAGGAAATTCCCCTGTTAATTCCCCATCTTTTTCCATGTTTTCCAAAGTATTTGGAAATAAACATTTATTGACTTATATATGAATCCTACTGTGAAGGGACCCGAGCGAGGCCCCAGTGAGGCGAAGAGTTGAAGCAGTTCTACAAGTTGATGATGTCCCTAATGATTGATACAGTAATGTGCTAATTGCTGTGTGTATGCTCTCTGATGGAGGTAGATGAAATGCAGTTCGGATATATGCCGGGTAGAGCTAATAATCTCATGTTAATATTATGTAGATGATCCAGGATTTACCTTGGGGCCTTTAAATCCGGATTTAGCTGCAGAGCATTGCTGTTCACAACTGTTTCTGTGAATGTCTGTACACAAACAAAGAACAACACACAGGCAGTGTATGATCCACAACCGGATAATCATATTCATCATTAAATTATGAGTGAACTCTTGGTCATGATTTGAAATTGTATTCTATTGGATGTTATATTTCATCCGTGTAGACAAACAAATAAAAACTCCTTCATGATTTTGCAGGGAATGCTGGGCAGGTGTGTTGCATTCTCATAGAATGTTCTAGGAATATTTTGTTTCTCATTCAAGATTCTAATCCTTGGCTAATGTTTTAGCCGATAATATTTGATTAAAAATTTTAAAATAATGCGCTCCATCTTCAGTAAAGGACAGATTCATGTCTGTTACCGTAGCACATATTGTTCAAATTCACATGAGATCTCATGTTTGAATGTTCCTTGAAAGACTGTAGTGTGCATAATGATTGACTGCTGACTTTCCTTACTTATGGGTATTTCCAAAAGGAATAAAGTTCTTTCAATTTTTCATGATGGACATCAGCAACAGGGCCTCAACTGGTCAACAAACACCATAATTACAGCTACACTATATTTTCATGTTCTATTGTTTTACTTCTTTGACTATTTTGAAATTTCCATATGTTTCCCTAAGACACGTGGTTTTTTGTTATCCATGGAATTCATCGGTTGGTATCTACGCAACCAATTCAGAAAAGATCTTTCTTCAACCGAAAGTTACATATTTGAAGATGAAAGTTACACCGAAAGCTTCTTCTACACATCTCTTGTACAATGTGACCTTCGGTTGAAGAAACTTTTTGCTGTATTGATGACGTGGTCTTTTTTTCACATTTGGTAATAATTTTCAAGGGTATGTCCAAGAGCCAAAATGTCTGCAGCGGGCTGATTATCTATTTATTTATGACCAATTTTGCTAACGATTAATATGACTCAGGACGACCACAATTCCTGCATTTTAGTCTCGGGCTTATTGTTCTATTTCAATTAACTTTACAACCTATAATTAGCAAGACCGAAGTTGGCGTGAACAGGACTGAAGTAGCGTTCGAAGCGTTAAGCCTGTGACCAAATAGACAACAACGTCGAACTGTGGTTTTCCCTCCGTCAAGTTAGCCAATTATCATGTCACATATTCCATTCTCTCTATGTGGAAACTATGCTTTAGAATGTGTTTTTACTCGTTGCTCTGCCTATCTCGGTCTTGCTTGTCTTCCGAGTTTTATTGAGCAATCTAGTCGTATCTTACACGAAGGAGACTCATATCCTTGATGTGTAAGTAAGACTCCCAAGCACTCAACATAGCAAAAACTCGCTTTGTGTAAAAATATTGTGTTTCATGTACTGTGGATCTCTGTTCTACAGGGTAATTTGAAGAAAACATAGGCAAGCGGAAAGCACATGAGTAATCTCGGCAAATAATTGAAGATTAAGTGTATGTGTGCACGTATAGGCCTATCGCATTTTTCAGGAAATCGAAGTTATTCGATCGAAGACATTCTTACTATTCCAGTAATTGATCTACGTCTTAATTTAGTACCAGATATGTCACAAATGATTAGTTTTGCGTCGGTCTTCATGCATCAGGAGTTCGAGTCTCCAGTCTCAGAGTTGCGGAGATTTTGGAAGATGCAATAACTGGCAAGCTGTACATAGCTATCCCTTTAATAGATGAGTGAAATGTTGAGTCGGCCAACTTTGTGTTGAGCTGACCTATTCAAACATTAATGAAATGTTTAAGTTACTCATCAATGGTATATACATGTATCTTAATAGTGAATGCGGTACTTCTTAATATGATATGGTAATACGAAATAAAAAGCAATACGAAGTCATCAGTAATCAACCAAAAATTTATGTCCTCCAAACTTTCTGGGTCAAAATGCACTTAGTGAAGTGAACGCTGTGTAAGAGTTGTCTCATCCATGGACTACTTCAGTAAGAATACATTCCTTGTAAAGTAGCTTCTATATTTTGTTCAATGTTCCTCGAAAATACTGCTTTCCCCTAATTGATGCCGCTATTATCTGATGTTTATAGTTGCGAGCGTGATCATCACTGACGCAACAGCATGTTAATTACTGAAACATTGAGTTTGACTACTGGTTGCGAATGATTGTGTGAAAAGCCGGCATCTGTTGACCAGCCGCTAGTATTGTGTATACGTTGATTAGCTGCGCTCTAACATAGAGTAAGGATTAAAGGTATTGTCAACTCAAGAAATGCCAGTACAATAATTAATTTAGAACAAAATATCCAGTTTTTTTCGAAATTTTATACTTCAGAAATTTTTGTACTGGCATTTCTGCAACTTTGCTTGCTGCTTATTTTTCCAAAGGGTTTTAAAAATATAGATATTATTAACTAATATACAGTTCCGCTCAAAAGTCTGAGACCAATGGTATAAAATCTTGTTTCATTGCCAAAAATCATAAAGCAACTAATGAGTTACCATATAACTTTGTTTTTTCATCTTGTAACAAATTTTCAGTTTCTATAGCATGATCACTAATCTTAGTAACACATATTAGTATTTCACATGCTGCCTATTGACTTATAGTAGGCCTACAACTTTCAGTCTTGGAGTCATTGAACTTTAAAGTTATAAGATAACTCATTAGTTGCTTTATGATTTTTAGCAATAAAACAAGATTTTATACCCAAAACTTTTATATCTCAAACTTTTGAGCGGCACTGTACATTATAGTTGAAAAGTCTTCACTGACCGAACTCAATGTTGTGCAGGTCTGCTTTTGTAGCAATGTTTTCTATGACTAATTTGTTTTGTGCAGTATAGAGATCATGCAGAATTTTTGCAACTTCAATTCAATTCAAATGTTCGATTTCATGTGCGAAAGAAAATCATCCCTTATCTGAATTTTTTGTATTGAGAAAAAACCAAAGTGGTGTGAGCAGAGTTGGAAAAGTCGGAATTGGAATTAATTCCGACCCGGAATTAATTCCATTTTTCGTCGGAATTGGAATTGGAATTGACGATATTTAAATCTACTGGAATTGGAATTGACCTTGATAAACCTCAATTCCACTTTTTCGATAGACTTGTGATAAATCTATTTGTACAAAAATTGAAATCACAGTATTCGGCCGTTGTGTTAACTGCACGCAGAGATAAGAGAGAGAGATAGATCGACAGAGCTAGTTTTATTCTATTGTTGAATAAAGGGTGATAATTGTGACTTTGATGGGCCTACAGCCCCCGGACAATGTTAATTCAGCAATTAAGCAGACAATGAAAAGATAATCATCTTTGTTCAATCTGTTATCTAGTTATTTATCATGTAAGATAATTAATCAAAATAAAACAATTGTTGAATTTAGTTATTGATTAGATAGGCACAAAAATTGGAGATTAACTTAATTGTTGTACACACGAAAAACAATCGGTTTGGAAAGAGGAAAATTAACCCTGCATTAAAGGGCAGCCTGTCAGTTCAAATCACAATATAGACAGTGTCAACAAATTATTCTAATAATTAATGATTCAATTAAAATGGCAATGACATGAAATATTATTCAACTTCCAATCACAACAATTGACAATATTAATTTTCAAGACTATAGTTATACAAATACGATACTCAACGATAAAAGAAAAACTTTAAACTTGCAGTTCACTTCTTGATGTTGAATTCACTTCAATTCGATCGAACTCACTTATACCAAAATAATATCATAAATATCAGTGTCACTTACACCGTCAATCTTCAATCGCGCTCGCTGATGTGTTGCCGCATACGCTACTGTGTTGTTGTTCGCTGGTAGGCAGTTGTACTTGTTACTTCTGTAGTCAAGTTACACCGCGAGAGCCCGGAGTTCTTCTAATAGCTACTGAAGATGTCGTATGTGTTGTTGTTGGTAGTTGCTGTTGTTTCAATTTCTCATCGTCTCTGATTTATGCAAATTTTTGACACTTGACGATAAATCCACTTTCTTTTGAAAATTGAAAGAGTTTCCTTTAATCTCTGCTCGTTAGCTTTCGACCCGACCACATTTCGTTCTTATCACGGAATTTTTAATCTTCTTTTTTAACATGGACCATTAATCAGTTTTTATGATATCATTTTTATCGTCGTTTTTGCTTTCATCAACAATCACGTTATTCGCACATTGAATTTCTTTCTTCTGTCAGTTTAGTAAATTTATTCGCATCTCTCTCTCATAGAAGTAGATAATAGTACACTAGAATGGAAGTTTGATATCTTGCCTATGTACAATGATGGCACATCGAAAAATCTATGGTTTGTAGATCAGATTCGATCTAAAACATTGTATCATAGTCAAACTATTTGCCAAGTTGGTTGTGAAAGTTGGTTGTGAAAGTTGTTGGCAGTAAATTAATGCAGGATTTTATGAAGATAATATTAAGTGAGATGGTGGCATTTTTTCATGTGGTATAGCCTACTATTCCCTGGGTTGGTATATTGTGTCGATTTGCAGCAGTCATTAACAACTGTTTTTCAAAATTCGAATTAAAAATTGGTCCACAAAGTCATAATTGAAAGTGTGCGGTGCACTGGTTGTAAGAATATCTCAAGAATTCAATAGAAAAAATTCTAATCATAGGATGATTTCTCCTTCATACGGTTAAGAAACCTAGCGCTTTTGTCGAATAAACACATTGAAAGCTTCTTCACCGACAAAAATTTTTCAGATAAGTGAATAGTCGCTGGAACTTTTCAATTGATCACTAAATGATTTATATGACAGTGTGATGATATTTTGGCAGCTGATATTCGAAAGTATGCAAAGATTTTGAAAATTGTTCAAATTTAGTGAACAGGGGAACCATTTAAAGTAAAATGAATGCTCTAAGATTTCTTGGCCTCTGATTTCAAGCTGGACCAATACATGCTCTGTAAATCGACATTACAAGTTGCATATGTGTTTGATTATACTCTTGATAGATTATAGGAGCGATATTTCGAAATGATGAACGTACAGAACGTTTTAAAGGATTTCTTTCTTTGTCATCCTGTCGCCGTATTATTTTGTAAATTCACTATTGCTTTTGTGTATGATCTTTGGACAAGGGGCAGCAATCCAGATCGCAATTTGGCTTGATAAATATAAATACAAATAAGAAAACATGGAAACCAGCTCGCACAATTTGCGTTTTGCCCCAACTTAGTTCCCCCGGCGTGTGCCATAATTTTCATGCAATTTCCATTCTAGGACTTTCTATGGTACTGTTAATTTCTATGCTCTCTCTCTCTCTCAGCGTTTTATTCTTTGCTGACCGTCAATTTTCTTTTCTCTTTTTCACAAGATGTTGAATATCTTGTTTACGAAACGAAAATGGCGTAGGCTGACCGGCTACATATATACATGTACATGTACACAAGAAATATTAACTATGAACATGAGAACGCACATAGGAACGACGCAGGGAACGGCATACAGGAATAACGAGGATAGGATACGGGCACATGGGTTAGATTGAAGCGAGGAAACTTTAGATACATTAACATAATACGCGTCATGCAATTATCGGAATTGAATCTCATTATGGAATTGGAATTGGAATTGAATTGAACTGTTTCGACTGGAATTGGAATTGAAATTTCTGCTCTGGAATTGGAATTAAAAAATTTCAGTGGAATTTTTCCAGCTCTGGGTGTGAGACATTCACGGATTTTACGACCTTTGAATAGGCGACTTGCTTTGTATAATAACAGTTTTGTGAAATTTTCGATGTACTCATGATATTGTCACCCCGCCTCTGTCATTACCGCCCTTTGTAACTGACGAATAAAGTATTATTATTATTATTATTATTATTCAAGGAAAATCTGTTGATGTCAGTATACTCAGTAGACCTATATTTTTTGACTACAAATCGAATACCTATTTGATTATATTTCTGTATGCGTTCGCTTCATTTGATGAGACTTTATTGTCCGATTCTTCCTCATCTCTAATATTGTCATTTTCTATCTTATTTTCAATTTCTAGCTATATGAACTGAAATTGTAAAGAAAGATTTAGATAACTTTTTAATTAAAGAAAATTGAATTATTATTTCGAAACGCAGATAATAATCAACTTTTGCTTTTCTACAACATATTTCGGCGAACCGTCCTTCTCAATCAGATTTTTAACTTACAGTGATCTCGTCTAACAAGGACTACGATTTTAAAATCAAATGTGGGAGTGTCTAGTATTTTTAAAAAATATCATGGGTGAATGGGGAAAGATAGTGAAGTCAAAGAGAATGAAGTCAACATAGCACATTTCTGAGTAAACTGGCCACAATACACTTTCATGCATCCTCCTACTGTGTAAGAGTTGATGCTGGTAAATTTGATTGGTTCCATTCTTCTTTGTTGTGAAGTAGTTTCATGTTTTGTTCATTTATATTTATAGTCATTGCGGCTTCTGCGATTTGCCTTTCCATTGCGTTATCATGATGCACTCCTGTAATGTTCATGTTGAAGTTTTGTTCTATTCCTTCATGCTGATTTTCACAGTGTCTCCATAGTACAGATGATTCTTGTTTTTTCCTTTAATTATTTGATGTGTTCATTACCTCTTTTTCTTGAATTTTTCGACGTTTCACCAACATATTGCTTTACAATTGTCACGCTCGATCTCATAAGTTATTGTTGTTGTTTCACAATTTCCTTTTCCTCCTGATTTGCACAATCAGTATTCTTTTTGGAATTTTTTTTCGGAATGGAAAAGCGTTCTTTTAAATACTAGACCAGGGGTGCGCAACCTGCAGTCGTAGCAGAGGCGAAGTGCAGCCGTGACAATGAGAAGTAAATGAAAAAGAATATGGTAATATGTATATTGCAAATATTTCTGGAGTTCAAAGCAATCGAAAAATAATCGTCACTATAGTAGCATGCTAGTCACATTGTAACTGTCGAACACCTTTATGCCCTTATACCTTTGCACCTTCGAGTATCTGACTCGAAGTAATTTTGTTGGTCAAAGTAAAAATTAAAAGTTAAACCTCGTACATCGTGTCGTGCCTTCGGCATCCAGCACATTCCTACGGTCGATGGTCAAATGGCGGTCTGCATACTCGATGTGAAGATTTATGAAGAAGTGAATGATATCAAGAATTGCGTTGTTTGTTGAATGTGAGGTGATCAAAGTGAGAGGACAGACTGTAGCAGCGTAATTCATGTCTTCCATTGATTGTTGGCTTCAAATGTGTAATAGCTTTTGCTTCAGTGAATGTTGTGTCTCAAGAGCTCGTCAGCTTAACAATCAAATTGATCTGAAAACCTCCATACTACTGTAGAAATACTAAAATGCATGTGTGCATGCACATGTCAACAGTACATTGTATTTCAATGCATGCTTGATTATGTTGTGTCTCACCCTATGTTTGACTATGCTGTATATCATCGTATGATTGATTATCTCGTCTATTGTAGGCATACAACATTCTTTGAATAGAATATCTCATTCCAAAGAAGGACTTTTGTTTATGTTGTCTGCCAATTGCCACGATAATGCCGATCATTGATTGTCCGTATCCCGGTTGCGGATATGCTACTAGCGATGTGGACGCAGCTGTTGCGGCCGCCCTCCTGACGATACACAACGGTGTTCACACAGGAGCAGCAGCCCCCACTTCCCATTCCACAAAGCAGAAAGCTCCAAAACTGATTCGTCCCAATATCACTGGTGGCTCTTCGGAAGAAACATGGAACGCCTTTAAAGCCCGATGGGACTTATTCAAGCACGGTACCCATCTGTCTGCGACCGAGACGACCCAGCATCTCTTCCAATGCTGTGACGAGGAGTTGGGGAACGACCTACTCCGCAGTGATCCCGACATCATTACCCGTAGCGAGCATGATGTGCTTGCGGCGATAAAGAAACTTGCTGTGATCCCGGTTGCTATCAGTGTCCGCCGATCTGATTTATTATCCCTTCGACAGTGTGACGGTGAAAATGTTCGTTCATTTTTCGCACGTATCAAAGGAAAAGCTGCTACCTGCGCTTACACTATCAGCTGTCCACAACTTAGATGTGGCCACGCTGTTGATTTCACTAGCATTATTACTAAAGATGTCCTTGTCTCAGGTTTAGCAGAGGATGAGTTGAAAAGAGAAGTTCTCGGTTGGCCAGCGCTCGACCACAGTACAGTCGAACAAGCAGTTTCTTTCATAGAGGCCAAAGAAATGGCAAGAGATGCTCTAAATCGACATTCCTCAGCTTCAACCAATGCTGTATCCTCTTATCGCCAAACAACCAAGAAAAACTTGACTGCACAGCATGTGAATTGTCAAAATTGCCGTGCTGAGATGGACAAATTCTCGTGGAGCAAGCGACACAAGAAAATGATCGAAAGAAAATTTTGTCTCGACTGTTGGCGTAAGCTCAATCCTCGACGACCAAGTTCTAATACCACTATGGCTGGTAATCGACGTCCCACTGATGGTGACGAGGGAGCCATCTCCATTGGAGGTATTTCAAACGCTACCAGAAATCCGGTGATTACTCTCAGTCACATGCTGTTCGATTCAGAGCTTGGGTGGAAACACGCTGAGTCTATGCGACATCCCACATTGCAGCTCACAGTTACCGTCAACTCGGAAGACTATCATCAATTCCATCGCGCGACTCCTTGTGTGAAACCTTCAGTGGTTACGGTCGTTACTGACACAGGAGCCCAGTCTTGTTTATGGGGATTGTCGGATTTCTTCCGATGCGGTTTTAAGAAAAGCCATCTTATTCCGGTAAACCATAGATTATTCGCTGCTAACACAGAAGATATCCATATTTGGGGCGCCATTTTTCTTCGCTTACACGGCACAAGCAGCAACGGCGACCAACGTACTGCGGCCGTTATGACTTATATTACTCCTAGTACTGAACGATTTTATTTGTCTCGAGATGCCCTTATCCAACTCGGTGTAATTGCTAAGGATTTCCCGAAAATCGGACAAGTCGAAGAATGCTCGGTTCACGACAAAGTCGCCTACTGTGGATGTCCTGTCCGAGACAGGCCGCCTCCCCGTCCGGAAAAGCTCCCTTTTCCATGTGCAGAAGAGAACATTCCTTTAATGAAGGAATGGTTAATAGAAAGGTTTCACTCATCAACCTTCAACCAGTGTCCACACCAACCACTCCCTGGTATGAAGGGTCCAGCCATCTCCCTGCATGTCGATGAAAGTGCACAACCCCATGCTGCTCATACACCAGCTTCAATTCCCCTTCATTGGCAGGAAATTGTAAAGCAGCAACTTGACGCCGACGTTTCCTTGGGTGTTTTAGAAAGAGTCCCAATCGGTGAACCATCTTCATGGTGCCACAGAATGGTGTTAGCGCGCAAAGCAGATGGCACTCCGAGACGCACCGTCGATTTATCACCTTTAAACGCCAACTGTCTCCGGGAAACGCACCACATCAGACCTCCATTCCAACAAGCGAAAGCTGTCCCTCCTGATACATGGAAGTCGGTCACAGATGCCTGGAATGGTTTCCATTCGGTACCAATCCGCCCTCAAGATCGACATTATACTACTTTCATCACTCCATGGGGCCGTTACCGGTACAAGGTAGCTCCACAGGGTTTTCTTGCAAGCGGCGATGGATATGCTAGGAGATTCGACGAAATTATCACGGATGTCGAGCGGAAGTCGAAATGCGTTGACGACACAATTATGTGGGACAACGACTTGGCTGTCCACTGGTGGAGAATGATCGATTTCCTTGATCTCCTTGGTAGCAGTGGCATTATCCTCAACAAAGCAAAGTTTCAATTCTGCCAACGAGAAGTCGACTTTGCTGGATTCCGGATTACGAAGAATGAGATCAAACCCCTTGAAAAATATATACGCGCAATCGAGGAATTCCCAACTCCCACAAAGGTCACCGATATACGATCTTGGTTTGGACTTATCAACCAAGTGGGTCACTACAGCCGTCTATGTGAAGTCATGGCTCCCTTTCAACCTCTGCTGAGCCCAAAAAACCAATTCATTTGGACTCCAGAACTCGATATAGCATTCAAACGCTCCAAAGAAATCATCGTAAACGCCATAATTGAGGGTGTTGAGATTTTCGACCCAACACGCCGCACCTGCTTGCGTCCGGATTGGTCAAAAACAGGCATCGGGTTTTTTCTCTCACAAAAGCACTGCAATTGCAACAAACTCGCACCTGGATGCTGCCGAGACGGTTGGAAGATAACCCTTGCCGGATCACGATTTTTGAGGCCAGCAGAATCTAGATACGCACCTGTGGAGGGCGAGGCTTTAGCTATTGCCTGGTCTTTGGAGCAGACCAAGTATTTCACACAGGGCTGCGATAATTTGCTGATCATCACGGACCACAAGCCGCTCACCAAACTATTTGGCGATCGTTTGCTCGATGAAATTACCAACCCCCGTCTCTTGCGACTAAAGCAGCGTACCCTCTTATGGCGGTTTTCCATTCAGCATATGCCGGGCAAAGATAATCACTTCTCTGATGCAACTTCCCGGAATCCCGTTCAGTCAGTCCGTGAAGACAACCATGCGAACTCTCCAAGCAGCTATCTACGCAAGCCTGCCTCCCTCGACGAAGATTCTGATATGGAAACCGAGCTCTTAGAGGCAGCAGCAGTAATTGCAAACAACTTTCGAGCTATCACATGGGAACTTGTTCAGCTTGAGAGTACGAAAGACCCTCATATAGCGAACCTTGTGTCCTTTATTTCCTCTGGCTTTCCGATGAAGAAAGACGACTTGCCGAATGACATCAAACCGTACTGGAAACACCGGCATCATCTCCATGCAATTGATAGTGTGCCTATGATGGATCAAAGAATAATTATTCCTTCCTCCATTCGCTCCGAAGTTCTCCAATCGCTCCATGCCGCACACCAAGGCGTCACTGCAATGAATGCACGCGCAAAGGTAGAAGTATATTGGCCCGGAATTTCTCAACAGATTCAAGCAACTCGTGATAATTGTTATGATTGCAACAGAATCGCTCCCTCCCAGGCCCGTTTGCCGCCCAAAGAACCCGTTATACCGACTACTCCTTTCGAGGCCATCGCCTGCGACTTCTTTTTCCATAAAGGATTCTATTACTTGGTGACAGCTGATCGCCTCTCCTCTTGGACCGAAGTCTTCCAAATTCGGAAGGGTAATTCTACCATTGGATCCGACGGATTATGCAAGACCTTGCGAAGGCTTTTTGCCACGTTTGGTGTCCCGGCGGAGGTTTCCAGCGACGGTGGACCGGAATTTGTTGGTCACTCAACGAAGGCTTTCTTCAACCGTTGGGGTATTCATCATCGCATCTCGTCAGCGTATCACCCATCCTCTAATGGCAGAGCAGAAGTCGCTGTTAAAACAGTCAAGCGAATGTTGATGAACAATATATCATCTGATGGCAACCTGGATAACGACAACATGGTCAGAGCCCTTCTCATGCTTCGTAATACGCCTGATCCCGGCTGCCACTTGTCGCCCGCTGAAATACTATTCGGACGTCGCTTGCGAGATTCTCTTCCTTTCATTACTAAGAATATCCCAGCTTTTGATAACCCGCAAATTGCAAATCAATGGAAGACTGCCTGGGACCTAAAAGAACGATCTCTCAAAAGTAGGTACGTCAAATCATCCGAATATCTTGGTGAGCACGCTCAACCTTTGGAGCCATTGTCTGTTGGTGATCAAGTGTTTATCCAAAACCAAACGGGACAATTTCCAAAGCGATGGGACCGCAATGGCGTGGTGATGGAAAGCAAAGACAATGATCAATACCTCATAAAGGTTACCGGTTCTGGTAGATTGACCCTGCGGAACCGTCAATTCCTTCGGAAATATAAGTCTCATAATCTCATCCCAGACACATTTCCTTCCCCAATTACTCGGCCGTATTGTACGCCTCCTGCACCTATCGCTGAGGAGCCAACGTCTCACAACTCAGACGCCAGCAACCATCGATCTACAGTAGAAGAATCTGGTACCAGTCCAAGTACATCCAACTTGAAAGGAGAATCCTCTGCTAGATCTGTGACGCAACCAATTATGCTTAATAACACACATTCGCCTACTCTCTATGAACCAAGCATGTCCGTGTCCTTCCCTCATTCACGTGAATTTTCTGCTCCGCCTTTGCGACGATCATCTCGTCAGCGTCAACAAAGGCGCTTTTATGATGCTCATACAGGACAATATGTCTCACGTACTGCTTAACTTAGGCCGCATGTCATGCACTTTTATAGTTCTCTGTATATTTCGATTGCACCGCGTTTTGTCTTGTTGCAATCTGGGGGGAGATGTAGAAATACTAAAATGCATGTGTGCATGCACATGTCAACAGTACATTGTATTTCAATGCATGCTTGATTATGTTGTGTCTCACCCTATGCTTGACTATGCTGTATATCATCGTATGATTGATTATCTCGTCTATTGTAGGCATACAACATTCTTTGAATAGAATATCTCATTCCAAAGAAGGACTTTTGTTTAACTACGTATGTCATTATGTTTTTTCTTATTTTTAATATGCTCATAAAGAGCGCTGGATGCGGACTTATTAATAATTGCACGTCTGTGTTCTGCGTGCCGAATGGAGCATTTTCTTATGGCCTTTCCAATGTAACATTCTCCACATTTATTACACGTGTACTTATATAGGCCTACTACGTATTTATCATTACATTTACACTTAGGTAAATTCACGCATTGACAGACTTGACACCTACAAGTATTATAGATTTTTTTTTGTTTATTTGGTTCACCGTCTGTCTACTGTATTCATCAATAAATGTAATAGGTAAGTCAAATTCATAACAGCTTTATTAATTTTTGTACTACATTTGTCACTGACAAAGAGAACTCCTTTTCTTGGGAAAATTCTTGCTGCTGTAGCCATTTTTAATTAAAATGTCTTTAAAATCGCTATTTTTTCTTTTTGCATAACTTCATTGCTGCTAGTACATCGATTACTTTTGTCTTTTTACTTTTAGTCGGTTATTAATGAAACTACTTTTAACATGATTGGGCACAAAAGAGTCCCTTCTTAAGGTCATGTCAGAACGCCCTGGCTTGTGGTACCACGCATATTGAACTTCATTGCTAATCATTTTTACTTTTAAATCTAAAAGCCTCTATTGTAAATTTGATGTTTGAGTTTATTGAATTAAAGACATTTGTTATTTGGGACAGTAAGTCATTATATACATACTATATTGGACCAAGGATCATATCATCGATGTATCTCATACAACGGAGAAAAGCTTAATTTTTTAATAGCCAATTGTTCTATGTGACACGAAAAAATCACTGCGAAAGATGTGGCAAAATGTGGTCCCCTGGACACTCCCTCTATTTGTTTGTACATATGGTGCACAAACAAATAAATTAGTAATCACTACAATTACAATTATAAACAATAATTGATAGAAATTAAAATTATTGATTTAGCGTCTTTTACTTGTATGTTAGCATTGTAGTAGCATCCTAAACGAAAGTTAGGAGGTTCAGTACCATGCGTCTGTAGGGGTAGATCTCATGCCCCCTGGAATCAGCGGCATACAGTCGTTCAACTGGGTGTCGACTGTCCTGCAATGTGCATTTTGTGACCAGACTGGTGCAGTATTTTCGTTTACAGAAGAGTACCCTGTAACTTTTGCACCGTGCGACGCAGCACCAAAGAAATTTTCTCCATCATATTGTGATTTCACTAGCCGAACAACAGATGCTCCAGTATCTTACCCCTCGAGACGAATGCACACTCTGAAAAAGGGAGCCGGTAATGAATATCCACACGCCTGGGCAAGCACTAAATGGAAAGAGCTCACGGATTCATCTCAACAGCAACTGCGGGCTTTTATGCCAACACCCTCAAACAAACCTGTAGGCGACGTGCCTCGAGCGGAATGGGTGCTCCTGAACCGGCTCAGATTTAGCCATGGGCGATGCAAGAAATTTATGCATTGGATAGTCCTGTCACACAATGCCAAGTTCTACTATAAGTGCACGCATCCCCAAAAAGCAGATCATCGGTCTCCAAGGCCACATGGTTAAAGTGGACAGCGACATCTATGACTGGCTATACCATACTAATCTAAAATTGTGGCTTTCCACCGTTGACCTTTCTTTTTCATACTGTGTTGCTGCTGTATTGATATAATCTGCATATCTGCATATGTATAGACTATAGCACAATTGAGCACGATTCATTTTGAAAAGAAAACCAGATTCTTCGACCGAACATGTTTCGGAAAACTGCTATTTCCATCTTCAGCGGTACAGACAGATATCGTAAAATCAAGAGAGATTAGTCAATTTGTACTAAAGTCAAGTAAAAAGGAATCGAATGCTTTTCAATGTATGGTATTATTTTGAAACGTTTTTCCAAAATTCTCATGGCAGCAGAATTGTAGAGGCGCAATGCAGGTAAGGGCAAGTTCATGTTGACATACTGTCGTATTCCATCTGCCGTCGCAACCCGATGCATTTTGAGCTAATAGTGCAGAATCGGGAATTGATTGAAGAAAATCGCTTGCCACTATCTCATCTGAATGGTTCAATTTCACTCCACCTTTCTGCGAACCCAGTCGAGCCATATCGAAAACAACTATACTTCCAACCTGCATTTGCTAAATAAGTTTCAAGAATTGGTGAACACTTGCTCATTGTCGTAATTGAAATTACCTCGCTCACCAAATCGCTGGTTGAGAAAACTTTACCTCTTCCTTCGAACCCTGACATACATGTACCGACGTGCACTCCCATAATGATATAGAGCAGCCAATATCGAAGCATTGGTTTCAGTTTTTTGACCACGTATCGCCAATTCTCATTATTCCCTATTATCTGAAATGCATAAGGTTGTATTCACATGAATAATGTTAGGATCCACGAATTGAAGTGAAACAGCTGTGTGACTATTTAGAATTAAGCATCATATAAAGGATTACTAAGTAAAATATGTATTATATAGATCAAACTTGCAGTCCCTCGTGAAAGGTTTGTTCACAATAATAGTACACCATGGGAAACACGATATCGATCTCTGATAATTCAACGCAGAAAAGCAGAAAATATATTCCGATCTGCTAAAGCAAGCTGAGGAAGCAGCAGGTCTGCGATACGTCGCGATTAAACCACTAATTTGGCAGATTGGTTTTCATTTAAAAATTCGTGGATAACTTATGCGTCTGCCTCAACACGCCGTATCCGCTATTTCATTCATTTCACTTAACCAGTGTCCTTTCGGTGTCATTCGTAATTATATCTCTACGATGATCCGACTTGGAGTGCATCGATGTCATATTCAATTTCTGAACAATTGTGAACAATCTGACGTTTTACCTCGTTTTCTCACCGATATAAAGTTACCCAAAAATCTGAACCTTCGATGCTTGGATCGAATCAGAAGGTCTATACTACATTCAAGTATAAAGGCTCAATATACCAAGATTGACAAGCTCAAAGCTAAGAATTCGAACTGTGAGACTACCATGAGTCAGTGTCTTCCTCAGAATACTCTTTCGTATCTGAATCATGTTGCAAACATTGCTACCAACATTGAAACTGAAGCATCGAGATGTGTCCAATCTCATAAATTCCAAAAGTTGATATCAGCTTACAATTCGCTGCGAAATGGCCGAGACGAGACTCAAATGGGGATTAACACTGTTACTGATACAGAGAGTGGAAATAATTTCTCCGAGAATTCGGACATGATTTCTATAATTGGTGATTCTTATGATGTTAGTGACGAGCAGAAACGTTTACTGGAAAAAGGACCTAAATTTGTACCCTCACGAAAATTCGACGAGAAAATGGCCACAGATCTTAGAATCTCTTTGGCCCACGTGGCCTATCAACTTCGATGGAAGAATTATGCTGAACTCAATCCTACTTGTGATGCCAATTCTGAACCTCAGGTGATACCTTTCCAAGTAATTGTCCGTTTGAAAGCGACATAGTTCCTCCACCAAAAGCATCGTTACCAATTGAGAGAAAACTTCATTCCTTGGTTGAGATTGTTGATGGTCTTATAGAGCATGAGATGAAATATCCTTCGACAAGAAATAACCTTACATCGAGTGAGAAGAAATTACTCAAAGAGATGAGAAAAGATGCTCATGTATATATCCCCAGTGATAAAGGCGGTGAAATGGTTGTGATGATGGAGAGCCATTACCAATTGTTAGCGGAGGAGCATCTTCAGGATATTAATGCATATGAATTATTGGTGAAAGATCCTACTAATACAGAAGAAAAACAAATCAATGAATTGTGGAGGAGGGCCATTGTGAATTCCTTAGTACCCAAGCGTATCGTCAAGAAACTCAAATCTATGCAGACTCGGGTTTCTCAATTTCACTTCCTCCCAAAAACCCACAAGCAAGTCATGAGTATCAGACCGATTGTATCAGGCGTTGGGAGCCCTTGCGAAAAAAATGGCTTGGTTTATTAAACAAATTTTGAAACATTTCTTGATTAATATACCAGCACATCTGGAAAATACCTATCAATTGCTGTCAAGAATAAAGGAATTACCACAAAGTCAATTGATTGGAAAGACGCCCATCAGTCTGGATGTTGACAATTTATATACAAATGTTGATGCTCAAGAGGCCATGGAGATTATCAGTAAATTGCTGAGAGATAAGTTTCATCAGAGAATATGGGGAATACAGATTGATGACATTCTTGACATACTGACTTTCCTATTACAGAATAATTCATTCCATTATGAAGGACAATTTTTCAGGCAAAAACGAGGATTAGCTATGGGATCGAAGATATCTCCCACTGTCGCTATTTAGTCCGGGAGCTAGCGCGAAGTTGTGCAGGGAACGAGGTAGTACATAAAACTTTCACATAGCATAGTACACCTCTAACCTACTGCAAAACTTCGCGTCTGCCGGATCAGATCATTTGCTTTTCAGAAATAGAGAGGATAACACAATCCTATGTATTTCCAATGGTAAAATTGTGACATTTAAGGTGTTGACTCCATTTTTTCGAATTTTTGCTCATAAAAGTTACACAAATTGGTATTTTGTTGAACTGGTTATTATAGAAATCATCTACAGATCATGATCTTTCAAATGAGTTATCATTCTGTGACAGAGGATGAAGTAAAGTGTACAAACAGACACTTTTCGTTGGTGTAACTGCAAATTTTAACATAGAAATTTCAGGAAAATTGTTGATATACTTTAACGAAAAGTGTCTGTTTGTACACTTTACTTCATCCTCTGTCACTGAATGATAACTCATTTGAAAGATCATGATCTGTAGATGATTTTTATAACAACCAGTTCAACAAAATACCAATTTGTGTAACTTTTATGAGCAAAAATTCGAAAAAATGGAGTCAACACCTTAAATGTCACAATTTTACCACTGGAAATACATAGGATTGTGTTATCCTCTCTATTTCTGAAAAGCAAATGATCTGATCCGGCAGACGCGAAGTTTTGCAGTAGGTTAGAGGTGTACTATGCTATGTGAAAGTTTTATGTACTACCTCGTTCCCTGCACAACTTCACGCTAGCTCCCGGACTAATTCTCGCTATGGACAATTTTGAACGCTCTTCGTTATTTTTGCGAACTCTAAACAATCCGTTGATCTGCAAAGTCTCAATGTGAATATAAACAATATTCATCATAGTATAAAATTCAAGGTGGAGACGGTTGGTAGTGACGAATTTCTGCCAGTATTGGACACTGCAATCAAAATCGATGAAATGGGAATCGTGCATCACAAATTTCATTGTAAAGATGCTAATCGTGGGTTATTTATTAATGCTACTTCGGCTTTGCCAAATAATGTGAAAAATAATGCTGCAATCGAAGAGTTTCGACGCGTGAACCGTCTGTGCTCTAATGAGAACGACAGAGCTTTAGCAACCACAAACTTGTGTTCGAAGCTTTCAAGAAACGGTTACTCTTCTAATGCCATTAATCGCTATGGATCAAGGGCCAAAAGCACGAATCAAAGACAAGCTCAATATTCAACTAGTTCTTGTATTTCAAAGTCCCATTCATAAGTGATAAATTTAATTACAGACTTCAGCGTGTTGTGAAATCTTCCGGACTCAATATCCGCATTGTGAACAAACCTGCTAACAATCTTACGTCCCAACTTAGTAAGGTGAAGCGTTTTAAGTCATGTTCGAAGCGTTCTTGTGCTATAAATGATCCCCCTATCTGTAATGCTAAGAACGTTGTTTATAAAGGCATATGCACTGTTTGTAAAGCTTTCTATATTGGACCGTGTCGCAGAACATTTTCAGACTAGTAGGGCAACGAGCATTTTCAAACATGCGAGTACACATAGCGAGTCCCCAAAAAACAGTTTTACCTTTTCAGTAGTTAGCAGACACAACAGTGAAATTCACTGCCGCATAGCTGAAGCTATGACAATAAAAAATTTAAATCCCTCTTTGAATAATCGGGAAGAGTTAATTGACTACACTATGTTCTTGATATAGCTGTGGCATAGTGAAATCTATGACATTCATAAACTTTTCATGTTCACAGCCCTTACATGACGTTTGTTTACCCTGTTAAAACTGTTAATTTATGAAATGAATACACTAAGAAAAATATTTCGAACTAGTTTCGTTGACCAACGAAAAAACAAAATGGTTCGACAAAAGACCCTCTCTGACATGTACATACGCTACAATAACAAAACTGCAGTGCATGACCCTTCGAACTGAAAACCTTAACAGTTACAACTGGATGTTTGATATCCTGAGAGTGTGAAGTTCTTTCTATGGCAATATATAATTCATTTACTAAAGTAGGATTTTTTTGACAAAACTCTACTAATATTAGCATTACTAAAGTTTCTAGGACTAGCTCTTTTTTTTTTCTTTTTGAGTGGCTAGCATGGCTAGCGTCCTTTCCTCCACACCACACCTTTCCTTCACACTCCAGGCGAACCACCCATGCATTGGATACTTGGTACGAACTTTCGACAACTACCTGCCTGTTGCGTAGGACTAGATGTCACCACTGCTGTTGATCTCGTGCCTAGGATCGGAAGGTCAGAGGATCTTGTACACGTTTGACAGCTCCAGTGTTTTCTAAACTGCCGACCCTAAGAAGGTCATGAAGAACTACTTTGTGGTAAGTGGACATACCGACTCAAACTGCGCATGAGCGCATGCAGCGTCAGGCGAGTCGATCGAGTTCTAACCGTGTGGTCAGTCCAGGAGTAGGTTTGTTAGAGAGAATGAAAATCACAGGTGTTTTTGGATACGTTGTGGGCATTAACATCATTCCACATCCTGTTTTCTCTGAAACTCTCCGCAACAATTGATCCCACACAATGTACCTTCTGTGTTACCGAATTGCAGCCCTATTTTCTGATTCGAGATGAACTCTCCATTCACCAGCATCAAGTTATGAGAGGAAGAAGAGTAGTTGCTCCAGTTTCTGCTAGAGACGATTTGATTGACATAGCACATGAATCTCACATGGGTATTCAGAAAACCAAGACGAGACTCAGGTCTATGTATTGGTGGCCAGGACTAGACAAGCAAATCGAAGAAAAGATTAGGAACTGCAGTGTTTGCCAGATGGCAAGCAAAACTTTCAAAAGTGGTCCAGCACCTTCAAAAGAAAATTTGCCTCTTCCAGAGTTTCCGTGGAAGCGTGTGTCAATTGACATTAAGGGTCCAATGTACTACTTGCCTTCATATCTAAGATATGCAATTGTTGTGATTGATCTCCACAGTAAATGGCCTGAAGTTTCCTTTGCGTCGTCTGTTGAAACTGATAAAGTCATTGAAGTTTTGGATGGTATTTTTTCGAGGGAAGGATTTCCAGAAGAGCTGTTGTCCGACAATGGTGCTCAGTTTACATCCACATCGTTTTCTGATTTTCTGTGCAAGAGAAATATTGTCCACATTCGCGCACCCATTTACAATCCTGAGTCCAATGCCGTCGTAGAGAGATTTAACCGCACACTGGCTGAACAGATCGAGTTGGCTTTGTTTCAGAAGACTCCAGTACCTCAGTACATTCGTCAGTTCCTTCTTACCTACCGATCCTCGCCACACTCAACAACTCTTCAGTCTCCCAGTTTTCGTCTTCACAATAGGGAAATGCGAACACAGCTCAGTTCACTAGTTCATGTGAAACCCAAGAAGAAAGTTCGATTCGAAGAGCCATTCAGGTCAGGTGACCGAGTCTGTGTGAAGCATCCGAGATCAGGAGAGATCAAGCGTGGTTTAAAAGTCTCAAGAAACATTGGCAGTCGGTCTGTCATTCTCGATGATGGCCAGAAGTGGCACACGAAGCATGTGTCGACTGATCGATCGAACAGCAGGATGGAAGAAGAATGCGAGCTGCCGGACGTTCCGCGAGAAGTGCGTGGTGCCGTGCGAGACGTAGTGCAAGACGAGAATGGAGGAAGGCGACAAAGTACAAGAAGACGAAGACATGTGCGAAACGAGAACTTTATCTACTACTAGCTGTGGTTGTGATCGAAGTGATGAACATTTTGTAAACGGATGGTGTCACGTGAAGTCCGTTATCAAATCTTTTACGCTCTAGCGTTAATGCAGCGTGTTTGACATTTTCGAACATTTGACATTTGTTTTTCCTACAGGAGGGAATATGTGGCATAGTGAAATCTATGACATTACATGACGTTTGTTTGTTCACAGCAAACTGTTCCTTTAAATACCCTAACTTCTAATGAACTTTGTTATTGGAGAAATTTATGAAAAATATACAGAACTAGTTTCGACCACGAAGTGCTTGTTTTGATTCTCTGACATGTACATACGGCAAAGTCAATACTGATGTGCATGCGACTCTAACTGAAAACATTACAATAGCTTGCATGCCCTTTAATTTCCCTTTTGCACCTCCAAACTTGTATTTTTGACTTTTATTTCTTTACACGTGATCTTTCAGCTATCGAATGTCTTGCACTACTACTGTTCCAGATGACGGACATTTCACTCTGCGACTTGAAAATTGGTGCTAGAGTTATGATCATGTTCTTCAGATATCGATGTCATGATGTACTGCGTGTCAGGGTCGCATTTTACTTAATATAACTCGCATGAGGAAGCAGCAGGTCTGCGATACGTCGCGATTAAACCACTAATTTGGCAGATTGGTTTTCATTTAAAAATTCGTGGATAACTAAAGTAAGCCATTCGTAGAGCAGCACGAAAGTCTGAATCCTCTTCGGCAAGAAGAGGAAATCCCAAGCATTTCTGGAATTATGCTAAGTTTAAATAAAATACTCGCAGTACTATTGATCTTCTCACGGACCCTTTAACAATCCAGATAAAACAGGATTCCAAACGCATGCCACAAATTCATACTTGAAGCTCTCCATATACCTTCAATTCATTCAAGTACTCACCATTGTCTCTCTCCTATCAGTTAATTTCCATCCTGACAAATTCGTTCACATTTAACTCATAAAAAGAATTTCTTGGCCTCAGGATCAGATGGTTTTCAATCCAATTGCTTTAAGGAAGGTGCTTCAATATGGTTGCCTCAACTTTCCCGTCACTTCAGTCGATTTCAAGCTTTAGGCCTCAAATCTTGAAACACGCGATCGTAACCCCAATTCATAAATAAGGTAGTCGCACGGATGCAAGGAACTATCGTCCCGCTAGCCTGACTTGTTCCGCATCTAAGCTAATGGAGTGTTTTGTTAGTGAATATGTTTTGGATTTCTGGAATAGACATGGCTCAATTAAGAGCACTCAGTTTGAGTTTCGTTCATGCTCATCATCCACACACCAACTTTTATAGAAGATTTCACTTCCTTTGTTAATCGCGGTAAATGGGCTGACGTAATTTACCTACACTTTGAGAAAGCCTTAAAAGTTAAGAAGCCTTTAAGGTTAGAAAGCCTCTGTTCCTCCGAGTCGTTTCTAGGGGTTCTTCTTTGAGTATAAGAGGCAGTCTTCTCAACTTTCTCAAGGGTTTTATAGGTGAAAGTTCAGACAGTGAGTTGTTGACGGGATTCACTCATCGCCTTATGCTTTGATTTCTGGCGTCCCTCAAAGTTCAGTTATCTGACCAGATATTTTCGTCGCCTTCGCTAATGATGTCGATGACACACTAATGAATCCCACCGTCCTTAAATATGCCACTGACATAAAAATATACATGGAAATTAAACGCGCTGACCCAAATAAATCTTCACAACTACTGCAAGCTGATCTTTACGCGGTAGCCATCTGGTCAAAGGACTGGCAGCTTCATTTGAATCCCGAGAAATGTTCAATTGTCTCTTTCGGATCTCGCAATTCTGGCTCTCAACACAAACTGGATGGAAACACAAGAATCTTACTCTATGCTTTGGACCTTGGAATCCACATCTCGAAGGATCTCAAATCCTCACGGAAAACCATCCTTTGTGTAAAGATACACTGTTCTCTCTGCCATTCTGCGGACTTTTATCTCAAGAGATCCCAACATCCTAATGAACTTCTACACTTCCCTTGTTCGCCCACGCCTAGAATATGCCGTCCCAGTTGGAATCCATCATTATCCAAAGATATTGTGCTGATCGAACGTGTGCAACGGCGCTTGAACCACAACATTCATGGTTTAACCTTCATTCATTACGAAGAACGACGGAAGCATCTAAACCTGCCAGCCTTCTGATGTCGTCGACGTGTAATGGACCTCGCAGAAATCTTTTAAATTGTAAATCATCAAGCACCATGTGATCCAAATACTTTTTTCATCCAAAGTGCGTCGATCACTCGTGGATACATTCTAAAACTTTTTAACAGTCAGCCGTGTAATCGCAACAAGCAAGTACACTCAATCTTTTCTCCCAACAAATTTTAGATGACTGGAACGCATTTCCTGAAGAAATCACTAAAAGCATTTTGAATGTATAATGTTGACTTTCCTTTTGTAACATCTCATCATCCTGCCTTAGTGCTCTGTTGTACTTATTGGTGAATTTGAATAAATTTTCGCATGTTGATATTCTATGGATCTTTCAGCATTGATAAAAGTCTCATCGTATCATTTGATTGTTTCGTATCGTTTTCTGTAAATCTAGATGGAAAAAATATTTGAAGCTTGAACATGGTAGATTTTTTGTTGCGCATAAACCATCATGCAAATTTCGAATTTCATTATAATTCTGAATGGGTTATAGACTTTGGAGCAGCATCACTCATGTGCGAGAACCGAGGCGAAATAAAGGACTACATTTTAAAAACGAAGACTGAAAATTGATTGCAAACAATCTTCATTTGATCAAAGGTCTAGGCCATTCGTTCCAAAGTTGGATAAGAACCTACTATCCGTATAGAAAGCAACAAAAACTGAAAACGGCAACGAATTTTGCTGCAATGATTGCCGACTTGTTGATAGCTCCCGACATATCATCGCTTGCGGTCACATTGCAATATCAATAAAAATTGTCTTGGATGATTGTGTAGATAAAAATCAGCATGAAGTGGCAGTACAGCCTCAACTAATGAATTTAAAATATGTATGGTATGATCGCTTCGGACACTTGAGTCTCGATGCCTTCAGAAAAATTCCTATTGATGGATTAGTCTATGGATTTGAGAGATTCTGTTGACTGTATCAATGGTAAGCAGACCAGGACGCTTTTTCCTAAGCGGAGTCAAGCGACATCAGAAAGTATAATTGATCTTATTCATAGTGATGCTTGTGGTTCAATGTAAAGTATTTCACTTGATGAAGCTATCTAGTTGCAATCATTGATCACAAAAGTCGCTTTGTTATGGTATACTGCATAATTAGGGACGTGCGGATCGACAAATTTTGAGTAGAATCGAATTGAGTCGTGAATCGAATCGCAAAGAGCTTACATAGGCCTTCGTAAGCCTATTTCTATATGCGATTTACTTAGCTAGCTAGTAACCACAGCTCTCCGTTAGCCATTAAGAAAATAGGCCTACCAAATAGGACAGTATAGTCATGTAATTTAAATGGCTATTGGAAGACATCTTGGCAAACATAAAGTAATAAGCAGTCAAATGAAAGTGTCTACACTTTTCTGAGATAATCTTCTTCTTCTTCTTCAGCCGTTTTTAGTCGACTGCTGGATGAAGGCCTTTACACGATGTCGCCAACCTCGTCGGTCTTGTGCTCTGCGTATCCATGCTTTTCCTGCCACTTTAGTTAGACTGTCTTCCCAACGCGTTCTCTGTCTTCCTCTTCTTCTTTTGCCGTCCCTTGGATACCATTCCGTTACCGATTTTGTCCAATGCCCATCTTGTCTTCTTGCCACATGTCCAACCCAGCTCCATTTCAGTTTTGCTGGAGTCTCCAGGACGCCACTTACTCCTGTCTGCTGTCTAATCCATGTTATCTTCTTTTTATCTCGTCTTGTAATTTTCAACATAGCTGTTTCCATTACTCCTTGGATAACTTGAAGTTTATTTCTATTTTCCTTCATTTTCCTCCACACTTCTCATCCATATGTCAGCACAGGGAGAATGCACTGATTGAATGTTTGTCTCTTCAGGAACAGTGGTATGTCACTCTTGAATATATCTTTTGCACGATTAAATGCTTGTCATGCTTGTATATACATCTCCTACTGATTTCCTTAGCGATGTTGCTGCTCATGCTTAATAAGTGATCAAGGTAAATATATTCTTCAACCGCTTCGATCTGCACGTTGTCGACACTCACCGGTTCCGAGATAACACAGTTGTTTTTCATGATTTTCGTTTTGTCAAAATCTCTGAGATAATCAAAGTCTACTAAACTTTGTAACTGCAACCTATTTCGAATGACATATTGACGGTTGATTATGAGTTAGATAGTGGGTGTTAATTTAACATGTGACTTCTCATCAGTTTTCTTCAGCCAAAGCTTAATGACAGGGACTAGGCTTGTAAAGAAGCTCTTCAGATCTCACGCGGTGCTGGAAATGCAACCTCCATCAATCTCTCCCTTAAAAATCCCGAGCCGTGGAAAGCACAAAATTTTTACGAACTATCGCAATTTTCAGAAAACATAAATAGAAATTTTGCAACAAATTATTGATGCTATTAATGTCCGTAGTTGCTCAAAATTATGCAGGCCAAATTCAAGACAATTTATAAAATAGCCCGGTAACCTACTCGTATAGACTTCTCCGCAAATTTGAGTTTTGAACTCAAAGCAAAAGACTGTGAGCAATTTATTTTATTGCTAGCTGCTGTTGTAGCACTGAACTTGCCAGTTTGGAAATGGAAAATCAGTTAAGAAGGAAAATTCAGTGGGTGCAAGAAAGATATAATTTGAAGATTACAAGTCAACAGCAAGCCATATTGTGTACTTAAACTCATATAACTACCTACCATATGTACGATTAATTTCATTTTTGAGATGCTGATGATTCAGGATAAGAGGATCATTTACCCTCTATATATCATAGACTAATTTGAAGCAAGTGGGAGAAATTAGTCCCCACATCAAATTAATGGGTATAAATGAGCCTAAATTATAATTAAAAGAAATGAACAGAGCTATTGATTGATATGATGGTAAAGCGGATCATAAAAGCGGACCACCTAAATTCCGCTGAAATTCAATCGATTCTCATGCCTTCCGATCGTGTCGCACAGAAACGTGCCATACATCATTCGAGAGCTTGCATTCTCAGTTTTAAAATGAGCTAATGATAGACATGCACCCGTTCATATATATGCTGAGCAGTGCTCAAAATATAAAACTCACTCAACTTACAAAAACTACAATTTTTCAATAGGAAAACATGTGAGCATGATAATGACTGAGGCATGGGCAGGACGAGCAATTTCTGAGAGCTCTCCTTTGAAACACTTGCTCATAAAAATCGGTGAACTACGGCTCGTAGAAAGAAAATAGCGGCATCGTGAAGTTATCACAAAATCACGACTGTTTTGACTGAAAATGTTATATTCTCACTTTTTCATCAAAAATGTTCCTGTTGGTATCTTCAGAATCCCTGCGATGTATAGAGTGCGAAAATATAAGTTTTATTCAAATAAGTTCAATAGTTCTTTTTCAAACTTCAGCATTTTTCTCTTTGCCGCTAAAGTGCACAAACACCATGAAATGTGAACAAAGGTTCAAAATAAAACAATTAGCGAAGCATGTCTTCCTTCTCTCACAGTGACTGCAGATTGTTTACTGTTTGTTTGTGTACTTCAGGGGTGATGGGAAAAGTGTAGAAGAAGGTTGAAAAAGAACTATTGAACTTATTTGAATAAAACTTATATTTTCGCACTCTATACATCGCAGGGATTCTGAAGATACCAAACATGAACAGTTTTGATGAAAAAGTGAGAATACAACATCTTCAGTCAAAATAGTCGTGATTTTGTGATAACTTCACGATGGCACTATTTTCCTTCTACCAGCCGTAGTTCACCGATTTTGATAAGCAGTGTTTCAAAGGAGAACTCAGAAATTGCTCGTCCTGTCCATGCCTCAGTCATTATCATGCTCACATGTTTTCTTATTGAAAATTTGTAGTTTTGTAAGTTGAGTGAGTTTTATATTTTGAGCACTGCTCAGCATATACATGAACGGGTTCATGTCTATCATTACCTCATTTTAAAACTGAGAATGCAAGCTCTCGAATGATGTATGGCACGTTTCTGTGCGACACGATCGGAAGGCATGAGAATCGATTGAATTTCAGCGGAATTTGGGTGCGCCGTTTTCTATGATCAGCTCTGCATAATTTGAATGATTGAAATGATCAACATCAGCAGCTTGACAGAGCACCACAACGTCTGTATAATGTCATGATGAGAAGCAAGCTAAATCCAGCAATTTTATCGCTCTTGTCATGTTGCTGAAGTCAAAAGTCGAGAAGAAAACGTGAATTTGGAAAAGTATAGGTCAAAAATATGTATATTTTACATCCAACAGAATTCTTGTCGATTTACTACATAGCTGATGACATTATACATAGAACCGGCATATTGGAAAAACTCTACAATTGGAAATAATAATCATCTGCTTAGCAACAAGATAAATAACTATTTCAAATATTAAATAGATATCATGAAAATGCAAGTCTAGGAAGACTGCGTTGTGAATCGAGCTTCCTTTGAAATGAATTCGAAAATCGAAGGAGGAAAAAGGAGCTTTCTCCAGTTTGTAATGACGTTGAATGCGGTCGGACAGTCAGCAGTTAACGTCTGAGCGATTGGGAATTTCAAAGCCCGATATGGCTTATCCAGTCATCAATTTGTAGAACTCTGAAAGGAAATATAATTCACTAATTAAAAAGTTGTCCTAAAGCGGAAATACTCATTTGTCTTAGTCACTGAGTAAGTCTGTTATTCGTACATGCGTGAATTTAGCATCTCTTAGTGCTTCGATAGCTCAGTCGGTTATTGGACGCACTTCGGTACAAAGATGCAGAAGGTCGAGTCTGTCCTCCTCGGGAGGTTCAACCGCTGACACTTTCGGTAATCAACCCTAACTTCGTCAGTGCATAGAGACTGATCCACTCATTAGTCTGGTTTCGTGCCTTAGAGATGGCAAGGTTTGATTCGAAAATTCAATAATTAACATTATTCATATTTTGATTCTGTTTTGAATTGCGTCACGTATCACATTCTCTAACTTCACGACGTTCCACATTCTGATTAAATAGGCTATAAAATAAGTCCAAACGGGCCAGTGAGTCCAATTGATTTCATTTTGAAAAAAATTATGTCATATGTTAATCATTAACCTACATGCCAAACAAATGTTGTGGCCAACACGGTTACCTCTGCCTCCTTTGGAAGCAACCGTGTTGGCCACGACATCGGTTGTGCCTGGAGGCATGTTTTGTCTTGACTTTTTCGTGAATTGTTTCTTTTCTCCTTATAATTTATCCATTTCAGTATTTCTACTTTTGTATCTTTATTCAGTACAAGTAGTTTTAATTATCAAGATAAACTTCAGTATCGTAATTATTTTCAATTTCACTACAACAACAGAAAGATGGGACTTCCTCCGAATACAAATAAATTCAGCAATCCCTTATTTTCAACAATACCAAATTAAGGAAACAGCTGTCCGTGGAAACTTGTCATTAATGACAATAGTTAGTCTGACAGTACTTGTTTGTCTCCTCCGAAATAGAATCGCGTCACGCATTCTGCCTTGGAGAACAATTATATGGCATCAGCCTTCACCAACGTTTCTTTTGTACAGGTATGGCACGTGTGTATAAAGTATTTGTCTAGCCTTACCTAAACCGAACTGAACCGATAGCATGTTGGCTCGGTCTGAAATAATCTGTTCATGGCACAGTTCGGATTCATTTCTTTGAGCCGATTGGAGCCGCGTCTCCTCGCCTCGGCTTGGCTTAAAATATTGTCATTGGGAGTCGGCGGAAAGGGCATCCGGACTAAAATCGTCACGCACTAAGTCATGACACTTTCTGAATAAATCAGAACCCCAAAGCCTCATGTGATGGACCGGTGACGTCAAATCTTCATTTTTTTACTTCTTTTTTTCCAATCATTTCATCGGCATATTGAGCAATAATAAATAATGGCAATTGTGGGCACAGTATGGGTCTTAGACCTTTGCATCGGTATCAGTTTAGTACAATGGTGGGCAATGCGTGACCCGCCACCGATTCTCATATTCAAGGTGGCCCGCGGAAATTATTTGAATCGGCAAGGTGGAAATGGCCCACTCCGACATTGACCCTCAAAGGTTACTTCTAACCTTGAGTTTGATCTTCTTTAGAATTTGCAGAAGCATTAATTAATGATTTATTGAGCAACATGATGGCACAAAAATGTTCATTCAAATGCAAATGCACAGTTTGCAATGAATGCCTTCTCAGCATGAAGGTAAGTGACAAAGCCATCAACTGCGTGAGTGCTAAGTCACACGGTGTTCAATAACTTGTTGAAAATGTTTCACCACGCAATAATCAACATTGCAATTAGCCTATAAATACATAAGGTAGGCTACGCATGAAGGAATTCAACCGCATGAAGATAGGTAATTTTTATAAGCCAACTTATCTTTCAAGTATTCTTTCTTGATTTTATCTGTATACTGCACCAATTTTGTACTAGATTGGTACTTGCACCAATTTTGTACTAGATTGGTACTTGCATCAATTTTGTACTAGATTGGTACTATCGCCCGAGTATCGCTAGGGGAGCCTTTACATGGTTTTCGATAACCGCTTATGTTTGGGTGACATAGGTATATGCATACTTAGGTGCATGTAGTTTAACCAGTTTTTATTTATGTTATTTTACATTGTACGCATGTAGGCGGATAGATGCACTATATACCGTCATTTAGATTTACCGTTATTTCAGACAGGCATTTTTCGATGAAATTAAGTAATATCGTTAAATTACCAATAAGCTCATATTAGGCCTACCATCATTTAATAACGCAAAAAACCCTCCGTAATTAGTTTGGCCTATTCATATTTCATTATTCATATAGATTTTAGAATGTAAAGTACAGTTCCTTAAAAGACACCAGCCTAGTTGGATACAATGCTGCTGTATACATTTGCAAATACAATTATGCCATGTGCTACCATTATACAGCACAGCAGTCATTAAAATTACGCTCAAAGGTACTCAATAAATGAATTTTGAACATACATATTTCTGCTTTTTGAAATTGGTGGCCCGCGAGCCCTCTCGCGGACCACTACTTGTGGCCCTCTATCCCAAATTGGTTGCCCACCACTGGTTTAGTAGCATATAAGCAAAATCCATTCTAAGCAATTTCCCTTACATGAACTCAATTATACAAGCTTTGATATTCATGCCAATGTTGTAGTAATGTGGCAGGCTAGAGGCTCTTTATAGCTTACCAAGGACTATTATCTTTACGCCTTCTCTCACAAAGTAGCCTGCCCTTTTGATAAGCAATCTTCTCCAAATTTAATTGTTTAGTAGATGATTGTTGGAGAAAACGGTAAGTAAAAGGTAGCTCAAGAAATCTGGTAGGATAATAGGCGTAACAGGTAATGTAACCTAATTGGTAGAAGCACAACTATGTAATAGAATCGCAATCATGCAACCAGGACATCTCAGAAGATTGCAATGATGCCGTTGCTAAATGAATCAAAGGTGTAACGGCAAATTTTAATGCATATTTCCTAAGCAATTCATTGAAGACACATTCGTCTGTATATGCAGTAAAGGCTCCATATTTTGAAAGCAACGGTTAGCAGCATTTAATTTTGAATTCTATCATTTGCAAACAAGTTATGTATAGTAGACCTATTCGGTTAAATAATAGTCATGCTTTGCCTAAGATTATGATGATTCGTAGGCTCGGTTCTGCTACAAGAACGGCTCAGCTGGGCTTGAATATTTCCAAAATGCATCGAATACGGATCATGCGAGTTGCGGTCGGGAAGATAGGATTTCGACATCATCTTGGACTGAATTTGCATCATTATGCAAATCATTAAATGCTGATTATGCGGCTCCAAAAAGAAATTTTTGAAATGTTAAGGTTTTTATTTTTTGCTCTTGCTTCGCTGTCGTTTTGCCTTTTTTATTCTAGAACTTGACATCGCATAATATCCATTGAACTGAGCGTGTATAAATAGCATGTGAAATGGATGAATTTGGCTGAGGAAACTTACATGTGATAATTGGGTTTCACTAAAGCGAATTAGCATGACAAAGATATGAACATGGGTATGAATGTGTTCGGTAAAACCTGTATTAGATGGATCGACAACCTCAGAAGCTGTTGTGATGCATGACATGGAAAATCTGTATATTCTCGATAAATTACTATTCGCAAGTTTACTTATATCAATCTATTTCCATTTGCCGACAGCAACTCAATGTCTTGGATTATTTCTAAACCTTTGTATCCGCCTCTCTATCAGGCAACGAAGAGCATTATTATTACTGGTTCATTTGTGTACATCTGCTGGTATACCATATGTCTTACTCATCAATTATTGGGACGTCAACAAGTGTTTAAAAACACTGCGCATTATAGAAGCATGTTTTGAAAGCAAGGTACATGTACCAGTATGTAAAACAAGCACAGTATTAAAACTTTCATTGAAAACAAGCTTTGAGAAATTTCAAAAATATAATCATAAAGCCAGTGACAAAACCTGGTTTCACAAGCAATTTGAAACACTGTGTTCCCAGGTATTCAATTGATATTGGAAATTAGAAAAATGCAGAGCATGCGGCGATTGTGTCTTAATGTGCATTTCAGGTAATGAACATTGTTGCCAATACTGTGTGAATAAATATATCCCATAATCTATTCTATAGAACTTTTATTTGCCGGCAGAAGTATTGTTGCCTTTCGTATCATGCAGATAATGAAACGTAAGAGTTATCATCAGTAAATTAATCAACATTGTGAATGTTCGCTGTTGCTCATAACATGCCGTAATCTGTCGATTTACGTATTGACTCTTGAGATTCACAAGAATGTCATTTTCGTAAATTCTTCTTGTATTCGTCAGATACAAAAGAAGTATAGAACTCAATGTCATTTTACCTTCATGTGCGTTACGTGCGTGAGGCGGAAACAACTGAGATAGTCAGTGGTGATCAACATTTTCACCAGTGCAGAAAATTTACAGAAAGAGAAGCAATTTTTTAAATGAAAGTTAGCCAACTTGAGGCATCATGAGAAAGTCAGTTTAGATAAAATTTATGGTTGTAGCACTTGTTAGACTTTTATTCACTTATTTTTCTCTTGTCACTTACACGTATTTATACCGGTGCTATTCCTAAGTTCTTGAGAAGACGCATCTTCATGTAGTTGGGATGGCACTATACATTCCTTGATTTTCATCGAAGATTTCTACCATTTCCATGTTGTTAACAATAGCATCAAATTGTCAGACATTCAAATGGCAAATATCAATTTATTCGACTCTACTGTTTTATAGCAATTTTTAGTTATGGTACGGCTGCTTATATCGAGATAGCTCATTTTTTGCGTAGCTGCTTCCATTGATTTGCACTCTTTAAAACTTTGGTATATTTATTGTGGAAGATACAATACAAATCAGAAGGGATCAACGACTATGCATGCACATTGCACACCTTCAGTAATAAATATGCATGAACTCTCTGACGTAAGAATTTAAATTTATTTATTGAGAATATTTTACTTTGTTATTTATCAGAGCATCATAAGGCGTCGTCAATGTCTTGCTGAACAACAACATCCGATAGAAATTGCAAGACTTTGAGAAACATCAGCTCAGGAACGGCAGAATTTTAGTTCTGTTCAGTTCAATGGTGTAGTAGAAAATCTCGTTCGCTCAATTCACTCGTTCATCTATGAACGGCTGGAAACCTCGTTAACTCACTCAAAGGTTCGAATACACTGACGTGTTTAGCAGAAAACCTGCTTTCAATTCGTTGATTTTCAGAGTAGCTGATTTTAGTTGACCTACTCAACTTACCGTCAAAGTCGACGAAACCGGAACTGTCAGTGTCAGTGTCTCGGATCATTTCCTCAATCTCTTCTTCCGTCAGATCATCTCCAAGACTTCTCAGGATCCACCTAGAAAGGTAGATAAGCCAGGATGGTAACTGATGAATTTCTTCAGACTCTGCCAGAAATATCCTTTCACACTAAGACAACAGGGACCAGAGTATGGTACAATATATTGCGAAACATTTTGAACGCCTGTGACATCATACTAAAACACATTCATTTCATAATTATTATATACGGCTGGTAGGACTCGAACCTACAGCCCTAGCTTATTAAGAACTGTGTAGATCACATGAACCCATATGTCATTCTTTCAGATGCGCAATTAGCATCATATTAACTTCATTTCTATGGAAATTCATTACATATTACTTTTGACAAACTACTGACATGCTGAATCAACTAGTGTTTCTGCAATAATTATTAGATGAGGCTTTTGCAAATACAGTTAAAATAGAATAATTAAATGATGAATTGCATATTTAATCGAGTACACCGACAATAAAGTATCCACCCGAGTAATACCCGACAACTGGTATCGAACGAATATCGAGCAGCTATTTCATAGACAGAGTTTACAGCTTCCGATATCGAAGCAATGAGAGTAGGATGCAACTCATAAGCAAAAAATGAGGTGCTTCGCGTTATAATCTGCTCTGCAATAAGTAACGAGGGTAACATTTTCTGGAATCAGATCTAAATTATATGAAAGCATGCAAGGAAAATTCTAATAGTGGTTAAGAATTATAATCAAAAATACATAGGCCTATTTTGATTATATGCTCTAGCAAAAATTTTTGCAAGTAACTTTCATATCATTTTTTATGATAGCTCAAGTGAGATACACAGGTACTTTAAAACTAAGTCAAAACAGAAATTATAAAGATATCCATTCAATTAAAACAAAACATGATAAAAAATATATTGCAAAACCAGAAAGCATCAGGGAATGTTGAGCTATTCAAGGCAATGTCACTGCTATCCACAAATTACTGCAGATTTATGGGTGTACAGTGCCTAATAAAATCACATTAGGGAATGCAATGCCGGTATTCCCCATTAATATCGCATTACATCTCTGCTAAGATTCAAGCTGGAAAAATATTGAGATATCAAGGCTTGTAGCTTCTATGAGACTTCATTAAGTTTACACCTGCATCTCTGCTGTGGAGATTTAGACTGATTTAAAGATATAAACCATGGCTTCTATAAGAATCTATTTGCCTCTCTTTTTCCGAGGGTGAAATTAAGTAGCTTTCTGATATACTTTTTCCGGTCAGTCATTCAAAGTCAGGCTGACAGAGTATCACAACATCGGCATCAGAAATTCACCACGAGACTCCGAAATTATGTATCCCGGGTCACGAGAATTGAGATTTCGTGGCCTAAAATGATTTGTCATATTTGCTACCGAAAGATCTCATCTAGCCACCTTTTTTCTCAACATCAGGAAATGCAACGGTTATTTTATGACAAACCCGTGATTCTCATAAATCTTCATTTTCATTATGTAAAAGTTTAAAGTCCACAATTACCCAATGCTGAGATCCATAATTAGAGAAATACTTTATTATATTGCACGCTTGAAATCGTTTTAGTTCCATACTAGCTGTGACTATTTAGATATAACAGAGTGAGTGAATGATAATTGAAGTAGGCCTAATGCAGTCAAAATTCATACATTGGTCGAAATTGATACATTGATGCACAAGTGCAACGATGAGCACAACCATAGTACGATCTATGGATTTACTGTTATTCGAGGAAATTTCCACTTTCAGAAAACTGCCTAAAATGCAACTTTGACTTAATACATGAGGATACATAGCCTCTCAAGGAAATCTGTCTGAACGACATGTATACCTTTGCTGATTCTTTGCGGTATTTTGTGCATTAGGCAGAGAGCATGACGTAGCCTATGCTTTAAAGGATAGACATGTTAAAGAAGAACATTTTCTTGACATTCCTTCCCACTAGAAAAGAGGAATAAGATAGGAAAGTTCAAAACAGATAGAAACTATTGGAGGCACCAGCACTATCAAAGCGTAAGGAATCCAAGTGGCTGCAAAGAAAAGGCTATCTGAAACCAGTAAACTTCCTGTTTCAAATGATGGTCCTGTCTGAAACATATTGTCTGACAAATACACAGGATGAGAACTGGAGATGATGCAGCATGCAACTAGCCAATGAAAAATATGTAAAAATGTGAAAAATAGGTAAAAAATATGAAAAATAGTTAAAAACAGAAGAACTAGGTTTGAAGATATACCGGTACCTGCTGTTAAAGAATCTCCGTAATATGGAACGGGAGCGGCCACGTGGGGAAGACAAGGATTTCGGGATAGAAAAATTAAAAAAAATAATTAAAATATTGAAATAGCAGGTGACATGCAGGTCTAACACCCATAAGGATGATATCTAAAAGTAGTATTTGTAATGATTCGATTAATTCATTTTTATAACTTTATTAATATTTTATGCAAAAAGTGAACCTCATTTTATTCTTCACAGAAACAGAACAAGATACTATTACTTCTATCCTTACATCAACGCCAAACGATTTAGAAACACAGACATTCAAAAATGTTTGCTAACTGCTAATAATAATTGCGAGCAGGAAGAATTATTCCCAAGCATCTCAGTCCCGGGATCAAGTCATATCGAAGGCTTGCAGTTTGAATTACATCTGTTATTTAGGTGAACAATTTTCTCGATAGGAATATCAATTACGAGATTAAGCATTTCGTTATAATTCAATATTGGCAATTTTCAAATTCAACAAATACATGCAAGTTATTTACAAGCAGTGATTCCAACAAATGACAAGAAATTTAAATCTCGATTATTAATCGGAAACTTATCATTACTGGAACTTAATCATTATTGAAAACTTAACATTGATTATTAGGTTGAAGCGTGAAGAGCAGATATCTGTTGCGTGTGAATTTATGGCAGCTTTATCTTCATTTGAGATTGGCATAGCATTGATGATTTCCGAAGTAAATCCCAACACGAAAAATAATGGTCGCATGAGTGCCGCTTGTCCGACAGAATCTCAGAATATTTAACAAAGAAGTGGATCTTGAATACTGGTGTTCGTCTTAGATCAATGTGATCCTAAAAGTGTTATTACTCGCCATGAAATGCTTTCGATAAAAGTCGGCTACCATCCACCTACTTTTCAGTCATCTACAGTAGTCAAAGCTCTCGCCAATTGAAGATATTGGAATTTCATGCCATTTAAAGTTCAATTCCATCTTTCCAAAAGGGCACATTCAGAATTGCGCATTCCGAGGTAGTTTACTTATTCATGTAGCAGATCGTTTCACACCACTCACTCTCACTTTCTAAATGTCCATCAGCTTATTGTTCCGACTTCATTTCATCCAGCGGCGTTGTCCACCGACCGACGTGAGCCGGCGAACTCATGAACTCATTACCATTACGTTTTTATTTTATCTTCATAACTTCTATTCAAAGTAACAAAATACAACATTCTTTTCCGCATTGGGATTTATCTCGAGCGTCATCAGTTTTTATCTTTATCAGCTTTCCTTTTCTACATGGGATTGACGGAATTTGGTTAAATTCGCTATCGGGGGATCTCGGGATTGTATTCCTATCTCACTGGGTAACAACTTAATCGCCTACAGATAAATAATTTACAGGAGACCTTGACGAGATCTACACGTAAGCAAAGTCCACTCAATTAGCAGAGCACTAAGAAAATGATATGAAGTGTCAGAATAATCTCCTTTTATGGCTTTAGGCAGGTGCTCTCACCTCAGATCTTCCACGTCAATTTCTCCTTTTCGATTTTTGTCCAGGACTCGGAAGGCTTCTCGGAGGTCTCTCTCATCGGCATCGTCCTTCAGCTTCTTGCCGAAAAGGATGAGAAAGCCTTCTTGGTCGATGAATCCAGTGGCTGAAATTACGCACTTAAGTAATTAACACAGAAACATAAAAAAAACTGTGAAAGTGATGAAGTTATGTTCAGCAATTTTGAGTCACACATAACCAAAAGTAGGCATATTCAACTTGAAATTAAAATCGCTTACACTGTAAACCGCAAATATCCGTTAAAATTAACAGCTAAAATTAGTTTCACGGTTTTTTACAGTCTGTTTTATCTGATATGACCGAATTTTAGCTGTTACGTCATCACTCATCATGTTGTGACGTCATCATTTTAACAGATATTTGCGGATATTTTCTGTGAAGCTTGACGGTTATTTTAGCTGTTCTTTAACGGTGTACAGTCTACAATGTAGGCTTTCAACATGACAGCCGACGATTCTATCACCATTGAAGTTAAAGTACGTGCAGCTAACCGGGCTTCGTTTTCAGGCAGATTCCTCTAGTAATCTGCGGACTCATTTTAAGGTATACAATTAGGGGTCGCATTACCGGGGTATTTTTGGAAAACCGGTAATTCGGTAATGAAGAAAAATCACAATTACCGGTATTACCGGTTTCGGTAATACCGGTAATGCGACCCCTATATACAATACACTTTGCAGCTGCGTTTTTCGTTTTGATCACTCAATGAATGATGTCTCGTTTCATTGATTATATGAATGAATTACGAGAACCAAGCTGCAATCTTTGTGTGTACATAGCCATGAACGTCACACATTCTGCATCAGAATATTGCCACGTAAACAATCCATTATTTATTTACTTTCACATTTTTACAAGTAAGTGAGAATGAATTTTTGGCCTCAGTCTCAGACCCGACCGGCCTGTTATCAACCGATCCCTTAAGAAAGTATGTAACATATCACTTGACGCTAATCTAATGAATGATTCGCATATCTCTTTTCACAAAATAGCTTCATCACTTTCGCTTGATATACCGATGTAAGCCTAATACTTGCTCTTAGTAAGTTATGCATAAGAAATAAATCAAAAAATAACTGTAACCTAGTGTAACTTGAATAGACCTTGCAACTTATGGATCTTGTGAATTCAGCTGTAATAAAATAGCAAAGTTACAAGCATCCTCAAACAAACTTCGCAATCCGGTTTGTGACAGGGTTTGTTATGAGGATTTGTCAAATTTACAATTCAATTACCTCCTTCCAAGTCCAAAAGTGATATGCCTCACACAACTGACATAGATGCAAATGTCATTGATTAAACGAAGGTAGAGTGACAATTGTTCATAACTGATTATTCCAAATGAAACATTAGCTGAGAAAATACCAGTCAAAAGATACATATGGGAAAGGAGACCTTACCCTCTTCGTCCATCAGATCAGCCCATTCTTTCAGAGTGTCGTCTCTGACAGTGAGGTTCAAGGCAGAGAATGCGGGACCAAGGTCAGTACTGGAAATCTTATTCTGATTTCGTTTGTCGTATTTTTTGAACACATCCCTCGCAACTGAAAGAAACAAATGTGGCTGTGTTGTATCTGAAGCTTGACACACAGACGGTTGCGTACCAACAATATTATAAGTGAAATCATAGTTCCATCCTTTATTAGCGCTTGGCATTCATGATTTATGGATTGATAGAATTGAATAGAAATTGCGAATGAGATTTCATTGAGACCAACGTAGTCGATTAATCGGCAGCGTTGATGTTCCATTTTGAGGAACCCGCGGAAAAGTGATGGATATTCAATGAAGTTTATCGCAATTTATTTCAAGGGCTTTCAATCGCTACACGCGACCATCATTACGAATTTTCTGATTGTTGCATTTATACAGTTGAAGAGAATTCGTAGGTGTTCGCCACAACACCTCATAACAGATGTATGCGCTCGAGGATGCAGCAGATATGGAATTTCTACTCATACAACGTTGGTAATACAAAAATTTGGGCAAGAGGCCTAAAATATTTGATTGAATTATGCAGGCTATATACTTTACTTTATATACTTTATTTGCAGGCTGAATGCTCAGACAACCATATTCAAGCATACTGTATTTATGTCGTGGATTACATTACTTTGTTCAATGTCGCTCAATGGTAACATTTTCAAAGCAGTATATATACTGCTTTGAAATGTTACCATTGAGCTACATATAGCACATATATGTGCCATTTACTTCATAACATTAGTCTCCTTCAAATTTCTAGAATGTTCAAAATTATTTCTTAATCCCTTCATGCATATTGTACTCTCTTGAGAACATTTTGGCCCACAAAAATTGTAACCAAAAGAAAGAGGAGATCAATGCGCTTCTAATGGCACCTCTTCTGACTTCTAATGGCACCTTCGTGCAATCCCTAGAACGCCCGCAAATTGCATTTGAAGAAAATTTTCATTTTTCAAAAAAAATTTGAAAATAATTTGTGCATCAAAGGGTTAAATCATGTAGACATGTGCATTGCACTTTTTATCACAACTCATGAATTTTTGAATTTAAAATTCAAAAATTTAAAAAAATTAAAAATTTTGAAATTAAATTTTTGAAAACTAAAATATGATTTCATGTATATTTGTTCTATCGACATGCAAATACACCTAGTACTCATGCATGGCAATGTGTGTCACGTAAAAATGATGATCCTCTTAGAATCGAAGTATATCTGGATTAAATTTTGAAGCACAATCAACCGAGGTAGCAAAGCTACGTTGTCTGATCATTGCATGTACTTGATCTGTAGGCTAAAAGTTCAGAAGAATAATCTGAAAGAATCTGTAAAGCGGTCATGTAAAATTACGTGACTAGAAGTGTGATGTAAAGATTGCAGATTTTCTTGCAGTGAACCACATTGATTTAGATGATTTAAAGTGATTCCCGCGCGCATGTTCAGGAAGTGCATTCACTTAAACAAATTGCTTGAGATTGAAAAAACTTTCATCAATATTTATTGAAAAAAAAACAATCAAAAATACTTAAACTACTTGAAAAGCATCACTATTTAGTAATTTCAGAATATTTCTTATGATTTAATTAATGTCTAATTATTTTACCTCGAAGTTGATCTTCTGTCACAGTTATATCTTCGATTACGAGAGCCTGTAAGAAAAAGAGGTCAGAATTAGGTCAACATTCAACTACTTCCACTCTAGGTTGGGCAGTGCACTTTCATCTCTACAACTTGTACAGCTGTTCGAACGCCGTAATTGTAAGGGGAAACAGTCTGAAGTTGCGTTGAAAGGTTGGTAGGCTGATAAACAGAGAAAGATGAGTCACCGAACGAGGGATTGATCGCAATCTAGGACTGCAGATTGCGTGCACATGGACATGTTTGTAGAAGCAATATTTTTTCGTTGCTGGCATTGATCGAAACAGCCTTATCTACTACCAACACAACATACCAGAGCGAATCGATCTGGAAACAAAACCCGATCTGAATTATTCGTTTTTCATTACGATACCTGAAGTGCTGTTTTGTCAATTAAATTCATATGGGAAAGACACTTATAAAAGTTATCCAGGGCTAGTGATTTTATACTAGTAGATTTTTCGAATGGATGGATGACAAACCAAAGTTGGATGCGAGTCAGAGATTTACTCATTACCGCTGTTAGTAAGCCAAAAACACGGCTCATAAAGGAATTAGTCCATACAATTTTAATACCCATTTCCTCCTGATTTTCAGCCTACTCTCGATTTTCTACTCTTATTGAAAGTATTATATTTTATTTACTTAAAAGTCATGTGCATTTATTACTACTTGTTCTTCGGATAGATGTCTTCTAGTGGACAGTGATACATTGTTTCTTCGTATGTGTGATCATGAGAGAAGTCATACGCTGCTCTTTAGAATGACAAATAGATATCAGACAGTAGAGTGAATCAAAGATTTTATCAAACTAAAGTATTTTATAGTAGATATTTCTACAATTATTTTTTTGTTGTTGTTTATAATTTGAAATTATTGAAATAATGTTATTTTTTCAGTCTTTCTACGCACAAAAATTAGTTTAATAGTATAATAATCTACGAATCTATCCTCGTCACAGATTTAATATACTCGTACCCTGCGGGAACTCGCATGTCAAATCTATGACTCGGACTTTCTAAATACGTAAAGTAAAATATCAGTGCTTTATCATGATATATTTCACGATCAATAATGTGTATAGTACATTAAGCGTTTAATGTATTGCAGACATTAAATTAATGTTATAGAAATGTAGATTTTCAAAGAAATCGTCAGCTCTTTAACTAGCTAGAATGTATCCAGGAAAAGAGGATAAAGTACAGGGATGAATGAAATAAATATTTGTGAATTTGATGCTGCATCTGTCTACAATACAGACTGACAATGATAATCTATATGAAATTCATGCAGGTTGCTTATATCACGAGATTTCCATGGCCATTTCATAACTCAAGATCATGAGTAAAAGTAATCTGAATTTGCTGGTCGAAAACGATTTCACATTGTAAGCCCATCCTGCAACCACGGTAGAAGCCCATAGCCTTAGATTTTGTGCCAAATTTATTCACACTCAGATATTTTGGAAGATCATCTTTATCCATTACACAGCTTCTTGCGAAACAATGAATCTCGATCTGAGATTAGCGATGTGAGAGCGACCAGGGATGTGGAACACAAGCCGTAGTCATTCTAAAATATAGCGGCGGTGGTTCCGGACAATATTGATAATGGATGAGTAGATTTTATAACGAATCACCAAAATTATGACACATCTTGGAACACTACATTGCTTGTATGTCAGACTTAGTCTGTTAGACTTTTGCTTGTCTGTCATTTTGTCTCGATAAATTGTTAGAACATTATCAGGATTCATTATTATTAAAATGCGTTCCATTTTGTTCTTTTCTTCTTATTGAACCAAGTGATTGGCCTTCAAAAAGCCCGGATTTAAACGTCATGGACTTCTGTATGTGGAGTATTTTATTGTCTCATCTTCAGCGACAGCGTGGACAGATAGCTGACATTGAAATGCTTAAAGATGCTTTGACAGAAGCGTGGAATGGAATACCCGACAGAACCATTCACTCAGCCACTTCCGTATGGATACAACGTTTGAAGCGCTGTGTCAAAGTCAGTGACTCTCATTTTGAATATTATTGATATTTCCGAGTCTTCATTATTGTTTTTGTAATACACAAATCATTAATTTGAAATTTCCTGGTTTTTTACTGAACACCCTGTAGTTGTCAATGTTAGAAGGAGTATGAAATCTATGCGTGGTAAATTTAGATACTTGGAGAAAATATTATTTCAAGAAATGTATTTTGATAACTATAATTAGTAATAAATATTACTATAATATGAGAAAGAGAGAAAGAGAGAGAGAGATATCATCAATGGAAAGAATATGCAGATATCGTCCCTATTGCAGCCACTCGGTAAAATTTGACAATACACGCGCAGGCTACAATCATCATAAAGGTGCATAAAGACATTGATAAGAGAGCAATAGCGATCGTCTCAACCAATGAGAGACCAGAATTAGAATATTCTAAATGCATGTTGAAGAGATAGCAACTAGCGTGGAATTTGATAATTTTAGGCATTCTTTAGTACTGCTAGGGGTTGGTGATAGCAAAGTGAATAGCATAATCACATAATATCACATAATTAGATTGTTTAAGTGCATCACTTTGCTAGAAGTGCAAACTGATTCAAAGCAATGGCACATGCAGGAACTTACTAAGTGGGCAAAAAGAAATTTTTAATACCTTGCAGAGATAGGAAAAATAGTCGTGTGCCGCTTGCGGATTGCTGTGAATTCCTTCAAAATGCTCCGATCGTCACGATTCCTTCAGCTTCGAAGAATTCAAATCATTGCGCAAAGGTTTTCTCGATAATGTTGGGCCCTCTGATCATTATCTAAAACGCTCACAAACTTCTCTGTAGAACTTGACATCGACTGCGTCTCTTTGTTGTGTGATCCGGTTGATAACAGTCACTGAAGCTTCGCACAATTTGGCGTATTTAACATGGAACTGGCTTCTTATTGTTCGATTGTTATGGTGATATGTGCCATTTTATTAACGTTATATGTTCCCATGTTTCCTTTCTAGTCAAACAGAAGAAGAGACGACCTGTCTAATTCTGTGGGTGTAACTATTAACATCGAATCATTCATGCACACCTGGTTGAATACATTTATAGGTTAGATGCATAAGCTATGATTTAGTAATTTTCAGAAACTCTAAATTCTTTAGGCTACCTGAGAATTGTGAGTGTATTGGAAATTTTGTCATAGCAAAATGAAATCAGGAAACCCCGAAAAATGATCAATTGTGTATCGGTAATTTATTTCAATCTTATCGGTAAATTTCCGGTAATTTACCACTGGTAATTTACCGGTAATTTACCACACTTCAAACACTATATAGAACCACTCTCAGTTCATGCAATGATTTTTGTTGCTGTTTACTTGAAGATCGGAGATGGTTTAATTTTCGTACGATTTACATGTACAGCCCTCAACATAGTGAACTTTATAGCAGGGATGCGAAGTCGGAGTCGCGGAGTCCTATCTTTTTTGCTGGAGTCGGAGTCGGAGCCCTATCAAATGATTGGACTCCAGACTCCGGCCTATAACTAGACCCGAAATATAATGCAAACTAATTATTTATCCTCGTGCATTGCTGTCACTGTCTTGATATCAACTTTCTCCGTCAAACAAAGGTACAGAGACACTGTTGCATGCAAAGTTTGTAATAGTTGAGAGAATCAACCGTGATAGTGAAAAAGGATTGTCTTTTCACTCGGTGATTTAGTAGAGAAGACAAGCCTTCCTAGCCTCGATCACACCTACGCGCCAAAGGTCACATCAGAGACAAAAATGAAATACTGGTTTGTTTGAGAACATTACCTCTTCCCCTCACGTTAATCGTGTGTGATGGTTCCTCCAAAGCGCATATTAAAATCGAAAGTGTAATCATATTTTTTGGAGAGGGATGGGGATTTTTGTGCCTGGTAGAGACTGGAGAAAAACTGTGTGAAGCACACATCAACGAGATGGGAGGAGGCGGGTCTTATGCATCGAACTTAAAGCGACATTTGATAAACTTTCATCGAAAATGATTGATAATTGATCACTAAAGATAGGTTCAGGTAAGCCTATAATGATCTATGATGTAGGCTACCAGCTTTTATAAAAAAAAACTAGGCTGTATATACTTGCCACTCGGAGTCAGAGTCCTATCAAAATGATAGGACTCCGCATCCCTGCTTTAAAGGACCAGTGAGAGAAGTTCAACATGAGATATTCAAGTAAGACCATAACCAAAAATCTGCAGGAGTGAGCTCCTTGGTTCAATAGCTCCTCTTCGACCAATCCATCTACCTGGTATATTGAGATTTCGACGTGCTCCAATGCTGAACTGAGGAGGAGCTCCATCCTGTTGGTATTACCGCATTTTTCGATTACTACTGCTCATGTATGGGATTACTTTTTCGTTGAAAATAGAGCAATATCTTTGAGATGTCACTGTTTGTAGTGAGATATCGAATGCCACGACTCCGTGATAACTAATTGCCATCCAAACAGTCAATGATTGTGTTTTCACGGGCGTTTAGATGATTTCGTGGGGCTTCTGTTGATCCCAAAAGTGAATGTTGTTCTTATTAACAGCACCATGTAGCTCGAAAAGACACTCGTCAGAGAACACCAGCTTCCTCAAAAAAGATGGATAATTGTCACAGAACTCCAAAATTGTTTCACAAAATTCGTGTCGTCTGTCCTCGTCGCCATCGTATAAAAATTGACAGTATCTTGGTTTGAAAGGGTGAAAGTTTTCTTGTTGAAGGATTCTTCCAACAGAGTTTTTCGAGATATTCAGTGACGATGCAACGGAGCGAATGGATGTAGTTGGGTTTTCTCGAAAATTTCGGACGATGTTTTCTTTATTTTCTTCACTTGATGCAGTGCAGGGTCGACCTGATGATGAGCGGCGTTGAACGTGGCTACCAGTTTCTAACAACTTCGTGCTCCAGGGTTTTATGTGATTCTCAGATGGAGGTTCTTTGCCGTATTTTTGTTTAAACATGCGCCAGCTCTCTTGGTTATTATGTGACAGCGACCACGCTACTGCATAAGGTTTTCTTCAATGGTGAATAGCTCGACGTTCTCAATGATGTTCACGCGTGAGGCAGACAGACACACGTAGTAGAAATGACCAAGATTAGCAATGCTCAGATATGTGGATCAGAATGTGAGATAGTTATGTTCGAACAAGAGACAATAATACAAATCAGTTTTCGCCCTTAAATGATATAGCTGTGAAATCTATATTTGAAAACTAGCGTTAAATCATAGATTTTTCAATAGAACAAGATGAAATTTTAAAGAAAAAACATTTGGGACACCCTGTATATTAGGTAGAATTAGGCGACCCAGGTACCTCATGTGAAATATGCAAATGTCTACACTTTTGGAGAAATCTGCGCGGATTTAACTGATCATAATAGCAGTACAGAAGGAATAATTAGTATTTTACAAATCCTAAGTGTCGTGTCAACCTTGGAGAGGTAATATCGTTTGTCTAGCAATTCGATGGGTTGCTATTGCTTTATTGCTCATTCTTATTAACAAGAGTATTTTATTAAGCGTAATAACATCACAGAACCTGCCACTGAAAGAGCAAAAGATCATAATTAAAGACATCATAATTAACTTTAAAAGATGTCAATGGGTCAATACTGTTATTCAGATTCAGGAAATTAAACATAAATTTAGTGAATCATAAAGTGATGCTGATGAAAATTGAAAAGGTCAGCCAAGAAGCACAATAGGATCTCAACTTTTCCATAACACTTGCATTATGATGTGGTTCATGAAATTTCCTGATAATCAGCTCAATTTCCGTTGAGTTAAGTTACATGCTAGTAAATGTTCATTCCTTTTGATATCAAATAAGTTTCATACTACTTATTAGTGGTTTCACGTCGCCAGTATATAATCAAAGGATTATTTTCCAAAAATTTAGCTTCTTAAAAAGTTATCAAATATTTTTTCGACAGCATGAACACAATCTCCGCAAAAAGCTGCATCTTTTGATATGAAAATTTTCACTGTATACTGAGATTTCCTGGAGTCGACACTATCTAATATATATATACTTACTCTGTGGGAGAAATATAACATGCTGGCGCTCTGCCTAATTAGAATTTTCATATGATATCTAATAGTAAGAGAATAATATTTTTTCTAATTGGTATGTGAATTCTGTCTTCCCTGTCTTGGTCGCGTTCTAGCAATCTATGCATCTTTTAGCAATCTTAGCAACATCCCGCACTAGGATGTGCATTACATACGTTTCCTCTTTATTGAGTGATTTGTGAAGTCATAGGAGAGATGGAAACCGGCCATCGCACCAGAACACCTTCTTTTTGACCTTGCAAACAGAATTTCATTTACGAAGAAAATGCTGTCACTATACATTTGAATTGACATTGCATACGAGTTTGGCATTTTGCTAATTGTTGCACTAAATACTTGCATTTTCAGAGTATCTCAAGTCACAATTTATAGATGAATCCGAAATATACATGTACATAGTGATATCCAATCAGTTATAATTAGTAATTCAGTAAAGTGACAATCACAATAAAGATTTCACAAAGCAAGTGGATATCGAATGCAACAGGCGAGAAAGTTCGATAACCAAGACAGTAGTCCACGTGATGCATTACTTTCGCTATGCAACTTCTTATGTTTGAACTTCTCTCTCCACATAGTGGGATGTGATTCATGAGATAGCACGTTCATTTTTTTCAGAAAGAAAGCTATCTACCATTTTGTGAAAATCTAGATAATGTTGCAGAATAGACATTGGCCTACTGTTGCTTTATAACATCATGATTAATATAGTTGGATTGAGTAATGAAATTGAGATGATTCCACACAGGTGTCATTGAGTGACTAGTAGTTTCCATGATGGTCAGAATTGCATGCATGGTCGGTTTCAGTCTTTGCCCGATCGGCGACTATTATCATCAAAACCCTAATTGTTAAAGTCTCAGCACAGAGTTACTATGAACGGGATTATCCCATTGAAATCAGAAATAACAGAAAGATTCCTTCAGCCACACGCGATCTCAGCATGTTTTTTGAACTCTTTTATCCCATATAGTACGACGGCCCTCCCTGTTAAAAGAGGCGATATTGCAACCTGAATGTATAAGTATTAAGTAAGTGAGTGTGCTTATTCAATAATTGCAAATCGTAAAATGCCGAAAAGAATGACATGAAATAATAGCAAAAAGCAAACATTATTAGACCAAGCTAAAGCTGCTTGAGAGGCACATGCATGATGACAGGTCTATGGATACGCCCTGTAGAGCACATACTATCACGCATTGACATATTGTCGAATTTACTCAATGTGCGTTATCAGGATTGGTAATGATGTTTAACTTAAGATTTCAGCAACATGAATAAAATACTTATTTATTTACTTAAATCGATCTGAAGTCGGGATCTGAAACCGGTCTGAAGTTGGACACAAGCAAGCTTAATGTCGGCTTGCCAGTTACTTAGACAGGCCTGGACATTTCGAGTTGTCTCTATCTCTGAGTCTAAGACCTAGCCATTAATTTAACCACGCTGCATTGAAGCATAAATTTAAAAAGTTACTAATTAGTAATTACCATTTTGTGTACACCAGCAGCCAACTAAGCTTTCAAATTCAATCAGTTTGACGAAATCATATTGCTGTTAATCCGTTAATTGCTGTTAACATATTCAGACTTTAATCTGGAGTGTTTTGATCTTTTAGCCCACATGCCCTTAGTCTGGCAGCCAGAGCGAGTTTCTGCAGGGAACGACGCCGAAAATGAGACTTTCACAGAATGATGTACACCTATGCCTACTACGAATTCGCGCGTCTGTCGAGTTCTAGTGAGTTCCTCTTCTTGTCAGACACGATCAAGGAAAAGCACATGCTAATCTAATGGGAAGCAGATTGCAGTTTTTGGCAAAAATGAAATTTTCTGTATTTTCTTTTATCAATTTAAAAGTACTGAGGCCAGAGCCATAATTTTTGACATAGAATGTCTTCAGGTAATTTCCTATCATGTGTATGTGATATTATCAAGCTTCTGATCGGCGATGTATGCGATAGTGTGGTTCAATGTGGATGAAGTGGGCCAGCATGTTGTTGTTTGCCAACAGTAGGAGGTTTGTCAAAACTGAATGCATGTAGTTTCATAGATAAATGTTCATGAACCTGATCAGCAATGACCTGAAGACATTCTATGTCAAAAATTATAGCTCTTGACTGAGTATTTCTACCGTAAAAAGCGAAAACATTAAAAATTTCATTTTGACCAAAAACTGCAATCTGCATCCCATTGGATTAACATGTGTTCTTCTTCGATCATATCTGACAAGAAGAGAAACTCACTAGAACTCGGCAGACGCACAGATTCGCAGTGGGCATAGGATGTACATTATTCTGTGAAAGTCTCACTTTCAGCCTATAGTTCCCTGCAGAAACTCGTTCTGGCTGCCGGACTACCTGCCGACTTCCAATAACACTTTCGGGGCTTGACCACTAGACTGAAAGATCGCCAGGTCAAGCATCTAACCACTGCACCAGTGAGACCACCGTGAGCTGACTGATACGAAATACTATAGGCTTCGCTTGACGAGGCAAATGCTATGTTTTGCTATACTGCCAATGACTTAGGCCACAACTTTGCGCTGCCTGAAATCAATGCAACAAACACCTGTCCTATTTCGTTCCAGTGTCCGTGAAGATATAAATATCTTTAGAAAAAAAGTTCTCAATGCAAATTACCGTATGATTTTATCTTTTTGCATCCCTGTCAATCAACGGAAGGATTTATGTTTCCCATTTACGAAGACGTGTAAGTTGGTAGTTAGTTATTGTGAATATGGTGATGATATCAATGTCCACCAGCGTGGAGATGAATGGCAGCTGTGGATCCCTGTAGTTTCAAGAAGGTCGATGCGGAGGAAAGGAAGTAGGCGATGACCTCCAGATCAATATCTTCGTCCATCTGACATCTTGCTCGGCCAAGATGGGGAGAGTGGCGGCAACAGTTGACGTAATCGTTCAGAAACTGTTTCCGGCAATACGTGATGCAAAGTTGGAAATACTAGCAAAATAAGTTTTACCTTCTGACAATCGCAATAAGTCAGTACTTGTGCCTATTAATTAAAATTTAATTTGACCATAAGTTTTCGACGGAATTAACTGCAAGTAGTTTTCAAAACAAAATTTCATGAAACTATGAAATATCTCAATAAAATGATATTTCTAAATTCATGCAGTGGCCCTACCGCTTTTCTTTGAATAGGAGGCGTCCTGGAATGAGAGATGCTTTCCATTATGGACAGCGGAATGACCGAAGGTTGCATAATCATTAATGAACCAAACAGAAAAATAAGAGAAGCCTTTCAATGAAAGACGCATCGACATTTTAGTTGTAAAAACAGGGAAGGATGTGTCTGATATTATTATTGTCACTTCAAGGCCATAAAGTTTTGCATTAAAAAATAATTTGTTTCACTCTTGGAGAAAAAAAATTATAATTCCAATAAACTACAACAAAATTTTGAATATTGAGGAACTATGTTATATCAGATTGTTCAAATGCGGAATTTGGCTGCGATTTGGACTGCAATGAGATGATTTTGGAATATCAAAAGCAGAAGCTATACACATTTTCCAGTTCATGCATCGAATCGCTAAATTCGATGTTAAAAGTGCTCAAATCAAGTATAGTTCTTCAATTCAGACATTCAATAGCTAATTTCTGATGTCATGAATCTCATTTCAAGTATGCAGTTTCTCAGTTCTAATGTTTGATTATCGACGACAGAAAAAATTGTTGTTGCACATCTCAACTCAAGAATAATATTCGCAATTCATTGATAGATATCTCCATAAACACCAATGAAGTTCCGCTTGTCGACTGATTATTCTGCAGGTACGCCGAAAAATCGCATTTCCTTGGTTGACAAGCAAAGAATTGTTGCTGTAAAAAACGCAGTGAAGATAATGTAGACAACCTGCATACGAATTGTTTATGCAAGTCAGTCTCGTGACTAACTAATTCATTAAATTTGAAACGACTGACTTTGACTATCAACATCGAAATCTAAGGCCGATAGCTGATCAACATGTTCTCTAGAAATTGCAAGATAGGGTCTTCAAATTCTCATGGTTGTTACCTGGTGTGCCAACTAATGTAGAGAACGACAGAGCAATGTGCATCATCTTCAGTGAGCGCTATGCTTCAATGACATGGAGTGGACAATTTTGCTACCTGAGACTGTGTGGAGGTACATGGTGCATGTACATGCATAAATGAACTAAAAAGGTGTTCTCTGGATCTAGGCAGCAAATTTGACTTTTGATTCTTCTAGAAATAAGTCTTGACTTTTTAATTGCATTTCATAAATGTTCACTTATCTGCTTTTAGATGGCCGTTACTGGCGAAAGCTCAAGTTAAATTGATAAAAATACAATTTGTGCAACAAGTCGTAATTCTGAAGAATTTTACTTTTATTCATGTAAAATAATACAAATCATTACTTTTTCCTTTAAGTAACCCCTAGCTTCGTTCATGGCTCGTAGCTGTTAGGTGTAAAAATTCTGTAAAGAAAAAGATGCACAAATATTGACTTACATGTCGATGTCAAACTGCGCAGCTGATATCAATTCTTGTCTCTTTAAGTAAATCAAATGGGTTTCTAGTGCTCTAGACTTTCAGATTTTGTATGCTTTGTTTTTTAATTTTCTTTGTTTTATTCTACTCAACTTTGGTTTCATTGGTAATTGTCGTACGCACGGTGACTACGCAAGAAAGAAGCTACCTTGAAACAATGACATTAATTTTATTTTCTTGAGAAGCTAGAAAATAGTGTTGCGCAATTTTTGCATCAGACTGTCGATATGGTTCTCAAGAGGTTCCATTTTGTTCCAGATTATGAATATCATGGCCATGATATTTATTGTGTTATTAAAACAACATTATTATTATCATTATTGCGCTATTGTATCAAAATTCAATGGATGTCTCTAATCAAATGGTGTGGTACATACTGCACAGAGCGAACAGCAGATTGTCCTGATTGCACATATTCAGTGCTGATAGTTGCACTTCAGTTTTCAAAGTCATTCTACAAGTAGTAGTATGCGTTTATTCATATGAAATGGAAACCATGCATTGCAGATACACAGATGAAAAATACAGAGCTTGTACAGTATACAGAAGACATGCACAGTACAATAGCTGTAGGAAATACATTAGTTAGCATATTTCTGCTAAGTTATGCAAAATAGAACATCCGGGAATAAATGACAATTGGCGTTGTTCTTGAAAGGGGGACAGAGACAGCGAGGGAGTGTCGGGATCTTGAAAGTTTGGGGGGCATGATTTTATGTAACAAATTTTCAGGTTCTAGCATTTTTCTGAAAACCGTTAGGGCAGATGCATCCCTTCTTAGGGATAGGGGGGCAAAGCTATCACAACTGCACTTTGGTCCGCAAATAATTTTGTGAGAACGTCGCCGAACCTTTTCCAATTTTTCAACATTAATCTGGTTCAGTCCAACGAGGAAGGCAGCATTGTATTCCAGCATTGAAAGGACAGTAGCATTATAAATCTGAATGAGTTGGGACACAGACAGGCATTGTTTTATCTTTTTTGACATAAAGACGCTGGTTGGCACGTTTGCACAAATTGTTTACAAAAGTATTCCAAGATAGATTTGAGTCATAAATGACTCCAAGAATCTTTATGCTATTCACAGAATGAATATCACGAGGCACTAAAGAATTCTGACTTTTAGCGATAAACATGCATTGGGTTTTTTCACAATTTAGTACTAGTCCATGTGAGTTACACCAGTCTTTTAAATGATTGATTTCGTCTCGAATTTGGAGTTCGATATCCATTGACGGGAAGGCGGGTAGATCAATTACAATGTCGTCAGCATATTTAGAAGTCAAGGCATATGGGTGTAGAGCTTTGAATGATCTCATATGGGTGCAGAAAAGAAAGAGAGAAAGTTTTCCTCCTTGCGGAATACCTGAAGCAACTGGGGTGGTAGAGCTCGTACAATGTCCAAGTTTCACATATTGATGACGGTTCATGAGAAGCTCACTGCACTCCTTGGGCAGATCAGCCTCGAATAAGGAGCTGATTAGACTCCCATGATTAAGACGGTTAAATGCTTTGGACATGTCGAATGAAAGTAAAGCGACACCAGTGCAATACAACTCGTCCAATGATAATGTTGTGAAGTGGTGAATGCGGATGTTTGCGTGAAGCGTTGAGTAGGACGGTCTAAAAACCGCATGCGTCAATGAGACATGGCTTGATCGAATCAATTACATATTGTTCGAGGACTTTTGAGAATGCACGTAAGACCGATATAGGGCGGAAGTCATTATGTTTCTTTTTGGGGATTGGGGTTACTCTAGCAATTTTACAAGCATCGGGCACTGACTTGGATTTGAAGGATAGGGCGATAAGATGGGTGAGCGGAGCAGCTGAAACATCGCAGGCAGCTTTTACTAGGAATGGCGGAATGTCATCACTACCGGCGGACTGGTTTGCTTTCAATTTTTGGAGTAAGGCATAAGTTCTTTCAACAGAGATATCAGTTTTCCATTCCTTTGCTTCAGCCTTTTCTTCAATTCCTCGCAAAATATCAGGCCAGTTAGGAGGAGGGGAGAAGTTCGATGCAAAACTAGCATTGATAGTCTCTGCTGCATCATTTGAAATTGAAAGACTATTTGATTTGATATTATTCGTTGCACTAAGTACTTTCCATAATCCATTTGGTTTACCTTTTAGGCCTTCAATCCACTTCCTTTTTGCGCACTTCATTTCGCTTGTGACTTTCTCTTTATAGTGATAATACAAATCAAAATTGCCTTTTCTGTGGGCATCATAGCGGAGATTTATAATCATTTACAATCTAGGTGTGAGCCATGGTTTCTCTCGACCGGACATTCTTACAGTTTGTTGTGGGATGTTTTCCATAGCATTGTGCAAAATGCTATAAAAAATATTACATTTTTCTTTGAAGGGAACGTCCATTCCATAAAAGTTTTGCCAAGGAAAGGCATCTAATGAATTTAAAAATTTAGCAACATGACTATCACGAAAATCATACACTTTAGCAAAATAAAACTTTTCCTTATCTTTCTGCATGACATTATTGCAAGGTCTCAACGTAACAGTACCGTGAACCTCCAATTGGGGTCCTACTTTGATAGGGGAGTTGAGACATACAGGACATGCTTTACAATGGTAGGACGAAAGGACAGAGTCAGACAGAAGGATTTTATCAAGAATATTACCTTTCCGTGTAGGACAGTTGACTACTTGCTTTAATAATTTTAACTTAAATGGAATTTCAATGAATATTTATATCGCAAGTTTACCACATAAATCAGAAACTTTACACGATTATTCAGAACAACGACGTTTGTAGTGGGTGTCCTGCAAATATCTAAATCATGGCTGCCAGTGTAACAGTCCTAAGTTACTCCTCAGTAACGTTGGCACTGTTTAAAGTTTCTGCTCCAGCTGTTGCTTATGACTAGTCTACAAAGTTATTTCCACGAGTCAAACGTTGCTCCCTTTAATATGCATTTTTCTTACTTATTTCAAACAAGGTGCTTCCCATCTAAATCAGTGCTACTTTGTCAGACTAAGTTTGTCCAGCATGAATATGCCAACAGGTTTCAGATCTTGTTCAAGTTTGACAATTCATGGAAATAAGCATGCAGTAAAATAATGACCTCTGGCTTCTCAAGAATATTTCAAAATTTCAGAAATATGTTGTCATTGAATTGGAATGCGAAATCAGATTTTAATTTATACTTATGCTATGATATTGATAATGATAGTTATAGTCGATGTATTGGCACACGGGAAACGGTTTCGTTGAGTGGGAATTCGTTGCTCGAACATTTTTTGCAGAGGATGATCCGAATCTGAGGACACCTAACTTAACAGCCTACAACAAATCTTGTTGCATCTCCAAAAGATATCTTAGTAGTCCTTGCATATACTTGAATGCCATAAGAACACATTATCGTTTAATGTACTGTTTTTAGAATTTATAAATAAAGTCTTATAAATTCTAAGATTATTGAAGATAAAATCTATTCTAAGAAATCTATCTAATGAATTCTAAGATTTATAAATTAAATTTTAGTGATATCTTATTTCATTAGATAGTTGCGAAAGACGATGAATTACATGGAATAGTGCCACAGATAGGCATTAAAATGGTCATATAGTACATGTGTTAACATGAAGATGTGCAACTGTATGTGCTATTTATATGCCTTTATCACTCGTGTTCACGATTTGCATGGCGATGACATTATGAGGGTAATGAAAGAATGAAGACTGAAAGGCCAGCATCCACAGCCTAGCTATGCACATGTGCTGTTCTGTGAAGGAGATTGTTAACTGTTGTTTGCATTCATCACTTATCTCATTACTTGTAATAGATAATTACTCGCATTTGCCCTTTTTGATGACACTACGCCGGGTGCCCTTTCTCCGTGCCGGCATGGCCGAGTGTACGTGACCTCAGCCTTGAACTAAGATTCTGATGCTGCTTACCAACATCATCGATGAAATCCTTATAGAAACTATATTTGCAGGAGACAATATCACTTTAATCTCAAAACTTTATAAGAACTTACCTATCTCCCTTGCTGGAGAAAATTTACACAAGATGAATCTGATGAACAAATCACTTGATATGAATTGAGTCTATGAGTCGGGCCGAACCTGAACATTATATGTTTGTATACTTGTAAATTAAGAAAGTCAATGTATCATGGTTGATTACAAGGAAATCTCCTCACATAAATCTCGTAATGTTGAGGCAAATGTGACGCATAAGTACATTGAAGATGAGGTTCTTACACACACGCTCACGAGTCATGAGATTCTAAAACAGTTTCCAAGGGATAACACGGTAATATAATGCAACTCTATTTCGCATAAACAGAACTGTGTTGAGAATTACATTATTCGATTATTCTTATTATGTTTGAGTAAGCACTTCATCTAGAATTCGCAAATAATTATCGATAACCAAATTTCTAAAAACATACCGACAGTAATATTTTCTATTACATCTGTTTTTATATTTTGAAATATGTAGAATTGTCTATAACCAAAAAATATATCATTGTATCTCATTTCTATATAGCTTGCGTCAATTGTCGAACTACTCTAATAATTCATCAAGTTTGCAAATGAAACTATCAGATATTCAGAAAAAAATCAAACAAATATCAAGTCGGACCTTAACCTGAAAATTTCCAAAAAAACATCAAAATAAAAATCGATTTACCAGTTTGTGCGAGAGCGGTTTGGAAATCAGTGCTAGCAAAGGCAGTGGAAGAAATCATAGTCTAGTTGAATGATAGTCTGTCTTTCATGGGCTATATGAGAATCAATCAGTGTACTGAATAACACTAATCCGTCCGAGTATTCATGCGTCGCAATTGCAGCGGAAAACAAATGCCCATGTGGATCAGGGACATCTTGTCATTTAATACAGAAAGTGTTAAAACTTGATGCCTACATACAATATACTCATGTTTCAAGAATATCACCAAAAAGTTTTCCCTTCAGGAAACAGCATTAATTCAGAATTTACTGTCATTACCGCTCTTCAATAAGCGCCCATTCAGTGATTACTGTAATATCTGATTTAGATTCTCATGCCGAAGTCATATTAAGACGTACGAAAGTTCGAACTTCATAAATGAGTTGTCGAGACATGGAAGACATTTGATCGGGGGCTTATATCAAGTCATTCAAGCTTGTATTGCATGGTGATAGTGAGGACGAAGGTATTCACGAGGTGAAAATGTGCAGTCTCTTTAACAACAAAAAGATCTACATCGTATGGTACAGCAAAGTTGATCTATATATGCAAAAAGGGGAGTTTAGGTGCAAAAGGGGAGTTTTGGTCGGAAATTACTATAATGTCGTCTGAGGTCTCGATCCGATTAGAGAGTTTGGTTTTAAGAGAAGCACCGTGTATGGGTATGTCATATATGTAAATGCACATAGCGCCTTCATGAAAAGCCTCATGACTTGATGGTGCAACCATATAAATCAGACACTCTATAATAATAAAGGACTAGAACGGACGTGCACTAACTTCTAAATTGTTTTCAACTGTACATGTGTGATTTAATTCTGGACATTGAGCAGTCTCCCAACTCTAAATAAACTTCTATAACATATTTACTATGTTGAAATACGAGCCCGGGGCACTTGATAGAGCTAGAATGCACCGGAAGTACATGTAAATTATCAACGTTCAATACGCATTGAGTGAAAATATTAAATTTCTCATATAATTGAAATCAAGATTTCTGATCTAGGGTTTGATTCTCATGGCGTAGATAAGACATTTTGCGTTGTACGAAATATGTTTCGTGAAAAAGAAAGATGAATATGGCACATGTCACTAAAAAAACAAAACTTAAATAGAAGTCAATGGGCCAGAAGTGAAATGAAAATAGAAAACACTCAAGACGTCAGCTGTAATAAATTCGAAGGAAGAGTTAACTTTTATATTTTCCAGCTCAATACTCACCATATTGCGGAGTAGGTGTCTGAGCTTCTTTGGGATCAAACGACGATCAGGAAAATCAAAGCTTCGAATAGTGACGGCGCGATATCCGTTCGCTGAAGTATGTGCAACAGTGCTGATGAAAATGCCGGATTCCCAACCGCTGATGGGTAAAACTCGGCTTGTCGCACGCCTAACGGAATGTCTCAAAAGTGATGTGCAATTCCTGGGTTGGTCTATCCCACTAACGGACGAATGCTGAACGCTGGAAGAGCTGCTACACAACATCTCCCTAAGATTTCATTCCAGAGATCAGTCTGAGCGACAGATGGGTAGATGTCACGAAGGCGAGTGCTGTTTTCACTTCTGGACGAAAACGGCCTGGAGAGACATTTAGGGTGAGGTGGTCGAGGCGGATTCGAGCGGCATTTCTACTCGCAGATTTCGAAGTGGGACGTACCCACCGATTTTCATGCTGTGATAAGGAATGCAGGGAAGAAAAAAGAATAGCGCACGGATAGATGTTTAACCTTTGAATATGAGGTTGCAAAACTTTCTTACTTTAACCTTCAATCCTGCGATTTCTCTTTATATGACAATCTCTTTCCGAGCTTATAAATTCTGTGTGACTCTACGTACATGTATTCCCCACTTTCATATTTGGACTGTCATAACTTTCCCATATATTTAATTACTTATTCATATATTTGCTTGTTTATTCAGAAAATTTATTGCGCGATACACACAAGACGCTCACAGCTCGAGAAAGCATCAGCACAATTACAGAAATTGCAAGCACAGAGAAGGCATATTTGCAAGTCGTTGATAAACGGAACGCTTTGATTGTCTCTTTAAAAGCTTAGAAATATTTGCACCTCGCATTGATCGAGGAAGACTGTTCTAAACAAGGAGATTAAAGCAACTGAACTTACACCCACCACTTTGTACATTTTTAGCAATATGTTTGAGTTATAGTCCGGCAGCCAGAACGAGTTTCTGCATGGAAAGAGGCCGAAAATCAGACTTTCACAGAATGATGTACACCCTATGCCTACTACGAATCGGCACGTCTGCCGAGTTCTAGTGAATTTCTCTTCTTGTCAGACTTGATCGAAGAAGAACACATGTAAATCCAATGAGACGCAGATTGCAGTTTTTGGCTAAAATGAAATTTTCTGTTTTCTCTGATTAAACGAAAAGTACTACGACCAGAGTCATTTTCTGACATGAAATGTCTTCAGGTCATTTCCTTTCATGTTCATGCACCCCTGTCTGCAAAGTTAAACACATTTAGATTTGGTGAGCCTCTTAATGTCGGCAAACACAAACATTTTGAGCAACTTTATTCACTTTCAACCGCATTCTCACATACATCGCCGATCAGAAGCATGATAATACGGTACCACATGCACATCATAGGAAATGACCTCTGAAGACATTACATGTCAAAAGTGATGACTTTAGACTTAATACTTTCCAGTTGATAAGCGAAAACATAGAAAATTTCATTTGAACCAAAAACTGCAATCTGCGTCCCATGCAGTTGTTTTTCACAGAATGTGTTTTTCTTCTATCGTGTCTGACATGAAGAAGAACTCATTAGAACTCGGCAGACGGACCGATTCGTAGTAGGCATAGGGTGCACATCATTCTGTGAAAGTCTCACTTTCGGCCTCGTTCCCTACAGAAACTCGTTCTGGCTGCCGGACTATTATGCGCAATGCGCATTCAACGAAAGCGTGGAGATCGCAACCGACTCCCTGACCTCGTAACCGACACATTTTGTCAAAATATTCCTTAGGAATATTACGGGAATACGAAGGAGCAATGCGTCACTATTAAAACATGCACTATTACCATCAAGTTGACTTGGTTTTCATTTTATCCTTCCATCATTCGAAAGAAAACGTTCTAGTAATTTACAAACACTGCATTCAAAAATGATTTTTTATCAGTGAAATCAATTCTCACTGAGGATTAGCTGTTCACCTAATTATTCTGCACTTTAGAACCATTACAAAAATGTAATTGATGACACAAGTTTCAACCATACTTCGACATCAACGACATCTGAACTTTTAAAATACTTTATTCAAATGTCAATGCGTTGGTCCGTTAAGTAAGAAATAACATAACATTGAACTTGATCAAGTACATCCATCATCACTAATCATCAAAGGGTTTTGAAGGTGCAACATGTGACGTGTCTCCAAGTTGAAATGATTCATATTCCACAGCTGATGAAGCCACTTTATTTAAGACTCATAATAGGCCTAGAGATGTTCGAACAGAACGACCCTTGTCTTCAACAAATGATTGTACTCTGGGCCAATGGTTTCCGCGAAAAATGTCTTCATCGCACTCGAAAATCGCAAATTTTGCGAATACGCATTTTTTGGCTATAAATACAGTTCTTGGTATCAGATCGAGGTGTTTGTTCTATTTGTTCCCACACAATCTTTATGAGTATGGAAAATGAGCTTGATTTATAAATGCTAATGAAAATTCGCTTATCAATGACTCGATATGAAGACATTTACTGAAAGTGTTAATTGTAAGCAAGCGTTTCACATCATTCACTCGCAGATGCTCTATGAGATTCACAATCATTCAGTGCTTATTAATTGGCCTACATGAAGAATAAGACAGAGTTGGAAGTGGGTCGTGGGTCAGGTGGGTCACAAAATCGCGTGGGTCAGGTGGGTCGTGGGTCAGACTTCGTAGACCCACTTCCAACCAGTTTGACCCATGATAGATTTGACAATCCCAAAAACAATTAATTTCATTTATTCGTATTCTTATCATTCACGAAAAATTATTGAGTCAGTGTCACTAAAAGGGGTGATAGATGGACACAGTCAAAATATGCAAAACCATTGACTTTCACAATCCTCATACAGTTTCGAATGGGGGCGGAATTCACACAAATTAAAGGCTCGAAAACAATTGCTGCTTTCTACTGAGAGATGTTGGTTGGTGGAGAGAAGTTGTTTGACTAGAATTGTGTATACTTGATTCTATGTCGCTATGTCTGACGATACCCAATGATGTGTGACATTGATTTCAGAGGTACAGCTGCTCAAGAAGTCATGTATTCAGAGGTATCATCAATCTTGAAAATTTTCTTGCAATGCCAGCTGACCTTCGTTTTGTTTTTGATTCGTTCGATTTTGTTGGTCTTTCGTAGAAAATATCCTCTGGTAGAGATTAGAATGATAAATATCTTGTAAAGATTGATCAGAGCCTAAATATTTTGAAATATGTAATTGATAAAAATATCTTGATAATACACATGCTTCATATCTAATTTTTTATCCGTTCAATCTACTTTCGCATCGTACATGTTCCATGCATCTCATTGCTTCTTCGATACATGATAATCTGCAGGACGCTAATTCATACGACGGTCATTGATATAGACTTATCCCTTTCACATACTGATTAAGGCAGAGCTCTGTGAGATATTTCTTGACACTTCGTATCAATAAAAAGTTTCGTTTTGATATTTGATTTGGTATCAATAAAAATTGGAATTTTTACATGATGTCACTAGCGATTGTCATCACAACTTACGCGTACATGTAGCGATACTCAAATATATCGGTTCATCTATATGTACATTGTAAGCTTATTCATGAATTATAATCTCGTTCTCGCGCAATTTTCTATTCACGTGCATGCTTACTCTATTTGCTTTTCAATGAATGTCATTCTTCCATCAAATATACAACCTTCTACTTAAATCTAACATTAGCGGAAGTTATTGAAATTTGAATCTATTGCCATCAGAAGCAGCAAAATATTAGTTTGACGATTTTTCGGGGATAATTTTCACACATGCAGTATATAACATAAGAAATGCATGTATAAATGATTTAGGCCTACTGTAATCTTAATTTTAACTTCATTTGATTAGGAAATGCAAAATTTGAAATTTAGTCTGTTGGGCCCTCAACTTAACTAATCATCTCTCTACGAATTAAATAGGTAGCACTAAAAAGGATAGTCAAGAATTATAACAAGAAAAAGAATCATTTAAATTTTTTTAGAACCCTAGGCATTTCTGGTGCATGAACTTTGATTATAGGATAATTTTGATGAGGTTATCATGTGACAAGTGATCTGATACACTTGAATCTTCATAACAAATCTTAACAACAATTTTGATACTACGAGACCTCTACTTAGATAGGCCTAGAATCTTGAATGAAAATGAAACTAAGGATGATGCCAGAAAAGGAAGTTGCACTCACATCATTCACATCTGCAGCATGTGGGTCAGGTTGTTCGTGGGTCATGTTTTCGCGAAAAGTCGATGGATCAGGTGGGTCATGGTCACATATGTCGTGGGTCAGGTGGGTCATGAGTCAAGTTTCGTTGACCCACTTCCAACTCTGGAATAAGAACAAACAAATATCCCTCGGATAGCGTGGCAGTATTGTGTCTGCTCTTAAACATTCATAATTTTATTGAAGAAAAATAAATTTTATAGGTATTTGTGCACTTAAATCGTGTCACCGTATTTAAGTGCATGGTTTGCGCCATTGCAAGTTTTTACTCTTGGGTCTTGATAAAAGCACTGAGCGCTGAAACCGATCGACCCGTCGTGTGTATATAGTAGCCTATTTTGAGAGCAAATACAACTTCGGCTAAAGAAAGGGAGTGCTGTTTTGAAATTTTTCCTCGCAAAATACTTGAGATGGAGCATCTCCTGTGCGTCACCGTTAATTTTATAGTTACTTGCGCTACTAGCTGCAAATTATCCAACTGTACATGCATTTTTTGAGATCAATATGTCTATGCACGAGCCCAAAGGAAAAAAATTCTCTATAATTTTTTTTCTCTGAAATGATCCTGATGGTTTGCCGATCTGTGAGCCTCTTGTGTTCAACGCGCTATATAGTTTCTGAAAAAACATATAAATAAATGAATAAGTAATTAAATAAACGGGATCGGGGATCATTCATTGAAGATCTACCATCTTCCTCCGACAGAGGTTGTCCATCGCCATTGAAAGAGGCAATGCCAGATTCGTCGCAAGTCTCTTCCGCCTTACGAGGTGTCTTCACCTCACAGAGAAGCTCACAGATGGTCTCTGAGATGCCAAGATATTGTTCATTTTTCTAAATGATTGCTGTATGGCTTTTCAACGATATTCTATATACTAGATATTTCGTGCATTTTTCCAATAAATGATATGCGACTGCTACATGTATGATAATAGTATGGATGCTCAATAAGTAATAAAAACAGACAGATGGTTTGTAAATTATTTCATTAGAATTTTAAATACCTTCATGGTCATATTAAATGTTTTCAAGAAGATTGCGGAGTCACAATCGGTACTTATGCTTGAGTCGTAATAGTCCGGCAGGAAGAATGAGTTTCTGCAGGGAACGAGGCCGAAAATCAGACTTTTACAGAATGATGTACACCATATGCCTGTTAAAATCTAAACGTCTGCCGAGTTCCTCTTCTTGTCAGACAAAATCAAAGAAAAGCACATTAATCCAATGGACAACGCAGATTGTAGTTTTTGGATAAAATGAAATTTTGTATGTTTTCTCTGATTAAATGAAAAGTACTAAGCCCAGAGTCATAATTTTTGACATGAAATGTCTTGAGGTAATTTCCTATGAAGTGCATGTGCTTTTATTATGCATCTAATCGACAATGTAGAAGAGAATGAGGTTCAATATGGATGAAGTTGCTCAAAATGTATGTGTTTGCCGACATTAAGAGGCTCGCCAAATCTAAATGTTTAGATTTGTAGACAGTGGTGCATGAACATGAAAGGAAATGACCTGAAGACATTTCATGTCAAAAATAATGACTTTGGGTTTCATACTTTTCGTCTAATCAGAGAAAACATACAAAATTTCATTTTAGTAAAAAAAAATGCAATCTGCGTACCATTGGATTTACATGTGTTATTCTTTGAACCTGTCTGACAAGAAGAGGAACTCACTAGAACTCGGCAGACGCACCGATTCGTAGTTGGTATAGGGTGCACATCATTCTGCAAAAGTCTCACTTTCGGCCTCGCTCCCTGCAGAAACTCACTTTGGCTGCCGGACTACAAATTGAATGTGCGGAGTTAGTGTCGGAGTTTTATTCCATACCCGAAGGTGGAGTACTGGAGTCGGATCCATTATTTCCGACTTCGCATCCCAGCTTTTAGACGAACAAAGAACAATATTCTGCTTTTTTTCGCTCATAATTGCGCTTAATTTCGTACGCAATCTGTCAAAAAGTATTTCATCAACCGGAAAACAAAGTAAACATCAATTGATTTGTAAGTTGAATTCAAACACCGCATACAGTCGATCGTGCAGTTTTTAACAGACAAGTGCTATTGCAATGTATACATAGAACACTCAAACATTGAGCTGCATCATCATTTGAAAATGTAAGCAGACCTGATTTGCCGCAATTTCATAAAAAAGAATCATAAGCATAAGTCACTTCTCTCCAAAACTATGTAATGATAAAATGATATCATTTTATTCTGAGGAAAAATGATATAAAATGATATCATGAAAAATTTTTGTTCCATTATAGTTTCTAATCACAAATTATTCGCATTTTGTATTGAAGCACATGAATAATTAATATTCTGGTTGATAAACACCGCCGTTTTTTGGGATTAGCTGTACATGTACATTGTATATCTCATATATTGCCGGTTACTTCAGACTTCCAGTATGTCTATGATTGAACATTGAACTCATTAATAACTGTCATGATGTTTTTGAAGTCTTGACTGTAATCTAAATATTTTTGGCCTTTTTTCGTGCTTTAGATACTGTTTTGACCTAATCAACTTTATATTGTGGCCATGTTTTTAGTTCGAGTGTATTAAGCTTAAATCAAGACTTGCGATGCATAATGTAGAGGCCATAGACCCTACCTAAGTTTTGATATACAAGAAGCTTTGTACGACTAAACTGCTTTATTCGGTCTCCCTTTATTTGGAATATATGGATGCTGCATGCAATCAAATATCAATTTTCATTGCTAAGAGCAGTAAAAGTAGCATGGTAGCAGTGTAAAAATCGAAAAATTCGTATGACTAAATCTATTTACGGTGTTGGCCTACGTATCTTTCACTAAAGAATGGTATATTTTCATTATAAAAAAATAAAATGATATAAAATGATATCATTTTACATCATTTCATAAAATTCATAAAATGATATCATTGTCGTACACAGCTTCTCTCAACATCGAAAAGATGCCAAATGTCATTGCTCTAGACTTGGTACTTCTCACTTAATCAGAGAAAACAAAGAAAATGTCATTTCTACCGAAAACTTAGTTCCCATAGGATTTACGTGTTTTTTTATCCTGAACCGGATAGAACTCGGCAGACGCGCATATAGTAATACGGTGTACACTGTAGGTGAAAGTCATATTTTGGGCCTCGTTCCCTGTGGAAACTCGCTCTTGCTGCCGAAGTACTGCTTTGTCAACCTCAATGTTGCTTTATTTCATACCAAACTGGTCACATAACCAACGAATTGCCATTTGATTAGAGGCATTCAAAAGTTCAGATGGAACATGAAGATTGAAAAATTGTGTCATCATTTACTTTTTGTAATGATTCAGATTGACAACTTTATGCCAAGTACTATAAGAAATGGACTTGGTTGAATGAGCGTCATGGAAGGAGGCGCCTATGAATTTTACAAAGTCTTTCGCACTACCCTCATAGACACGGAGGATGACATGCCGACCGGCCAGGAAAAGAGCGCCACAAAGAAATAAATAACTGATGCCATCTTATAGATAGTGGAGCTGAGAATAAACGACAATGGTTCCTAGAATCGGATAAGATGATACGGAATGACTGCAAAAAGCAAAAGAAAAATACTTTACGAAGCAATGCAACAACATGGAACATCTCGAAAAGACTAACAATTCAATGGTAATGCACGGGGAAGCATAGAACGAAGCTGGAACTCGAAGACCGAAGAAGTCTGACGAATGTATAGACGCTGATGATGGAACTATAATAATGGATGGATGTAGATGATGAACCTCGTGCATTCAAGAGTTGTTCAAGGATGACAGGGAACCTCAACTCTTCAAGAAATGTCAAATATCTTTGGTTGAATACTAGGAAAGATGAAGTTCGGGTGGCGGTGAAATAATGTGCATCAAGAAAGGCATCATGACCCGATAGTGCAACATATAAATCCGACACTCTGTAACAATGTTTCTCAAACTGTGATGCGCATTCCACTAGTGGTACGCGGAGGCGTTTCAGGTGGTGCGCGTGAAGCATTCTGTATGTGGCAATTTTTCGTAAATTTACTAAGAATAATTTACTAACCAAATCTCTTTCTGCTATTATGGAAAATTGAAGGTTCAATTACCTACTCAATTACCGACTCATTGCATGGTCAGCAAAATTGTGTAATGATAGAAATAATTATCTAGCCTTATAGAGTGGTTGAAAATTATAGTTGTCATCTTTTGATTATCACATGGCAGCTTCTTAACTTTCAGTAATAGTAAAGATACCATACAGTGTATACAACCTAAGGTTTATAATTTCTCTACAGTGCCAGTTTTCATTATCTTAACTAAACGTCCATCATCATCATAATCATTGCTATTAATTTCTGAAATATTGTGTATAGTGGTACACGATGAGAAAAAGTTTGAGAAACACCGCTCTATAATAATAAAGGATTAGAACGGACATCCACATAGTAAACAATGGCATGTCATGGACTTTAGTGCAATTGCCCGCCATGTGCCGCATTTTGCCGTCATGTGCAATTTGCTTCCATGGCGGTGGTGCCTAGCCGATGTCGCTTCCAGTGGTTGATGATGTCTCGGTACCTGTATCGTGTCAGTGAGCATTGTAAAAAATCGGGGGTGTTATTGCTTCCATTTAAATACAAAATCATTTTAATGAACTAACCGACAATATGCCACCAATTGGCAGGAATTTGTAACAATTGCAAGGTTCAGTAAATTGGTTGTTTTTAACCAAGATCTAGAAAAATTGGCTTGGATCGGTTTCTGACCGATCGACTGAAATGCCCATTAACAAACAGCTATTGTTCATTATTGTCTCACAAACTTAAACAAACAGACAAGTCGGATTGTTGTCGGTCGTACAGTTTCTGGAGATATGTGTTGGCCTGTCTTTATTACATCACTGAATAAGTCATAAAAAACAAATGGTGAAGAACATCATTCAATAAGTCACATCAGTCACATGGTAAAAGCACTCTGCCAGATTCTAATATGAAGGATCAAGGGACGTATGGATGAAATCGAAGACACTCAATATACTTTAGATTCACAACCGATGAAGGAACAAGAAACGCTATTTATGTCGTTCAACATATTACTGAAAGAGTGATGATGGTAAAACAACATGACGCATGCGCATGCTTCACTGCACCAAAGCATTTGACAAAGTAAATCATAATGAGATGTTTAATATTCTGATAAGACTAGACATCGACCAGATCGGCATCTGTATGCCTCGGGATTTATATTAGCATCATAAAGTGGCTGATTCTGTGGACGAACTAGCATCCAGGATTTAAAATCGGAAGAACAGGAATCACGAGCATACATTAGGCTATGCTGACGACACAGGGATAACAGGAGAAAAACAACTATGAGTACAAAGAATCATGGAAATCGTGGTCTCAAAAAGTGAAGAGAGAGGTCTAGCACTCAACTCCTCAAAATCAGCAATTATGGTGCTCAGCAAATCAGATTCACCGCCGGGATGTACAGTAGAATAATGGTGTGCGACAAGAATCTAAAAAATGTTGAATCACAAGTTGTTCGTATACTCCGGAAGTTTGATGATTCAAGATGAGTGATGTGATGCGAAAGTGAGAAAAAGCATATATCATGCAAAATATGTGTTCAGAAATAAATGCTTGGTGTCATGTGCAAACCAAGCAATGTCCACAAGTTTCCTACCCGTTTGAGTAAAATCATGAATTAAGCAATTCATTGCAGTTTTCATTTCTAAATAACGCAGCACCGGGGAAAAGAACGTAAAAGAGGCAAACGTGATGTCCTATCAAAATACGATTTTTAGTAATTTTTGCATGTAATTGAATGAATGGTGTCAGAAAGTGAACTTTTTAAATTAAATGTGCAATTGGAAAAAGATGCATCAGTGGTTAGTTTATTAGGAAGCTGTGCCGATGTTATTAGAAGATATGAACAAGGCTTGCTGGTGATTCTTGATGAAATTGGATGCGGCTTTCAGATCCGCTTACATTTTTCAAATGGGGATACAAACCAACATTTAATTATTCTATTTTCATTGTGCTTTCAAAAGGCAGTGCTAATTAACTGCTACAGGTTCACTAGCTTAGGTAACATGCACGCAGCGTGTTAAAAGTATATAACATTTAATTAACACCCACAAAAATTTCACTTAATGTGCTAAATTGGGCACCTCTCTATTTGTTTTGGTAATTGTTGAATAGTGAATGAACTTTTAGATAATAAAGGGTGCGAACGCGTATCGCGCTCTGTTGCCGAAGGCAGATAAAATAGGAATCTGTCTCAACACTGCAGTCACTGTGCTGCGATTAAAGAATTCATGTTGTTGTTTGTATTCATTAAATTAATGTAAATTCTGACGATCTGTAAATGTTTAGAATTCAATATAATGATCGAATCCTTGACAACTGGTGACGCTTTTATTTGTCGGCGCCGAATACGCGAGAGATTCGAGGACTATTGAGAAATCAAAGATGTCTAGATACTAGAATTCTCATTGTGAAGCTTCTGCATGATCGGATGCTATGTGTCATTCTTCGATCGATATTAAAAAGACATAAAAATTATGGACGAGTGAATGATTAAAACTTAGTTTAAATGCAACTCAGGACAAACTACATTAACCCTAAGAGACCTGAGGGGGTCTAGTGGACCCCAGAGGCATATTTTTCCATTTCATTTTTTGCGCTGAGGATATATCAACCGCTCATGCCCATGTAAAATCATCATTCTTGACAGTGAATCTGCATGTATTATTTCATCTCAATTGAATCAGTACAAGTATGGTAGATAGGCCAAAAGGATCCACTGGACTCCAAAGGATCCAAAGAGATCCAAGGGATCCTCAGGTCTCAGAGAGTGTAGAAATTCCCATTACAATTTTTTGTAATTAGATGAAAAATGATTTCGGACATGTCCACGATGGTGCATAAAGAGTAAAAGTCATTTATTCATTGTTTACATCATGCTCGTAGATGTGCATTATGTTGGAAGATCGCAAATGTAAATATTTTGCTTCGCACATGATCTCGCGTGACTGGTTGGCCTATATGAACAACTTGACATAAATCAATGTCCGAAATGAAAGCAGTTGTCTTTTAGGTTCTAAAATTACAGCAATTTTGACTCATTTTAGGTATTTCTGATAGCCTTAGTATTATTTATTTCTGATAGCCTTAGATAAATTTGAAAGAATGGACAAATGGAAGGGTTTTGCTTCATGGATTAAATCAATTTCATTAAAATCGACTATCTGAGGCTTTATGGTGACAGAAAATATCGTAAAGCCGCCTCTCAGTACAACTGATCTTGTGCAAAATGTGGTTGACTTGTAAAAATACCATATTTTCACATGTGTTTACTGTGAAGGCTGAAAGACACTCAAAGGATTAGTTATATCGACCTATTACACGCAAACATCATTGTTTTACTTAAAATCAATTTTTCTAATGTTTTGATGTCAATTTAAGCAGGGAAACTAAGAATTTGCAAAAGGGGTCCACTGGACCCACCTCAGGTCTCAGAGGGTGTGAAAAAGCTGAGGGTTAAATAGAATTTTCTTTATGAGCAAAAATTGTTGTCATGGGAATTTAAGTCAATCAATTAGTTGACAATTGAAGTATCATGCCATCAATTAGTTGAAAGTGGATTTACTGAGCAATCAATTAACTGTCATCAATTAGTAGAAATTCATTTAAATTTAGCAAACAAACATGATATGATAGCCAGTCATAACTTAACCGAATTAGAGCTTCAAAACTGTGGATTCACCACTAATTAATCTAATAATATAATTAATAACTAATTAAGTATCCCTCAATTTCTGATGAACAATTTCAATACAAAAAATCTGATTACATATGCGAATGCGTAATTATTCTATCTCTTATCTGTGGAAGAAACAAAATCATTAATTGTCTTTAAATAATAGACTGGTAATCGTTTCAGACAAATTCTACGGTTGACGTGTAATATTAGCAGTACAGTTGACGCAATCCAAAACAAATAGCGCTTATCTGGAAATTCCGAAGCAGGATGAATTGGGAAGTTATGTGTGTTCTACATGTAGATGTAAGCAATGCAATATATTCACATCACGTTTCTGTATTGGATGACGGCAACATGGAGAATTCCATTTACTTCTGACCGCTTAAACAGTTGACCAGGTGAATAAGAACTTTGGTAAAAGGAAAAGTCAAACAGGCGCAGTAAGAAAATGCGATCGAACGGTTACTAAGTTATGTCTGCAGACAGAAATGACAGATTGAGGTTGATTTGCATTGATCGAAAGGCGAGAAATTGTGCAGAAATGTATTCCAGATCTAGCTGTCTTGAAATAACAAGGAAAAGTTGTTTTAACCATGTCAGATTGAATGCAAAAATGCAAATAGCAAAATTTTTCAGAATATTATTCACAAAGCAAGATTAGAAAAAAATAAATTGGAATCGATTTCAGATAACTTCATCCATAATTTCGGCAAGGTTTTCATCAGTTCAAGCGCACAGACATGGATTATCAAAGAAATATTTAGACAAGTAATGCTCGTAGTAAACAACATGTATATATACCACTTGTTGCTTTTAAAAGTCGATTCACACTACGATTTTGGATATATTTCATCTATTTATTCTTGTCCATATAGACCTCTAAGTATTATTTTCACTTCACAGTGTACATGCTCCGCAAAAAAACACCACCCCGCCAACAATTAATTAAAAAATCACAAATGACATCAGACTGTAAAAAATGGCAGAAGGTTCAAAACTTATTAAATGCTGCATAAAGATTCTAATGGAAGATTCTGCATAACTCAGTAGTACGCTTTCTAAAATTTTAATTAATCGATTTTACAAGGCAGAAAATTTTGCTCGGGGTAAGCCTCGTGAAACACTCTATAAATATTCAAAGAAGTAGCTTAAACCTCGTTTGCTAAAAAATCCATGAGATTATCATGGATATCATGGTATGGTCTATTATTAGAAAGATGCCATCAGATAATATTTCAATCATGCATTTTGGCTTCCTGTTTATATTTTGGATGCGCCATTGAATTTTTCATCTTTGGATAATAAAGACAAGAAAAAATTTAATGATGTGTAGCAGTTGTATAAAGAAGCTTGCTGAGAATTATATATATTTTTACACGAGAGAACTTGATCGAAAATTTAATAAGAGTTGCTAGTCATGTGTTTATTCTATAGAAACGCTATTCGTGTAATTTTCTAAATACTATTTTAGATAATAATTAAATACTATTTTACTACTTGATCGGTTCTTCATTAATTAGAACTCTCACGAAATGATCTGTTGGTTGGTGATCAGAATCGCGTGGGATTATTCGTGGCAGCAAAATGATGGCTCATTAATTCAATGGCCTCATACTGCAGCCCACACGTCTCATCAACGTTACGGCCCGGTAGTTATTGATGAAAATAACACACAACACATGTTAAAGTTTAACTCAACTCATCGTTCAGGTTTGGCCTTCTGAAGCAGATAGAAAATTCCTTTTAGATGTCCATGACTAAACATAGAACTAAGATTTCTGAATTTCTGAATGTATTATCAATTGCGATCATTTGAATTTAGTCAGAAAGTGGCAAGTTTTATTTGAAGATGTATTTTATGCTTTGGGGACCTCTAACTACAATGCTACGACCAGTTGCGACAGCACAACTGCAGCTTGTGCGGTATAGACTACATGTAGTGACTAGAATTAAAGTATGCTGAATTGAAGCTTTAAAATTAAATATGAATTTTTGTATTTTTATGCATTTGGTTTGAAACTTTTTTATTCCTCAATGTCTGAGTAATTTGCATCAGCAATCTCTCTTCAATTGACTAATGTAGTGCATGAATCAACAATCTCAAGAGCTGCTTTCATGCTCGAAAAAGTCTACGATATAATGAAATGCTATTTGTAATTGTTTGATATGTCGCATGCTGATGCCATGCAAGTACCTACATGTAAATTTTCCGGCAGCTTCTAACAACTCAATCTTTTGGTTGTATTTTAAGCTATCCCATCCAAGGATAGCTGGTAGCATTACTAGTTAAATTTTACTAAATTTTCCATCTATTTTAATAGAAATTTCAGTCGTTTTCACCGAACTTGTATTTTCCTCAGCTGAATTACAGGGATTTCAAGTATAGGGTTCCTTGTCAAAATAGCCTTTTTAGAAAATAGTCCTGCGACTTAGTATTAAACTGTCCCAATGATAGCATCAAAATAACAGACGTTTTCAACACAATCTCAAACCTGTGCTTCTGCCTAAACTGCAGCCAGAAAATCAATATAGCCTACCCTCACAGTAGTGGAGATAAGTATATTTGTAAATTACACCTACTTTGAAAATGTTAGAGGATATTGATTTACCAGCGAAGATTTTAGCAGAAGCATAAGTTTGAATCCATGGCATGAAAATCATATTGATAATCACGGTTTTTGAAACAAAACACGATTTTCTAAAAATATTTAAAATATTTTTAAAAAATTTTTATGCCAAAAAGCCATTGTCAGCATGGTTTTCATGCCATGTATTTCTGTCATGTGTTTTAATTGACTAATCAAAATGGTCTTCGTGCGAATACAGTTACAGTATATGCCAAAAAGCGACTTTACAGCCATGCCGATAGACAAGGCTGTTAAACATCTTTAATGCACGTTTGTGCATTGTTATATGAAAATATGCATTATTTTTCATAACTTGAAAACTCAAAAGTAATGCAAAAAAATCAAAGCAAGCCTTGTCTTTCCGAACACACTCGATGTCGTGCATCTCGAAAACCTAGACGAACGTTGAAGGGGCAAAGCCTAGAACAGTAAGTATTAGTCTACGAGCATGTAGAGAAAACTACTAACCGTGAGTTTTCAGACCTTCGGTTTAGTGTTTTGGAACATAAATTCACAAAACTGTGACGATCGCTGCATTTGGAATTATTTTGAATTTTATTCGTTTCATATTTGTTGTTGCAGCATCTGATATGATCTATAATCTTATAAGATTTTAGCAACATTTTTGAATTGTGTAAATAAAAAAATTTTGCTTTTTATTATATTTTCAGTTTAAACGATTGCATTACTACTAAATATTGCTAATTTTTTTTAAAAAAAATTCTTATGTTAGTACTGATGAAATTAGTTTTGCACCTGGACCTACTCCGGTTGGGTGCTTAAAATGTTTAAACTTTGTCATATGGAGCTTACTGTATTTCTTTCTGCATGATTTGATACGACATGTTGTATAAATCAAACTTATTGAAAATTCAATATTTCACGAATATAAGTATCTTTGCACTTATCTGCAGATTGTGATGCGGTGAGGTGTAGTGGATCTCGTTCATTTCAATATTCGCCCTGACAAATGCTTAGCGATCATCAACCCATAGTCATTGATGGAATCTATTTGCTGTTTACGTTAAAATCAGTTGTTTATCTCTCGAAAATGCTGTCAGAATGTGATATTGCCAAAACGCGCAACTGTGTGCTTGCTTGTTCAGCGGCAATAATGCGTTGAATGATTGCTTTTCCAAACTAGGAGACAGCTCATCGCTCAGTTGTCTGTCAAAACCTGGTTAAAATAAAATTATGATAATGCGAAAGCCACTCTTTTTACAAGCCATAGGAATGCAGCAGTCGGGTGGACAGGATTTCATTTCCGCGGGGGGGACATTAAATGTGGCTTAATTCATATAAGCATATACTTAAATTTCGTAAATCAGAAGAATCCCTAATATTCATTCATATCTGATTTGATTATGATCTAATTTCGTCTTTTATTTATCATTCATGATACACGATTAACATAAAATCATACAGTATGTACAAGTTTATATGTGATATCTTCAGACGCAGCCTTTAGATCTTTTTGTAAACATAGTGCCTTCAAGTATTTTCATGTACAACTACAATACTGCAATATTGATTTAATATGAATAGCCATGAAGTATATAAATAGCCATACATGTGAAATTGGAAGCAAAAGCGAAATAGAACAGGTGTTGACATACCCAGTCATGAAAGGCCTCTACTTGTGGGTGTCGCAGAATCGTGTCGTGTCCTGGCTACAAGCCATATCGAGACGTCCGTAACAGTACAACTAGTATCGGCGCCTGACCGACTATCTAACTCACAGAAATGAACATCTCTCGCAATCTTTGCACAACAGGGGACATGCGAAAATTAACCAAGCACGCTACTGTAGGATTCCAGATTCTCACATTAATAAATTAATAATTCGACATAGAATGATGCTAATATACCCCGTATAAAACACAAAGATTGTCTCCCGCTCAGATTTCATTGCGGGGGACATGTCCCCCTTGTCCCCCCACCTTGGATACGCCACTGGAATGCAGCACAGATGCCTGCATATTATCGTATATTAAAAAGTTTCATAGCAAGAACTTTTGATTTATTTATGACGATTCCAAAATCACTGAAAAATTCTTTACCGATATAAGACGACAGTGCACCTCTAATTCCTAAAATAGATTTCCGACGTGTCGGATGTCTATGTATGCATGTGTGTGATGGAGATAGAGGGAGAGGGAGAAGAGATCATGTGCATTTGCGATTTGAATAATTGTCATTCAAAAAAATGTGCTTACTTTAAAAATGTACATTTGACCTTGCATTCGAATAAATATCGTGCTGATAATGCTGTTAATAAATATGCTTGGTTATTTGAATGTGAAGTGATGTGCAACAAACAACGTGACTAGTGAAGAGATATGATCGTGATCATTCCTCCCTCTATCGCAGCTGTCTTCGAAAATATTAAAAGAAAACAGCGAGTATTTTCTGATAAAATCCATTCTCATATTGCTGCATCGCATCATGTTCTACTCTTAGCCGCGACCAAAATTACGTCCATTGCAATTTCTGTAGATGAAGAAAATAAGTTAATGAGTCATGGACAATTTTAGAGCTTAAATTCTCAGTTTTCAAATTTATCCACTATGACAATCACAGCTTTTAGCTTGGAAACGATAATTTGCATAGAGTGCAGAATCTCAAAATTCTAGGAGTCATTTACTCGAAATATGGCAAGAGTGATGCTCATATAGCTCAAAACTTAGCCAAATCCAAGTGTGCTTTCATCAGTCTAAGCCGATATGGAATGTATAAAGGTGGACTTCATCCACACTCACAAAGTAAGGTATACTCGACTGCTGGTGCAACCGATATTAATGTAGCCTACAATCTACACACCCTCCTAAAATTGAAATCTGATTGGAACAGCATCAAAAAATGAGACGACTGCTTCTGTAATCGAATAACGGATCAAGGGAAGTACGCTCACCACCATATCACGAGGAAAGTGTCTAAAATGAAGGAAACAAAACATCTCACTTTTTTCAAAGAAATAAAACTGCTCCGAAGGCTCGTACTTTCTAAGACTGCGATAGGAAAAATTCAACGAGAATCCACTTACGACTTTTTAAGGAAATCAAATAGAGAGAGATAGCCTTTCAAGCCGAATCATCTCATATGGGATTGACCCTATTGTTGCCTGTTATTCATCGACAAAATTTTCAATTCCAGAAAATGATGCATGTAATTACTTATCTGGTAATGTTGACTCCTAACTTTTCCTTTTATCTGAACATGAGCCTGACTTTAAAATCATTGATTGATTTTTTTCATCTACCGCTTTGTTATCACCGTTATCTCTGTTGTTCGTTGTTGTTGCTTCCATTGAAGGCAACTAAAATGCTCATACTCATACTATCGCGTTTTCTGGACAGTCATCAAAATCGTTCCATCTAGAAATTCTAAATTTATCACAAGAAACATGTGAAACACAGACACGAGGAGAGAAGAAGCTTCGGATCATTCTTTTGATGCAATACTCGTCGAGATTGATGGACTATGGACTTCTAGAAAACACTAATCGATTTGTGACAGAATCGTGACGTTTAGGACATTTGTGCTGGAAGCTTGACGTTCCTTTTAATCAAAGAGTTCAGAAGCTGGTATTTAAAAATGGTTTCCTAAATGTGCATTTAGCGCAAACCTCTATAAAATTCATCAATGACAGCTGTATGAAGAGGATTGTTAGGATCTACGATCGGCAATGATATCATTTCATTTTTAGAATGATATAAAATGATATCATTTTATATCATTTTATTTTTTTATAATGAAAATATACCATTCTTTAGTGAAAGATACGTAGGCCAACACCGTAAATAGATTTAGTCATACGAATTTTTCGATTTTTACACTGCTACCATGCTACTTTTACTGCTCTTAGCAATGAAAATTGATATTTGATTGCATGCAGCATCCATATATTCCAAATAAAGGGAGACCGAATAAAGCAGTTTATTCATGCAAAGCTTCTTGTATATCAAAACTTAGGTAGGGCCTATAGAGTAGATATATTAGGTAGAGTGGTAACTCCGCATTTATTAAATCCCCAATGTGTATGCACTTTCGATTTTATTAAATGAACTTAAGGGAGATACAGTCGGAATTGTTTCCAAATGTGAGATATGCAAATTTTTGCATTTTTTCAGAAATTACAACGGAATTGACTGATCATGATAGTAATGCAGAAGGAAATGATATTATTCTGCAGATCGTCCGTGTCATGACTACCTTGGAGAGGCAATGTTTGTTGAATAGACAATTCGATAGGTTGCTATCACTTTCATGCTCAACCTAAAGAGTATTTTCTCTAGCGTGATCATCACAGGCAACCTGCAACTGGCAGAAAATCACATAATCAAAGACAATGATTTCAATTAACTTTGAAAGAGTAAATATAAGTTCACATCACTATTCAGATTCAAGAAATGAAACATGAATTTAGTGATCGAATCATAAAATCATGCCGGTGAAAATTGAATTAAAAACTTCAAATTTTAGCCAAGAAACCACGAATAATATCGCGACTTTTTCATGAAGACTTTCATTATAATACAATTCATGAAATTCCCTTCATCATCAGCTTGATTTCCGCTTAATTAGGATGCTTTTCAGCAAATATTCATTACTTTTGATATCCAACTTGTTTCATACTACTTATACAGGAGAGTCATCTCGGTAGTATATAAATTGGCAAATTTTGACTTTTTTCAAAAGTGCTCAAATAATTTTTTGAACCACGGGAACGTAATCTCCGCAAAAAACTGAATCTTTTTATATGAAAATTTTCACTGTATACAGATACTTTTTGAGTCAACACTCTACCTATATATCCCTACTCTATGGTAGGGCCTATGGCCTCTACATTAGACATCGCAAGTTTTGATTTAAGCTTAATACACTCGAACTAAAAACATGGCCACAATATAAAGTTGATTAGGTCAAAACAGTATCTAAAGCACGAAAAAAGGCCAAAAATATTTAGATTACAGTCAAGACTTCAAAAACATCATGACAGTTATTAATGTGTTCAATGTTCAATCATAGGTCTACTGGAAGTCAGATGTAACCGGCAATGTATGAGATGTACACTGTAAATGTAGAGCTAATCCCAGAAAACGGTGGTCTTTATTAGCCAGAATCTTAATTATCCAAGTCCGAAATGTCGAGCTTTGACCGCGCTCGCACTTTCAAATTTCAAAGTGTGAGTTACATCTGCTTCTTAGCGTACCCGCAGTCCTGCATTGTTTGACAATCTGTGTGATAGACAGACTGACCGACAATAGCCTGCTGCTGTTCGCTATGTGGATCAACCAGTGGAAAAGGACATGTGTAGGACAAACGAAAAAGACTAATTTTGCTTCAATGCAGAATGCGAAGAATCTATGATTAGAAAATATAAGGGAACAAAACTTTTTGATGATATCATTTTAAATCATTTTTCAAATATAAAATGATATAAAATGACATCATTTTTCCTCAAAATAAAATCACATCATCTTATCATTGCTGATCTTTGGTTATGATCAGAGAGGGGAGATTTTCAATACTTCCCTGTAAAAATAGAAAGCCAGCCTCTACCCTCAAACACAGTCTGAGTAACAATGGACCGTAGAGTTGGAGCGCCAACTATGACCTCTGCGGTCTAGTTTCGTCTGTTCTACTAAATATTTAGTGCATCGGTGTACTTGCAAGCTGTTTCATAGCAGTTGCACCCGCGGACAGAATGTTTGCAAAAGCATATAATTTGGAATTTCTGTCTTTTTATTAGAATTTGCTGTCTAACTCTACATAGTCTTCCTAGTATTCTAATGTAATTTAGATGTAAGAACGACACTTTCAATTCAAAAATATGTGTATTTTGTGATTCTGAGCATCAATAACGAGTAGGACCAACCTTCGACGCAAGTATGGCCTCAATTCTGTCGGGTATCGATCAAATCAATTTCAAACACAGTTGCTGAATTTCTTCATCATGATTCCGTACTTGAATAAATGTTGCTATCAAACCTGACTTCGACGTGCATCTCGACACTTTAACCTTCATTTTGCCATTGACCAGAGGTTTTCGATCGGGCTTGCATCCGGTGACGATGGGGTCGCATGCTTTTCTTTTCGAAATGAGTAGTATTCCTTTGACTAACATGGCAAGGAGCGTTGTATTACTGAAAGTAGCTGGATCCATCCGAAAACCACTTTTGCCATTGATGCTGCACGCGGCGGTCCACAATTTCACTGATATAGAACTCAGAATTCATTCGACATTCTATAACATGACAGCGATCGGTCCCATTCCAACCGAAACAGGCCTATATCATGACGCTGGTGGAATGCTTCGTAGTTCTTATGAACTGTTCAGGCTCAAGTTTGTGTCCATCCACAATCTTGATATATTGTGGGCAATCATCACGCATTTCAATCACTGTCTCGTCGTTGAAAACGACCTTCTTCCAGTCGTCAACAGTCCAGTCGCGATGTTGAAGAGCCCATCTACGCCGCTTATCAGTTTGCGAAGTATTGATGAAAGGCCTCCGTCCATGTTTGTAGGCTTTGCATCCAATCTCATTGAGCACTCTCCTCATTGTGCGATCTGAACATTCCGCACCGACTTCTTTCACAATGCCATGTGCTGAGTATCGTGGATTCTTCACACAAGTCTGTCTTATTCGACGATGATCACGCTCACTCTGGTTTGCTGTCTCAATTCCTGGACTGAGTCTCGTGTATGTGCCAGACTCCAGAAGTTGTTTGACAACTTTACAGACTGTTGATGTGTCAACATTCAAACGTCGACCAATTTCAGTCAAACTTAAGCTTGTATTCTGATACACAGTCTTGATCTCTAGCCTTCTTCTGTCATGTCGCTCATGCCATTAGACGAGTACTAAAAGTTCACGACTGACGGTCTGAATATCTGCAGTTGTATGATAGCTGCTGAGGTACGTTCGCACCATAGAAATCCGATTAATATTATTGCGCGTTAGTTAGACTAGAATGGCCACAACAATATCGCAGAACACTACGCCGTGGTTAAGTCGTGACTATAGCAACCGTACACTTATGAGTCATTTCTTAACCGTCAACAAACCCCAGCTGTCCATTCTAGTAGTACAGGTTTTCCTATAGGATATACACGACAACGGCAACTACCGAATCAAGAGCGGCACTTTAATTTCTAAAACGTTAAAAGATAAAATATTACGTCATTTCACAATTGAGAGCGACAAACAATAAATAAACTGCAGCAAAATAGTTCAATTGTGTCTCTATCAGATTAGTGAGCGGTATTTCACGTGAAGAATAAATGATATCTATTCGGTTTGATACAAAGCCCTATATACAGTCCGTTTCATAAAAAGTGGATCATCCTAAAATTATCATCCTTATTGTCAATGACATTACCAATTCGTCTAGGCATTGATTCGATGATATCGTTGATTTTTGACTGATCTAACTTTCTCCACTCTCTTTTTAACAGTGACGTAAGTTGTGATACGCCATCTGTAGGTAGCAGTGAACGACGAACGTTACGTTTTAGAATACTCCATACATTTTCTATGGGATTCAGATCAGGAGAACGAGCTGGCCAAGATAATGTCCTAAGCCTTAATTGAGACTTGCATAAGTTGACTCTACTACTCCTGTGACAAGTAGCATTATCATCCATAAATAACCAAGTCGATGGATCACCAAGTTTATCTGTCATTTGGCCAATGTTCATTCGTAAAACATTCACATAGCGTTCAGAATTCATGGTTCCTTGCTGTATGTGAAGTTCGGAGCGGCCATTGGTCCAAATGCCAGCCCAAATCAGTAGAGTCGCACCGCCTTGTACCCGGGGACGATGTAAATGTCTCGGAATTTCCTGATCAGATTTTATCCATAATCTCAATTGACCATCACTATCCTTCATACGGACTGATGCCTCATCAGACCAGACAACCCGATCCCATTGATTTCGCCAGTGACAATGACTCATTGTCCATCTGAGACGTCTTTTTGTATGCTGATCTGATAATTCGATCTGAGAGGGCCTCTTACAGCTTTTGAAATTCGACTCAATAAGTCTTCTACGAATAGTGGACTTAGAAATAGACGAGTCTAGTGCAGCCATCTCAGTTAACGAGAGACTTGGATCAACTTTAACAAATCTCAAAATTAGGCGGTCTCTACGTTTGGATGTTTTGCGTGGACGGCCAGAGCCCTCTTTACGACAGAGTCGAAAATCATCATTATGCCATCGATGCACTTTTGTAAAAGGGACATTCAGTCGCTTGCTCGTAGCTCGCAAAGAAAATCCTAGTTCTAGCAAGGCTGACACTTTGCCTTTTGTGAATGCGATCTCGTTATTGTTCATTTGTGCTTTGTATTGTTTTCAACCGGTAAGAGATAGATTTCTAGCTGAAAGCAATCAGGAGTGCTGCCAACACCACCGCAACGAAGTCAGGAAGCTATGGAACATGAAGTCCAGTTAATCACATGTAGCAGTTACATTATTGTTGATGAATAATGGTGCTATACTGCCTCTGATTGACCGATTTTCTTTATTTTTGTTTTGCTTGATAGCTTTTGGCTTGTAGAACAACATATTACATAACAATTGAAACAAATGTAATTTTATAAGAGTGAGGTATGATTTTGTGTAACATTGCTAAATGAAGATCAAATTATCTACTACTTTTTTTATCTATAACAGGAAAACAACTCAATATTCATGCTTGAAATTTCCAACAATGATTTTAGTAAGCACAACTGACATATCTTCCAAATTTCAGAGAAATTCGTTCAAGTTTGGCGGAGTTAGACAAAGTTGAAGTTAAGGCGATGTTTAAGGGTGATCCATTTTTTATGAAACAATCTGTAGATGTCTTCACATCTGCTAAATGAACTTATCAATATGGAGCGCCAGCGAATACCTTCTGATGTTAAACGCAGAATCATTATGTCTCATGAAGCCGGAGATGATTATATTGAAGCCGCTCGAGTTCTCGGTGTAAAACGGGGTACTGCGTATTCAAATTCAATAGTACATCGTTATATACTTGAAGGAGTCATTGAGCGTCCCAGAGGAAGACGACACCAAAAGATGGACGAAGATATGGCAAATACTGTGGTAGAGATTGTTAAATCCCAACCGGAATTCACGTTAGCCCAAATCAAAGCTGATCTACAAGCGCGGATGCCGGACAGGCCATCTGTCTCAATTCAAACTATCAGCACATGTCTGAGAAATCGTCTTATCTTCTTAAAGAAAATGGAGACTGTTCAAGTCAACCGCAATAGCCATGACGTCAAAGTGGAAAGGGCCGAGTATGCGAACTGGTATCTGCACACGATCAACGGTGGATATTACGGTACTTGTTTTGTTTATCAAAACTTTTTCGTATTGACTTACCTTTTCGTAAAAAAAGTTTTTAATGACTTACTGTATTACCTTTATGAATTAAAAAAATTATCAATACTTTTTGTGTTGACTTACCTGTTAAATAAAATATAATTGAATATGAAAAGCCGTTTATGATTTCAGGTTGCCGCTCATTAAACTTATAAATCCATTAATAAACTCACTTATTATCACTGCCGATTAAAAACAGTATCATTCAATTGAAAACGCTGCTGATTAACAGAAATACCGTTGTTGAATCGTAAAACATATTCTTTAATCTGATAGTCGCATTGTCGAACTGGAAAACCTGTATTACTGAAACAAATGAAATAAATCGGATTTCTATGGTTCGCACGTTCAACGTTGTTGTTGACTCTTCGATGCATGATCTGTCAGAGAAGAGTGGAAAAACAATGGAAAGAAGGATACGCCGTCAATAATCGTGCGTCACCAGTCACTGCCCAGACAATAGCTATTTAATGAATGTTGATAAAGAAAAATGCATTGATCTTAACAGTTGTTCAGCAATCCAAGAACAAATCCAGGATGTCAGGGCGCTGCGTTCCGATCGCGATACTAATTATCGTGTGAATGTCAGTAAAAAGTGTCAGCTAAATTTGAAAAAGACAGTTTTGACGAAAGAGCATAAACGTCAAGTATGTGCGAATAAAATGCATGAAGCATGCATGCATGTCATGGAAAATCACGAACATAAGTATGTACACCCAAAGATGACTTACAAGCATCTAAATTACCTCATAAATAGTCTGAAAATTGTAGGAGCCATGAATGTATATTGTTGCGGAAATATCGTCTTATTTGAAAGCAAGGGAGAATCCAAGAAGAGAGAAATAAAGGTGAAAAGCTGCTTTGTACTTTTAAGATATAATTTACGAGCACTGTTGCAAACATTCTGACCGCGAGTGCACAAAGGTCATACTTCAAGAGCGTTCAATCTCAGGTATAGCAAGTACAGATGAAGTCCTCTACATGAAACCAAAGACAGTGCTTTGACGGAGCACGCAAAACATTGCCATGGTGGACATTTAGCGATCGCAGATTTTCAGCCAGGCATAATTGACAGATCACCGAGAGAGACTAAATATGCCGAAGCCAATCTCATTGAAGAACAAAGGCCATCACTCAATGGATGACATGAAATGACCAGACGCTGAACATGTCCTTCACTCCTGTCGATTCCTGAAAAACAATAATCTAGAGAAAAAACTTAATAAACTTAATGGCGTATCAAATAATACTGAAGTAGCCTACTAGGATCATTAAAATTATCACATTAACTTCTGAAGTCAAGAAATACCAAATAAACTTATTAGGATTTATCAGTATGCCAGTAAGTTTAATAGGATAGATAAAGTATGTCCTACAAAGTTTATCAGGCAATTATAAAAGCAAACTAAGTTAATGGGATGCTACATGGTACCGATAGTAATTACTATCCGAATGAGGCCTTGAAACTTTACAAATGCATGTAGCCTAATGGGATAACAGGTATTACTGATCAAACTTGGTGGGACAAACAGCTTGTGTGCAACAAACCTATTGGGAAGTTAGACTGACAAATGTCAGAAGGAATCCGTATAAAACCGAGATAAATGAGCAGGAAAGTAGTTTTAACTTAATTAAATTAGTAGAGAAACCAACGTAACTGGAATGAATCTAATGGGAGAACAAGTTATTTGGAAGTTTTATTAAAATTGATTCAATCAATATTTCCTTTGCAAGCAAAAGTTTCTCATGACTAATAAAGCAGATAATTGCAAACTCACTGCAGATTCATAATTCTAGAATCCTGACTCTCTTCTCTACTGACGCCGAAATTAGCTAGGGCTGCTACCGGAGCAACCAAATCAGATGCGGCTAGGATAATTTTACCTTGATCCGCATTATCCGATAATTTGTGAGAAGGGTAAAGAAAATGGCCTGGAAAAGTGATACCTTGGTGTAGCAAAGTGAACTGTTTGATTCCCAGTCTCCATTGCATTATATCCAGACGAAAATTCGTAAATACAGATATCCATCGACAAAATGAACAACAAATGAATTTGCTTTTATTGGATAATTTTCATTCAAAAACTCATGCTGAAGCCGACAAACAGTCATTCGGAATATCATTTCCATATGAACCATGAATGGCATTCAGCTAGTTACAGACAAATTATTAATAACATTAACGGACAAATCATTCGAAAACCCAGCAGACAAAAAGTCGGAAACCTTGGCAGATTCTTGTTTAACTTAAAGCAACATGAAATTCAACCCGAAATATTGATTTTTTTCGAATTTTTGATCATTGGTCCTCATCAATCTAGCTAGGGTGGCTTTCTCTTTCTCTCTCTTTCATATTAACGGAGTTGATAAAGTTGCTAAACAAAACCGGTCCTCCACCAAAGACTGTTTCTCATTTGGGTTTCTAACCAGGCCGGAAGTGGTGTGCGGAACGTGGTGTGGATTTTTTCACAACTTCTCTCTCTCTCTCTCAAAATTCGAAATTCATGGGTTTTGTTTCGTACAAGAAAATACCCGAAAAAAGCAATTATAATAGTGATGATGTGGTACATGCATATGATGGATAAAATGATGAATACATGTGTGGAAGTCAGAAGAGAGATGGTCCTTGAATGTCATGTCAGCGGTTTATACAACATGAAGCACGGTAGATGACAATGACGATGAATGAAATCAACATGTGAGATACATATAGAAGTTAATGAGGGGGAGGCGACATGCATTTGTACATCAGTCATATGTGTAATAGACGTTGAAAGTAATAGGTCAAGCGCATGTAGCATAACATAAGCAAGTTCTGCAGCATTTCAGATCAAGACACTTCTGTTAAGTTTGGAGATCGTCCAAAGGAAATTATTTCACATATAATTTCGAAAAAATAGTTCATGCTGTATTGTTTAATAGTTCCGTAAACATCTCTAATGTATATAAACGATGTGATAATTCTTTCTCACCTGCAACGCAAATTTGAGAATTTTTGCAATTCAGATGGTAAAATATGACCGATCTCCGTGATTCATTGACACTTGTTGGACTGACATTCTGGGGGTTGCCGCTTATCGCTATGAGTTTTAATCAATTCGATTGCAGAGACTGCCACCTCTTATTGTTCTATTGAAAGCGGGTTGCTGTGGTCTCTCTTAATTCATGCTTGACTAGTGACGGTATATGTCTACTTTGATTGACTGGATTTCGACATTTCATCAATATATTAACTTCCTATTGTTTTTGTATTTTGATGTCGAACATTTGTGGTCACCGACTGGTAGATATCTATTGTATCCAGAAATCGGTTTACGGCAATTGGGATTAATGAGCTGTTTCTCAATGGATCATGGATATCCATGCTTTTGTTCCAGCACTATCACTAACCATTTGCTTTCTATGCCAATTTAATTTTAGACCTTTCTGAAATCATGACAGTCTGTGCAGTGTGTTAATTTCAAAATTGCAAAATAAGCAAATAACACGGAGGTGTTGCACATGAGTTTAACGCATAAGTATGCAGGCCCATGCGTCCTAACTCCTAAAGTTCATAAATATGCATGCATACTGTGCTGGACATGTACTTATTGTGCCGCTAAAAAATTGCATAATGCTTGCTGACAGTCTACTTATAGACAGTCTAATTTAGGATTATTGGCCTGATCATGTAGGAAGCCAAATTCAACCTATCTGTCCAGAGAAATTTAGAAGTCTATGCAATGTGTTATAAATGTTGATGTCTATGCTATCAACAACGCATGATCAATCGTTCCTCGTTGACTGATATTATTGATATTATTCTATAACTGATGATGGTGTTGAATTTGGCATAAAATTCTGATATAGTAATATCCATAATATCTGGTAAAACACTTTCCCGCAGACTTTCGCACTTTGAGCATTCAACAAAGAAATGATAGATGTCTTCTACCTTCTCAGGGCAGAATGGACAGGTACATTCTTCATAGTCGAATCTGTTACCGTATCGTCCTATTTCAGCCATTAGTTTATGATGCCCTGTTCTAAATTTCAACATGATTGATGTTTCGTCACCAATATCTGACATGGTGTTGAGAAATCGACACATTCAAATATATTGCATCCCGTTGAGGATGACTTAGTTTCCTAGAGTCAGACATTTTCATCGGACGGAGCAAGATAAATGATGCCTCAAAATATGATTGACATTATTAGAATGCTACTATTTAATAATATTAAGTAGCACGTATATATTGAGATTGTAAGTGAAAAAATAATAATACCACAACGACGAACTTATCCTTACTAAATATATGCTATACCATAATCACATGTCGCTTTTCCCTCGCCCTACTGGGGGGGGGGGGAGGCCTGACGAATTTTTTAATATATCTTTAACCAAGCAAGCAGTGATCACCAGAATTCTAATAGCTTACTTTGTAATAATAATAATAAATTTATTTTGAAAACCATACAAATTAAACATCTGATGACAGTAAAGTAAAGTAAAGTAAAGAAGTGCAATGGTTATTCTTGGTGTCACTAGGGCCAATAGACTCATTTGGAGTGAGCATTTTTCGAATTTTATTCGAACTGACGATCGACGTATGTTTGCCATCCAATCTTTAAAGCCGTTCGTGTCAAAACAGCAACTGCTTCATGTCTTCGACGCGATTGTATTTTCAGCTAGGTTTTTTTTACATGCCATGGCATGTCGGTTATGAAATTGGCATGTCGATTTTGAGATTTACATGCCAGCTGGCATGTCAGTTTTTCATATGTTTTAGAGAATAGTTTTCTGTGCTGAACCTTCTTCTTGCCTTATAAAAAAATTTGCCTAACATTTATTATTCATCCAAAACTCCAAAAAGAACAAGTTCCGAAAAACATCAAAATCACATATTTTATTCATCAAAAACACACTTATAAAAAACAAGTCAGACTTCTTGTTCCTACATTAAGCGCGCTCCTTCTTCGTCGCCGACATCTGCAAGTGAGCCGATGCGGGTGGAAGCTTGCGAAAAGGATCGGCACTGTGTTTTACCTCTTGACTATTTTCAAATGCACTTTGATAGTCGTATAATGCACTTTTTAGTGTTCAATCGCAAACGCATCAATGTGTCTACGGTCACGACCGATAATTTGTTGCGCACTTCGTTTTCAGGCGCGTCATAAGCGAAAAGCCGCGCTCAACAGTCGCATTTTCAGCACAAAATAGCAATACTGCGTTTCCGATAATCGAAATATTGGGGTACTCCTCTGCACGGCTCAGTAATTTCGCCACCGTACTGCGCCAGTTTTCGTCTTTTGCATGCTTCAGAAATGTGTATTTGATAGTGAAAACTGCTCATATTGCTCTGATGCTCATATTGCTCTGATACTCATATTCCTCCGGCCTCCTCTATAAGCCGAGTTGAGTTAAGAGCGTACTTATTGCGTAAGTAAAAGAAGCCAAGTTTGTACTTTTACGTGCGTATAAGAGAAATTGCAATACTTTGTGCTGGCAATGGCATGTTAATTTATGAATTGGCATGTTAATTTTGAGCCCAACATGCCAGTGTGCATGTGGTCTGAATAAATTAAAAAAAACCCAGATTTTCAGTGTTTTTATACTGTTCTCCTCTGCTTGGAAATTTGCGACATGATGACATGAATAAATTGAACAGGTTTCTTAGGCGTTCTCACCGAATAGCAATCAACACTTTTGCTTCGCGTCAACAGAAACTAGCCTTGAAACTGTTATTGAAAAGTCAAAGTGAATCTTATCCGTTACATCACATCGTTCCACAGCGTTTGCCCAGAAGCAACGACTTCCGTATGCCGTATTGTTCTACATATACACGTTTAAACTCGTTCATCCCATGGGCTTGCTCAATTGCGAACTCTTCATAATCGTGAAATCTCTGTATATTTACTGTTTTACTTACTTCATCCGTGCCTGATTTACTTGCCTTTCTCCATTGTCATTTCTATTGGAAATAAACATGCATTATTATTATTATATTCAGATCATGATACAAAATAGAAAGTATGAGCATAGGAGGCAAATTAGATTCTCTACAAAATTTTATGAAAAGAACTACCTTCAATGTGTTATGCAACTTTTGACCGAAGGAAAATAAATTTGGCACTATACTTTTAGCGTGAGATCTGTTTTAAAATTTGAATGTTTGCAATATTTTGATTGATTTCGATATACATGTATATTTGCTTCTAATGTTATGTATCTTGTATATTGTGGTATCAATTCTTGATGAAATATGTTGAGATAGCATACAGGATTCTTCCTATTAATATAGAGATATTCACAAATGCAAAGTCTTTGGATTTGAAATTATCTGCTTACTGTGTATGCATGTTTGAAATTCAAAATTCAAATATTATTTTTTGATTCTGCATCCAATCAGCAATCATCGAAAATTTTTAGAATCATGTTGCCTTTAGCCTCAGTGTCTCGATAAAGCTTACCGAATTGAGCTGTCTCTTCACCTGCAGAAACTAAATACCAAAATGTGCGATTTTAGTGCTATTTGAGTTGAATTAAAAGTTTCAAATTTTTGACCTTTTACCTCATCTAATATAGATGCAATAATGAGTAATCTCATAGCGATTAATAATCATTGTTTTATTAACCATCTTGACCAGATCTTTCGATGAGTGCATGGTTTATTAGTTTTTTTGTAATTTTCCATTCAAATAGTGATCTAATGGAAATTTGTTAAAAATTGTCAGTTTTGACCTTTGACCCTCACCGTAGCCCAGGAATAGAAGCTATGAATCCCGTTTCAATGCCCATTCGATTGATATGTGTGCATGAGTTTGGCAAAATTGGTGTAATAATTTCGGAGATCACCAGGGGGAAATTCCCATCCGTGGGGCGCGTTCGGAAAAACAGCCAGTGGTGGGAGGGTTAGAATTCCCTTAAAATGCCGAGCTAAAAGTATTCTTTATAACATCAGGGATGGTTAAAGCGCTCGACCTGTTTTTTTTAAAATAATGCAAATTTGATCAAACAGATGATATATTTCATCAAAACAGACAATTAAAAAATGTAATGACTGCTTCTTTTAGTAAAATTACTGATATATGGGCTACATGAACTCAATTGAAGAAGTGCATGCGCATGATTTCAAAATTCGTTTTGGACATTCGTGGCACTCGGTGAAAATATATCAAACTGTTTGAAAACATACGTAGCCTGCTTCTACATTCGATAGGAAATACAGTGTCTTGCTTACGAGCCTAGATAATTTTCGACCTGCTTGCATTTTTCTATTTATTGGCTGGTGGCACGGGTGAGTATTCACTTGATCTAGGAGCATCATCAATTTCAAGATAATGTCTGCAGTTGCCCAGTATGAAGAACAGCCGCATTTTTCAAGAAATAGGTTACTGGTCTTTGGGCTATGTACATTCCTGCATGCATCCCTTGTCATTGCAATATGAGCATCATGCATCTTCTTCCAATTCTGCCTTGTTCATCACTCAGGTCACAAATCACGAATGACAAAAACTACTAAATGAGCACGCATGCCTAGAGCTCCTCCAAAAATGTCTGTATTAACGCATCTCCTGTCTGAATGATTGCAAATAGCAAGTTTATGAAGTGTTTAGCAGTGACGCATAATGTTGTGGGCATGCTGGATTATCTTTCTTCTCTGCTTATGAAAAGCTGCTATTATGCTAATTACTAGGGCAATTTTTGTATGAACTAAAAATCGAAGACGTATGACCTACAAAAGCTTAAAATATCGCCAAATATGACCTAAAAATCTTAAATTGTAGCTTGGCAACATTTAAAAATCTTAAAATATAGCAAAAATTATGCTTCCATTTTCAGGCAAGAGTTAAAAAGTTCAATTTAAGACAAATAAAACGATTTATTTCAAACTTTTACCACATCATGCCCATTTACAGCTTGTTGTACAAAACAGTAATTTAATCTGCTTGATTTGATGTTTTAAAAAGTCTGTCTTTGCATGATAGACTTGCCCATCCTGGCGCCCCTGTAACATTAATTTCTGTAGGCAATGCATGCATACGATATGGCGCTGCTGAGAAGACCAATATTGCGTCATTCTGCAAGCATCGGTCATTTCTACTTATCTTCTTCCCGGCAACTCTAACAGTCTAAACTACAGCAAAATGACTAAAATATGATTAAATATGATGAGACACAGAAAATATGACAATATTGTCTTACCCTAAAAATATCACATGTCATAAAATAATTGACCTACTAGTCACTGAACATCACCGTCGACTATTTACTAGCAAAAGGCAAATTTCGCGGTAAACTGACTATAGGTGTATAAAGAGGTTAAATCAACCATTCCCCTTACCAGGTATATGCAAAACTGTAATGAAAATCATTCGAAATTATTCTTCACCCCCAACAGGCCGAGGTCTACTAAACTTCCTTTCTAAGGCCAAGGTCGGTCATTTTGATCGACCTCCAATTTTTCTAATGTTAGTCGTTTTAATGACGTGACCATTGCTCCATCTTGATCTTTCCCTCATCCTGACATAAAAACACTTCGATTTAACCAATTTCAGAAGTCTACGATGACTTGAGTAATCATTTCTGAATGCATGGCATACAATGACGAAAAATGACAACCTGAGATATTGATGATTATGCACTATGTACACTATAAACCCATAAGTTGCCAAATGAAATGAATTTCGCTGCGAAGCCTGTCATCAAAAGTAACATTTCTTCGTAAATGGAGATGGTTTGACTTTCATGGTTACCAGACCGAGCTCATCTGGTAGCGACCGCCTGAATGTCTTGGTACTAATAATCTTAAATATAGTCTCACATTAAGTTTGTTTTTCAATACTACTGATAGATGTCATGAACAAAAGTAGATTTGCTGAATATTTTGTGCATCATTCTTATACCCTTTTAATTTATAACTTTATTACATTATATTATATTGTTTTTTTATTTTACATGTAGTGTAATATAAGCATCTCAAACCAAACTTACAAATTACCCTTATCATAGAGAATTCTTGCCTCAAACCTCCAGTATCCTAACATGAGACGATCCCTTGAAGCGATACATATACGTCAAAGCTGCAACGAATGTTTGCTGTGGACGTCAATTGGATATTTAAGATATACTTTTCGCTTGTTTTTTTGCAAGCTCCTCCCTTTTATGACCCTTCTTAATCGATTTGATTTCATTTCCTTATAATCTTTTGATCTGCCGGATTATTGATTAGTTTCATAGACTGCTCCATTCATATCTCTATTTTAGCTGTCTGTACTTTAATATTGCACAGTTGTGATATCGTTGCAACTAGGGCTCAAAGCTATGCATGATTTGTTTCTGCTTCAAATCAAAAGATCAGCAGTCTTTTGTTTTTGATGTTGCTTTATTGTTCTTATTCCAGCATTTTACGCAGCTTCCTTTCAATTTGACAACTTTTGAAACCTAATTAGCAAACTTGTGCAGTAGCTGTTTTGATAACTGTTTGCAAATTGCCTGTTTTGCAAACTTGTGCCTGTCAGTATCGACTTCATTTCCTGGTAGCTTTCTAAACATTCGTATCTGTCTCTCTGGCAATCCTGGATAACTAGTTCATCTGTGCTCAACCAACTTTCGCTTGAAGTGAAAGCTTCAAACGCTTATCAACAAGCATGTAAGAGACCCTATGATATCTAATGCTCATCTTTTAGAACCCGATGTCATCTGAGGTTTTTAAAAGTATGTTTTAAAAACACGCAAGTTTGAAAACAATCATCATGTAAAAAAACTCGTTTCAAAACATGTTGAATAATATTTTACTAAGTACATGCCTTTCACATTGTAATACCGGGTGTTTCAAAAGTTTTAGTACAAGAATTTCACTAATATTATATCAGTTTAATCGGTGTTGAATCAAGTCAAAAAGGTAGCCTAAACTATTCAGTCAATCTACATGACTGTGGAGGATGAGATGTTCGATAGCTTTTCAGATAGCTTGAAATTGTTGAATAAGATGTCTATGATCGATTCAATACTAGATCCATAGAAGTGGATAGAAGTGGAACCATAGAAGTTAATGTCTATGACTAGAACACAGCAGCCGAATCAACGATGATTTTGAATTTTGTTAATGAAAGTTGACGATGCAATTATCATCGTGAAATCATTAACAATGTATTCGCTTGAAGAGCAAGTCATGTGCTGTGCCTGGGCTCTCGCCTACGAAAATTCAGGCGAAGGTCAGCGAAAGTTTGAAGAGAAGTACAGACGAAATCCTCCATCATAGAAATTAACAATACCATAGAAAGTCCTAGAATGGAAATTGCATGAAAATTATGGCACACGTCGGGGGAACTTAGTTGGGGCAAAATGCAAATTGTGCGAACTGGTTTTCTTGTTTTCTAATTGGCATTTATATTTATCAAGCCAATTTGTGATCTGAATTGTTGCCCCTTGTCCAAAGATCATGTACACAAAAGCAATAATGAATTTACAAAATACTACGGCGACAGGATGACAAAGAAGGAAATCCTTTAAAACGTTCTGTACGTTCGTCATTTTGAAATATCGCTCCGATAATCTATCAAGTCACATATGCAACTTGTAATGTCGATTTACAGAACATGCATTGCTCCAGCTTGAAATCAGAGCCCAAGAAATCTTAGAGCATTCCTTCTGCTTTAAGGGGGTCCCCTGTTCAATATATTTGAACAATTTTCAAAATCTGTGCTTGCTTTCGAATATGAGCCTCCAAAATATCATCACAATATATCACATAAGTTATTCAATCATTAATTGAAGAGTTTCAGAGACATTATATTTATCTGAGAATTGATTGTAGGTGAAGAAGCTTTCAATGTGTTTATTCCAGAAAAGCGCCAGATTTCTTAACCGCTTGAAGGAGAAATTATCCAATAATTAGACTTTCTATCTGTGAATTTTTGAGATGTTCTTACAACCCGTACACCGACCACTTTCAATTATGACTCTGTGAGCTAAAATTTAATTCGTGTTCCGGTGTTGAAAAATTGTAATGGCTGTCAATGACTGCTACAAATAGACACAGTCTATTAATCCATGGAATAGTAGGCTATTTCATATGAAACAATGCCGCCATCTCACTTGCCATTCTCTTCATGAAGATCCAGCGATTTGCTGTCAACAACTTCCACAACCAACTTGGCAAGTAGTTTGACTATGATATGATGTTTCAGATCGAATCTGATCTGCAGACCATAGATTTTTCCATGTGCCATCATTGTACATAGGCAAGATATCAAATTTCCATTCTAGTGCACTATTATCTACTTCTATGTCCTCCATCAAGATCACAGATTAATTATTGGAAATTGAAACTGTTGGAAACCGGTTCGTTATCGAAAGACAGACCAAGATCAGGGCGTCCTGTAACGGCATCCGTTGATGATTCACTTGAACTCGTTCAAGAAGAAGTGAATGAAAATCCACAATCATCGATACGCCAAATTGCTCGTGACAATGACATCTCTCCATCTAGTGTGTTTCGTTGCCTAAATAAATCTGGAATGAAGCCCTATAAGGCCAGCTGTTGCCAATTGCTCTTTGATGGGGATGAGGACAGGCGCCTGCAATTCTGCGAAATAATGATTGACCGATTTCGCGGAGATCCTTCATGGTCAAGAAAAATTGTCTTCTCTGATGAGTGCAATTTCTATCTGTCGGGAAGTATCAACAAACACAATACTCATTATTGGACAGCTGAAAATCCTCATTGGAAATTGCAGAGTAAGACCCATGCTACTCAGTACCTTACTGTATGGGCAGCAATAGGATGGAATGGGCTAATTGGTTTGGATATTTCGGAACAAACAATGACTGGGGACAGATACTGTGTGATTTTGACTGAACATGTTGCCCCTTACTTCTCCCAAAACATAAGTTCACATTATCAGCAAGATGGCGCTTCTTCACATTACGCAGTGAAAGTGAGAGAAATTCTTGACACCAAGTTGAATGGTCGATGGATTGGACGCCGAGGCCCGATCGAGTGGCCTTCCAGGAGTCCCGACCTAACTCTCTGTGACTTTTGGTGGTGGCCATATCTCAAATCTCTAGTGTTTGCCAACAATAGACGCTACGAAAATCTTCAATCTCTAAGATCAGCAATTGAAGACAAAATTCACGGAATTCCTTTGCGAATGTATCGAGACACCATGAGAGATTTTGAGAGAGAGTGCATCTGTGTCGTGAATCACGAGGAAATGTTTTCGAGTAATGTGCTAGCATGTTTGAATTTCTCTATAATGTTATTATAAAGTTGATTCAACACCGATTAAACTCATAAAATATTAGTAAAGTTCTTGTACTAAAACTTTTGAAACACCCGGTAGCACCATTGTAAAAGTATTGTTTGGAATGGAAACATCACAACATTACCGCTATCAGATAGAACCTGCATCTCATTTAATAAATGAACACTCGGTAATTGTGTCTACTAAACGTCAATGTGCATTTAGGATAATGACCGTTATTATAAGAGTGTACAATTAGTGACCATAATTCGATTGAAAGACACTTATAGACACTAAAAATAACAACATGATTTAAGTTATCAAAATGTTTTTATTCTTTGATAAATTTCCATAGCAATTTTTAAAAAATAAAAAATTCCAAAAAATTCAAATTCCTTTTCTTCCAATTTAGTGAATAGATAAACAATCCATTACAAGTCAGAAAGATCTAAATGTGACAATGACATATAAAAGACAACCAATTTCGTGCGCCAACACAATGTATTAAGTTTTAATTACATGTACTGTATAACGGCAACATTTTAACCTACTAGTAATTGGAACCCTATGGCGGTATTGTGTCAGTCATTGGGATTGCACAGGTAGATTGATCGGCCTATATTAAGAGATGATCAAGAGATGTCGTGGAATTATCAAAACTAAATCGCTATTTGAACAGCTCTTGATGTTTTCTTGTGATATTCGAAGAGTTTGGATATCGGCTTTTATTCACAGCCGATTTTATTCGATACTAACTGGCTACGCATTTAGTGAGAATCTGTGTAGTTTTAAATATTGTTAAATACGCGAATTACGAAAGTTGCACCGATAATTTTCTCAGTGTATACAACACATTAGCAAAACGAAGGATATACTGAATTCAGAGAAAAAATTTTCTTGATTCTTTCGCAGATAAGTCAGGTAGAAGCCAACTGCTTGTGTCATTTCACCTGTTATATGAATAGGTAAAATTTCATAGAACGTCATTTGCATAGAGGCCTATGCCGATGCTATGAAGAATAAGACAATGAAAACCAAATGAGTGATTTCAAAAATCACAGGTTGGTATGCCTGGATTTAAAGTGTAAAATATTTCTAGCTGTATAATGCATGTTATGCATACTTGAGCTGCGCTTCACAAGTATAATTATGAATTACGCATGACAAAAGCTACTTATTAAAATTATTTTGTTCTCAACCATAACATCTGAGTTTTATTATTTAAAACTATTACGACAGAAGCTACATACTTGGCACGAAAGATTGAAACGAACATTAACTGGGGAACTATTAAAAAATTCATAATCCAGTATATACGAGCATACATACACACGTGCATTTTTAGGCATGTAGTTTATAGGAAGAGAAAAAAATAGCTATACATCGCTTTGTTATTGTAACTATACTATTATGTTTAATTAAATGTCCATCAGATCAAGAGTTTTTGGAAACAGAGTACTGGCTTTGGCCGACGAATGGATAGAAAAAGAAAAAACAACAGGAAGAGAAGAAGCACTACAGACGCTATGTCTGCGCTACGCTTTGTGATGAAAAAGACGGTTGAAGCTCAGTCGAGGAAAATGGTTTTTTCGAAAAAAATGGAAAAATAATTTTATCAATCTCCAAAAGGTCTATGACACCAGGCGATGCCAACTTCTCACAGCCATTCTCAGATGGATGGAACTGGAGGTTAATATTGTTCAATTGGTGGAGGATACGTACTGAAACAACAGCAGCAGTGGTGACTGGTGAACGAAAAGGCAAGTGTTTGAGGTAACTGTTGGTCTGGCACCGATTCCCCTACTGTTCACGATACTGATGGAGTTTAAGCAGGAAAGCGAATGGGTAGGAGTCAATGAGCAGTTGATGTATGCATTCGACTTGGTAGTATTGGAGGAAGATTGATCGAAAGGAGAAGGTCAATGACTGAGAAGTGACATTTCAAGACCATGGTTTAAAGATGAATAAAGAAAAAACTGAGGTGATGATTCTCAAAAAAGGACATGAGCTGCTAGGGATTAAAGTACAGTAGACGGCAGCGATAGGTGGACAGATTTACAGGGTGCAACAAAAGTTTCTGACCCACCTAACACCTGCATTATCACGGATTTTTTTAATGGGTTTTGATCTAAATGCTACATTTGCATTCATAGTGCCAATATATTGCCATGTTTGTCATAACACGGAAAGGAAAACATCTTAAGTTCCAGAAAACACTATATTTTGATGACTATCATGTCAAAGAAAGTCAGTATTTTGTATACCAACCTGAGTCATCTATATATGCTTTTATCCGGTGAGAAAAGCTGAAAACAAGATTACTACATTCCGTCTGAGTTATGTATTCCACTCACCTTGAACACGAGCAAATCAGTTGCACTTAGTTTCGAGGTCTTGTTGTCTTTAATGCAGACTGTTGAAACTTACCCCACAAATGTTCGAATGGGTAAGCGAATTTCCAGACCAATGCACCCAGACAGTTGGCAGCAGTTCTTCGAATTTCATAATGGATGCTTTTGCCGTGTGACAAGTTGCGCCATTCTGCATCAGAATAGGAGACATTCAGCCTTTCTAGATCTGTGCATTCAGCATACAATGGAAGAATTTGTTGGTGGTGCTAATCGCCATTTAAATCCCCATTTATTGTGGCGTTTTTTGTCGACAAAATGCAGTGTCCATATTTCGGACGCCGAAAGAGACTTAGTCTTTCACTTGTAAGCGTATCCTATCCTCTGAAGAGGGACCAAGTTTCCGTGGTCTTCAACTGCGCTTTTCAACTTCCATCTGCCCATCTGTGCATCTACACCACAATCGAATAATATTTCATGAAATTCTGAAGTCTTTGGCAATTTTACGAATTGAAACATATGTTTCAAAGTGGGTTTGGATTCTTATACGATTGTGTTTTCTTGAAGTCATTGTTAAAGTCTTAACAAAATCGAATTGAAAGTGCACTGAATTGAAACAACAGTCGGATTGAAACAAGAGTTGAATTTTGCCTTGAAACTGTGTTGCCGTCTCTTGTAACAAAAGTTTCTGACCCGGGTCAGAAACTTCTATTATAGATGTCAGCGAAAAAAATATGGGAACCAAAAAACACTAATCTAGCCTCTGATTGGCTGCCTTTCATCTCTGCAGTGTCATTGAACACTCTTAACCGAAATTCTTGGAGCAAGTTATTTCCGGGATATTTTGTGACTCATGTACAATACATGCGATTTTTCGATTATCATCAATCTGACATGAACAAGAAATGATTTATGGTTTTATGCTTAATAGTACAAGTAATGCAATATGGAAATACAATGACTTTGTATGCATAGAAGTTTGTTTAGGTAGACACGCAATTCATAGACTTTCGTATGATGGTAGTAATAAGTGATCAGAGTCTAATTTGCATAATTAGAGGTGGGTCAGAAACCTCTGTTACATCCTGTATCTATCTGAGTGGCAAGGTGGATAGTGAGTCCGACAAGAGAATCAGAGCGGATGCCGGTATTGGGGGTTACAAGAAAGTAGCAAGTGTAGTGGAAGACCGCAGAATGAAGCGAAAAGTACTGGAGTCATGTGCTATCCCAGCATGCACTTACTGATTGAAATCACTAACATTAACGAAGAAAGAGATGGCAAAATTTCAAAGAGCCGAAAACAATTGGATCAGAAGAATATGCGGGTTTCGGAAGATCGAAAAAAGAAGTATGGAAGCAAGATCAAAGACGATCGATTAAGATTGGCAGGAGAAAAATAAGTGGAAGGTAGGAGACAACGCGGGATCCCCAAGGATGCGATGGAAAGACTGTGTAGCCAATGACATGAAGGAGAGAAAGGACATCACCGAGTACAAGAGGATCGCGCAGGACAGAGAGGGATGGAGAAGAATTGTGAACTGGACGCAGGACCAAATGTGACCAACTAGTTTTATTGATATTGTATTTTTTTATTTTTAATGGTTTTGCCCCACCCCATGAGTTGGGACACATGGGGAGATAAATAATAATAAGATAATAGATGTCCATCAAACATGATGACATTACATGTACAATTGTGCATGCCCTGTGAATTGAATTAGCAATTTCTCATTTTTGGCCATTCGAAACATCATTGGCATCATTTTATTCGACCAGTGAAGAGTTGATTCTAATTACACGGATATATGTTCCGAAATATATACTCAGGGCACTTCCCTAGCACTTTTAATTGCGAATATCTACCAATGCCATTGAATGCGCCGACTTTGACGTGGAAGCGGAACTCAGAATTCAGATGACAATGGGCAGAAGAAAATACCTTAGTCCATTTACCAAAGTTTGTATCAAATGCACCGAGAAAAACATGCACGCTACGCAGAAGGCCATTGTTGAAAGTTTGAACATTTCAACAACTGCAGTCTGTCGTCTGATAATACTTCAAAGGACTTTAGCCAAACTCCAATTGTCAACTTCCCGCAATCTGTATTGATCTGGTGTTCCTTCAGCAATTGTAGAATCGAGCATCTGCATGTGCGTGAGAAAACGGTTGACTAAATGGAATGCATCCAACGGAAGAGGGTGATTCCATAGAAATGAAGAAATTTCTTTTATGACGAAATGGGTCTTCAGGACAATTCCGCCCCAGCTCACGGACCTGAGGCAGTATCCAATTATAAAAACCAGATGAGGTTAAGGATCATTGTTGCATCGACACTAGCTTTCTAACCAATTTGGTGGACAACATGCCAAATTGAATCACATGGAGGTGTTGAAGTCGGCGTCGAGTCAAAATGGTCTCCAAAAAGTTCTTGTTAAAACTGCACAGCCACAAACTGGAAATTCAATAACAGAAACGTATTCAGCAACATCTGTACATATGTCTCTGTTAATAAATAGCCGAAAACTCCATATCCTCAGACAGTTTGAGAGTAGGCCATTTTAGGCCTACTTCCACAAACTGTCAGAGACTACTGACTTTATGAATAAACCATTAACAGAATCCCAGGTTTTAGATGCTGTCCAAGTCGTTTCTGCTACTTAAATTCCAGTTTGTGGCTTCCCTGGCACATTTTTATCAAAACTTAGCTTCAAGACCATTTTGTAAATAGACTATTTTGACATGAAACCTTGAAGACCAAAGGAGCTGAGCCAAAATTCTAAGTGAGCATCAAATTAATTGAAGGAATCATTCATCATGAATAACTTGAGTCAATTTTAATATATCCACTGAAAGGATAAATATATGATGATTTCAATAACTATTATATCGCTTTTTGTTATAAAAGATAGCAAAATGTAGAAATTAATAATTCAATTCTCAGGTGTACAATGTACATGTAGGAGATTGGAAGGTCAAAGCAGATTTCCTGCGTCATTGGGGTTGGTAGAAGAGAGAGGATCATGATGAGTTACCGTAATTGAATCAAGACACGACGCGGTCAAAAAAATCCGAAGGAAACGGAAGATACCAAAGTTAAACAACTACCCTAGTGGAGAATCCTGTAAATAATTAGGTAATTAAAAGTCATGAACGAATGAATATATACGGTCTTGCAAAAGTTCCCGTACATCGAACAAATGTCAATATTGCAGACGCAACATTACGCGGAATACAGACGCAAGCGGATCTGATACCTGCCATAATGGAGGAATGGGATGGCATCCCACAATTCTGAGTTCAAAGACTCATTCGCTCCATGCGATCAAGATGTGACAACGTCATCTCGGCAGGTGGAGGGGCAACAAAGTATTGACTTCAAGTTGTGAATTGTGCTTCTGTTTTACTGTACATTTGCATGTATATATTATTGTTTGATAAGAAATTGCTTAATATGACTTGAGCATTTTTTTTCTCGCCAGTAGCAGCTTTCTTTCACTAACTCGTCAATGTCATGATATCTCGCACTTCTTAAATCACGTCTTGTTCATTTTGAGCTGTTGTCATTGCGGGCTCGGCCGTTTTGCATGTGATACATATTAACAGATGTATTTGTCATTCCGCGAAGTTTCATGCAAAACAAACATGAACTTACTTAGTACCCTAGAACAGTTGCAGTATTGACATTTGTTCGGTGTACGGGAACTTTTGCAAGACCGCATAAATTAATACTAACAACACAGAGTAACCTATTCCAGCATAGAGTAGGGACTGAAATACGTATAAAGGCTGGTCGATTCAACTGAAGACGGTTAGGGAAATAAATTAATACTTATAAACGATTTTATTTTACCATATAAGAACTGAAACAAGAGTTCGTCATGGACCTGACGAGAAGCTAACTTAAAAATAACAAAAGGTGAAAATAAGAAGCCTAAAAAACCAAAATTAAGTTTGCTATGTATGGAGTCATCAGGGAGGAATCATGTGGCTGCATGAAGCAAGGCTTCGGCCCCTAACCTCCAACCTATACCACATGGCGGGGCCAGGCCAACCATATCGAATGTACGACATGGAAGGTCTCTCCAAGCCTGAGGAAACATAGCAGAACCTAACCGAAAATGAAATTTTTGGAATTTTTAGGTTAAAGTTTTAGGAATTTTAGGTTTTAAGTAAGTCTAATTGTAGGTGAAAATTACAACAGCACTCAGATTTTTATTTCTTTATTGTATTTTCCTCTGACGGAGTAATTGAAGTGCATACAAACTTAGAAAGCCCCAAATATTATTCCCAATTTTACCTAAAAGCGCTTGTAACAAAACTTGACATTATTGGGATAAGTCATTGCCAACTTTGATTACTGTGAATGTTTTGACTTTCAAAAAAGTAAAAAGCTTAACATGTGTAGTTCATGTTTCTTAATGCGAAAGTTTTTGTCAAACCATGTTGGAATTAATCATGAACCGTTTTATGTTTATCGCTCATTAAGTAGGGACCTGCGAATCGGCAAATTTTGAGTCGAATCGAATCATAGAAATCTTAAATAGGCCGAATTGCTTGCTTTTTTGAACGAGTAACCTATGAACGAGTGACTTCTATGAAAATCCTCGGTGTCCATTTTATAAAGGATCTTCGCTGGGATATTCACTGCAAGGAGATCTTCAAGAAGGCTTCTAAACGCATTTTTGTCCTCAGAAACCTAAAGAGAGCAGGTTGTAACGCTCAGATTTTATGGAGAGTCTACCGACAAACTATCCAATCCCTTCTCACCTACTGCCATCCGTGCTGCTGCAATATGTCCCAAAAAGGTTACAAGTTCCTTGTCAAAGTAGAGAGACGAGCCTGTAGAATAATTTTCGGTACTTCCCATGGACCAGACTCAATAACTACTACATTGGCACGCACCAACCAAAGGTCTGGGACCCGCCTATTCCACAGTGTTATGACAACTATCAACCACCCTTTGCGTCAATTTTTCGACGAAAGGTCCCCAACTCACAGGAATTCTTCCACCCTCAAAAAACCCAGATGTCGTACTGTCCGCTTCTCCGACTCTTTCATCAAGTACTGCTCTACGTGTTCATAATTTCCTCTCTCCATGCTGGTTATCATGCTTCATTCATTCATTGTCTCTTTTGTATCATGAACTCTGCATTGTTTGTAACTGTTTCATGCCTCTGTACTGCGCGCACCGCAGATGTGTGCCAATAAAGTTATTATTATTATCATTATTATTATCCAGCTATGCCGCTAGCCATCAAGGAACTAGGCCTACCAAATAGGACACAATAGTCATGTAATTTACATGGCTATATATGCAGTAGCATATTGGTGCTCATAAGGAAATAAACGGTCGAACTGACGTGTCTCTATTTCTCTGAGATAATTGAAATCTACTGCGCTTTACAAATATACATGTTATTTCATTGACTCTAGATTTTGAGTTCGATGGTTGTCTGATTTGACAAAATGCCTTGAACTGCCCATTGGCCCCGTTTTGTCAAATAACCCGTAGGTAGTTTGATGACATAGACCATGAAAAAGTCCTTTGAATCCCACGCAGGACTGGAAATGTAACCTCCATCAAACGCTCCTATACTTAATCCTGAGCCCGGGAATGTGCCAATTTTCATGAACAAACAATTAATAGACTCCATCATTTCTATTGTAATTTTCAAATTTGAAGACAATTAATAATATACTTCTTGCATCAAACTATTGATGCCTACAACTTTCCATGAATTATCACTGTCAGTAAGGTCTATCCAAATTATTTCAGGACGAATTCTAAATAAATTATTAAATATCGCATGCAGACTTCTACGCAAATTTGTCACTCAGGCTAATGCAAATAGAGAATTATAGAGGACTGCATACTATAATGCCTAACTAAGTATTGTATTCTTGGATTTGCCACGTCGGAAGGCCTGATCTGAGCAGCATGTAGCACAGAGAGCAATTCTTTTTATTAATGATGTAGAACGTAACTGTAGCTGACTCGACAAACATTTTCTTTAGCAACCAACGCTCTTAACCACTTTCAGTGACAATCCAGCATCTCAAACACAAACACAATGTCCCTTTCAAGTGACAACAAACAGGAAGAGGATATAAATCAAAAGAAAGCAGCTGAAATTGTTTTTGGTCAACCGATGCGGACCGATTCGAATTTTTCTCAAATCGGCAGCCGATTCAAGAATCGAATCTCGAAGGCTCCTATCATTAAGTGCTTCTCCTAGAAGTCTGCCACAAGCCTTGACACAAGTTCAAAACTCCTAATTTCTGACAAGCACAGTAAAATATAAGTCAATATCAGAAAACAAATTTTCGGATCACTTTGTATTAAAATTTAGAAGGGATGAGTATGACAAAGCAATAGAAGCGAATGGAGTCGCATGGCATCGAGGAGTATCAAAGTTCGACTATATCTAGTCACAGTCAATGGGAATGTTGCAAGTCAGTCTCTGACTATCCGTATAGACAGGCGAAAAGCCTTTGTCACAATCACAGACGGATTATATCAATCTGTATTCATTTCTTGAAGGATCCTGCGTGCATCACAGCGTGCAAACCACATCGTCGTGTGGCAAAAGATTAATAGAAGTCAAACAAAGCTGGCCCCCATCACAGGCTGATACTGATTTTTTCTCTTAAGAGTAGATGTCTGATTGTCATAAAAGTATTCCATCTCACGCGGAGGATTAAATGAACGTTGCTGAGGCGCATTGGCCTCATCGATTGGAGATAGACGATCATCAAAGAGCTTTGCACCTGGTTGAGGCCGAAGTGCTGTCTTTGAATCATATTCATTCTCCTCGTCTTGCACCAGAGTCTCGTACTGATGCTTCAAAGTCCGCTTTAGGTCATCTGTAGTATTTAGATTAGGATTCCGAATATTGGTATTGAACTTTGACAGCGCTGAAATGAAAAAAGTTAGAAATTAAAAAAACATACTTTTTTAAAGTTGATCAGCATTCCACGTGCTTGTTTCACGTGTGCTTCATAAATATTCAATGCAGGATGAGAACGAAATTAGATTGAGACATTTAATTATCATTCTCTTCAAAAATACATTTATAGCTCAAAAAGATTTCGTTCAAAAATTTCAGCAATTAACTTTGTCATGGACTTCTAGATAATACGATTGTTCTGTACAGGAAACTCCACACATCTGGAGGGCGCATTGGTATCTGCATTAACATGCGCGACATAGGAGCGACAAAGCAACGATTCCAGTTAGAGAAATCGAATCATCGGTAACACACAGGGCTGCCGTAAGGATGGGGATGAAATGGGGATCCCCATGGGTATGGGGTGGGTATGGGGATAGGTGCTTTCCCCATGGGATCCCCCCACCTGAGGAATTCTAAGCAGATCGTAAAATTATTTCAATAATTTGAGTAGATGTACATTCTGTCGTCAACGTCCAGAAATAGTGTCGATTGCTCATATTCCATTGTGCATTGATTGAACCAGCCACTCATGTGACATTTAGTAGAGGCGCATGTTAACGAAGTCTTTCGTAGGCAGATATAGGCTATTGATCATGATGTAGCTGCATGAAATCTACATGTACATGTACATGTATACCCTTAATGAAAATGTACGGTTGAAATTCATTAAATTATTTTTGTGTTTAAACAATGTCTTATTGTTACAAACGATAGTTAAATAACCAGGAAATACCAAGGCCTTAAATATATCCATGAGCAGGTAAACTTGTATGTATAAGATATGTAGGCCATCTTAGCCGAGATAACAAAACTTGACGAGCAACGTGAGAAATGCTAAATAACAAGCGCACCAAATTAATTGCGAGATATGGGCCTACTGAACTATGTGTACATAATCTAACTATTCCTCTGGACAAAATTTTGAAAATCAATAGATGCCCATGTGCATTAAAGCCTTCTACAATTCATAATAAAATAGTTACTTCTCAGGAATACCAAGACTATTCGATGTACAGTTTATTCTCCATAGGAAAGTCAAGGCTTGTCGTTTAGGACTCTTGTGTATGCGATCAAGGTTGGGACTAAACATAGCTTAATTAGCCTAATAATCACTATAGAATCACCGATATGCAATCACAGTGAAGACATGGAAGACCTTTCGATAACTTTTCATAGGCCCATGTAAGCATGCATTAAGGCTTCCTTCCTTTTTCCACTAGCAAGTATGAATACATACCCAAGTAATCCTGTAACTAATATGCCTACATGCATTTCATTTTCAACACGTATCGCAATCGTATAGCGCAGGTCTATGTTTTGTACATATATACATGGGAATAGGACGACAACTCCTGTGCGGATATGGGGATCCCCAAAGGAATTCTATGGGGATGGGGTGGGGATGGGTTGAGGATGGGGATAGAAATTCCATCCCCACGGCAACCCTGGTAGCACATGAAGTTTATATTGATCTTGATATTTGAATTTTTTTGTTTCATGTGTTACCGTTCCTATGTCGAGCATGTTAATGCAGATATCAATGCGCCCTCCAGATGTATGGAGTTTCCTGTCCAGAACAATATTTTACTTCTTACCATTTTACACTACTACTGCTACTACTACTACTGTACAGAAACATTATCGATTGAAATAAATTTAAGAAATAGATGATATCAAACATGCATGATGACAAATGATAATTTTCTGTCGGTGAAGTGTGAATTTAATTTTAGATCCACATTGAAACATTTTTTTGTAGATTAAATTTTATTGCTTAAGAAGAGACCTTTCTCCCGAAAATTTTAATAATATACTTTGGTGTGAACGACAGCTCATTCAATGTATCTGCCAAATTGGATAAATACGCGTATAAGTGATAAAGTATTATTTCTTGTTTATCGAGAAACTGTCAAATGTAGACAGAATTTTCATTTGTGATGAATCATTCAATGACTAATATCATTCTATTGAATACACATGCATATTAATTTTTGTCAGCATTTTATCAATCGAGTTAATGCATTATATTTGAAAATGTGTCGAATCTCAAATTCTATTGGGGAAGTTAAGTGAAAAGATGAATTCTGAAAAAGTGATGTTTTCAGATGAGACATGTAGTCACTGAATAGGGTGATTGATGTCATATAAACCGAAGAAGTTTCGCTTAGATAATTTTTTGTCAAAAGTCCAGTCGCATATTTTGGAGATTTTGAAAAATGATGCATACGAAATTTATAATTCACCTTTCAATTATTCAATTGAATGCAGTGAAGACTTTCATTTTCTAAGCAGTGGGCCTAAATGAGTCGTGATTTGATTCTATATGCCTCTTTTTGCCGCTTTGCTAATTCCCACTTCATTTTTTCATTAAGTAGATTTCATAAGAGGGTAAAATTCTACTACATGAGCATCTCGTTAATCTTATTCTGAATTGGCAGACGTCGAAATTGAATGAGAGTTGAAGCTGCAATGAAGATAATTCGCCTCTCATACACTGTCACGTTTAATGTCTAATCTCACTCGATATCTATGCAAATTGATGATTAATGAAATTAAGAGGATAAAATGCAAATGAAAGAAGCTTCTCTCCATGCGACATTGGTAAAGAATCAATAAATAAGTTGAAAGTGATAGACGCCATTATTTTTCAAATGTGGTGTGCCAACTGCGGTACTAGCTTACTTCTTGGCACTTCTAATCATTGCTGAGATAGATGGGAAACTTTATATGACAACAGAATGATAGTGGAGAGAGCATCTTGATAGACATTTTATAATCTTTGGTCAAATAATATTCATTTACATATTCTGGTACTACTGTCATTTTGATGTTAGTATGACAGCACCCGGATACAGAAACCTACAGTAACAGAGCAAAATGGCAGTCGGCCGTAAGCTTATTCAGTTTCACGTCCATGAAATTAAGAATTTATCTAAATAAAACATATAAAAGCTTCTGTTTACATGTACAAATTGAATGTGTTATTTTCTTACATGCACACTTTGAAATTTAACTTTATTTCTTTCAATTCCACCTGAATGGTTCACCTGAACAATGCTTGCTTATATTTCGATAACAGATACATCGGTTAAAGGAAAGACTGCAACATTGACCCATCTGCTTCGAAGCGCGCGCAGATGAATCTAATTCTGAGCTCACACCACTGCTATAAATAATGAGAAGTAATTTATTTTACATTGCAAAGCTACTTTTGTCAGGCCGCTTTTTACACACGGGGTGCGTCAGAATTATCGTCCGATTTTTCTAAGCACTCTTTAAAGACTTTTGATTCCACTTTTGCATCCCTTGTCTAAATGCATTGGTGCAGAAGACCACAGTCAAGATATTGAGCAGTAAATTTTGGGACTGCAACAGTCAGATTGGCAGCGCTCGCAAGCTGATCAGTTTATCATATTGTGATCTCATATAAAAATCATTTTTGTTAGAGGAAATGCGGTTTGTAAAACTACAATTCAAGTTGAATTTTAAATATGTAAAACTCCACGTAGAACTGGAATGCTTTTTAATGAATCAAGATATTGATAATAATAACTTATAGCAATATGTCAGAATCGGAAAATGTGCCCCTTTTAGAAAAAGGCATGTTGCAACGATTCCTTTAAAGTAGCCCTGACCGAGCTATCTATCAAGTCTTCTCAGTGAAGGGCAATTTACTTTCGTTGATATCTCAAAAATTTGAACACATTATATCGATGGAAACACAATTGAGAGCTATGCGTTTTCGAACTTAATCTATCTATCGACTTTGTCTCTTTTTAAGAACCTTTTTCTTCCATGCTGGCGCATTTCGTGATCACAAATGTTTCTGCAATGATTACAGATACATTTCTCCGTGTCCACGGCGATAGGAGATATCTCTGTTCAATTTATTGAATTATGATTTATTATGGCTTATCCATGAAACTGCAGAAACAATGTAGGCTACCGTCATTCGCTAATGCATGTTTGAAAATATTTTGCATAAGCGCTCTTCAGATCAATGATCCACTAGATTTCAGCCAAAAACGCTTTCATCAGTGAAACGCTTTCAAATAGAGGTCAATTGACAACCTGTCTCTCACTGATTGATAAGACAGTGATGCTTCTCTTAAATTGTGACAAATCTAGAGTTTCGTACCTACCGGAACCACACGGGAACTTGATGAAAAGATGAACATCAAATCGTGGAAGATACGATCATAATGGGCAAAGAATGTATGCACTGAATGCTCTGAAGTTTTTAAACTTTTGGTTCTTGCAACCTGTTACTCAATCTTTTATATCTGATGAAGAAGTTCAATTTTCACAAACCAAGCTAAAGAAAAACATTATTTTCTGTAAATCGTCCTCATAAACAAGCGAAGTAATTCATGCATCTACAAAGTAATGCACTACGTAACAATATTAGCAGTGGAAAAACTACGTGCAACAAATTATATGATGGAACTGACTGTAGTAATCGGAATAATAATGCACATAGCACCAGAATAATTCGGATTAATAGGCATACAATCATGAGAGCAGATTCCAACATGTCACATTATTTACTATCCGAATGCTGATCATAAGGAATTAGATGCTATATTTTATTCAATCGAATGTTTGTTTCATGAGCCGTTTATCAAATTTATCAGCTTCTATATCGTCATATTTGCCATCAATTTCATAAAAGTTGGATGTATTTCATAATTATGCTCTCAATTATTCACTATGATAAGAAAATGCCTTGACCATTCATTCTGAATTCTGATATGCACTGTCTGTCACATGACATTAATAATCTTCCTCCTTTCTGCTTTCTGCAGTTATCTTGTATTAGATCATCAGAATTTCATTAATGATCATATCTAATTCACATACACTTCGAAATTTGATCTTTCACATTTCGCTAATGTCTTCTCTTTGAAATACTTAGGCATTAGCAAGCCAAATTTGTTTGAGTGCAAGCAATTCAATTATGTATGGAACATCGTGAGCATTGACATCAATAAGATCTGCAATCATGAACCTATAATGTACCGGTAGCATTTCAAAATTCGTAATTTTGACATGCATGCATTTGTCTTTCAGTAAGTCTAAGATAATCAAAATTGCAGCATAAGCTATTTTTCACATATTCATTCTAATAGTGTCATTTTATCCCTCAAATAGTTTTCTATAGACTAAAAGTCATTGAGGCTTAAAACCTCGAAGTGATGAAGATATGACGAAGAATGGAAAAGGGCAATTCTCCGCCGGTGACAGTTCCCCAAAACAATAATTAACGGTAATTTTACATGACTGGTATGTTGTACTGTGCAAGCATTTTGCTTGCAGTATTTCCAAAGATGGATCTGGCAAAAACCGCGCAGCTCTGCGAAATCTGCGCAGGGAGCATTTGAAAAGAAAATTGCGAAACATAATACGTATCTATATTAATGTATTACAAACAAGTTTAAATGTTAAGTTGGCAAGTTAATAATAATAACAACTTAACGCACGCGTGTGCCCCGGTGCTCGCAGTTGTAAGTATGAATCTGTCGGATGCATCTAGCCTGTACCTGAAGGATGAGGTGTGGATGAATGAATGTGAGACAGCCTTGCAATAAGACTCGTGATATCTCCAGCAGCCTTCTACAGCATTTAGCTGAATGATGAGTGTTCTAGATTTAGAAAACTTTATGAATAACTTGTTTCACCACACTGATTCTTATAGACCATTTTGTCATCATTGTTTCGATTACCAACTAAGATTAATAGATTGGCGAAGTTGTAATTATTTTTTATTCTTGCAATCAATTATTTAGAATCACTGCTCCGCAGTAACCATAGACTAGGCATACAGTAGGTAGAGTGTCGACTCAAAAAAGTGTCTGCATCCTGTGAAAATGTTTATATCAAAAGATTCAGTTTTTTGTCGGAGATTGCGTTCCTGTGGTCTAAAAAAATATTTGATCACCTTTTAAGAAGCTGATTTTTTGCAAATTATTCCTGTGTTTATATACTAGCGACATGAAACCACTATATAAGTAGTATATTTTAAAAGAACAGTTACTAACAGGCATCTTAATTAAGCAGAAATTGAGTTGATCATCAAAGAAATCGTATGAACCACGTTATAATGCAAGTCTTCATGGAAAAGTAGAAATCTTGTGCTTCTTGACTGAAATTTCAAGTTTTTTAATTCAAATTTCATTTTGCTTCAATTTTGTGATTCACTTAATTTATGTTTGATGTCTTGAATCTCAGTAGCAATGTAGTCCCATTTACATCTTTTGAAGGTAATTATAATCATTGTCTTTGACTATGATATTTTGCTCTTTTAGTGGCAGCAGTTTGTGATTTGATCTCGCTTATAGAAATGGTCTTATTAAAGTGGATGAGCAGCAAAGCAGCAGCAACCCATCGAATTGCCAATCTAACAAACTATATAATCTCTCCAAGGTTGACATGACACGTAGGATGTATAAAATTCTATTATTCCTTCTGTTCGTTCTGTATTGATATCAATATCAGTCAAATCCGTGCAGATTTCTCCAAAAGTGGTACAGGGTCTCAACTCGAGTTCATCTAATAAATTCGAAACTACATACACATTGGAGATTTAATTAATGCTGGGTTGCTATTCTACATAATATACTTACTCTATGACATTACCCATACCTATACCCTTTCTCTTTGGCAGCAATAGCTTGCTACAAAGCTCTTTTCTTGCAATATATGGAACTGAATATGTGGCTATATGCCTACCACCTCAAACATTTACCTGTCCAAAGTAGGCTATAAAGCGGTTATGGTGAGGAAGGAGTCAGCTTACCTTGATAAACTGTCTCCTCACGACCTGATGGCTGGTTCATACCTTTCTCATCACACGAATCCATTGACATGATTGCACCTCCGTCGGGTCCGACAGCAAGGACAGTGAGGTCACGTTGACAATCCAGCTGTAAGGCAAAACGGAAATTAAGCAGATTCCAATATTTTCTGTTGAGTTTCAAATGTAAGAGAAGTATTCTGTGTATATGGGAAATGAAAGTGATTCATCAAAGCAGTCAAAGAGGGAACTCTGCCAGAGCTGTGTTATCAGCTGATTACTTTTCAAAGCTTATGAGCATGAATGAAATGGTGGCGCCGCGGTATCGGAATCGATTTTCACAGATGAAAGACAAACTGTGACAGAATGTGAAAAGTTGCGTCGAATTTTTATACTCCTCTTGAAAAGATATCATCATAGATTTTTTCACAGAATTCTCATCGGTCTAGCAGCTCTTGCTATAATGTTTCATCTCCTACACAAACTTAAGTAATATTTTCCGATCAAAGCCTATAGAAGTAATCGGATTTTCTATCTCATTCAATAGATGCTTCATGTTGCCAATATCATTGTTCATTTTTTATGCTTTAAGAACACAGTTTGGAAAGTAAATAACGAATCATATCCGAAGTGCTGTTTTTGGCGATGTTACGTTTACATGTTTACATGTTACGTTGTGCATGTGTACGTTTGCATATCAGGGTTCACGTGGAAGACATATCTTTAACATCCTTGCTATATTGACTTTGTCACGCTGTTTTCCGACTTGTTCAAAGTTTCTTGTTTGTTTTAATTTTTTCTTATATTGAGTTATCTTTGTCCTACTTTCTGTGCTGGTGCCTCACGATTTTTATTATTGGGGCTTTTTTGATTAAATAAACTTAATTCATTCATTCATCCTGATCCACATGAAATAAATTCCATTTGAATTTCCACGATGTGAAATATCGAATTATTTATATTTAATGAGCATGTTCTATCAATGCGCATTTGTCTATACACAAAATAGCAGCTTAAAATCAGCTGCTAGAAATAAGTGAACCATAAGCAAGATGATTGTCTATGAAGATCATGATGAAGTACGATGGAGATAGAAACTAGGATGTGCGGTCGACACTTACCACGAAAGCTAACACATTAATGAATTCATGAAAATCAATCATCTGCTAGCCTTCTCTTGCTAAATTGCTTAATTAAAGTCATTTTGCAAAAGTTTGTCTGCATTTGATTATCTGCATTAGGCAAATTAAATCAATTGTTGAAAAATTGTCGATCAATTGTGTATAATAAGCCTACATTCACAAGTAAGTAGGCGATCATTGAATTCAATTTTTGAAGCTACTTGTGCGACGTCTGTTAAGGCTCACAAAACAAAACACAATATGACTGTGGGAAAATTTTCATAATCGTTAAGTACGCCCACTTCATTTGCATGGAAATTGTATAGACATGATTATTTACAGCGCCAAACTGTTGCATGTGTGGGAGTATACTCAATATAGACTTATAAACAAAATGATAACAGTGAATTCAGAAACTCTTCATAATAAGTGTCCTAAGCACGCAGATCATAAAAGGAGGATAATAGTGGATACTTTTAAGAAGCATGACTAATAATAAAATTTATCTATGCGATATCGAACGGATAATATTTACCCAGAGGTGCACTACCATGTAGGGTGACACTAAACTCCTTAAAGTTGTCACACTTGCAATACAGTCAATTTCGGAATTCCCTGTCTTTGGTAAACCTAAATTAGACTATTTTATATGCTATCTAAAAATTAATTATGATCACTCACAGACTAAGTAGATCGTGTGAGGAATGTTTGCTTCTCAACTTCTTTTCAAAATGCACGTTTTTCATTCGACAGAGTTATGAGCACTTCGCATAACTGACAAAAGAAAAGTAAAATATCTGCAGTAGTATTGCATATGGCTCCAAGTTTAAGACCAAATGAAAAAATAAAGAAATAGCAGCCTCTAATACTTACTGAAGGCATGCTGTTGCTAAGACAATAAGACTCTATACTGTCTTCGTGATGTTTGAAGGAAGGCCTCGAAGTGTCACAGAATTCAACGAAAAAGCTGAATAACTTGCAACAATAATGATCCCATCAATAATCAATGAGTTGAGACTGTAGGCCTATGTTATTAACATATTCGTAACATATTATTAGTTTGCGAAATTCTAGTGTCCAATTTTCTAAATTGCTGATACTTCAAAACTATTCTTTCTCGGTAAAATCAAATTTTATAAAACAATTTTATTGCAGGTTTGAGGAAATTAACAATAGATTGTTTTGGAGCATGTGATAAATAGTTAAGTCATCAATCCAGTAATCAGAATATAACAATGCGATAAAGTACGTTTTTGAAAATATATGTGCATCACTTTGTCATTCTAATCATTAAAAAGATGAATGCATCAAATTATACAAAGCCAACATAGACTTTGTGATAGATATGCAAAATGGATAAAAAGTATATGATTATGGCAATTATTTCAATAATAAATGGAGATAATTCGAAATGAGAAACTTATGAAGGAAATAACTCGGAATTGACTATTGGTCGCCTGGTAAAAGTGAAATGATACATTTTCTCTAATACTTTATTGAGAAGAGACAAATTGTTGCAGACAATATTTCAAATTCTGCCTGCTGTGTCTCTAACAAACTTCCAGCATATGACCTTGATTATCATAGACGAAAGGCCAATGATACAATTACTTAGTTTTTCTAGGAATTCTATTTCCGTTGGACGAGGAGAAGTGTAGAGGAGTAGTCTACATCAAAATTGCAAAGAACCATGCATGTTTCATTTCAGTAATTATTCACTCACAATGATGCTGCAGTTTTAGATCAAAACAGTGAAACAAGGAGACATAGGCAAGTATGGATATGTCTGCTGAATAGATTTATAATTCCTTCTCTGTTCAGACTACCTATCTGAGTTATTGACTTGATAAATGTGTTTAAAACAGATTGAATACATGAACATTGATAAGGAAAACCATATGGTTTGGTAAATGCAGCAACACTTCCTAACATTTCAAGTATATATATATTTCTAAAATAAGTTTCTGGTTATCGACATTGTCGATTCTCAATTTCCTCATAGTCTGACGATAGACATGAAGGGATATGTTATCTCTCGTATATAATTAGAATCATGATTGAGCACCGTCGACGAGAAGATTATGATTACAAGTTAGGCCTATCTAAGAAAGTGTTCACTCCGAATTTAGTGCTTCTGACGCTCATGAGGTCAAACAGATATGTTAGTTAGCTCCGTTCCTAACACAGTCGTGAAAAATGGCTGGTCACTGTGAATCCAACCCAGTCAGGCTAACTCGGTTCAACTTCCGTCAGATGCATGAAAATCAGTTACTCTGAGGCTATCTGAAAGTGGTTGGAGGTCATCAAATTCAAACAGAAGAGAGTTTCTGAAGAGAGGCTATCAAAAAAATGAATTGATTGTTGTGATAGAATAATTGGAATGAATTAATTGATTCACAATTATAGTGGATATAGCAAATTGACTGTTTAATTTGCAGTGCCACTATTCATAATCACAGGGAATTCATCGCTTCTGTAATAATCTATAATACAAACAAATGAAATATCTGATTTTCTTCTTTAAATTTGGGCCTACGTGTGATTCATAATAGTAAACCTTTGAATTGTATGTTCTTCTTCTAGAAGTCCTTGCCTAAACGTGATTATCATTTGTCCAACAGATTCATGTGGTCAAAAGGTAACAATGAAACCGGATATCCTTTTACGCGCGCAACAACAAAAGAGAAAAAAGGCTTGTGTCAAAGACGAATTAGAAACAGGACGAATGACTTTTTGTCAATCCCATTATCGGCAACCTAAGTAAATGGAGAATGAGTGAGCTTAGAAATTACAAGGATATTCCCAGAAACATGTTATATGACTAAGAGTTTTAGGATCCTTTGTTTACTTTCAATGGCTTTGAAAATTAGCAGTGAATTAGTAAGTATAAAAAACTTTTCGCAACAACATACTTATATGATCCGATGGAAAAAGTTAGAAGGCGCGGCTGCATTAATGTCTTTCACCCTTAGAGAAGCTCAAATATCGCATTTGCTTAAGACAAAAGTCATTTCTTCTAGTTCTGTGAAAATATGAATAGCAAAAGCATTAAAATATATATTTCTTGTGTGCATCTGTTAAAAGGCTTCTCTGCCCAACTTCTTATAATAGCTAAAGTATCGAGATTCCTTTTCTGAACTGTAATTTACAAACTTCAAAATTAAGAGTCATTATGACATATGAAATGCATTCTACCAGGTGCGCCATGTAGCTAGATGAATTAAGAAGCTTCCCTTCGGTAGATGGATAGACAGTAGGAGTAGACTCTTTCTTTCCATGTGACTGTTTCCGATGCGCCAATTTGGCCGAAAAACAAAATTTTTTGAATGCGCAACAGCTGTCAAGTTTGATTGGATTTCTAATTCAACAGGCGCTCGGCTTTGATATTCACGATGTTCACTGTTAGAAACGTATTCATTCTTTTTGATTTCTAATTCATAATGTTATATAAGAGCACGTTCAAGTACGTTAAATAATACATCCGGTCCCGACCATTGGGCGTTTAATATATCATGAATTCATGCCATTTCAATCAGGCTCATTGTGACTTTGCGCAGTTGTGGTGAGCAGCACATTCAAGCGTACATGGCATACACGTAGTTTTCAGCAGGAGCCAACTAATGCAAAGAGTGTTGAATTCAATCGTTTCTATGGTGCATGTTGAAAGGTTGCACATCCTTCTTGGTCACAAAGCAATCGACTGAGACTTATTCCACTTACCACGAAATGTAGCTGTTTGAGCATTAAGAATTTCTCTATTCACAGTCACAATTACTAGTGGAATCTATGATGTACTAGGCCTTAAGAGAGATTGAGGACTAATCGCTTCCGCAATTATTTCACCACAGGAGCCATGATCAGCCATCAGGTGGCGGGCAAAGTGAATATTCAACTATTCAAGTATAGTATCAATTGGAAATCGCTTAGTGTATCGATTATTCTATGTTGAAAGATGATATCTGATGAATCCACTCGTGGGAATCTGATATTTCTCGATGTGTTTTAAATAAACCTATGTGGATCATGAAGATTGCTGAGTGACAATTCACCTGGACATAGAATAGAATGATGTCCTCAGACTTGAAAAAATATTTGAGCACAACGTTCCTATGCAGTCGCAGACACTGCGTTTCCCCTACAAGGACTTGTCCGTACTGCTCAGAATGGCTCAAACTACCTTAAAATATTTAGATTGGCTGGAAAAGCTGCATGTACTGCAAAACGGCTGCTCTGCATTTGCTTATCCCGACTTTGCAAACCTATTTAAACAGTATCTGCGAACATGTTTTGAATCTAAGAGAATAATCTATGAAATTCATAAGGCACCACCTTACTTCATTCTCCATGCTAATTTGTTCACAATAGCAGCTGAGATAATGCATCTATTCGAACAGGTAGGAATATATATGGCTAATGTACGATGCAAACGCAATATACCAATGTTATGCATCTAAATGCGGAATGTGCATTATTGTCACTTTACTGAAGTGCATGAAAATCTGATTGATATATGTACAGTACACAGAAATGCATAGAAAGAGTGAACGAGCGAGTGAGTGGGCTTTGAGATAAAGAGATGGTGATTGAGTGAATTAGTGAAAGAGTGAGAGGGTGTTTGTGTGTGTGTATATATGTGTGTGTGAGAGAGAGAGAGAGTGCACGAGCGAGTGATGGAGCATGAGCGAGTGAACTTTCTGAGTTCTGAGTGAGTGTTGAATTTTGAGATATATAGAGAGAGAACGACCGATTCTGAGAGATAGAGTGTGCAAGGGTGTAAGTGAGAGCGTAAGTGAGAGAGTGAGTAAGTTAGTGACCGAGTGAGTGTGTGAGGGCGTAAGAGAGTGAGAGAGTGAGTGATTTAGTGTGTGGAAGGGTGAGGGAACCGCTAGCTGCACCGTGTAGTTTGAAGTTTTCGGTGCTGTTCAAGTTACAATTTGCAGATAATTAACCAATGAATTTTCATTCCCAAAATTTAATCAACTTTCGAGGTGATCGTCCAACGGATAAGAATGATAACACATATGACAGAGATTTCCTATTCAGAGATTTTGATAAATGTTGATACCATTCCCGCTCCTCTGAGGCTAACCTGTCTTCACTTGATCAAAGGGAATGAATTTTCCGACAACCGAATATCTTGAAGATAGTGAAATAAATTCCAATTGCCAAATATTCGACAGGAATAAAGGAAAGAACAGATCTGAATCGCACCACAGCTGAAGAGGATTTTCATCCCAAACTTCCTTCACTTTCTCTCCTGTCATTGAGAGGAGCCCACGGAGCCTGAACTAATACTCTCATTGATAATATCTTTCTTAGCAGTATATCCTTTCCTCCTGCCCCCTTCTTTCAGGGAAACTGCCGTTCCTCAACACAACAAAAGAAAGGAGAGCATTAGTTTGTTGATGTATTATGAAAGGAAGTATTCCAATGAAGCATAAGACTTGAGAACAAAGGCCGCACATTCAGGTGCCTTAAGTGGAAAATTTGAGTTAACCGTAGAGAGAAGGAGAGAGAGAGCTCTAAGACAAGGGATTGTCACAAGGATGGAAGTTTCCTGTCAATGAACAAGCGTTTTGCCCATTCGCATCCTCTTGCCCCGAATTACTGTGCGCAGTTACATTGTCGACATCGAAAAGACGAAAAAGTTTGCTAGAATGCTGAGACCAAGCAATTTGCTTCTTCTTTGAAGCCATTGAAAGCTTACTTCCTTCCTGGTAGTAAAATAGCCAATAGTTTTTTGTTATTGCCTTCTCAGAGGAACAAGTTGAAGGGAAGTTTTCGGATAGAAATTTCAATGCTAATGCGTCGTTGAGCGCGCTCTCTGAGAAGTCTCAATTGTTGATGCGGCGAGGCAGAGAGTAGTAAGTAAGGATGTGTGAGACTGGAGGAACCGAGGAATTGAGAACTGGCGTCAAAACCGATGATATCACTAAAAATGAGGACAATTTGCGGCTGGCAGACATAAAACACCTTTTGTTTCGTCCACAATGCACAGATACAGTTGAGTAGAGGAAAGAACGTATCCAACCGATGCGTAATTCATCTTCATAGGAAAATTTGCTAAATAGAATTGTCGGTGTGTCCTATACAAGACTCAAGTTGGCAACCGAGGAGATGAAGAAGCCTCTTACACACGGCCTGAGTGGCACAAATCTGGGAGAGTGTACTGAGTCAGATCCCTCATGATGCAATTTGTTCGAAATGAGATTGGAAATGAAACGAAATACAAAAGCAGAAACGAAAAGGCTTCTACCAATGTACTTTCGATGACTGAATAAACAATTGGAAGGTTGGACATCTTGGAGGACATTACCGAACGATTAACTATTATCTACTAGTCTTGAATTTGATTAATGCTGATTGAATAAGATAAGTCGGGATCAATGAGTTGTCGAATATTTAGAATTCGTTTATAATTAGAAGACTTCAAATTTAAGAATTGATGTTAAATATACTATTTTCGTTGAGCAATCACAAGTAGACCGTCGAGTATCAAGAAGATGAAACAAAATAGGAAATTATTTCTTGCCCGACATTTTCGATTTATATTTGCAGAGTCGATAGAACTGGAAGCAGGACGACTTTTTGTGCTTGAGCTCGCTTTGACTCGCACGACATTAAATGCTGGCCCGGGTGACGAAATTAAGTTCAAGCATATTGTGTTTCAAGTGATAAATGATTTATTTTCCATTGAAGAATACCGTCAGAAAAAATGTTTGTTTCGATTATGTTGCCTTAGTATCACGAGATCTTTCGAACACTACCGTTGTACATCGCCTGACGTTCATCCTTTGTCCAACGGTGGTGTTCGAAAGATTCACGATACCAAAGCAACATCATCAAAACAAACATTCTGTGGTTATTGAATTCCCCAAGGAACATAAGTGATACTTATCGCACTGTAGGATTCGTCGAGACCGAAAGTCTGTAGAGTGCGATAACTACCTTATTGCTTGATAGCGTGGCGGAGATAAATTGCACGGTTTCAGCACGCTGTCATCCTTTGACACCTAAATCAGCCATTTAGAAAATTAACTAGGCTACATAGAGCGGTCAATTATTCATCTTGTCAACACTGTCATTCAATCTAAAACACAGCTACCGATAGAACGCTAAGCTAGCGGCCTCATAGAGTAAACCATTGATAATGATTATTCGATTTCTATGGCTCAAAATAGCAATGCACTGGCTTACCAATCGCTTCATGATAGAGTTCATGAAGTGACAGCTGCCTTAGCGCAACCACAGCGACTTTTATCAGAATATTTGGCAAGTGCTCCAGAATAACTCTTAGCCATAATGATGCTTAGCCATTGTAAATATCAATTGTTCTATTTCTATGTCCTGAAATGTGCGTCTGCATACAACGAATACATTGCATACAATAACAGTGCAATAAGGAATTTTAACTTATGCAGCGATAAATTCTTCGATAATATTTATATGACCGATATCAGTAGAATTGTAGATATTTAACGATAGAATATAATCGTTTATTCTACTAGTAGATTATCGCTTATTCTACTGGGTACATAGATCCATAGTAAAATATTGAAAACTATGATAAATTAGTAAATTGAACACACAAATTTTAATAATTTATCAACAGTAAGTATCATACTGTGATGAGTCATGTCACATTGTCTCCTACTTCTCAAACTTGACATTGAATACACAGTTTTAGAAAGTTCCACTAAACATGTCTTTCATGTTGTCAACATTTGCAGTGTTAAACGCTTGAGTTTTATGAATTTCTATTCCCTTTAAGATATCGGTCATATAAATTAGGATATCACACTGATTTCCGAAGATAAACGCTGCTTGAAAATCTACTCGTAGATTCTCAGCGTTTATCTACTGAAATCAGTGTGATATCCTATACTTATTGCACGATGAGGGTCATTTATCGTCCGTCGAGCAATAAATCAAGCATATTACACACTTGATTATCCGTATGGGCAATGCAAATTGGAGTAGTTGAGCAATCGATCAATTGAATAACAAACTATTGCATTGGATGACTGAAGTGCATACTGCACTGCATGCTACAGTATATCAAGCATGCAACTGATCTGAGTGTTTGGTGTTCAAGAAAGACTGAGAGACTATTAATCTGTACGTCAATGATGTTTTCGACTGATCAGTTGGATGAACCTCTGTCCGCCTTTATGCTGATAACTTGAAATTTATATCCACGAGAGGTGACAGAGTCGCTTCATTCCGGATATCCTACGATTCCATGGTTCTTTAACATATCATCCGCGGATTTGATAATTGATGAGTATTTCTTCACAGCTGAATATTTCTTCACAAAAAACCTGCTATTTACAATTACTAAATAAATAAGCGCATCAATGCTGGAAATCATGCATTTTAAAATGAAGTCAAACACAAAGTTAAGAAGAAAACATCAAATAAGTGACTTTCTTGATAACTGAGTGTTATAAAGTACGGAACATCGAGGAATGAAAGATGATGATCGACGTGATGCCGCACAGACCTCTAGATGAACGTGACCACTTCTTGGCAATACAGGTGGAAAAATAGATTGAATGCATTTGGGATTTTCGAGGCTGGTTGAAGAACTTCAGACTTCTTTTCTGTCGTCTGCTTTCAAGCGTGAGAAACAAATTGCAAGTGTAAGTTACATGCAGAACAGCTTTTTCTGTGGCAACGTTAGCGGATTTTCTCGAGCTTGAAGGAATTCCCTTTGTTCATTCCTAGAGCTAGAGGTGAGTTGCATTCGAGAATTAAAATCATATGTGCTTTATAAACCTGCATTACTTCGTTTTTAGTTACATGTGGCATACGTCACACTTTCTTCGAAAGGTAGATTTTTTGACTGGCTGACTTAGATATCTGAGCAACGTGCTGACGTTTTCAATCGCAGTTTTCAACGGGGATTCATTGAGGTACGGGATAGAAAGGGCGATATCGTCTGTGCATTCGATGATCATGTTATCTACATCATTTGAAAGCACTAGAGATCCCATGTGTGCTGCGAAAAGATAAGCTGAAATAAGTTGGAGATCGATATGCATTCCTTGTTGACTACAATATAAATAGCACTTGCCTGATAGATCGACCTGCAAAAGATGGTTTTCTGACTTCAACAGATCTGAGATTGAGTTGTCACTGTGCTTGTATCAGCTCAACCGTATATGTCAGAACATATTGTATCTTAAAGTCCTTCTTTTGCCATGACCTTTGTATCTCAATGAAAACCTTAATTGTCTTTGTTCGTCCTCTTTTATATTATTGAAGTTTTATGTTTTCACCCTATCTTAAACGTGACATTTCACGTATTCAGTGTGTCCAAAAATCCATTGCCTGCATTATTTGCAAACGTTTAGGTATCAAGTACTGTATAACAGTTACTCCTATAGTTACCGTTGCTAAATTTGAAATCATTAGGATACAAGCCCATTGTGTTAGACTTGCAAATCTTGCATGAATTGTACTATAATCATTTTGATCTGTCACTTAGCTCATTCTTTTCTATGTACCTGGATCATCTCACATCATCCGTGGTCAATCACTGAACAGGTGTTAGATTGTGCGAGTCCTAAACGTTAACTCGCGCTATCCCAATGGACTGTTTCGCTTCCGTGCCATCAAAATTTGGAATTCCAAAATGAATTTATAGTGAAAGCTCCAACTGACTGTTGTTAAAATAAACTTTACTCAATTGATCTCAGAAAACTTTGTTTATATAATGGTAGTTACCTAACGCCATATGTACTTCTGCATTTGATGCCAAACATTTTCATTGTAATATGTGCACATGTAAAATCTCAATTAGCGCTTGTCTGCCAGTGCCTTCGTGGCCATTGCTGAGCAATTCCTGTACTCATTACTTCAGAATTACATTTATGACTTCATGAAAAGTGATCATACGCAGTCCAGTTCATGAAAAATATAGAAGCCCTCATTGATAGAAATACGGATATTCAATAACCGACAACTCTTGTTGTAGGCCGAGATGGCCGAGATATTAAGGTGAGAACCGGGTCGGACCTGGAATGTGTGATACTTAATAATCAGGATTCACTGACACTCGATCTGAACTTTACTTGTGACATGCCGTAAATTAAAAAAAATGACAAGCAAATTAAAAAAACTGAAATAAAAATACAGCCTTTCCTGGTCAATCAGAATGGCGTCTACAGATCATTTCCCAAAGAACAGAAATACGCAAACGCAGATCACACATAGAAAGTCGTTTCCAAATTCAACAGAGTCTATACGTTTATCTCATGTTCTGAAATTACTCCTCTAAACATTATACGACCATTCTCGGGATATAGCTATCAGTATAATCTAGAATATGCAGAAGTTGGCACCGGTAAATAAACTTTTTTAATCATTTGACAATCCATTAAAACACAAATGACTGTGAATTCTAAGTAAAATAGGAATGATGCACATATTTATTGACGAATACGTCATTTGTAATTTCTATTGCTTGATATTTCACGAAATATATTCTAGTCAAATGTGCAGATCGTTTCGCCTAAAAGCACGAACGCAGTTTAAAATGCAAAGGCAGGATAACCTCCATAAGTACACATAATTGAGCAGTGTCATTCAGAAGTCATTGTCACAATGGTATTAAGTTCACCATTATATGAGATACCCAATTATCAAGACTAAATTAATAAGTGAATTTCTGACATTATTCATTAAATACTGCATTTAGCACACTACTGACATGTCCAAGTTAGTGCATCTGCATTCCTCAATAAACGCTACTTTTTGGAAATAGTTTGTAACTGAATATTTGTACGCATCTTAAATTTACTCTGGGTATGGCTGCAACTTTAAATAGGGAGTTGTTTCAGTGTTGAGAGATGGGAACTAGGTCTGATTATGATTCCTGGTATTGAATAAAATAGCATCCATTTAGGTCTGCATCCATTTTTCAGATGAGAGTGCAGCTGGTTATCAATTATATAAATAAATATTACTTGCATTGCACCATTATGGATGAAAGAAGAAAAAAGGTGGTCGAAGCACCCTGTATTTCGTTGATCAAGCAAAAAAACCGAAGTCATCGTCATGAGCTGATCGGATGAGTTGCCATCTCATAGCAATGCATTTGTATTTTCGAGATTTGCACTTAGCAAACTAGTGAAATTTCGGACTGCTGATGATTCCTGATACTGGATAAAATGGCAGCTACTCAGGTCTGTTCCCACTTTCAACTGAGGATGAAACTCAATATTTAGTTATTCCATTAACATTCGTACCGATATTTTCTATCAAACGCCAGCATCCTGGATTCTGTCCAAACTTTCTCCCCTCCACACCTTCTTATCAGAGCTGCTGGTCGCAAACAAGGGAGTGAAACTTTGTCGAAAAAATATCATTGAGATTCAAGTGGCTGAGTTTTTTTCAATTATTGTGGGTTAGTTTCTATAATTTGAATGTATGCGTATAACTATTACTAAATAATTAAAAAACTTCTATTAAAATGGTTGTTCATTTATTTTTAATTTCATCAAGTAATTATTTGTATATTACAGCCCTATCTGGACAGCAAGAAGCTGAAAATAATGCGATTTTAGCAATGGAAATTACACTCATGTACGAGTATAGATAAAGAGTTTGCTACAATCCCAATACAAATACTCGCAGCTCTATATCATATTTATTCTTGAGCTAATTCTGATTATTTAGGTGATGAAGCTAAATTAATAAGTGAAATGCTTCGATTCATTAATTTCAGTCACTATTGAACAATTCTGTAAAATACCGTTTGCATAGCACATACAAACTGACGACAAAAGTTTGCCAACTGATAGAAGCAAAGATTCTTCGGCGCCGGGTAACCATGGGGGCATCGGAAATGATATTGTCTCCAATCCAACTTAATCAAGAGATTTCCTTCTCATAGCTAAAATTATGAGAAGACAGATCACATCAATGAATTTCGTCTACCCAACTCTCGAAAGAGCAATATTTCTACTGAAGCCTCGAAATAGAATACTCTTCAATGAAGCGTGATAGAGTACGCAGTTAAGCAGAGCGTCAAATCCTTAGCGAAGAGGACAACCTACCTGTCGATGTAACACCTGCTCCATCAGATGATCAAGAATTGAGTAGTCGTGCTAAATCCCCAACTAAGACTGGCAGCTTAGTGGAACTTGAGATAACACCTGAGGCAATGAGTTGCACGATTCTCTAATATAGCTACGTGAAGTTTCTAAGCTCTACATGGAGATGTTAAAAGATGAGAAAAAAATATTGTTTGGTTTCGTGTGTAGCGGATGCAGAGCAGATTGGAAAGTTTCAATGGCAGAGAAAATGGTTGAGGATCAAGTATTAAGCCTTCCGTCGTATCACTGCGAATAATTATCCAAAGATAACCAAGATAATCCATGTGATATCCGTAGTAGGGAAATTAAGACTGTTGAAAAATGTAAAACAAGTGTGGAAATGAGAGATGGTAACTGGAAGTCAAAGATAATGAGAATGTGAGGAAAGCAACCAAAGTGCGAGCATGTGAATTTTTCATGTGTTGAGTGGCACCCCATGTGATGAATTTTCAGACTCAAATTCAAACTCAGACGATGTTCAGTTAACATGTGTAATGCATATATATACTGTAATGCGGCTTATACACAAGGAAAAGAGTTCTTGGTCCATTTTTCTTAGGAGAATACTTTTGAGAAACCGCATCATATATTCGTTTCATAGTTTCTGTAGGACAGAGTGTTCATCTTCTCTATAGAGACCTATGGTTTGATAGTTGTGACTATTGTAGATTAAAACAATGAAATAATGTACAGGGACAGAGATCAAGATCTCCGATCAGAAGATGTGAGCATCCTCATGATTTTCGGATGGTAACTGCGACAACTGCAACACCGGGGTACCCCGTTGATGCCAGTGATAGCCTCTTTGATTGAATAAGACATACAATGCCCGCACAACTTTATGATACAATTTACTGAATTAATCGTTTAGCGTTAATTAAGGGCAACATCCAGAATAAGCGCTTACTGATTCATTGTATAGTCACAATAACTATGCTTTAAATAATCTAATAAGAATTTGAATTCCTACTTTTCTATATCATTTGGACAAATGTTTGAATTCAATAAGATACTTTGCTAGTTGCAACATGTGCAGCCAATGCTATGCATGAATTGAACCAGTGCTTCTCGTGGTATATCAATGAATTTGGGGGCGACTGCCATGCGAATCATGTCGCAATTAAGTAAAGTATGCACCACATGAAGTTAGCTGAATTTTTCCCGTTTGTAGAAACTCCTCTTTTTCAAATAGAATCATTCAAGATGGTTACCAACAGAAGGTGATTCTCTATTATTGACTCATGTAATTTCAGATCGCTGTCTTTTGTTTAATACTTTATAGGCGGAAAGTGAAAAATATGGACAATCCCAGCGTAAACCAGTGTCTTACTGATTTTTTGCGGCGTAAGTGGCGTGAGTATGTTTGCATTTTCTCTTGCTCCAACATTACTGGCTCAGATTTACCTATGTGAGCCTCAATAAATAGAACACCATATATAGGCCTACCATAATTTAATAGATGAGACCAAATCTCATCTACCATAATAGATGAGATGAGTGACAAGGGTAACATAATTACGACAACATCTACCATATGACTGCCAGCTTCACCTTTGAAAATATTCTAAGAATAAAACTAGCTGCGCACGCCTACACCTATTTCTCTTCTTCGATATACGTCATAACTTGGTAGAGATTCCTGTTTTTTTATCTAAACATGAGTAAAGTCTGCATGATTATTAAATTAAAGCTTACGGCATGATCTGCTTCTTTACTATCGGCATTCTGAAAACATTCTTTCTAGATGCATGAATTTATCAGCTTTATCTACTTTGCCATGCGGCTAGTAGTCGGTCTTGAGCAACTAGCGTCTCCAAAAAGCTGACTTCAGATGAGATGAGCATAGCGCTGCTGCGATGGTAGTCAAGAATCAAGCTAGATTATCATAATTATAACGAAGCTCCATACCGAGTGTTAGTCCCTCCAATCTGTGAGATTCTGTGACAGAACATGCTCAGTTAGAACAATAAGCTCACAATGCTATCCGTGGATGCTATTTCAAAAAGCGTTTGCATCTCAACTGGTTTGAGCACCAAATATAGACAACCGGGATAATCGTGGGTATTACCAGCATGCACACATTTTCTGCGTGGCATTTGATCAATCGTTGATTAATTTTATTGGTAATAATCAACGAGTCGGGCAGCATTGCGCAGCAAATCCATGAAACAATGGGTGAATCAAATGTCTGAACTTTGAAGATGTAGTACGTATGTTCGAGCGCTATAAGCGTATTACAGGGAAGACGCAATATAAAATTTGATTCGCCATCCGGTTTGGTTATCTCGAAAGTATCAACCAACGTATCACAAGATGCATTATCTCTGATGCGATAGGAATCTGCATGCATAGTCATATGGTAAAATATCGTGATAATGAATTTTAAATTTGATGTGAAAATTACTAAACAGGGGAACCCATGGGCATCTAGTATAATCAATCAGAAATTTTACACATCCCATCATTGCGCAGACTTTATGGTTTACTTATAGACGTACTGCTAATGGCAAAACTTTCTGAATTCAAGCTCATTCATGAAAATTCATTACCTCCTCTTATTGAGTTTTTCACCACTTATAATTTCTTCCCTATGCCATAATCAAATGTGGAATCCTGCAGTATCGAGCAAGATATCATACTATTATGCGTCAGTCAATACACAAGTATTCGCCTATTGCGTTTGAAGCAAGTTATCTGAACACTCGAACCCAAGTTCTCACACGAAGTGGTTGAAAATTCTCTAAGTCATATGGAGGGCAATGGTATGTAATTTAAATGTCTTGATTTGAAGGGTGATAAAATACCAACTGCTCTCGCTCATGATGTACAAGTGGCATGCTGACTACTACCTACCTTTTCATCAAAGCGTTGGTGATGCATGCTTTACTCCTCTCAATACTCCTACCCAGTTGTAGATAATTTCATAGTTGGAATTTTAATTGCCAAGTCACTAGGCTTCAAGTCATCTGAATGCTATTTTATAGACTTTGAAATATGACAATAGTTTTTTGGATGTTTATGTTTTATAGCATACACTACATTATCTTTACATTAAGTTTTCTTTTATATATCTAAGTTGTTTCCATTCATTTTTACGTGATATTGTGATTGCATGCTGTCATTGTTCACTTTTGCGGGGTTACTGATGATTTGAAAGCAGAAACGAACTTTGTGATAGCACTTCCTCTTCCAATGCATTCAAGATATAAAAATAAAATAGTGAGTGACCAAGTGTAATCATGGTCCTTAGAGCGCTCTGATTCTCTTGTAAAGCGTCTCTTCATCACGCGGCTTCACCTCAATAGCGTCAAGAAAATCAGAAATCAATTTAGGTGTTTTTTTATTTGACCACATACAACCTGTTAGAGCAGTTGAAGCTATCGATTTTTTTATCTTCTGGTAAATTAGTCGAAAGGTTTCCCTCAATTTCCTGAGTGGCCGTGGGGCGCGAATTTTCATTCTCACAGCCATCTCATACCACACGAGATTTCTATGAGAATTCTGTGGGAATTCCCACACACGGATTCACAATACCATGGATATCTAGATTAACACCTGGATTGGAAGCAGAAATGTCACTTCTACATTGACGTACTCATGAGAGCAAGACAATTCGTAAAATAGGAATATAATTTGATGGACGGAAAATTGGCAGATGTTATACAGCGCTGCCCATGCATCTCTTATTTTATTGATATTAATTGTACAGTAATCTTACTTGTGTTGATTAATTATTACAACTAATTAATGCTACTTTATATACCATGTGTAAACCAGTCCCACAATAGCGCAAACGTTTTGACATCTCGTTTGAAGAATCAGCAAAAACATCTACCGTATGTTTCAAGTCAAATAATGACATATTAAACATAATTCATCACACATTAAAAGTGAAAACACTGTCGAATCAACACATTCGGCTAGTCGCACCACTCAATTTTGCCTTCTTCCTTGGGTTCGAATAGATCTTTCGCACGAAAGAGTCATTTAGTGATTTGATAAGGTTTTTCATTAAACAATGAAGAAATCGAATGGCCATACTTTTTATAAATTCATGGCCATTTTCACATTGAACGCATATGTAAAAGTCATCTAGGTATGTCGCAACGATGGTCATTTCAGAATGGTCAACGATCCATTTCAAGATTGTCCGAATAAAAATTCAGATCACTCACAGTCTTTTCATTGAAAATCGACAAAGCAGGTTTTGTGGATAATTTGTCCAAATTGCTTGGCTGTAGGTGTCGATTGCTGATCTGAGGAGCCAATTTTAAAGGACGATCTTTCTCTTCTCTGTACAGACTCTCAATGTCACTGAATTTGGCTGTGACAATGTTGTCACCATCAGGAAATTGAAATTCATTGCGCTTTTGGAAGTTGTTATAAACATTTTTCATATTGTGAGTGGAATCACAAAGAAGAAATATTGGCAAATTTTTGTTGTGCGGATTTGGAATTGAAGATCCCCATTCACCACCAAATAAATCGAGGAATGCTTTTCGATTTGCAGAATGATTGTCACAAACAGCGGCTACGACGTTGAATCCAATGCTCGAAACGACGCACAACATCCCAAAATCCCTGAACAATCAACTGAGAATTGATGTTGCTAACTGGGGTCATGCAAGCGACATCTTTGTAGCTGCTGGCCAGAGAGGTTATCATATAGCACCAAAACAGTTGATACAGGCTTCGAGTCCACGAGACCAACAACTTTAAGCTGGCTACGTTGATACTCGCCGCGCTTGGCGACATTAATTTCATCAAACAAAATAGCAACTGTTGATTCAGGGGCAGAAAGTTTTTTTTAAACACAGTTGAAGATACTTGTCATGTCTGGGTCGATATGACGAGTAATCTTACTCAAAGTCTTTGGACTGGGTAGCGTCACAATATTTTGATCACGCAGGTTTTCATATGCAGCACAACTGATTGAGTTAATGGAATAGCAAGATACTAAGAGTCGACATCTATTCGGCGGATATTTGGCTAATAATACTTGCTCAGCACAAAAGGCGATTTTTGAATTTGTTATATCGCTACCCTTGTCATCACTCAAATATTCGTTCAAAGCTTCGGCTGCTATGGGAAGCCAGTCAATTTCAATGTCGATCGATTTTAGAAATGCGAGTGCATTCAAAACAGATGAAACAGTCTCAACTTTGTCACATGCTAAGTGCGAAACTTGATGCTTTGGCATCTTTTTGCCAGCCACAACACAAATCCAAGACATGTCGCTGAATATTTTAAGGCATTTTGTAATTTGTGGAATTTCACTTTCAGTAAGAAAACCTCTTCTATTCTTTTTCTCGACGCGCAGCAGAAGTCGCACAGTTAGTGCGTGTCTTCTTAATCTTGTTGGGAGGACATTCTATGAAAATTGTTGCAACGGATGCTTGCTTCAATCTACGATAAACTGATGTCGTTGATGCACGTCGATATTTATTAGAATCAACTGATTCAACTGAAAACAGTCATCTGAAAATGCTTTTCACACAAGCAAGCGTTTGGACCTGGTTCAAAGTCTCTTTTACAAGCCCTTATCCATTCTCGCCGATACCCTGGATTTTTTGCAATTTTTGGAAAACTGAATAGCTGAACTTTATCAGGATTTGATTTGTAGCCTGATGTGCATCTACAAGCTGCACATGTACAAGGCATGGCAAAGAGGCAGAACTGATGATCACGACAGATATTAAATGGTCTTCATACAAATCATAAAATGATGTTGACTGCTGCTTGATTGAGTACGTCAATGTAGAAATGATATTTCTGCTTCCAATCCAGGTATTAATCTAGATATCCATGACAATACTAAACATGAGCACATAGCACATGATTTTTGTTGCATACGTTGCCAAGCATTATAGGTCCATGATAATATATCACCCCACTGATTCTAGAATTGATTGATGGGAATATTAATGCCTAATTTATATCACGCTTGCGCCAAATATGCCGTGGTGGCATCCACACCATTTCCAGCTGATTGATTTATAGTTTTGAGACTGTGACGCAACCAACGACAGCAATTTATTTAGTTGTTTCCTGTGGCTACAATGAAGCGTTTTTGATACATTCTGAATTTCACACCACGAATGTCCCAAAGAAATGCCACGTAAGAGAATTCCCATTCCGACGACAATCTAGAATTTCATAACCGTCAAAAGCGAGACTGGGACTGAGCTCTTGCGAGTATATTAGCTGAATCTTGAGGTTTTGATAAATCTGCAGTTTATATACCGGGTGCATCATATCTTATCCTACTACTATCTTTGTTGCCGATTTTCATTTATCAAGCATTGATTTTCTAGTCGTTGATTATTCAACTTCATGCGTACCCGTGTCGGTTTCACATGACGTAAAAACTTCAGTGACCTTGTCAGACATTGGCGAATTCGTCAAAGATATCGCGCAGATAAATTTGTCTCTGAAAAATTATGCCATTAATTGCTCGAAGAAAAACTGAATATATAACTGAATCAATTCTCTACTTTTCAAAAATTTAATGTGTTCTTGTATAGAGGGATACGATCGCACGATTACAGATCTTTAAATAATGTAATAATGTTCAAATGGATACCAGAAAAACAAAATTTGATGTTGATATTTTTCAGGTGGTCATTTGACCTTTCAACGTGAGTATTACTTTTGTTTAAAGATAAAAATCATTTTTATACCATTCATCATAATCATTATGCAGTTGATTTGGGACAATAAGTCCCAATAATTGCCAATAAATTTTGGAATTATCGAATATCCTCCTTGGCGATTCTCAACCAACCGGAAAAGTTAACATGAAAAGACTCATTGATATTCAAGAACTTATGCACATATTGAAGAACATGAGGTATGTTTATTGGGATAAATGAGAGAATTAAAAATAGTTAATTAACAAAATTAAAAGAAGCTGAAGATTCTTGTCAAGGCAGGTTGTTTGTTATTCAGAAACAGACCTTCCTCGAGTTGAAAATTTTTGAACAGTAAAGAAATATATTAATAATGTCAATGAATGATTACTTCCTATGCTTTGATGAAAGCTTTTGTAAACTCTTAAGAACATTATTGTTAACAGACTATCAAATTCAGACAACCTTTCAATTAGTTATTCACAAATTCTATACGATTCACAAAACACGACAGCTTTATTGTAAACTTAATTTCATTACAAAGTGATGCGTTTGAAATTTAATGTGTAATGAGTAACCTCAGAAAATGAAACACTTAGTGAAAATGATGTTCGAATTAGCAATCAATTTCTTCAATTTTGTTGAATTCAGTGTTCTATTCACGATGCTGTGACAATCATCCGAGATCCTTATGCACTCAACCTACACCTTAGCTTTGTAAATGTTTTGTTATCATTATCAATTTGCGTAGGAAGCAAGCAACTAAATACTCACATAAAAGAGATTTCGGCACGTTCAGACGTACGGGATAAGCAAATTTACAAGAATTTCTCCTGACAATATTTGACTGAACAGGTCATAAGAGATTGCCCATGAAACGTAATAATTAGACACCGACATTTTAGGCGAATATTTTTGTCATTTTAGGTTTTTTCTAGGTGAATAATTTTACAAATTTGGGTTGTTTATTTAGGGGAATCAAAAATCCATTGAGATATCTAGATTCATTGAGACCAATGGTATTTTTTTAATTTTCATGAATTGTGCTTTTTTTGTAACTAATTTGAAACAAATATCGCGACAATAATTTACGTTTAAGCTTAAAAAAAGAATTAGAGAAAAGAAAATGACAACTAAACCCTAGATTTCATCGCGATTCGGAACGATTTTATTTCAAGCTATAACAACTGAACCGATCAAACATTAACAACTAAGTATGTACGAGTATGTTTCAAAATGCATATTGACAATTTAATTGTACAATTGTGTATGTGTCAAACAGATCAAAATTACTTGTGTATCAAATGCAATATAAACTCTGTAAAAACTCTACAAATGTACATAAAAGAAATAGAAACTATGACCAGAAACATGTGGCACTACCCAGGATCACTCATCAATGTCTTCATTATTCCGATCTATAAAAGTAATTCGTTGCCAAGATTTTCTCATTGTTTTCCAATGTGAGTACATGTAGATTAGTTAATCAAATAGCAAGTTTTTGTCGCAATGACAATATTTAGGTGATTTAGTAAAAAATTCATTTTAGGTGATTTACCTAAATTGTCGCTGTCTAGTAATAATACACATATTAAAAGTATTTGATCATTTTCAACTACTGATCAAGATCTTATGAAGGAGAGTGCTTGAATTCATGGCGCGAAAAAACAACTCAGGTGCTAACATGCCTGTTTTAGCTACTCGTAGATTCAACACGTTTCATGAGTGTGCACAGAAATAGCCGCTTGGACTGTTCTGCATGTAATTTCGTGTAATTTATAAAGCTATCATTAAAGTAAATGATAGCTAAATTAACTGCAATTTTAACTGTCAATTTTTGCAAATAGACTGTACATATTTTTAGCAGCTTATCTTTTTTCGGGGAGACGACACAAGCGGAAGTGAGATTCACTATGAGATTAAACAACCTCCCGTCAGCTGCCATCAACCCCAGAAAATTCATCACCAAAATGTAACATCAGTATTTTCAATAGTAATATTTCTAGAATTACTTGATTCCTACGGACTCTTATTCAAACAATCACTATTTGAGTGACGTGCTGGAAATTATTCAAATTTGCCGTTAATCCAAAACTCCACTATTTGGCCAGAAAAAGTGAGTTGGCAATCGAAAGGTGGACTTTGACATGAAGGATGATGTATGATTGGATCAGCAAACACTGTGAGAGGAATGAGTTTCCGTGTTCAGGATTGAGACTCATCAGCGATCAGCATCGATGTTGAGAAGTAAATATGACACAAGACCCGCCGTCGCAAACAGAAATTGTCAATAGTTGTCACATCATGCGAATGATTTCAACTCAAAAAATTGAGCACACTATTTCTAGAACATTACGTTGTGAATGCGAAAGTTATGTTTCTGTCATAAGATAAGAATGATTGCCAATGTTTCTCAGATGGCATCAACATCCTCCCCATTTCTGAAGACTACTTCCACTCATAATGTGAAATCTTTGATACTATCTTTCGTGTCAGAGCAACATCGCATGAGTGTATGCGGTTGAGTTGTCAGGAGCAGTCGAATTTAAGTGTTGACAGCCAAATGCAATGAATTCTCACAAAATTAGAATAGAATATTTGATATTGAAGAGTTCAGAAAATTCTATAGAATATTTTGTCAATGAAAGATAGGTTGGAATCCACACACATAGAAAGAATTTCGAGAATTTAAAACGAAGAAGACATCCTTGATTGGGCAGGAGTTCTTCCTTTTGGGAAATGGGGATATTTGAGAAATTTTGGCTAATCGTAGAAAACTTGCATTGTTGGCAACATTTGACATAGCATTACATAATAAGTAATTGGAAAAAGAAATTTTGGAATATTGCCATTTAATTATTGACACTGATTTTAGAAGAATTTGGTGCTTTCATTAAACATGTGATGTGTTCAGCAAGCAAAAAAATATGCGTATGTATCTTTATTATTCAGTTGCATCGGACCATGAGGTCATAAATGCACTATATTTAGAGCGAGACAGTTTATCACTGTGCATTGATCAAGGCTTAAAAAGTTCATGCCCATCAATACAAATCTCGATGGATCACAAAAATTTCAAAGTGATGGTTAATTTTGAAATGACATGCACAATACACAAGTCCCTCATCACTGCTGCATAGCTTTTACTACAAAGTCGTGGGGTTACGGTTCTGAGAATTGTTTATGATTTTTAGCGTGATAATATTTAGGATGGACGCACAATGTCTTTCAAAACATTTCGGTTTTCATGTGTCGAATAACATTTTGGCGTGCTCAAAACTCACCTGATCACGATACAACGCATCTTTAAGGCATTGGCAGAAGTTTTAAGACATTATTTAAGATGATATAACACGAGTTCTTAGTGCACTCAGAGGGCACCGAAAGTGCATTAGGAAATAGGAATGTCTATATTTAGTTGTAGTCACTCTCTCGTCAGCGTGGAAGAGTAGAATGCAGATAGCCTAATGATGAATTATTCGGCTAAGATTAAGTTGGCAAAAAGCGAGGAAATTAATGTGCTGTACTCCACAGTGTACTATTTCACATTGATTAGTTATGATCTTGCGGCGGTAAAACTGCAATACCAGTATCTTCAGCATACCGGCAGCTAATGACCACTCAACTTAGCCATTTCACAGTCCACCATGAATGATGTATGTTGCTTAGAGTGTTATATCTCAACACACAATGTTTCAAAAAAATATCTTTTCTAATTAATGGCACAGATAAATCTACAAAAATTCCTGTACTTTCAGTACGCTACATCATGCTCTTTAAGTAGTAAGCCTACACGGTATGCCACCTTACATGATATCTTGCAATTTGTGACATACCAATGCCTCTAAAAGCGTTGTATCGTATTCAGATGAGTTTTCCTTCGGATGAATTTTCAGCAGGCCAGTAGTTTTGCTAAATTTTTAAACAGAGCATTAGATTTCAATTAAATGCTAGTTTGTCTGACAGCGTCAATTAATGATAGCCAGGTAGCATAATATTTTGGTCGGTGTGAAGGCCAGGAGGTGATTGATTAATGACAAACAATCAATCTACATTTAAAACACATTATCGTTGTCCGTTGACAATTTTTTCTCGGGGAGCTTAAGATTGTGGTGGCGCTGTAAGATTAATGAAATCGTTTTCAACTTGTCCGTCAACATTACAACGTATTCCATTAATACGAGATGTAGCTGGATGCACTTCACACCAATTAGTGACTCAGATCTAGAAAATGGAATGAAATTAACACATTTCCCAGCGGTCGCCTTTTCGTCCTTAAAGGAAAGACACTTAAGTACAGGATGCAACAAGACATCGGTACAGAAAACATGTGCATATGGATGTTTGTTAAGGATAATCACGATATCACAATTGGATATCGATCATCGATGAAGAAGCCCACTAAATGTCTTAATGAAAGATATCAGCAAATGTTAGAGAAATTAAGTATGATACAGGGTAAATGCCACAACCTGTCAGAGCCTGCTTGCATTGAGAAAAGACAGAATTGACATAACTCTTGTTCTCTGCCGTCAATTGAAGCAGAGCACGCACACAGTTTCTAATTCAAGTGTTTTGGTTGTTTGGAACTTGTGATAAGTTAAAAATTGTCCATTATTTTATCATAGTTTTCTGATGAATAAAATACTTGTGAATAAATCTTAACATTGCCATTTCTAATCGCACTTGATGGGAAGATCAATCACACAATTACAGACCTACAAGTTTGCGTGTGTGATGGCGCCTCCAAAGCGCATATTAAAATCGGAAGTGTACTCATATTTTTTTGGAGAAGGACGGGGGGAATTTCATGACTGGCAGAGACTGGAGAAAAACAGTGTGAAGCGCACATCAACAAGTGATGTGCAAAGTTGATAGACTTTCAGAGAAAATGATTGATTTGATACAGCAATGATCGCTAAAAAAAAGGCTAGGAAAGCCTATAATGATCTCTGATGTAGGTTACCAGAATTAGGCTTAAATTCTTGCCACCTGGAGTCGGAGTCCTATCAAACCCGGAATCGGAGTCCTATCAAAATGATAGGACTCCACAACCCTGGTTTGCACTGAGTACCCAAAATAAAAATACGTGAAAGTAGGCCGTCATGGCCAGGTTGTTCATGTTTATGCAAAGGTGATTAATCAAATGCCGAATTTTGCAGACTTAGGACTGGTGAATATTGATTTTGCAGTGGATTCCCTCTGTTGTTGAATTCATTTAACTTATCATTCACATAAATATGAATAGAATTTTAAATTTTCGAAAAAGTCATTTATCATTCCTCCATGTTACGAAATAATGTCATACTCATCATGCCGAATTTTATTACAAAGATCGAAGTATAAAATTGAGTACATTAAACCTAAAGAATTGCACAACTAACAAAGTGATAAATGTAATTTATGAGCAATAAAGAAAAATGTATGCGGGAATCAATTATGTCACACTGTGTGGGCCACCTATAGATTAGGACAGTTTCTTTAGGTTCTCATGTGGTCCATTTAAAGGAAATTTATTTGGAAATAGTAATGAAATTATTGATGAAACCAACCGACAATAAACGAGGAGTAAGAGTAAGTAATATGAAGATAATCCGAGAATATCCTCACAAAATCCAAATATCTCAATTCTGAGGCTAAATAATTTATTTTTCTTTCACTGGGATTTCGATTACACCGATGAGCGGTGTTTGGAGACTTCTGACCGGAATTCTCACAGAATTGGCTTGTCAGGATACCGACATCAAACCCCACTTTTTACTTCCGGTTTCACATTTGTCACATCCGGTTCTCAACTCATCCAGCTTTATGGACAAAGATGCGAGGGAGGAAAGATTTAGAAAGACGCAAGGGATACTGCAAAACAGGAGGAGTTTGCGTGTGATTTCCTCCTCTAATGCGGTCTTCGGGCACTTGAGTTGAGCAGAGATTCCCTATTCTAGTTCATGGACAAATGACAATGAATAGTGAGTGAGTGTGCCGTGGCATGAGCGCGAACAGCAATAACTTGAAATCAATTATTCAGAATGACATAAATGAAATTCTGGCTGTGTGAACTTTCAACTATGGTCGATATTCGATAGGCCTATATATGTAGGGTGTAGGCGGACCAGAGCCTTCCATGCAAATATCGAATCCCTCATGAAATCCCGCCTTTATGCCGTCTATAATTCTGTACAGCTCTACTCCATCATTTTCGTGTGGTGCTTTCGCTGATGCTAATTCTCCTGCACATTGATAAATAATCTTTTTAAAAAGGCATGAGACGTGCTTGCACTGAATCCTTGCTTATAGCGAGTCTTCCTATACCAAATTAGGACAGCTGATGGAAGTGCTTACATCAAATATCGACTATATTTGGAAATTTTATAAACAGGTTAGCAGAACTTCATTTAACCTGAATGTAGGATTGTATAATCGGAATTCCCAAGTATGCACGCGCTCTATGCTACTAGAAAAGATGTAGCACTGAAATCATTGATACATCATTGGACTATAGAAGATTGGCAACAAGAATTTTCATGGTTGCATAAAATGGGTGCCGTATGTAAAGAAATCAGTTATGATTGAAGTGAACAAGTCAAATTGTTGTTGCGCCAAAAAAAAGTTGGCACCAACTTTTAAAAAGAGTTTGTACAAAATCGAAAGCCACGTGTACTACTCCTATTAATGAAGCAGAGGAAGTACAGACAAGGATGATTCCAAAATTCGAACTCCTTCTACCTCAAAATTCAAATTTAAATTCGAAAACTTGGTGCTACCTAGTAAGGGATTTTGTACAGCATTCCTATGAACAGAATTAGATACCAGCACTAGAATCAGGGTTTGTACAGCAACTTCCAGCATTTTCCCTCCACGAACAACCGGCAAAAATCAGCAAAAACTGAATTCACCGAAAAAACGATTATATTTCTCAAAAAATGACTTGGTGCTACATGGAAAATGAGTTTGTGCAGTGCTCCAACCGGTGAAATAGTATTCTACTAATCAAGTCTGAGTTCGAACACACACTTCTACGACACACCAGTACTCCTAAGACCGGAAAACATCGGTTATTATAACTAAAATAACTACAATAACTAAAAGAATACTGCCAATTTCCGAACAAATCAATTGGTTCTAGGTGGAAAGTGAGTTGGTACAATCGTTGCAGATCTCACCCAGCTAAATAAGTTCATATGGATAGAGTTCATGTAATAAAATCGAAATGGTAGATTGGGGATTTAATTAATTAAATTTGCTACTCTACATAATATATTTGCTCTAATTCTCGGCAAATTTCCTGTGTTTACCCATGTAGCGATTTCTTCCCTGGAAATTTAAACAGTATGAGAACCGGTTGTAGAATAACCGGCATTTACCGGTCGTGCGAGGGCTGGAGTGTCATAGAAGTGTGTGTTCAAATTCAGACTTGATTAGTAGATCACCAATTCACCGGTTGGAGCACTGTACAAACTCATTTTCCATGTAGCACCAAGTCACTTTTTGAGAAATATCATCGTTTTTTTCGGTGAATTCGGTTTTTGCAGATTTTACCGGTAGTTCGTGGAGGAAAAATGCTGGAAGTTGCTGCACAAATTCTGATTCTAGTGCTGGTATCTAATTCTGTTCATTGAAATGCTGTACAAAATCCCTTACTGGGTAGCACCAATACTTGCACTAATTTTTCGAATTTAAATTTGAATTTTGAGGTAGAAGGAGTTCGAATTTTGGAAACATTCTTGTCTGTACTTCCTCTGCTTCATTAATAATAGTATTGCACGTAGCTTTCGATTTTGTACAAACTCTTATAAAGTTGGTGTTGAAGTTGGCGCTAGCTTCAACGACATCGTGTCAAGTGAAGCATCTGTTCCTTCTCCCTTTGATAAAACAACATTTCAGAATTGTCATTTCATGCGCGTAAAAGTGTTCAGGAGAAATTTGCTTATCATTCATGAAGTCTATAATGTCTCTCTCAAATTTGAAATGACAAAGGAAGGTACATGCTATGTTTCTTTCAAATATATGTAAGATGATCCATTTTTAGAATCAACGAAATTTCTTTATGAGATAAACATTTCACATTCTTACAATTAATATTATTTTAGAATGAGATGCATCTTTTCAGAAGCATGTTTTTAACTTTCATGTTGATGTAAGAGAGTAACTTCACAACATGACATGAAAAATGAATGTCCTTCGACGAATGATGAAAGTGCTGAATGATCTCATCGCCATTCTGATAAATACTTGCCCCAGTTTCATCCGAACCTCAAAGAATGAAGCAATATAGTGGAAACGCAGCAAATACCATTACACTAATGAGGAATGCACGGAATCTTACCCTGATAATTCGCACAAATTATTTGCTTTGCACACCTTGAAAATATGAGCAATGTCTCATTTTCAGATTTCTTCATCGGAGTGGTTTTTATGTCCTACAATAAATTGACAATTACTTTGACTGAACATAATATACTGCATTTTGGAAGCTAAATTTGGAGGGTTGATATTGATACTACGTTTTGAGAAATGATTTTTTGCGTCTGATTTTCGTGCATTAGCTAGTGACCTCCTTGACACTCGTTCCTCTAACAGGTCAACAGCAGGAACTGCGCTTCCCTCTCCACTCACTAAATTCTTTACTAATCACCACAGAGAAACCTCGGAATTAAGAGGAAAATAATTTCCCGTTACCCATCCATATTGCCGACAAATTAGATGGTTGAGTACCGTCCTAAAACTTTAACTCTCTCCATCTGAAACGTTTCTACTTTTCCTTCGAGACTGGTCGCTCTGAACCACAAACGTCATCTTTGTTTCGACTAATCGCTCCCAGAAGAATACCACGCCGTTTTTTCGGACAGCATTTTGTAGAAGAATGGCAAGGTCTCCAGAGCACGATTGCAACCATACTGACTTCGGCTTATTACCTTCGTTTCTACAGTAATTTTCAATTTCCATTTTCGACATTGCCCCTCTTGCGACCTATTGACTCGCTTTTTCTTTCAAATTTATTTTCATTGAATGGCATTCCGGTAATTTTCTGTTCCTATAGCATGAGATAATGGATGTTTCCCACTGTACTATTCACATGTCGTAGGAGATTCGGCAATCGCTGTTTAACGTTTTCCATAAAATTCGTACTGAACTAAAACTGTGAAATTTGGTTGACACATTATTTTGACGGCCGATTGTTCTGTATTACAGCCTTTCGACAAAGGATCAATTTTCAAGCAATTACAATCATCGTGACTTGAAAGTTGAGCAATTATTGAGCCGCATTAATGCAGCAAACAATAATCTCAACTTTCCATGACATTGAGAATCAGAATTTCTATTTTTGGTGAAGTCCGTGATTTTTGCTTCTTGCTGATGACCACTTTTCATTGATAAAGTGATCTGACCTGCATTAAACATGGAGACCAAAATCATGATGTTGCACATACCTGTTTGATGTGAAGGAAGAATATACGCCTACTCAGCTTACGCTGGCTTGACTGTCAATATCTGGTCGTCAGTAAAGCTTCGATTTTCAAAGCAATGTTCTGAACTGAGATTGCGAATACTATTCACGGCTACGATACATACAATCATTTAAGAGTACATGTGCATGTATAATATGATATATTGAGGTTGCATGTGTAACAATTTTGTGTAAAGCAGTAGCATTAATTTATGTGCGTGAAAGAAATATTGAATATTTCTTAAATCACAGTTAGAAAAGAAAATACGACTAAGAGTCAATGCATTTATATTACAAAGTCGAAAAGAACAACGAGGAAAATGACGGTGATATAAGTATGAAAGAACTGAAAGAAATAGTCAGAAAATAGTCAGTCTTCATAAACCAGTCAAATAAAGCAACCTGTAAATTTTGGCTTCACTTAATCCTTACCATATATACGTAGCATTGCAGCAAGAACCCTGTGCTATCTTATATCGATTGAGTTTGCAACACTGCACAGATAAACTGCACAGTAAATTAAATTCCACCTCAAAGCGTGTTGTAGCGCCTTGTAAAGGCAAGCCTGTCGAATATATTGCAATATCTGCAGCCATAATAAAAGTCATGCTAATTGAGCATCATAGAATCATCTATCATCCATCGCAAATGATTGAATCAAAGAGCTGATGATAATTAAATAGGCTATTACCGACTTTTTCGGGAAAACTCTTATTCATTTTTAAACTTTTTACCGTGTGAAGCTTCTATCTGTAAGCCTTCCACATCAAATTCAATTGCAATTTTATTATGTGGCCAAGCAATTCTCTGAACCACAATGCAGTGCATTTTAATTAATTATTGAGAAGATTGCTCCAATTTTTGTCTGAAAATTGTTCGATTATGACTCGATGACCCCATGACCCATTGGTTAATGATAATGACAGCTGATCAAGAAGTGAGAGGCTCTAGTCTGACCACAAACAACAGACACTCAAATATGCGCTAAAGCACCTTACTTGAATCTCCATAGTTTCAAGAGGCTAGAAATTCTCCTGCTGTGTACAGCCCTGACGGTCAAAATCAAGTGTAGGCTCAAGAAAAAATAAATTACGAGAGACAAGCCTAACAGCTACTCTTGAACATCATATGCCCCGATAAAATTTGTAAAAAATGGGGAGGAAATGTCATAGCAAAGCAAGCCGCATACTACCACCACAAAAGCTGTGGCAGCATCAGTCTAAAGAGAAATAGAGTTAAATTGAATTATTGAGCAAATGCTATGCAATATATAGTCTAAAAGAGTCTGCAACATATCTCTGGCTTGATTAGTCTTATGAGGTTTCGAACACCATAAATGAAAGCATCATTAGTAAAGCAATAAAGTTGACAGCAACGATGGAGACATTCAGAAATGGAATGCTAAATTGGATAATGACAGTGAAAACCTTTTCAGTCAATGTATTTTATCGCCTGTAACTTGCTTTTGAATGGGCACATTTCTGTTTATATAGAAGCAACAGATTACTTAGCCGAACTAATATCCCGAATGACAAATATTTTACATTCCCAACTCACATCGCGACAGAGGTACAATAACTTTCATTATGGATAGGATAGCAGTTCGTAAAAGGAATTTCTATCATATTCCATCCATGTGCGGGGGCCGCATGACGTTTCATCCACCGCATGAAGTCCTTTGTTTCCCACAAGGGACCTAATCACAGCTCGGCAATAGCCGCTTCCATTTCAATCCCAATTTCTATGACTAGTAACTCTTCTCTTTGGTTGACCCGCAGACAAGAGAACATCATTGACAATTCTCATGAGAGGCCGGATAAGTCTTCACTTCTGAGTAGTAACAAAGGAATAAAACGAAGCCGGTGTTTCGTTTTAGAGTAGTGAAATGATCAACAGATCAGAAATTGGAAGATAAAGATTGGATGGTGACAGAAGGGTTAATGGTGGAATCAGACCAAGTCTTTGAGGGACGAATTCAATATTCAAAGTGACCGAAATGGCCACTGAGTTACAAGAACAAGAAAGTGGCGTCAGAATTTCCGCTTTTTGGCTTTTTTTTGTTTTTAGAAACGTGTGTTTGAGAAAAATCCCCTTTAACTTTTTTAAGTTTGGGATTTAAATTAATCAATAATGTTCAAACCCCCTTGTCTTTTTAGAATTTTTGAACTTTAAAAAAAAAACGAATTGAAGAAAAATTATAAGTTTTAAAAAAAGAACGAAATGAAAAAAATTCGAAAAGAAAAAAAAAAGAAAAAAAAATAAAATAAAAGAAAAAACAATATAAATGATAGAATAAAAAAATAAAAACAAAAAAGGAAATAATTCAAGAATATGATCATATAAAATTCAGTGTGTAATAAAGGTGTCAAAGGTTTCAATTCTGTCAGTTGTTAAATTGTGTGTCTTTCAAATCATTTGTGCAGTTTTGATGCCATGGTGTTCCGTCAAAGCAAAACTCCTAAATTTCCTTAAGATTCGCTTGCAATTATTTCCTCAATTCGTTATCCCAAAACTCTTCCTAGTTTCCATTAATTTGTTTGTTGTTTTTAAAAATTGTAATTGTTATCCAACACAAAATTGTTCAACATTTCTTAAGTTTATGTCCAGTCGTCTTGAGATCGACAAACACCTCAAACAAAGATTTATGTCTTTCATTTATTCAACTCAAAAATGCCAACTCCTTCATTGTAATTAAGAGCATTATTCAACATTATTTCAAAGAATTTGTCATTTTTTGATTATGATCTTGATTTTTTGACATAATTTTCCATCATCAGCACCCGAATACTACATTGCATGATGTTGTACTTGACCCCACCGATGTTACGGTGATAGAAAAACAAAAGAACAAATGTCAACCTGACAGACCGATGTTATTGTGCAGAGAAAACAACACTCTCTTCACAGAAAAGATTTCATCTTAAAACATCATTGCACAGACACAAACATTATGATCATACTACATACCAGCAGGTTAAATTGCAGATAATGAAACGATTATTGACTATTATTATAATCTTAACTTTGGTATATTGACATTATCAATTTCAATAAGTCCAATCCTTGTCGGCCAAGAAACTAGTCGGTTTGTCTCGTTCGAAATAAATACAGGTTTCAGATAAAGACAATGCTACAAAGATGCATAAATATAATTTTCTGGTTAATAATTAATTAAGCAGTATTTGATTTGTCGTTTTATCTTTTGTGATATTGTTTTAATTAGTTTTGTTATTTAAAAGTTTAATATTAATGGATTTATTAGTATAATAAATCATAATCATCTTTTCATATTCATTTTTTTAAATCATTATCATTATATTTTCAAGTTTTGAGAAATTTGAAAGATAATTTATTTTTTTTTTGATTTTTAAACAATTTTTTTAATAAAGTAATATTCAATTTGGTTTTGTTAGACTTCCTCGGGATTGAAGATTCTCATTATCCATCTGCCCATACGTCTGGAAGACCATCGTTATTTTGCAGTGCAGCATTGCATGTTTGGATGTTTTGTGCAGGAGTTGTCAAAAGCGAGTTGAAGTAAGGTGTAATGTATCTGCTGTACGTCATCAAATCTCACGCTCTCTCTCTCTTTCTCTCCGCTTTTCCGCATGGAAAATGCGAAATTGATTTCTCTCTGCGATATTGAAATGAGAGTAGGTAGTAGGGTATAGGTTTCGTTCCGCCTCGTTCATGATGGACGACTCTTCATTAGTTCATTAGAGCCCCGCCAAGATGAGAAAAATCCGCGCCCCTGTCCAATGTACAATCCGGACAGCTCTCTCTCCCCCCCGTCTGGCACTCGTGTGGTGCGTCTGATCCATAAATTAAAGCCGGATTCGCACAAAAATAAATGTTGGCGGGATGTTTTGCGTGATCGTGTGCAGATACCAGTTCGCATACTCGGCCCTTTCCACTTTGACGTCATGGCTATTGCGGTTGACTTGAACAGTCTCCATTTTCTTTAAGAAGACGATTTCTCAGACATGTGCTGATAGTTTGAATTGAGACAGATGGCTTGTCCGGCATCCGCGCGGCATCCGCCATAATGATTCTGCGTTTAACATCAGAAGGTATTCGCTGGCGCTCCATATTGATAAGTTAATTTAGCAGATGTGAAGACATCTATATAGGGCTTTGGATCAAACCGAATAGATATCATTTATTCTTCACGTGAAATACCGCTCACTAATCTGATAGAGACACAATTGAACTATTTTGCTGCAGTTTATTTATTGTTGTCGCTCTCAATTGTGAAATGACGCAATATTTTATCTTTTAACGTTTTAGAAATTAAAGTGCCGCTCTTGATTCGGTAGTTGCCGTTGTCGTGTAGGAAAACCTGTACTGAAAATGAAACTCTTGTTGAATAGATATTGAACCGATTCATTGCAGATCACAATTAGCGCTGATCTGATGAGCTGATATGGCCTGCAGGAAAATAAAACAATAACCAAGAATGACCGAAATGCATCACACACGCAGGTGACATGGAAACCGTCTTGTCAGAATACAATAGAAGTAAGAAGTCGAATAGAAGTTAAAATACGAATTGTCTATCTCACATTCACGCAGCATCTGCTGTGTAATTCACAAAGTCGATAAACAAAACGTGTTCTTCAACATCATCTTGTGTTCTTCAATGTCATCATCTTCAACAGTAAATCGGTCAAGGTACCGGTAATGAGGAATGTCGTATTTCAGCCTGATGATGGAAAATTCTGCCCCAAAAGAGCAATCATAATCATAAAAATGACAAATCTCATTTTGAGTTGTCAAATGCATGCTGAATGATTACGTTATTGCGGTATGAAACTCGGAAGTACATGGGTCTACATAAGAAACCGTTGACCGTTCTCTTCTGCTTCCGCATCACAGTGACTGACAATAGATTTTGTAGACGAGAAAACATAGTCAAAAAGGTGGATAATATGATAAAACGTGTAAAGTGGCTGTTAATCTGAGTATTATGCAAAACTGCCGATGAGTAAGGCATCCACGACGAGGAAATGGCTTACACGTATGTCATGCATTGAGTAATTGTGAACTCTTATCAATCTTATTTGAAAAAGAAGAAGCTTATAATATTGTCTCCCGCGCAATCTTTCGCGTATCCAATATCAAGAACAAAGGAAAAACTGGTTAAGCATTTGGAGCTTCGATGGAAACATCGTCAAGTGGGGTGAGATTGTTTCTTGTCGATTTCACGGTCTAGAAAACTGCAGGTCGTGATGAGAAGCCTGATTGAAGAAGAAGGAGTCACTGAAATTCAGTTACGCAACAGCGTGTGTTTGGAATATTTTTTGAAGAACTAAGCATCGCCGTTTGCAGGAAAATGACAAGAGATATTAGAACATGTAGTAGAAAATATAATAGTTTCAGATGACACATCCAAAAAATTCTATTTTCTAAAACTTAAGTTTCATCCTATGACAACGAAAACTATAATGATTTCTGTAAAACAACAAATTAGAAAATTGAACGAGTAATGAAGCCATCTAGACTGGGTGATTAAAGCATCCTTTATCTTAATCTATGAACTTTGAGCGAGTCCCTAACATAAGTTTTAGAGAATCTGAAAGTCCAGTATTGTGAATGTGGATATTTTTGAGGATTTAGTTTTAGAGAATCTGAAAGTTCATTATTGCGCAACTGGATATTTTTGAGGATGAGACGTCTAATTTGGAATAATGTGATAACGACGCTGTGCTAAGTGCGCCCATCTCCAATGATTCTATGCTTCCACTGTTAATTCATTTGTCATAAATTTCCTCATGGTGGTAGTTCTAATGTGAAAAGATGCCAATGACTTTTCTAGCGTTAGTTGTGATAAAAAGAGGGTGTCATGATTCGTCCATTATTCGGGAGATGCATTATTCTGACTAAAATTGCAAACACTCCCTTCGTTAAGACGGATTTTACTGACTGAATTTGTATATAAAATATATATTCGTTGTCACGAGAAAGCTTCATATAGTCCTTTTAAGAATTGTTAATCCAATGGCTTCAACGGCATCGAATTTGCAAACCTGCGGATTGGAGAATGACATCAGTACTCATCAGGACTACTTCAATTAATTATTCAAATTAGTAAGAATTATATTCTTTTATAAATGAAGGCTGGGATGATTTTCATCATCTAATGAAAACTATGTACTTTTTAAAAATGAAAGAAAATATGCTACAGAACTAAAATCATATTGATCAAATCAGCTAGATAATGTCACTAGGAGCCAATAAAACAGTTTTAGTCGGACAGGCAAGATTTTTAGTGATGGTTTGGACTTCATATTTCTCATTTCTATTTCAATTGTGTACGCTATCTTTCAACACAGAAAAACGATCAGCATTGTTAAAAAATATTTTGTCTGAAAACTAATGTATCAACTGATTTCCAAAAAGATTGCTTCAAAAATTCTTTTTAAAAATAAATAGATTCGTCTTTAAAAACTGCGGAACGTCTTTGAAAATGAGGAATATGTGATAACAAAGAAAGTCTCGTGGAATTGGGAATCGATCGTTACTGTGAAGGGAGAACACTACAATGTGGATGAAGAGGGTTATGTAAGAGCAATGGGTTAAGTAGATTATCTTATAACTTTCCTCTTTGATTTCACTGCCCTCATCTTTCGCCCCGCAAACACTTAAGTTTCCCAAATAAGCAGGATTTGACCGTTGAGTCATAAAGTCGATTTAGCGAGGTACTGAGATCACATTCTCTTCTATCAGTGGTCAATATTAACTTAATCAAAACTCTGTGCATGTCCACGCTCTGTGTGTTCCGTCTGTGTACAGTCCCACCCATATCAGAACAAGACACGTCTCTCAAGTTCGAACCCAAATGAAGGTAAAGACAAAGGGGCAAAGTTTGACTTATTTCGCCTTGTGTTTGAGTGTAAACAAGCTTAAGTCTTGCATTTCGGCCATAGAAGAGGTCGAATTGCGTTGGAACTTCTGAGTGTTGTTGCCAATCTATTGTAAGCGGAGATGATTTCAAAATTGAATTGACTGACATGTTTACCCGGGTTGCGAGTGAGAAGAGTTTCTAACTGTCCATGCCACACAATAAGAAAATGTTCCCGGCTTACCTCGACATGTTGTCTCAAGTTTAACTGTCTACTTTGCAGCGATTTATGGGATTTTAGTCGTTATATTTCTTCAGTAGGATTACCGATGAGATTTGCCTACAGAGGGTTTAAAGACTTCGGTCTTCGTTCTGTTCTTCAACAATCAAATCATTGCTTCAAATGAATTCTGTACACTATGTGAAATTCTGTCAAAAGTCACATCATTGATCCTAATGAATTCAAAACCAAGCTGTATGTGAATTTCAAATTTCGCTATCTTCTGTATGACTCAGCTTTTCTGTACATGTAAATTTCAAGAAGGTAAGTAAGATGTATATTTTAAATAATAAAAATCATCAGTTTCAGAAGTGAAGGTACAGATCGACTGTTGAGTATTAAACACAGTGTAATTCAATCTCAATACAGTTAACGGCTATATTCTTTGTATTTGCAAGTTCAATAATCGTAAGTTTTTTTGCAGTTCAATTGACTCCATTGTGATTCCATGCTGCAGGCTGACATTCATTACAACAGATGAATATAGCAAGTTAATTCACCATAGTAAGTTATATGAATCAGAAAATTGTTGACAGACTTGAGCAATATCAGCTCAGCAATTCTAAGCACCCCTCCAGACGTTGATTTTCGTTCTAAAATGTAAAGACTAGACTTTGTATAGATCTGTTTAATGAGTAGTGTGAATCGAATACTGATGCCTAATCAAGTGGGAGCATTGAGATTGTACTTGAATGTATACAATTTTAATGTACAGTAGACCCCACTTATAACGGACTCGGTTATAACGAACTCTCGGATATAACGTACCAATTTTTTAGGTCCCTTGAAGTACGTTATAAGTGGGTTCTACTGTACATCTATTGATGAAAAATAACTAATTCGTTTGCGATTGAATGGATTCATTGCAAGATGATGCAATAAAATACGTCATCTACATACTGACACTGAATTCACATGATCCAAAGCAGATTTCACAGCAGATTTCTTTGTAAAGTAAGTACAGAATAATTAAGTTGTGAATTTCTCTTTTGAATCCAACAGGGTTGTGACAACTGGATTCCCATATTTGCTGCCAAATGCATGACAGAAAGATGGTCTTCTATCGTTCTTTCGAAACTGCAATTCGTACTGCGCTGAGTAAACACAATGATTTAGAAAACTTTCAATTTTACATTTCGCCGACCAATTATTTGACAAATATTAAATAGCCGGAATAGTCGGTGCACTGTCAGTCAAAACACAAGTATCAATTTGATCATTTTATTTTTAAATGTAGCATTTCAGACTGGAATACTGTTTGGAAATCAAACGTAGAATGCGCATGAAGGAAGAAATTGAATCAGCATTTATTCATCATTTACTGTGCGGCGAGAAGAGCAGGTTTCACATAATAAATGATAGATCAACCTTGTTTATATTCGCCTATACACGGAAGCACATTAGACACAGAGCCTAATGTGGCCGAGTTGTCATTTATCTCACTCTTATTCTTTTTGTGCTGAGTGTTACGCAAGAATGCAGAGTGTACCTATTTTAAAAGTCTTAGATTTGACTCGACCAAGGTCTCCCGGACGCAGAGCGAACACTCTACCACAAGGCCACAGCCTAGGAATTTAAGATATGCATAGTTTGTGTAGAGGACAATGGATGGCTCTGATTGACATAGGGACGAACCCAAATAGCATTGACAGGGATTCCGGAAGTAGATTGGACGAGAACCACTTCTTAACTGATGAAGAAACAGGTCGGAATGAACTGCCTGGGTATTGGAGCTAAAACATCGACGCTTTTCAACTCATTGAAGATGCTTCGAATCAGGGTTCATGTTCATGGAATGTTGTCTTACAAAAGTGAGGTTTTATGAATAAAGACTACGCAATTATCTTCGATAGAGCATGAATGATAATTCGAAATGTAGAACTATAACTTTTATTTTTATTTGTTGCAGTCATCCGCATAGAAAACTATTAGAATATATACTTAAATCATGCTAGCTCTATAGTACATGCACACTCGTCACACTCGATCTACATGCACCATGCCCTCAAGCATTGTTCAACATTTGAGTTATATGCATGCTATAATCCATGTTTCTACTGTGATGCAGCAACGGGATCGGTCGTGGTCATCGACATCCAATCAAGGCAAGAGATTATCAGATTTGGATCGATCGGATTAGCGGGTCAGATTGGTCAGATTATTCGGGTCAGAAAACTTGGTACGATTTCAGTCTCTGCCAGACAAAAAAGTAAATTTCAAACTAAAAGTTGACAATATGCCGCATTTTGTACTTAAAATCATATACTACAACTTTGGTACCAGGCATCCGATTGATTTCATTCTTGAGATGATTTAGGACAGGAGAAATATTTTGTCTCTAAACTAGAGGTGGTCATAAAACGGACCCCCTAAATCATGTCGGAGTTCCATCAATTCGGATACCTTCCAATCATGTCGCATTTCAATGTGTCAAACATTATTCTCAGATTTCAATTAAGCTATGATAAACTTGTTTGCTGGACGCGGTCAAAATATGAAAATCGCTCTATTTACAAATTGCAATATTTCAAAAAGAAGACATGTGAGTATGATATTGTATCAGGCAAGAGTCGAGCGAGCACTTTCTGAGCTTTCTTTTGATATATTGCTCATCGAAATCGGTGGACTAACAGAGAAATATTGACATCGCTAATTTCTCATAAAATCGTGGCTTAAAGGCTGAAAATGTAATATTCGACAGTTATATTCGATAAGTGGATCATGTAATGTGCGACACTATTAGAATTCATGAGAGTCGATTGCGTATCGACATAATTTACATAGGTGTCGCTTTCTCTATATTCAGCTCTGTATGAAATGTAATCTCAGCAACTATCTAGTCAGTGTGCCAAAAATTGTTTATTTCAGAGATTAACGACATTAGGTACACTGACAAGCTTTTTCATTTTTGAGATTCGGTCCATAGTCGAGGTGAAATGATCCACTTACCTTGAAGCATCTATTCTGCATGCATCTCAAAGTCAATTGGATGTTTGGTAAGCCTCATAAACCATGTGTAGTAGGCTAAAGAGTTCCTCATGAAAAGACAGTCTGAAAAGTTCGTCTTATAGTCTTTGTAGGATACAAACTTTCGAGTCTGCCAACATAAATGTATGTTATCATTTTCAATTCTGCTTTAAACTAGTTGCTGATATCGGACGCGGACTCGAAAACAGTCAGTCAAACCCTGGAGAAACTATGTGGGATTATAACTGAGCGATAGCTCTCATAAGATCTATAGATATTGAAACATCATGCAGATTTTCAGATATACCAAATGGGCAGGGCTCATCTGATTCCGCGAACATCTCAAAGAATATTCATTCACTTCAAAGAACTCGTATCTTATAGATTGTGTAGATCTTGGTCAAATTCAATTTCCATCAAACCAGAAGAACTTGTTAAATATCAGCAAGTGTCCCACTACCTAAGGGTGCAGATTGCTGCAGTTAAATTCTTGCTTATCGTATTAAAACCTTAGTGTGTCTCCGTCACATTTCTGTAGAAGGATTTTCACGACCAGTGTTGATCTAATTTCCATATTCAATTCTCCTTTCTTCTTCCTCGGGGAATGTCGCTTCATCTTGTTGAAACAAAATTTTCTCTGTTGGCTGGATGAGCCTGTGGGCGGGCTCTCTTTTGCCAGGTGGTGATTCCCACGATGCCTGAGGTGGTCTTCAAGTCAACACTTGGTAGGACACAGGACAAATAAAGGAGAATTGAGTCGAAAACGCGGTAGGCGCCTAACTAGTCTGTGAAATATTTTGATTAATCAATTGAAAGTCTCTATTTAACCTGGTTTCACTTGACATTGACAAGCACGTACGCATGGCGCCCTCATTGTTTTCGAGAAGAAATCTCTGCGATTGAGGGAAGAGGAAATTTTGTGCAACATTGCATTAATTCTCTTCCAACCGTAACTGTTAAGATTCCTGTCTTTCAGGAGTTTGCAGTTGACAATACCTTGATTATTTCCACGTCTTTTCTTCAACTCTTCAGAACATTAGTCAACATGAGACTAACGTTTTGAGAAAATTTCTGTCTCTATTCAATCGTCAAGTTATGCTTTGAGATTGAGAGAGTATCACCGACCGATGAAACAATTCATCTGTCCCACTGATTCTTGTATTTCACTTGAAATTCAAATTCTCATTGATTGCTACAAAATTTAATTTTCCTATGCATAGGAAGCAACAAAAACCCACCAACTCTACCATTCTCACCTGAAGAATTTGATGAATCCAAGCTAAAAATAACACCACAGTTACATACTTAATTCATGAAGCACAGGAGAGTGCAACCTCAGGCCCACCTAAACGAAAATATGTTAACCCAGATGTTAGACCAATATGTATTTACATCAGCATAAATACCATGGGATTTTCATAGAGGTATATCTAATAAAAATACTCTGATTTATTGACTTTTACATTTTCTATAACACATGGTAATGACTTTTCAGGGCCGATGCAGCCCGGGCCTGTCCATTTTCAAAAATATCAGGCCCAAGCAGGGAACGTGGGTCATCCGGACCACTAACAAGTCTGTTTCAACCTGCTGGCGATTTTGGTAATTCACTTTCAGAAGTCCTGTTGCTAGACTTGCATGGATTGGACATATACTCAAGATTGACAAAAATCACTATCCAGTCAGTCTTAGATTTAACATGGCCCGCTAACTGAATACAAATGAATACTTTCTTAAACAATCATTTGGTCATAAATAAATGTTGCACTATTTACATCAATTGTAAGTTCTGAATCCTCATGGTCATTCCAAAATTCAAATATGTTCATTTTTATCTTCATGAGAACGGACATAAAAAAATGTGCACGTATCATCTTTGCAGTCGTGTGGCTCGTAGGGTTGACTAAGCATGGTCCGCTTAGTCAGTTCAGTTGTCCACGTCTGTTATTAGTGAATGACAAGGTGGGTGCATGATATTAGATATTCAACGTATCACTTGCAGCAGGCATGGACGTTGAACGACCAAGTTGTCGAGCGCAAAGATATCCATAGATTAGAATTCTCAGTGGAAAATAAAAATATGAACGTTAAATGCTGTCAATACCACAGGGTCTCTGTCCCCAATTTCAGTGACCAGACAAAATAACTCATTTTTACATTGTCTATTGAAAGTTAGATGCGATTGTTAGGCCTTGTTAAGAGAGACACAGCTGGTTTCACAATTATAGGAGATAAATTTGAAGTCGAACGAAATGCTAATGAAATCATCACACTCGCTCGCTGATGAGTGGCGGAAATAGCCCTCTCCTGTAACCGGAAGCCACGGTCTCTGGTCAACTCTTGGTTAGAATGTTAACAATGACGCAATCGATAATCAGACTTTGACTCGCAAAATTACACATCTCAACTTCTACAAGTTTTGTCCTGAGAACGCATGAGTTCGCCAAGCCACTTGAGACACTCGTTGCTGTGATGTCGCCGACGTGCTTTTGTCTCCCAAAATCACAAATCCCACTTCGTCCAGCGTCCCCAAGGAGGATTAACTGTTCGACAGATCGCCATCAAGCGCGCCCCGTCACGAGGAAAGCAAGATACAAAAGGCGAAGAGAGAGAGAGAGAGAGAGAGAAGAGAAGAAGAGGAAGTTAAGTCCCTCCATGCTTCACGCACTGATAAACAATGAAGTCGAGGAGACTCAGACTTTCCGAGTCATACATCGCCCATTCAAATCTAAAGTAAAACATATATTACACAAACATCTGTAGAAAAAATTCATTTCAGAAGCAGAGCAATGAGAGAGAGAGAGAATGGAGGAAGAAATATACATGTATGAACCTAATAGCTAACGAATTCTGGCACAAAATCTATGAAGTAAGTTGGTATAAGATATGATTCCATGACTCAGTGGTTTATAACATAGTAGCCTATTGCAATCCGGAGGTTGAGAGCTCAAATCACACAAAGGACCGAAAGAGAACAGAAGAAGAGACCGAGAATAAGCATGCAACCTCGAAAACATGACGGCTTCTCTGAAGTGTGCATCCCTGTGATCTATCTTCCGCTGGCACTTGAAATCGAGTATATAGGGGCAAGAGAGAAAACAAAATTGATGAAAATATAATATATTAATATTCTGTATGATACATGAAACTTAGCGGATTCAATAATTGCCTCTTCAACTTTGAACTAGTTGAAGATGAAATTGACAAAAATGTGTTTACTCTCAAGTTTTAAGGGTACTTTTACTCCTGGACTTTGAAATGGTTGCTCGAATATGAACTTTCAGTTCCGTTAAAGTGAATTTCGGCTCTCTGCAAAATGTCCCAAACTTTGATTGTATGGAATTCAACAATACTTTTTTCACTCATGTTTTTCATCAAATTGAGCTTGTATGAACAATTTGCTTGTCGGGGGAGATCAGAACCGATAATTGCACGTGAAGTACACAGCATTGCAATCAAGTTATGCAACATAATTCGAATCAGACAAGGTTCTTGAATCTCAATGATAGAAGCTCGCCTCATGACCTCAGGCAGCGAACAGGAATGAAATTTCGTTCTCTGTTGTCTGCAAACACGAATTGGTGTCGGAAAGCATGACAAAGTCAAAGGAATATAGCGCATTGTTGACTCAAAAGAACAAATAAGACAAACATGTTTGTGACATATCTAACGGCTGGTAAGCAATTCTCTTACTGAGACTCGGTGCCCGTTATCTAAATACAACAGCAGCCAATATCCGATTATCAGAATTGAGCCGCACAATAAACAATACGCCGGACAATCCATCGCGTTCGATTAAACGGAAATTAACCAAAGGAAGAACGTAAGAGTTAAGTTTATCCTAAACCAGGGAATGAACAGCGGATTTTTTGTGAGGCATTCACACTTCTCTTTCGGCGACAAATTCGATACATATTCGTGTTGACATGGTTCAATATTTAGGGGTGAAAATCCTCTTTGAATTACTTAAACTAATATTCATATTTTCTGTAAATGGAATCTGGCATGTCACTTAACCTCAAAAATGATGATAAGAGAACATAAATTTATTGTAAACGACCGACTGGCGCCACATAATAAAATCCCTGTCATACTTCAGATTTCGCTTCTATAAATTCGTAGTCTGTCTTCCACTGGCTTCGTAGATTTTGCTGTTTAAAGATTCCCCATTCTGTCATTCGAAAAAACATGCTCTTGAGCTGAAAGATTAAGACCAACCAGTTGTTTCATTGGGAACGCTCATTCCTTGATCATTCAATAATTACTCTGATAAGGCCATGTCAACCTGACCAATAAGCTGGCTATTGAATGAGCATTGCGACTATCTATATTGAGACCTACATATATACTGGATTACGAATTTGTAAAAGCTTCAAAAAATACCATTGACATCATGAAACTCAGTGAAGAATGCAAATCATAGTCCAACGTTAAATGTTCATAATATTATCAATTGAAATGTTCACAAGAAGGTTACCGTGAATTTTTCATGAAAATCTGTTTTTGAATTAATTGGTCTGAAGAAGAATCCGCCCTCTTGATAAAGAATGCCTTACTATACAAATAAATCAATATGGTACCATATCGGTATGGTTGATGAAAGTGGCGACGAATCTTTGATAATATTGGCATGGACAAGATCAAATTGTTCCAAATCTCATGATGTACTTTTATCGATTTATTTTTTCAGTTAAGACAATCTCTTAATTAAGAAATAATGACTGACCAAGAGAACCACTTGAACTTTGAGCATTGCTTGTTTAAAAACTAAACGCAAAAATTCTATCTATTATTAAAAACAAAGCAAGAAATTTCGTGCTTGAAATTTGATACGAAATTTGCAAAAATTAAAACCGAATTATTAGATTAAGACATTTTTCAAATCACATTTTACCAATGTTCGTGTCCCTAGATGATTAAATGAAGACGCCCATGATATCGGTGTTAGCGTTGGTTCATTTTAGCTGTGATTGACATGAGAAAATTTGCATTCAACGCTTGAAAATTACATATTATATACTCCCGCAAGATTGCCAGAGCTCTTTTATGCTTCGTTTCTGAATGTACAGCTCCCATGACAGTGTAATACACAGAGCAAAAGATTAATAAATATCTGTAATCTTGGGCGTCAACAGTGCATGAAGTTTATTTTCGCTATACAAGTTTCAATGCATTGCGTTTACATTTTGAAGTGAGTAAGTTTCATTTTTCCATACATCAGAAAATAAAGAAATTCTTTTCAATGATGAATAAAGATTGTATTGTAAAGTTTGCCAGGCAGGATTAGCTAGAAGCTGAAACAACTTACTGCCTCATAATAGACTTCATTGTTTGACAAAGGAGAACATCTGAATGACTCGAGACAATGATACCATGATCAGAGTTATCAGGTTCTAAGCCCACCCATCTTATCCAATGTACTCAACACCCTAAAACTTCTTTAGTTTTGTTTTGAGAAAGGCATTATGAGATGAATGTCAGGTTTTCAACATTCTCTTTCTTTATTTCGATGAGAATTTCAACAGCTATTGAAACTTGTCGTGCTCACTCATTCTCATCATTGGAAAATATTTCAACTTCAATTATTCATTTTCACTCGCAAATACTTGAAGATTTGGCGATAATTTTGAGTGTGTTCCAATGCTGATATTGTACAAGCATCAATCTACTGAATTACCAAACCCTGCTGTAAATGGATGATGTTTTAATGTGGGATAAACTATGGGTATTAAAAGTCAATAAATTCAACAGAAGTCAAAGTAGCGTCAAATCTTAATTAGAGAGCATTAAAGTCAAAAGTAGTATTTTTCTGCCATTTTGAAATCATCAAAACATCAGACATCACTAATAAAATACAATAATTTAACTGCGCGACTTTCAAAACCCTGTGTATGGTGCGTCGAGGCTTGTTCACGTTATGTAAAAGTTTAGTTCGATTGTTATTTCACTGACGCCATAATGTAGTTCGCACATTAAGTAATTATCTGCTCATAGTGACTCATTCTTCTTTACAATAATTTTCAATGGTGATGACTTTAAGTATCAATAAATGCAATGCCCGTGTATATACTTTTTATAGACAAATAAAGTTTCGGCTAGAAAAAAGGGCGCTATTTTGGGATTTTGTTTATCAAAATAGTTGGAATGCAAAACTTATTCGGCGAGTTTCGTCAACATTTCCGGATATTGAATAAATAGTAAAGTACATGCAATGAAAGAGTCATAAAAAGTATCGAAAGTCTGCATATACACCAATGCATATCAGGAATCTATCTTGATAAATGTCCACTCAAATATTCCGGTTCCTACCGTCATTACTGTCATTAAGATCATCAAAACGTGGAAAGAAAATACTCTTACCTACATTCATATTGCGAAGATAAAGCTACACTTATCTCCAACATGTAATTAATACAAATCTTGCGTAGTATAGTTTGCCTAACGATAAGGGATTTTCAGTATTTAATGCGATAAGAAATAAAATATAGCGAAAAGTAAATAATGCGATGAGAATATTTGAAGCATGGAACTCCACAGATTCATTCAGCTCCAATGGAATTTGCAACAATCAATCACAATTCTTTAATAAACATAATTAATTGTCAATACATCACTCATGTACTTTGTTCAGCTGCTCGCCTCATGTAACAGTTATTCAATGCCAAAAACCACACATTTATGTGGCTTCTTGTCAATTGAAATGGACAACGCTGTGAGTTCACAAGAATAAATCAATCACTTGAAAACATCACACATCATTTGCTATTAAAATCTGTATTAGTTATATTTTCAATCTCCACTGAACTTGATATGTTTAAATGTTTCAGGTTCAGACAGATTCTTATAATTACTATTACTATCAATGCAAATTAATGCGCCTAATTTACTGTGACTATTAAAAATTTAGGAGCCTTTTTGTTTTCATCCACATCAGAATAACTGAATTTGTTCAATCTCGCACCTTCTTACTGTAATATGTTAATTAGACTATTTGTTAATAATTTTCCTGTGTCTATCTAATTCGAATCGATTAAACCGCTCCTCTTATGATTCACTATGCATACTACTCTATCATCAGACTTAAGACAAAGGGGATTACAGACACACCTTGAAGGTGCATTGGATAGGATGCGGGGTAGCACCTGTTCCAGGTGACAGTCCTCTCATAGTTTAAGTCATTAGACAGATGCAGATAAACCGAGGGAATACATATACATATCTGTAAATCGGTTTGCTGTCGGCGAGTACGTCCGTAGGGTGTAACTTAATTTTGTTTACTGATGACCTAAACGGCGCAGCAGAGAATATTCGCTCCAGAGCTCATGCTAGTTTTGATGAAATTTCGGAGGAGAATTACTCCCAGAGGATGTCAAGAATGCCGGACGATCGCCTTGTGGAATTTATTTAATGCAGCTTCGTCGAGTTTTTGTGATCACATCTGAGGGACAAGAGGTGACTGAATTCAATTCAATATCTACTTTTGCTGGATGAATAGATTTTTAGCAATATGCAAAATTTTATTTACAAGTCAGTTTTGCTGAAACTTTGTGAAAGGGATGACTTTCCTCAGTACTGATGGTCACGGCCAGAACTAGTCTCAAGGGGCAAGAAGATCAATTTTCCATTGAACGTATTGCAAATTCAAGCCTGAATTCTGACGAACCAGAAGACTGACACCACATTAAACGTACACAGTCAGCAAATTTAGATCGTGATGAGTTTAGCGGTGTGAATAATATTTCCATTTGACGAATTTATCACCAAGAAAGATTGAGTTTAAGATAGGTATTTTTTACTAGACAGGCCGGCCTATAATCTGACCATTGCGAGACTCGTTGATTCTTTGATAAGCTGCCTCTGCAATTCCTGCGTTTGGCCAATCACACAAACCAAAGAGAGACGAATATCTATGTCAATCTACGTTCCATGGAATGGCTGGGATAGGATTATGTCCGCTCTAGACTAACCCATACGCAAATGAATCTATCTCTGTGGGCAAGGTATTGCAAGCTTGATATGTAGAAATTGCAAACAAAATTAAATAGTGATGTCCTGAGATGCTTCATGTAAGCGTTCATTCCTGGAAGCAATCATCTGATATCACGATATCGCATTATGAACCAAAAAAGAAAATAGTCGCAAGTCCTCACCTCGCGATTAAAGTCTTGGTGAGCATCTAGCCATTTTGGATCTGTATGTCGAAGTTTCAATGTTTTTGAGTGGTCTTCTTTATGTTCCCAGTTTGGATCACCAGGTACTGTGTCTGAAAATGGAAAAAGAATTACAGAAGCAAGCATGACATTTTGCATCAACTAATTTTCATAGCAACACAAGCAGACTGCAAATTGTATTTATCACGTTGTTTCATACAGCTGCCAATGACAATTATAGAAATTATTAATCGTACCATAATAGCTCCATCACATTTAACAATTCAATGTCTTAGGCTTTCACGAGGTCGAAATGATATTTCAATGCGCCTTACTCCTGGCACCACCTTGCCGGCTGGAAATCGAACCCAGTCCGCGAACTGCTAACTTGTCGTGGAGATCACCAAGACCAGTGAAGCATACCGGCCACGATCGTGTCAGGAGCAAGCAAAGCTTTCCGCGGGTATTATGACGCTATCTTTTTGGTTTGTTTTTTTGTAACAGTAGCAACTGCTTCTAGGCGACCTCGGAGAATCGATCGATAACAAGAATCGAAAGACTCGATAAAAACAAACCAAGAAGACAAGTCATAATGCGCGCGGAAAGCTTTGCTTGCTCCTGACACGATCGTGGACGGTGTGGTTCGTTGGTCTTAGTGATCTCTGCGACAAGTATAGCAGTTCGCGGACTGGGTTCGATTCTCAGCCGGCAAGACGTTTTTCACGGTGGTGCCAGGAGCAAGGCGCATTGAAATATCATTTCGACCTCGTGAAAGTCGTAGGCATTGAATTGTTGAACGATTCTCCGAGGTCGCCTGGAGGCAGTTGCTATAGTTCCATCACAGATTTGATGAAAGGAATTTGTGCTAAATTTGACACATGCGATTAAGTTACGTCGTGGTCTTATTTCTTTGTATCAGTTAAACAATATGTCAGTCTATTAATTGATCTCTTTAGTAATTTGCATACAAATTTACGACGCTTTTTCCCCCAAACCTTTTTCGATAACCATGATACAAACTCATAAATAGCTGAAAACAGAGTGTTAAGTTGATCAAATTCGTGTTACAAGTCAGTTGGTTTGGTAGCGGGCAAAGTTTCGTATGCACGGAAAAGGCACTTTCGTATCTGTAAGTACTAAACAACACCATGGTTCCATACATTTTGTAAGTAGCATTTGATGTCCATCTCCGACACAGTCGGTTTGGTAGCCTGCGGGTGCAGTTATTGGACACAACTCGTGAGTTGGAACAGGACCTGGAAATCTGGAAAAGTTATTGTGCCGAGCCGGGCCGCCCATTTTCAAGATAATTTTTTTTATTGTCTACTAAAACTATACATTGTTGCCTCACGATTACCACTATTGAGACCTTTCAGAAAATATACGTTTTTTTGGTTTCTCAACCGCATGATCTTGCTATTTTTTCAGTCGGAACAGTGCCTTGACCTCTGAGTCCTACCAGGATTCAGGGAGATCAAGCACTAATCTCAAGATGTGGGCATTTATTAATTATTATTATTAATTAAATTATTATCATTACGGATTATTACTATTATAAATGGAAGTTAAAATTGTTACAAAGTTATAGAAAATGAAACTGAACAAACAGCACAAAAGCGATGAAAATAAACATGGAAACACGAGGCGATGAGATCACTGGGTAAATCCAAGGTTAAATAGGCGAATCATCACCGGAAAAATGGGTTTCTCCTCAAAACGGAACTGCAGCACGGAGCTGTTAATTTTCCCGAGTGAGGTAAATGTTTTGGAATAAGCTCCTGAAATGGATGGCTATCGACCACTAAAAATGGAGCAGAACAATCGATAGCCAATTGTGATGCGACGATAGTCGAGCGGAATAAAATTTGGGCACACACAGCTGCTGGATCCGCAATAATTCATGTTTCTTTTATATTGCGCTGATGCCAATCGAGTTTATTTTGTTCTACCTCATAACGTGTCTATCTCATAACATTAAATCTTCAGCTATCTATGTCAGGAAATCTAAGCTCACCATGAGGTCCAGATTGAAAGAGCATATCTCATTATATATTTTAAAAGTGAACTTTACATCTATGGCAAGGCCAGGGATATCAGTTTCAGGTCAGTGAGCATTGACCTAATGGAAAAAATTGGAATTTGAGCTTGAGCAGCTTAGTGGCCTTCAATTTTGGGTCAAAGTTTTCGAGTAAAGGGCAACATGTTCCTTGCAGCATGGTGCATAAAAGTAGTTATTTGAGCCACCACCAATTTAATCTTGACAGATGAAATTCAAAAACTTGGTAAAAACTTTACTCTGTTAGACGGCTCATAGGGTGGAGCAAGACCGAAAAAATACTTTTGGCAGCCTAAATTGGCAACACCCCTTCCTCTTTTATGCGTCTTTATTCGAATTCGTTGATTATCTGTTCTTTTAAGTTTCTATTCCATGTTATGTTGAAGCCGGCGGGCGTTACTTCAAAATTTGATGGTGATGAATTACCTTGTAGTTCTGATATTTTCTTCACTACAACTTTCAACTGTGATCAATGTTTGATATCTGCTTTATACTATAAGTCGATGCATCAGTTTCCTTAATGCGGTTGCAGAAGTAATGGATTGATGTTACAATGGAGATTACCAATTTTTTGTTAACTTATTGTCGATGAAATCCTATTTGACTTCTTTTCACACTAGGTGAAATCAAAAACACAACAAGTTTATAATTCTTGTTAGAAATACTGTCCACTTTGAAGTTTCAAATAATCGAGTGGTTCATCAAGCTTGTGATGCTACTGTAGCATGTAATATCTGAAACAATATACTATCTCAGTACCAGTCTCGCTGAAATAATACACTGTTAATATTTCATTTCAGAATGCATTTCAAAACAAATTGAGTAGCAGCATGCGTATGCAGATCCATTTAGGTTTAACTTAAAGGCGTGTCAGTCTTGTTAGATAGATACTTTTATCTTTGAGATTTTTATGAACATCGTTGTTGCCGTTAACTTCAAAGTGAAGATTATTCATGGTATCACGATGAATTGAAACAATCCATTGAGTATACACATACATTGGAGTCCTACATACAAATATCAGTCACCAACTTGATACAAAATACATAGAACTAAATATTTCGATGATAGATTTGATTCCATTCTTCTCTTCATTGCGCATTTCTGCTATCAAACCAGTTCGTTAGATAATAAACTGCCACTTCTTCATAGTACCAGTCGAATGTCACAAGAACAACAATACACGAGTTTCTTTGACGGTTTGATGAGAATAGCAAATTGATCAGCTTGATTTGGTAATTTCAAGTACACTTTTCATCTTTGAATGACCATCTCAATGCTGGAAAGCAGAAGTTACTGCTGAAATCCGTGCAGATGTTTGCATTGCATCGTTGCATTACAGTGCGTTGGATGTCATGATTACTTCGTAGGACTCGATAACTTCTTTCAGAACAGTTGACTGAATTCCGGGAAGCGAAGAGGATAAAGAAGTCAACGACCACGCCGTGAACAACGGACAAAAGCTATGCCGTCTGCGAATAGCAATGCGTAGGCCTATACTTATGGCTCTGCTCTCACTCTGTCATGTGACACTAGGATTTCTTAGAAATAGAAGTTTTATTGATGATCCACTGTCTGCTTCTATTAATAGTAAAGGGAAACCCTTCAACCATTGACAACCGAGTAGTTGTAAATTGATGGTTTTATATCGTTAAATTTCACATGTCGTAGCGTAGACATTCGACAAAGGAGCATTAAGCAACATAAATGATCAATTTGACACAATGCTGCAGCGCAACTACTAACGGATGTCAAGTAAATGAATAGCTTCCTAATGAGATGTTGAGACTGCAATACTTGGAAATTAGACGGGCAGCCAAAAATTCTGTAGCGAAACGCATCATCGTCTTGCAAGTTAGGTCAATGAACATAAATTTTTTCAATGTACATAAAATTATGTCATAATTCTGTATCATGAATTACGCAGATCTACTGAAAATAAAAAAAAGACCTCTTCAATATATCTCCAATACTCAAAAGTCCATCGTCAGTGTTAATAAATAAATTACCACAACAAAATACAATCTCTTTAAACGAACTACTATATATAAATGCTTCCCCAATCATAAAATTTTCATTAGCGCATCATTAGCATTTCTATAGTAACTAACACTGCTTGGACGGGTATTTTAAAAAAATGTAGCGAAATTTTTCGCCCCGTAAGCTAGTCAAATTCTTTATTAGCCTACCGTCATTTGAATGATCACAAGGTGGTTCCCGCAATGAGATGTCTTCATTGGCACAATCTACTCGAAGGGCTGTCAAACTCGGCACTTAGGCGGAAAGTCGAACTCAGCGAGATTTCATCTAGAAATCCACAAATAAATATCCAGTTGCAATGAATTAGACTCTCTTTGCATGATTAAGCATGCGATGAAGCGTCTCACAATTTACTTGTTGCACTAGTTTACAATATACTGGCACATCTCAGTCAGACTGGTCTTTCTGATTTCTTCAATGAATCGCACTGACCTATACTCAGCATCAGAAATGATGCGATCCGCTATTGAAAAGAGAAATTCTCATTTAACGTCAAAATGTCTTAAATGATGCGTGTATGTCTTTCTCTCACCTTATTCATACATCGACTATAACTACAATAATTTTCAAAGCATGCTAAGTACGATAATGTTCTTTCGGTGCACTACAAAACGAACACTACAAGGCCCTTTATTACCTTTCTGCCGTCCCATCATATTATTCTGCATGACCTATAATCTCTCTCAATTCCTGTTCTCCTCTATGCAAGTCGAGCGGTGGCATTGTCCGTCACAGAACTCCAACAATGCTCCTATCCGCTGTGTGTCAGCGCTCCCAAACTCCTGCAATGGCGGCATCATTGTGGTACCGTTTCGTAATCCGAAATTAATGCGTTCGTCACACTCTGTTGTCTCAGAGGAACAGGTCCGGTGACAAACTAATTGTTAGACTCAATGGGGGAGTGGAGCGTGGCAAGACCATAATAAAACCTTTATTGTCACTTCCCAGGTGCTGCGTGCATTGTAAAGAAACGATTCAATTGAAGTATTCGCCATCTTTTCATCCTTTACTACGATGGGCATTCTCTAATGATCAATAGAGGAGTTACATTTCGCTTGTGTTGTGTAAAGTGGGTGCAAGTGAAATGTTCTACAAGCACTTTCCGTACACTTTCACAGGAAACATTTCAATTTTTGAAAAACTGAATATTAACCGAATTTGCAAGAGTGCTTTCCCTAATTTTTGCTGTTTACTATGGAACAGGTTCATTGCCGTAATGGAATGTCATCAAAATCTCTGCTACTCAGTGTAGCACTATTTCTCAGCTTGCGAAGTAGGTGAGACTTAGAGTTGCTGAAATGGGAACCATCTCATTTGAGTTACCAGGTAATATGAAAAATAAGGAAAATAAATGGGGCCAGACTTATGCGGATAGAAATCGCTAACATCTAATCCCATTTTAGAAAAAAATTAGATTTAAACGTTTACTGATTTAGTAATGTGCTCACAAGTTTATCTAGTAATCGCATAGTGAAATTAAAATAGTCTGCTGGTTCTACGTTTTTTAAGTAGTTTGCAAGTGATTAATGTGTTCGAGACATATTGGCATATATATTATATTTCGATTAATCATCGATCTATTGCTAGGCTCAATGCAATCACAAGCCTTGAGGTTCATCATTAGGGCTCGCAGTCCGGATGAAAATCAAGCCCGGGCTAGCCGTGTCAGGCTCTAAAGCCCGGGCTAAGCCTGAAGATCAAGAGCTAAGATGCCCGGGCCAAGGAGACCGGGCTGCGAACCCTATTTATTATCAAAAGATCTGTCAAGGCTGTGTCTCACATTCAACTATATTTTCATGCTTATGCTGAAAACATAATTTATCAGAAATGCAACATCTACATCTGCACAACATCTTTCGTTCGATCTGAATATTTCAGTAGCTATTCACTATGATGCTACAGTAATTTTCGTAGTGAAAAGTAAAGCATTTTTAATAATGTCCTTTAAAGTTTTGATCTCTCTACTTCATTTCTTTATCTATTGAAATTGATCACTTTTCCACTTTTTGCATTGTATGAATGAGTGTTTACCTGATTTAATGAAATCTTTTATCATTTAACCATCATGTGTTAAACAAGTAATTTTTTCAACGAATTATCTGGAAATTATGCTACTAAATCGAAAATCATTATACATGTATTAATTCTAAAGAAAAATTTGACGCGCGATAATAATGGAATAATAATAGAAATAAAACGTTATCTGAAGAACAGAATAATTATTTCGCCAATAATAATTATATCTTTGAATTTTCCCTTGTATTGGAAATGATGTATCTGAAGCGGCCTGACCCACGAAATAATTATTCTGTTTAGATAACTTCTTATTATTTTTCTTATTCTTTTATAGCCGCGCATCGAATTGTTCATTAGAATTAATACAATAATTACGATTTAACAATATCTTTTCATTATCGGAAAATGCTTGACATTAAATGTAGGCTACTAAAAAACGTATATAGTGATTACCGACAACCAAATTGTTTCCCAAATGCAAGACTGCATACCTTGGAACATCGAAATATAGTCCTAGTGAAATAAATTAGCGTCCTTGAAAGGCTCACACGAAATTCTCACGTAAGACATCAGATAGAAAGTAAAGGTGATCGAGTACTTGCACTTTCTTCATTAAATATGCTTGATTGAATGATTAAAAAGTTCTCTACGTGATGAACATCATTCTGTCAGGGGCTTGCACCACAAATGCCTGAAACATCAGCATCATTTGATCTATTCACTTACAAATGTTTATATTCCTTCATTTATCATATTCTTATGAAGTCAGTTTTCTTTACTCACTCATCAATCGTCGGCATTTCATCAACAATTCATTTATGTTGCTCAAGAGTCAATGTGAACTTTCGTGACCTTCAACACTTCTGCCTGAGATTGTTGTCTCTCATTGTTGATCACAGTCTCCGAACTGACTTAATAACAGCAGCGAAACGCATTTTCTTTTGCTTCGCATGATTTGAATTGCGGAGATGATATCACAGACCCCTGACATCCATAAATCAAGTTGAAGCTTAAAATAGACCGCCTTGTGGGCAGATAAATTTTTGAACGTCATATTTTAAAAATAAATTTCCTTTATGATAAAACTTCTCAAAGATGAGCTATCATTTTGGAATGATCACTAACTAGGAAGAATATAATTAAGCTTAAATCAATGTGATTTTTGATGCTGAGTTATAAGAGCAGATTGAGTACTCTTAGCAATGCATTATTGATATCATGATATTTTCAGGAGACATGTAATAGTGAGATGATTTTCACTCGGAGTAGTGTTGACGGATTATGAAAGAAGAGCACCGCATCCATTCTTTGGCTCTGATTTTCAATGTTAACATTTCTCATGATCTGCCATATTATCACCGAACCATCATTTACAGATAGCTTCAACTGTAAAACTTTTCTTGTTCTTATGCAGTCACATGAATATATTTACGAAATTGTGCACTTTAAATACCTTTACAACACAGAGCATTCTGAATTTCATGAAAAACACGTCTTTATAGGAATCTAAGTGTAAAAGTGAATCACAGAATGAAATCATGCACGATGTTTACACTACATTTCCACTGCTAGAGAGTTAAGAAAATCTTCGATTATTTGAAAATTACTAGCAAAAAATCAAAATAATGTATAACATCGATTTAAAATTTAAATTAGATTGAATTCATGAGCGGCTCTTTCAAATGTTGTCTACCGACTCCTTTTTAATTCATGCTATTCTTTGCATCAGACGATTAGCAGGAAAGACAAATGTAGATAGCTGTGATCGTGAAGATTTCACTCCTAATTGCTGACCTCTGTCTGTCGACGCACAGAAAGGCAGGTGCTTGAATTTCAATTCTCAATGTGGCCTACGATTATACTTGTAGTAATCAGAAGAAATTATATTTTCTTCTAAACAGAAATAGGATGTTGGAGAACACCCATGTATTATATTTATATGTTGTTAGAATATAATTACACACGTTGAATGGTAATTTCATGGTGACGAATTTTCTGTGAAACTTAAATGCATGCTTCTTTCCATGGATATGACAGCCATTCTTCCGTTCTGTTCAACTGTCCACTGAACTTTAAAAGTCACAGACTCGAAGTTGTAAATTTCCATGCGAATTATAATTTTATATTTTATTTGCCTATGCTGCTGACTTCATTGACATCTTTAGATTTTTCTTTCGAATTTGCTCGTTGAAGTCATGCTTTTTCATTTTTAGGTGGAAATCTGCGTCGCCCCATATCACATCAGAAATAATTCATCACAGGCATGTTCGAAATGGATGCGAAATACAGTGTAGTCAATTTAAACTGTTCACTTTTTTTATGAAGCCACAGTTTTTGGTAATAAAACGGTTGGCAATGAAACAATAAGAAATCGTCACCTATGACTAAGTTCAGAAATAAAGATAATATCAATTATATTTGATAATTATGGAATACTAAAGCCAAAGGAGACAGGCGTCTTCTATTATTACAATAAGATTTCTAGCAATTGATCTTCATATTTTTGTCTGATCTGTACTCAACAATGTCCATTTGAGCACATCGTTTCTTCCCTTTATCACTTCCTTACATATTTTGTATCTGCATACTGGTTTCCTTTTGCATCACTGCTACATAAACTTCACACAACATATTATTTTCTAATGACTTTCCTACCTTTAAGGGGCACTGTATTTTGATAAGTAGTGATGGCAAGAAACGGGAGGATTATGATTATGATTGAATGGTTGTATTTGAGAAAGCTTCTCACTCCCTTGAATTTCTTCAAATTATTCGCGTAATTTGAATAACAAGAACGATTTTTTCTCGACGTCTCGGGGCCAGACCCTTCTTCACAGAACTGAAGCTTGACTGTCTAACCTGCTTTAACTCAATGAAGAATGGTCTGGACCCGAAACGTCTAGAAAAAATCGTTTTTTAATTGAAATTAAGCGAAAGATTTGCAGAAATTCAAGAGAGTGAGATATTTTCTCGAATGCAACCATTTAATCATTACTCTAATAGAATACTTTTTTGACTAATGCATGCGATCGAAAAGTTGAGACAAATATCTTCACAACTGCTTGCCACTACTCACAGAGCATGCATGCAGAATCAAATGATTGTATAACCGATGCATCTTTCATTTCCTTTTTTTTCTCATTTCCTAAATACCTGCCATTCGTCTATTTGAACCTTGATATCAGTGATTCCCAGACCATTGACAACAGCAGAGTACAGTAGATTTGTCGCAATCCGTCGAATTCTTGAAGAAGTCAACTTTTCCACGAAAGTCATTGTGGTGCATTGAGAATCGCGAGAACAATGCTCCGGAAACTTCGTTAATTGTTAATTATCCTCCTTGTGTAGAATTAAGATATCCGACAACAAACAACATTATTAGAATTCAATGGTATTAACTTGGGATTGTCTGTTGCACGGCTGGTAACACGATACGGAAGACATTAAGGTGTTGAGTAGCGCAGTGGGAAACAGTTTTCCTTCATGCCGTATTGATGTGGGGAGAGAAAAGAATTATCGGAAGCAGTGTTAACATACGCCCAGGATAAGAGAAGAATCGAAGAGATTTGAGGTTAAAAGAAGATGGAAAGGTCATATATCTTCACTTTTCAGCATAAACTTCTACTTTACACTTTGTGTATTTATTCATCTGTTAAGAAAGAAAACCATAAATGCTGTCAATTTCTTGGTAGCGATAATATAAATATAAAAAAATAAGATATAAAAAAGGAACAAAATATGAATATATATATATATATATTCATTATATATATCAATGTATGTAAAATTGACTGATGTGAGTATGCTGACAAGGAAAGTATGTCAAAGTCGCCGATTCCACTGATTGCGAGTATGACTCCTTTTGTCATTTTTAAATTTGCTGACATCATTGTTGTAAATTCAATTAGAAAGTCCTGACATACAATGAGTAATAGCACTCTCTAACTACAAGTAGCCGCATTACTTCATGCTTACTTTAATTCGCTACCTAACATGTTTCAGTCTGACGACCATGTTCAGTGGCATAGCTACAAACAATGACTCCTGTCATTGTAAATTCAAAGTTGAACACAATAGTTGAACACATCTATGTAGTAGGTCATAGTATCAAAGTTACAATTGAAGGAGAGAAGTACAAAACTATGCAAAATGAAGACAAGTAAAAAACATAAGAAAAATGCAAATATTCCGAGCTTATGTGGTTGTTCATTAAATGTCCTTTGTGGTGTTATCCTAGCTGTGTTTCAAATGCTTTTGTGCTCCTTGTTCATCTTAAAATATTGAAATTGCTGCTGGATGGTGGATGTAAATGCATTGTGATCCCTGGCATAAGGTTTCTTTATGGAAGATCGTTGATACACCTCTGCAGATGCATCAGAGTCTCTGAGTCTTTGATAATGACCCACTACACAGACAATCCATGTACACTGTAAACCGCAGACCGACAATTATCCTACAAAATTCCTGACAAAATTAACCGACGATTGTCACCTCCAATATCCTGCGATATCCGACGAATTTGTAGGTTCTCCACCGACATCGAAACAGGTGCTTTGTATGCAAATTGACTAAACAAAAACTGTTGAATCTTGATTGATTTTTCGATTAGTGATTGCTTAACTTTTGGGCAATCTGTATTATTGTGTGGCAAAATCATGATTTATCTTGACAATTAAATTAATTACCTACATTTTTGATAAAATTTAAGCTATGATTCATTGCAATTCATTTTGTCGCTTTTTGTCATATATTGTAGGTGTTCAGTGGCAATCATCCTACAAGAACTAGCAATGACCGACAAAATAGATTTTTTTGTAGGATAATTGTCTGTCAATTGTCAGTCAACGGCTTACAGTGTATATTTTATCATCCAGTGCATTCAGACTTGAATTTATAAAGTCTATGTTCATTGTGTCCAGTTATGCCACTGATGATGGTCGTCAGAGACACGTTTGGTAACAAAATATAGCAAGAGTGATAGCTCTTTGGCTGGTGTATTCGCTCTGGAAAGTCTTGGGTTCAATTTCTTGTACGTAGACATGGTATCATCCATTTGTCAATCCATCAATGACCTGCTACCTGGCTCATGTATGCCGACTAGCAGATACTTTTCTGGAAGTGAATTTCCCATCCACCCAAATGCCGTGTATATATCAGAATTGTTGAAAGAAGCCAAATACAATTTAACTGATAAATTATCTTCGACCCCAGAAGGCGCAGGACACCGATATAGCCAATACGGTGCATGTGCATCTTCACGTACATGATAATTAGCGAGAATGATTTTTGTAGAAGAGCGAATTTGCAAGACTCTCAAAGTTGAAATTTTATTAGAAAAATAGATTGTCAATTGAGTTATATCATCCAGTATAAGATTATCACACAGCAGAATCATCATATCACATCACATCGGCATTTTAGTGCAAATAGAAATGAATGTTGGAATGAATAAATTGTTTGGAATAACGCCTTTATTCAACAGCGCAGTGTTCGCTATCACTATCATATAAAACACTGAGGACATTAAGTGAGCGAATTTGCAATAATGTGTTGAGATGCGTTCAAATAAATGGCTACACATAATGAACTTACACTGTTCAGCTCTGAGTTTGAAACTTCTGTGTTGAACTAAAACTCGAAAGACAACATACGAAATATAATTGAATGCCTCCGGTTGAAATTGACAATAATTTGCTCATCCCTATTGAATTTCAATTTTCTGATGACCTCTGATATGTTTGGTGTTGACTTCTTCACTAAAGTGGGAAAAATTGCTTAAAATTCTCTGCAGTAAGGAAATCCTATTGTGTTATGGTAGCATGATTCCGAGTGTGTACTTGGCATGCCCTCCATAGTCCGTAGTGAAACGGTTAAGTCGCTAATCATAGAGACCAGACACTTTGCTTTAAGGTAACTCACCAATCTCCGGGATACTACACGTTTTTCCATGAAAGTCATTTTGCCTGGACACTCCCGGGAAAACAGAAATTTACGGTCTGATGAGGCTAGCATCGACCTCAGAAGGCGAAGGACGCCAAAGGCCCGTCGTGCTTTTGTAATAATTTTTTTAACGAAGAGATCGTAAATTTCTGCTTTCCCGGGAGTGTGAATGACCTTCATTGAACAACTTTGCCTTAAATATATTTATGACTAGAAAGGAGATACACACTGACAACAATAATCTTATTCTTTTTGTGGAAGTTGGTTAAGATTTACAAGTTAAAAAATCATTTTGAAAAAAATACAATACATATTTCGGAAATGTGATTCTTCATAAGATCAAGCAACATTGATCTGGATAGATGCCGAAGTGTGTGAATTAGGCATCAACAAGCAGCCAGCTTCAATTCTTTTCTAACACTACTAATTTCAACATTTATAGATTCATAGATTTCTATACGGCTAACCTACAATATAGCATGGATTGTGGCTTGAACTTTACTTCTTTAGAGAGTGTTGACAGTTTCTGGCTAAATTGATCAAAACACTAAGATTATTGAGAAAAATTCCGTTACCATTCACAACCTTTCCCATCCATTCACAGCTGCTTCAAAACTAACAATATTTCTTCATGAAATTGTGAAATTATCGCCAGAATTAGTAGTTCCTCGAATATCACAGTTGATAGATTTCTTGAATTAATCGCTTAATGACTAAGTATGGTGGTGAATGACTCTTCCATCGTAATGTTAGGTACTTCTGTGAGATCTCTAGCGATTAGAAACAATTGAAAATCCTAATTTTATGGAAAATAGAGCATTTACTACTATACAACTGTGCTATTACTTTACTAATGTAGTGCGCAATCATCTCAAAAATTCAGCTATCCTTTTCGAGTCAGATTGCGTGCATTGCAACATACAATGCAGACAGTTGACATTTGTGATTAACCAGCTATGTAACAGTTGATTGCGAAGTAAATTATAGATTCCTTAATGATATGGAGACATGATGAAAATGTTTGTGAGAATAGATAAATCAAGGAAATACACAAATGTCAATTGTGCATGACGAATTAACCGGTCATGAAAGCTTGTTTTTATAATCCTCAAGTATCGTGAAAGATTTTCGACATGCTTTGCTTCAACGATGTAGCTACTCAGACTTGCAACTAAGCAGACGCAAAAAACTGATAATTTGTCAAGGCAAACAGAGATCCTTGAATTATGATATTCACTTTTTTTAAATAAGCAGATTATAATCAACGACTACACGCTGTCAGCAAATTAGTGAATAGCTAAAACTATGTTATTGGATAGACATTATCTGTTAGATTCTTTGTAGCTTCAGAAATCTAGCGAATTCGTTTTTCGTATTTCCGACGAAATCATTAATTTTAAGTTATTCTATTTTCTGAATGTATTAAATAAAAATGCAAAACATTCAACCCGAACACCAAGCTTTCATCTAAATAATCGCATGCTTACTTAGGTTAAGTCTGGAATAACATTTGTTAATCGTAGTTAATCCAATGCAGTATGTTGCTTCGCTACCGGACTACCGGTTGGCAGTATTTTTATATATTCATTATGCATTTTGACATTGTTGTTTTACACCACTGTGTGCCCTTACTTAACTACAGAAAATACTTAATGCAATTCTACTTGCTATACAAAAATATCACTTAGAATATTATTATCAAATATAAAATTCTTGCAAAAAAGTGCACAATTGTGAATGCCGGAAAAACAATCAGAATTCAACATCAATGACTGACTGCTTTCCTCAAACGTTTCTTGCATATTCCTATTTGGCCTACTTTGACATTGTTCATCTCATATTTCATCGTACTTTTATATTTTTAATTCCTGATTATTGTTTGACTTTGCACAAGTTCAGGACAACTCCATGGAATTTCTTTTGGCACCAGGAGGAACTGCAACGTTCGCTACCTCTTCAGCCTACACAAGATTAGGTTACAGATACAAGAAACTCTCAGCTTATTTTCAGAGTACATCGAATGGCGCCTTGAGCTTCACAGCACCCCAAGCAGCTTTGTTTGTTTTACTAATGCCGCCATCTTACATTTTACTCCATCCCAGCACCTGCCAGTTAATAAGACTTATGAGAAAAGAATCATTCGTTCTTTCATCTCATCTTATCTTAAAATTTTCCTTCAAACATAAAAGTCGGTTCTGCGACTCTTGTTCAACTTTTGCCTTACCAAACTATGTTATTATTTTCGCATAAATGAAAATGAGATCAATTAGAGAAAGCATAAAATCACTTTATTACTCGCATATATGTGTATGTGCGTTCTTAAATACAGAAATTAGAAATATTGTTACATTGAGATTCGCCATTGAACTCTTGTTTGTTTCAATTAAGATGTAAAGGACTTAGTCAGTAAAAAAACTTTACAATATCCCAATTCTCGACAGTCTCTTCGTCAAGGACAAAATATATGTGGTGAAATGGTACTTTGTAATACAAAAACAAAGCAACAATTCAAAACTAAAATGAACCGAAATGTATATTCATCATATCAGGGTGTTATTTCGAAATAACTGTGCTTTTCACAGACCTTGCACTCAATAGTATTTGTAAAATCTCGCTTCAGAATCAATTGAGTTTTTATGGTGTTCATATCAGGAAATATGAAGCACCGAGTGAGAGTAACAACTTAGCATAAATTACATCGCCAGTTTGATAGCGGCTTCGATTTCATTAAACGAGCTTTTTATGATGTTTACATGAAGGTCACATGAGGATGTATATTTTTTCCAACTTTTGGAGAAATTATCAGGGAATTGACTATCATGATAGGAAACAGAAAAAAAATAATATTTTAAAAATCCTTTAAGTTACTAATTAGTTTGGAATGGTAATGTTTTTGAATTAACTGCGATGGATGTGAGTATTAAGACTCAGCCTTATTAGCGAGAGTATTTTCTTCGCTTGCCATATCACAAATTATCTGATACTGAAATAATATATCATAATCAAAGACGATTATAATTAACTTCAATATATAAATGGGTTCACAATATTACTGAGATAAAAATAAAACTTAAGTTAGTGAATCATAAAATCACGCCTAGGAAAATTGAATTAATGTACAGTATATATACAATTGATTAACCGCATAAAATGATATGATTCTAGTCATTTATAACTCAAATTTTCACCATGATTTTAATTTACCCGAGAGTGCATTCTGCTAGTTAATTAGTAGTTTTGACAGGTGTAATACTTAACAAATCCATTTAACATGTGGGAAAAATTAACTGTTAACTTAATTTTATATATTAATTAACTTAATTAATCTCAATGCATTTCATGACATTTCCTTGGTAATCAACTTAATTTTCTCTTCTCTATTCTAAGATTCTGTTTACCGTAGAAAATTTTCATTCTATTTGACATCTGAAAGGCTTCATGGTACTAAAATATTAAGATCTCTAGCACCACATAGAAAGTGTGTAAATTCAGTAAAAATTTGCAGAATTTACATTTTTAGAGATTTTTCAAAATCTTTTTGAGACATCATGGGGAGTTTGCAACAACGATAAAGAAGCAGAAAATCTTGCCTAAGTTAGGACGATGATTCCATGTAGCCTATTAATAGCGGAAAAAATAATTTTATTTGATGGATTATGATAATAGTTAAATATAGATCGCCGAAGTGACAGTGTCGAGAAGCGTTGGCTGGTCAGGTTTTAGGTCCTGTAAAAGTCCTTCTTATTCAATCATTCAATTATTAGGCCTGCACACTGACATGCGCGTAGTCAATTTTTTACAGTAGTAGAGAGTCCTAATACGAAGACTATCATAGAAGACTATCATATCGAAGATTATCATAGATATTAGCATGCTTTAAATTCTATTTGGTAAACATAACTTTCATAAATCATTATACAGTGAGTGAATACAGTTTTCTAATATTATAATGGATCAGTTTTTTCACCATGTACTCAACAATGTTGCTATAATACAGTACATCGTACAATATTTGACAAGATGTCTCAGTAGAGACTAAATCTGCTTGCCGATTAGTGCCCTTAGTAGTGTATAATGAGTCGAGTGACACAAATTTCTTTTCTGGTAATGAAATTTACATAAAATGCAACAATGAGCGTCTAAACACTGTATAATCCGTGATACAAAAAATAACAAGTACTGGTAATTATTAAATAATTATAATCATACAACATCCAATTTGAAATATTGTCATTTAATCCAAGCAAATTGACACCTGACGAGTGACTTGCCAATTGAGGAGTAACTTCCATTTCATGAACAATTCCTGTGCTCACTGATTCCCGATTCACGCATGTCTCATCACGAGCAAAAGCCTTCGATTTGAGGTAGCTCCAAAACCAAGTGCCCGGCGTTAGGTCAGGCAGTCTTTACGGCCATTCAATGCCTCCACGCATAAGGCCTCAGCCACACTGCGAGCTATCCAAGCGTTTCCGAGCAAAGCGTTTTGCAGCAAATATAAAGTCATCATTGCAGCAGTTGTAGACTGCCACACTGCGAGCAAAGCAAACCAGAGAGATTGATAGCTTGCGGAGATACGTTTGCTCGCGTTTGCTCGGGACGCTCGTGTTTGCTTTGCTTTCAGTGTGACTGAGGCCTAACAATTTAACATGATTTCACGGAATTGAAAAATCTTCTTTACTGTGGTGCATAATTTGGGAGTAATGAGAATTACACAGATGATAGCCTTCCATCTAGAGAATTCTCATCACTACACTTCTTGGAATATCAAGCTATGCAGAAATTCCGGAGAAGGTGCTGGACTGTCTTCTTCGACTGTAGCTAAGGTAAAAGTTTTCGTTTGAGGCTGTTTCTGACCATCCTTATTTTGGCCTGCCTTGCACAAAGCTCCCGTTTCCATATATTCAGTCTTCCGGTGTGCAATTATCTTTTTGCTTTTTGTCACATCATTTTTGTGAAAGCCTTCTACTTTCATCGTTGATGTAGCTAACAAGAATTGTGCACAAGCCATAACTTTACCTTCAACTCTAAAGCCAGTCATTTAAACGGCGATGTTTCAACAACAGGTGCAAAACCCGTCGATCTCTGTTTAATGCAATGCTATTGCGAATATCAACTTCAGATAAATTTGCTACAGCGATTTAAGCGCTTACCCATATTCGCGATTTAAAATCGATCATCACTGTCTTTTATACATTTTACACAAATTCTATTACTGGAAATACTTTTGGACCACCTGCGCTTCCACATATCAAATTTGCACCACTTCTTTTAGCTCGGCACATATTTATCTAATAATGAAGTCTTCATTTTTTGTGAATCAAATATAGTGTTAGTTTATTTTTACATTTTTTAGCAGTCAATATGTTTGCAATGTAATGTAGAAATGTAACAAAATTAATCCGCTATTTTGCTCACATTTCGGTTTAGTCAATAGCAGTCTCTCTATCAGACCAGATCATGCAAAAAATTTCAGTGAGAACATTTGCGCTGTCTTGGCATTCTGAAGCACGTGTGAGCTATTAAGGGCATTTCGAGAATTATTTCTTCTAATTATTTAAGTGTTTGTGTTATCTTACATAGCAGAGTTCAACATTTTCACTTAATGGGAGTTTTCTAGTTTGCTATCAGAAATGAAACAGGTTTAATGACTTCTGCCTCTGTAATCTCGTTGACATTTTGCCGATGAAAAGCGAAGTTATTTGTAATACAGTTTCACCAGGGTTTGCCTTTGCTGCATCAAAATGCTACCCACGCAAAATGCACAAATTACTCGAAATAAATCGCATGAGATTTGTATTTATTTACATTTTAGAGCATTAGTAGTATGATTCTTTCTGTCTGAAGCTACGTAGAGTATATTTACTTAGTAAAATCCAAAGAGGAAGCCGTCGAGACATTGGAATTTAGACAAAAAATTTAATTAGTTGCATGTCGATCAATTCTCTGCGTATTCATCTGTTGTAACAAAAGCAAATAAAGAAGCATGCTGCACAAAATGAAAATATTTTGTACAGCTATCGCTATTGTTTTTCTATACTTCGTGCAATCATTACAACATATAACAAAATATAGCAGTTTGTCACTTCATCTGAGAGATCAGAGATTTTATTAAAATTGAAAATCACTTCGATTTCATTTCTTGTGTGTTGATGATTTCTATGATTGCTACCAAACGTACTCAATACAAAACCAAAAGTGCAAATTATCGAACGCTTCTCTATGCAATGTATGACTGCTGTCTCTATTTTCTGAACTGCAGTGTCTTTGTAGGCCAAAGGCGCGTAGCGCCTGAGGACAAAGACATTGCAGTTCAGAGAATAGAGATAGCAGCGATATTGTAATAACTATTACTTAGCTATGCTATACCTCCATGATATCTCTTAAATCAACATTCCTTAAGAATTCAACCATGATATCATGAGTTCGCGGACTCGGATTTCTACACTTTCTTGTCCTTCTGTGTTCATAGAATACCTATTTTCCTTAGTTGTTTTGAAATTCAAAAAAGTGGACTGCAATGCTCTTACGATTTGAATGATTACTTCTACGGCTGGTATTAAGGAGCTATTATGACTACCGAAAAAATTAGTGCAGGCATGGTAGATTTTTCGATGTTGAAGCAAGGATGTGTTTCAGGACTATCAACAGACGAATACAATCGACTAATCGAAAACCAGGCAAATGATCGTATAATGGATGAGCTACCGGAAAACATCGGTGTCGACTGCTTATTTGACTCCATCAATGATAATGACAAGCTTAGCTCTGATGAACAATCACTGTCATCTCAAATGCAAGCACAAATACAAGAGGAAATGAATAAGTTCGAGAGAAGCCATAGATCTGAATCTTCAGTAATTCAAGAAAGAGTTCATGTCAAAAAGTTTGAAGAATTTCTTCAATTGAAGAATTTAGACTGTGATTTTAAAGCTATCTCAGCTAGTGACTTAAATTTCAGATTGAGATATTTTTACAGTCAACTAAAAAAGAACAACGGAGAATGTTATTCTGGCTCTTCTCTACTATGCATTAGAGCAGCTTTGCATCGACATTTCTCAACATCTCCTCTCAACAGAGAATTCAATATAGCCTAATGCAAGACAAAGAATTCGTGTCCTCCAATAACATGCTAGAGTCGAAAATTTCAGAATGGCTGAAATCAGGGAAGAGGACAAATCATTTTCCTCATATAGAAGAAACTGACCAGCAAAAACTTGCCTTGTATTTTGATCAAAGCACGCCAACCATTTTACAGCAAGAAATCTGGTACAATATAATGTATTACTTCGGTAATCGAGGACGTGAAGGTATCCGGGACTTGACTGTTGAAAACTTCGATTTCGCGTTTGACTCAAATGACGAAGAATACGTCTACATGATACACGACATTCACCAAAAGAATGTTAAACCTTCCTGCAGCAAGAAAGATTTCGATAACTGTAAGCAATCAAGAATGTACGCCAACAAACGGGAGCCAAGCATTTGTCCAGTGAGAAAATTTCGACTTTATCTATCAAAAATTCCTAGTGGATGCAAAAATCTTTTTCTAAAACCAAAAAAAGTCGGTAAGGTCGACTGGTATCAATCAAAGCAAGTGATAGGAAAAACTCTTTCAGGAACAATGATGAAAACGATCTCCAAGGATGCCAAACTTTCAAAAGAATATACGAATCACTGTATTCGCCCGACTGTCGTTACAAATCTACGAGAAGATGGGTTTGATCGTGTTGAAGTGTGTGCCATTACAGGGCACAAATGCGAGAAATCAATTGAGCGATATGACAAGACGTGCAAGGAAAGGACATTGCAAAGAATGTCAAATTCTTTGGGAAACCGGAAGAGAAAATTTGAAAATGTGTCGGCAGAAACAAACTGCTTTAATTCCTCTAACAAATCTGGCAATGGACTATCGTTTTTTGATTGCCAATTCAATAATTGTTCGTTCTGAGAGAACATTGCACTGAATAATTTCTTGTGCAAGCATGACTAATTTGTGATTATTACGATAATATTTTGATATTTTTCAGTAGTTTTTATTTAAAAATTCGTACTGCAATACCGCATTGCAGTACGAATTGCATTGGTTTAATGTATAGTAAAAAATAGGACTGCAATATGACTAATAGTTATTACAATGTAATATTGCAGTTTAGACAGCTGAACCGCAATATGCTATGAGGCTGAGGGCAATGAGCCATAGCTTATTGCGGTTCCGATGTCTAAACTGTAATATCATTGTGTTTCGGTTTTCTATGTAACTGAACTGCAATATGCTACTATTGAACCGCAATATACCCACGAAGCATATTGCTGTTCAACATCATAGAATTCTAATTCAAATTTGGACTTAAATGGAATGATTAAGATGTTTTTCATATATCTACGTTCTTTATTCTGAACTGCAATATGCCAAACCGGCATATAGTGGTTCAGTATTTTAACTAAGGAAGATATACGAACCTAAACACAATGGATAGAGGATGGCTATGCGATTCTCTGTGATATAGAGAGGGAGATATCAAATAATTTCACGAGCTATGTCAGAGAATCGTATAGCTATCCTCTATCCATTATAAAGTATGCCAGATTATTAGGACCATATATGATCCATGGCTGCCTCACATTCGCTTGCATCAACATACGTCAGATCTGCGTTAGATGTATGGCCTGTCTTCCGAACCAATATTTCCTTTGAAATTCTTGTCATCACTAGCCGAGTTTTCGCAGTTCTTCGCAACGATGTATTCGAATAGAATTTCTCATCATCGCATGGCATGCCTCTCATTAGTCGTGGTGACAAGGTGCCAGATATGGTATGAATGCCCATTGGCAAGTTTTTATACCATACGTTCTTTGGTTTATCAATAGGTGTCAAATAAAAAGCGTCATTCCCAAGCAGTCCGCTAGATTCAGTCGTTGGGATAAATAGCATTTATAGAGCTCAAAGATGCATTTATTTCGATCTTCATGAGGGAAAATATAGGTCACTTTTGGTTCTTGCCTGCTGCTCTTGATGCCGAAATTCTTGTTTTTTGAAAAGTTTTCTACGTACTTCAACTTTTCAACACCATTTTCATCTCGATACAAGGTTATTTGTGAATCATTACCGTATCTGAGATTACGATGTTCCTGACGGGCTCTCAAGGCAAAATGCAATCCAAACTGATAAGTCAATGTGTCAATCAACTGTCTTGGACTACCACTTCCGAATACTCCCTTATTCCATAGATCGGTTTCGGTTGTCAATGTAATCGGAGCCGCTCGTTTTCTTTGCTTGACATTGCCTTTTTTCGCACTTTCTTTCATTATGCATCAAGTGTTTCCCTGGCCTCCATAAAAGCTTCATCTTTGAATAAGCTCCACGGTTTCTTCAACTTGTAATTCAAGTGATGCTGCACACATGCTACCATTTCTTTTAGTGTCCTGGGCGGATAATCTTCACCGTTTACCTTTCGAATGCTGGGTAAGAAATACTTCAAACAATGATTCAAGTCCGATTATTCATTTCGTCCACTTCTTTGTACACCTTTAAACATCCATCATTTAGATTTGTCTTCCAATTTCTCATCCAATCGTTGAATATTTTCATCGCCCAGTTAACTTTTGCTTGGGTAGCTTCAGGAATACGATTGTTCAATAAGTCTTCTAACTGCTCTGATGACACGGAAGCAAAGCGGTTTGAGTTGGAAAGCTGGTCTATCGACAGATCTATAGATGATAATTCACAATTAAATATATCTTCATCTTCTGTTAAGTATTGCGTTAATGTATCATCGACATTGTCTGACATGTTGCAAGAAAACAGTCCCCTGTAGTGTCCTGTAGGATTATCCAATAAATGATAGTTATCCAGTAACTAACATGGGTAGAATTTCAAATTTTGAAAAGAGTTTGCTGGTTCCTATAATTGATCAGATGAAGCAGATATCTCCCTAGTCAGGAATCCCAAGGGATGTCTGGATATGATAATTTGGAAGTCAATGATTGTCATTATTGTCCGTGAAATAAATTATGATAAACCGCAGATATTTTACTTCGCACATACAGTGATGATCATAAAAAGTAGACCACCTAAATTTTGTTTCACTTTAATGAAATTCTGTCAATAATAGGTAGCTACATTTGGCAGATAAATAAAATAAAGGTTGAAATAAAATTTCTATTGTTGTTCAGTGGCTCTGTAGAGCCATTTGTCCCTTAATAGGGCCACTGGTAGGTTCATTGGTGTTCACATATATTTCGCAACCTCACCATAAAGTTCAATCACTACTACGGAGACTCGTACATTAAATCTATGACTCGGACTTCCTAAATGTGTAAAGTATAATATCCGTGTTTTATCATCACTTATCTCACGAACAATAGTGTGCACAGTACATTAAGCGTTTAATGTTCTGTACACATTAAATCAGTGACATAGAAATTTAGATTTTCATAGAAGTCGTCAGTACTTAAGCTAATTACAATGCGTCCAGGAAAAGAAGATAATGTACAGGGGTGAGTGAAATAAGTATATGATAAATGCCTCGATAAAGGATTTAAATGGTCAGAATGTCCGAGTGGCGAAGCCACGAGGATATTTGGCCATTTGGATCCGACATCGAGACATTTATAACATATTTATAGCACTGTATGTAATGATATCAACATTGACAAACATAATTGATATATTCAACCATAGATTTGGGATTCTGTATTCTTGGAGATCTAGAATATCTAGGTTTCCATAGATTTATTTTCATTTTTAGATTTGAAACCTTGGAATTCTATGGATTCAGTCTTATCTATCTATGCATTCGTTGTAGGAGTCCATGGATAGCAAAGGCATGAAAGATCGAATTCTATGGTTCATCCACAGACTACAATAGCACTATGATTTAGAAGTCCATGGATTACCTGGTATATTCCATGATATTCTCAATGATGTTTGAAATTTGAATCATGCATAATCAAACTGGAATAATCTGGTCATTTTATCCAAGCTCATCTCCTGAAAGGTTTACACGATAATGGCTTCACGTATTACTGAAAATCAAATTCCCACTTCCAGTAGATTTGCATCAACTACTGACACTGAAATTCAAAGCCATCTAAATGAAGTGACCCCAAAAAATACTATTCAAAAAGCGAAGTGGGCATTTAAGCTATTTAAGAGTTGGCACGATGAATGGAAAATTAGAATTCACGGTCCATTAAAGGTAATCAAGGGAATTGATGAATTTACCGAATCCGATTTGAATTACTGCCTCAAGTACTTCTTTTCTGATGTCAGAAAAACTGATGGTAGCAGGTATCCACCGTCAACTTTAAAAGAGCTTGGAGCGATGATTCAATACAATTTCATACACAACTACAATTTTAATTTCTCCTTATTCAAAGATCCTCAGTTTCAAGAGTCGCGCATGGTCCTAAATGCTGAAATGAAACTGTCAGCTAAGGCTGGTCTTGCTAAACCCAAAAAGCGAGCAAACAATATACCGATTGAAGCCGAAGATGAATTGTGGCGAAAAGGAATTTTTGGATATTCAAATCCAAAACAACTTCAGCAAACGTTGATTTATCATCTTGGATTGCATTTTAGCTTAAGAGCAGCTCAAGAGCAATATGATTTGGACTACGGTGAGGATTCACAAATACGTCTTGGAAAGGATGAAAATGGTGACTTTCTTGAATACACAGAACGAATGTCTAAAAACAAACGCTTTGGTATTACTAACACAAGAATGGATCCGAAGGTCACGCGAGTGTATGCAAGTGATAATGCCGAACGCTGTCCTTTGAAGTTATTCAAAGAGTACGTGTCGCATCGCCCTGAAGCTCATAACCAAGAAGGCAACAAGGCATTTTATCTTGCATGCATACCTTATCCTCGAGGCCCCGTCTGGTATAAAAACACCCGCTTGGGTATACATAGCATTCAGCAAACTGTGAGGAACTTGTTTCTACATTCTACATCAAGTGACATGTTCCTTACAAATACAAGCCTGAGAAGGACCGCGAAGAATAGGCTGGTGCAAGCCGGGATTCCAAGCGAGGTCGCCAGGAAGAAGACTGGCCGCATATCTGATGCTGCAGATTCTGCATACATCGATGGGAGCTTATTTGAGAAGCAAATGACCAGTGCTATATACTGTAATCAGTCAAATAACGAAGTGAGATCCATTGAGTGTCAAAGTGGAGCAAGGTTCTCATTCCAAAATTGCACTGTTAAAATTACAGTGAATGAATGCAAGGAACTAAATGACTCAAATGAAAAATGACTTCTGTGTTTTTGCAAAGTGTTCTAGTTGTTTGCCTTAACTGAATGTAAGTACTTTTATGACCAGTACTTACACTGATGTAAGTACTGAGATTTTAAATACAGATATCGACAAACTATAGTACTTTCCTGAAAAATAAAATATGGCTTTTAACAATACTAAATACCATTTACAGTGCTTTAAATAATGATATGTCACTGATATTTGCCTTTACACAAAGAAAGTCCTGGTCCATTGACTTGGACTTTCTCATCGTGTAAAGTCTGATATCAGTGATATTTCATATGCTTAAAATATCATTGCATTCTATTCGTCTGTTCGTGATTCATGACTAATGCATAAACTTCTAATTTAAAAATTAAAAGTTTAGAATTTTAAATTTAGAAGTATATGGCTAAAATCGCCCGGATGCACATAGTAATCGGGTTAGTCAGTCACTGCACTATGATACCAACTTTAGGTGCCGCTAAACAATAAACTAAGTGACCATTTTTTTCGATTTTGAATCTATCACCGTTCATGACTAGCTTTGTACTCTCCCCCTTCAACCCCCTATTGAAAAGGCAATCACCCGGCTGCACTGACCATTAAATTAATATTTCTTTTTAGCTATCAATGGTTTCTTAAATTTCCAATCACGCTAGATCTTCTCCACTTTTTCCAATGTTTCACAAGCTTGTTGGCTAAGATGAAACATTGCGTCTCAGACTTATTGAGCTGCGAAACCGTCATGATATAAAATATTTCTGTGTTCTCTTCTTTAATTTTCTGCACACATTATTGCAATACTATTTTCTTTTATCGCTGGTTAGATAATAAGGGTGGACAGACTCGGTCAACTTAAGATCTTCGAAACTGAAGCCTCAAATTTCATGGAACACAGTGGTATTTTTTAATTCGAGTACCTTGTACTCTATCCAATGGAGAATCTTTTTACATGGTGAAAATTTCTTTGTAAGCCCTATTATTGCTAGTACCTATGTATGTCTACTTTATAGGATGACACTTAAGCCATGGATAATTCATTCACAATTTCTCACTCACATCACAAAACTTCCCATATAGAAACATAATAAAAAATTTACAAGGATAATTGAAATAAATTTATGGATGATATTGTGGTCAGTAAACTTGCATTTGAATTGCTAGAGTACTCTAGCCATCCACGATATCGTTATACTCGTACATGCAATTTTTTATGCATGTGTCGGCATATACCGGTGCAATCATTTAGTGGATTGCTTTTAGCAATTGTTTAACATTTCAAAGTGCAATTCAGTACTGTTTAGTATTTACACTGTTATTTAGCAAAATATGGTGAATTACTTTTGCACATTTTTTATCATTGTAATCATAGCTCACTTACATGTGATGATAACTGTTTACAAATCGGGACACAAGTGATTTATTAGAAAGCTTTACGTCCAAGTTTCAAAATTTTCGATTATATCTGCGTCGATATCAATAGAAGGGCTTACTTAAAAAATCAAAGCTTTTTGTTTTCCACACTTAATGGAATGAGAATTTAACAAGAGATGTTCCTCCACCTTCATTCAAAACCACATCAATCAACCGCTTTATTTGCCATCATATTGCTCAGCATTTTTTTCAAGAGACAACACGCGGGCTTTCAGTCGCTCCATACTGCGATCGAATGAACTCTAGCATATCGTGGCAATATCTTCAGGACTCCTTCTTTTTCAACTGGATATTAAACGAGATCAGATGATTTTTGTGAAAATTGAAACGAAGCATGGATCTTCATGAACATTGCTGCAAACAGCATGACTTCAAAATCCAATACTGTCACGTGAAGTAAAAGCTTTTGCGCTGTAAAAGCAGGCCACGTTGCAACTTTGATTTCGTAACTTTAGATCAGAGAATCATATTGTTTATCTGAAGTTGACTAGAATGGACATTAACTGAATTGCGGCACGTCCGGGGGAACTAAGTTGGGGTCATGACTAAGTGAACTAAGTTGTTCCATTCTACACCTTTTTCCATTCTAACTAAAAGTTGTTCCGTTCTATTTAAAACCTGTCTCATTCAATTTAAAAATGTTCTATTCAGTTTACAGCCTGTTCCATTCAATTTAAAACATTCAGTTAATAACGAGCTCTATTCTACTGCAAAAACAAAATGACATAGAAACAATCAATGATATCATAATATTTCATGATAAACATGGAATCTGATGACTAAAATAATACGGATAATAATGCCTCCTAATAAGAGGATCATAAAAAAACAATAAACAATGAAGCATTCTATTTTAAAAGTGTTTATCAATTCACCAATGTAACACCGTATTGTAAGTCTTGTCGGACCGGAGCGTTGACAGCCACATTCGATAACTACATCATCACATTATCGGATAAAATGAGTCATTCTTAGAAATCGAACAATAGCAAAAGTAAGGATATTCAGATCGGTTTACCGCGCCATCATCCCATGCATCATACACGCACACACTTTTTGAGTGCGCGATCTAGGCCTACACGTCTTTATGCTAAGATACCCGCTCGCTCCGTGTGTTTGGCATGAATAGCAGCAGATAATATCAAGTGCTGAGTTAGTTAGTCTATTTCATTTGGTAAAGTTTCTCGAAGTATACGAAGACGAAATCATGACTTCCCATGCAATGTCAACGTCAATCAGCTCCGGTGCATCTGACACAGACACTGACATGAGTGAAATGATGGATAGTCGTGGTGTTAAACCAGGTACTCTAAGAAACTGATGGCATCGCAAAGCAAGGAATACTCGATTAGCAATATGGTATTTAGTTACATTGGTGACTGTCGTATTGTTTTTGCAGTAGAATAGAGCTCGTTCTTAACTGAATGTTTTAAATTGAATGGAGCAGGTTTTAAATAGAACGGAACAACTTTTAATTAGAATGGAAAAAGGTGTAGAGGTTTTATGGCTATCGATTTCTATGGTTTAGATGAATGAAGCAAGGCAAGTTTGGAATAGAGTAATTCAAACCTACCTCCATGTTCATTTCGATGACCTTGTCTCCTTTTGCAGGAGAGTATAAGAATGGCAGAGATTAGGACGAGGACGAACACGGCCGTGACTCCTACTAAGACGATGATAACGATCAAATTTTGACCTAACAGTTCTCCAGATGCTTTTCTCGGGGGTCGTGGGCGATCAGGATCCTCTACGCTTGGGCCTTGCACTTTCACTTTCAACGTAGCGAAACTGAACATTTGCGGTACTCCCCTGTCCTTCGCTTTGACCACTAAATGATATAGTCGGACGTCCTCGGGTGTCAATTCACGATTCAAGCGAATCTCTCCACTCATGGAATCAAGATCGAAGAGAGATATATCCAGCTGGCTCTGCTCTTTGCTGATGGAATAGACAATTTCTTTATTCTGGCCAGAATCTCTGTCAGTAGCTTTCACTCGCCCAACCACCTGTCCACTGCGAAAACCATGAGGAATGTAGATGGTGTCGTTTGTTCGAAGCTTTGGGAAAATGAACCTTGGACTACAATCATTCACATCCGTCACAGTAATAGTGGCGGTTGCAGATGACGATTTCTTTGGTATACCATTATCCGTCACCCATATGATCAGTTTGTGTATAGGTTGGGTTTCTCGGTCCAAATTACCATTGAGAACCATCAGCTGACCCTCACTTGTGATGTAAAAGTATTTGCCAGTTCCTATTTTTCCAGATAAAGTCCGTGTTGGAATAGTTTGTAACCTGAATTGTAGCTCAGCATTACGGCCTTCATCTTTATCAGTTGCATTGATGAATCCAACGGATGATCCTGGAAGAAGGATGAGAACTCGTTGAGGCACATAGAAACTGTAAAGTAGCAATCAAACTTTGAAAGATTTACATATATCGCATTCAGCCTACGCGACTTTGGAAGCGACTCCTTTATTCAGGCATTGGTCCAGCTCCCTACGTCCATTTTCTGGCCCATACCCGGTCCGAACCGGTTGCTGAGGAGGCCATGATATTTATACACTTTAAAATTCTCATTATAAGAATTCAGCTCAGCGATAAATATTTCTTTACGCCATTAACAGCAACTGAGATAATATGAACCAGATTGATATTATTCATTTGATCATGAGATATTTTTCAATGTATCTTTAATCTACTTCATGGATAAATTAAATCAATATAGGCCTACTAGCGTTACTTAAAATTATTTCTTAAAATAATATGATTTGCTAATTCTTGGTTATTTTTGATGAATTTTCTATTTTAGTCCAGCAGATTGAACTGCTCAAACTGCTTGTGTTTGCCGATCTTGTGGACTTGCCAAATCGGAATGTGTTTAGCTTCATAGGCAGGGGTGGATGAACATGATAGGAAATGACCCGAAGGCTTTCCATGTCAAAACTCATGTCTCTGGGCTTAGTACTTTTCACTCAATCAGAGAAAACATAGAAAATTTCATTTTTGTCTAAAAAGTCAATCTGCGTCCCACTGAATTTATTTGATCGTGTCCGACAAGAAGAGGAACTGCGTAAAACTCGACAGACGCGCAGATTCGTAGTAGGCATGAGGGTGGGAACCGGCCGCAAAATTTGAAGACCGGCCGGGCTTAATTAATTTAATTAGACACATGTCGACAGTTGACGACATTCATTTTAGAATAAATCGCTTAATCAGTTATTACAACATTAAGAGCATGTAAATGTAACATAATTTGAGACTATCTATGTACATGCTTTGTGATATAAATAATGCGAGCAGCGAGCTGTTCTTTAAACAGTTGAAAAAGTGATTGCCGGAAACTTGTACATGTAGTTCAAACCCTACTTTATCTCAAATAAAGTTTCCAGAATCATATATATTCTATATCACTTCAATGAATCACTTTAAATCGTTTGCACGTCGCAAACAAAACATTTCGTAGCATCAGTATTCAGTCAGTGATTAAAATTGTTCATCTCGGAACTTTCATCTCTAGAAAAACTTTTATTATATTGGAACTTTGGATCTGTTGACCGCTTAAAACTTTCTTGTGGAGGCAGATAGTACATGTATGCATGTATGCATGCATCATTTATTGCATCAATGTTATTATTACATCAATGTCCGTTCGGGTAATTATTTTTGATTATCTGTTTTCAACTTTCTTGTGTCTGATTGACCTTGAAAATGCAGTCAACATTATCATAAATTATAAAGTAGGCCTAAAACTCATTATGCTAGTAAATAAGTCATTACGCATATTACTGCTTATCACACGGAAATGTTATCAAAGTTCGAATAATTACATTGTAATAGATAACTCTCGCTTATCCGGAGTACCGGATGGCCCACCATTCATGCATTTCATGTATGCTATATGGAAATTGAATAATGTCTAATGACATAAGTTGACCAAATAATGTTTGACTATCAAATCCTTAACAATCCGGTTAAGTGACGCCAGCCACCGTCCCATCCCCGACCGGCCGGTTTTCAATACGCCGGCCACCGACCGGCCGCTTTTGAATACGCCGGCCGTCAGCACGGCCCCGGTCGACTTCTCTGAACGCCGGCCCGACCCCGGCCGGTTCCAACCGTGGTGTGCATCATTCTGTGAAAGTCTCAATTTTGACCTCGTTCCCTTCAGAAACTCGCTTTGGCTGTCGGACTATTAAGTGAACACCGCATCATCTCGGTAGCCCAACTTCAGTATTTTTGATCACTTAATTTTGATTTTGGACCATTTTTTCGCTCGACCCAAAAAATATTTGTTTTGATAAAAATTATAAGTATTTTTGTTTATAGCCCTATCCATTATTTTCCTAATCCAGTGCCAATGATATACTAGTATTAGGCTACTGTACAACTATACTAGTAACTAAATGCAATTTTTACTAAATAATTTCATTAAGTGAATTTCTCACTTGAATATAACTGATAAATTGTTATATATTACATGATGACTTCTCTAAGTCTTTCCTCACTCAAAATTTCCAAAATTTTTCCCTTTACTTAAGCTAGTATTTCCAAGAATCATGCTTCAACTGCAATTCGTCTTTCTGATTGGCTGTCGCTCAAACAAGTAAGAAAACGCATTTAATCTCAGTAGAGAGTCCCAACTAGAAGTTATCACAATTATCAGATATTGGACCAAACAAAATTTTTAGACCTCTTAGACAAATGATTTATCTATTTTTGGGCCACGTTTTGGGCCAACGTCAGACATGGCAACACTGATTTGACGAATTAATGGCCAATTTTGTCCACTACAGTAAATGGACGAATGTCAAAATCGTGTCCTGTTTTTGGACCCCAAAACTTAATTTGACATTTTTAGAAATTCATTCAATTTACGATGCAGCCTTCATGATATTTGATCCTTTAATGCCGAATAGGAAATTAGTTTAGAAAGCCTTTTGATGAACGCGTTCTTTCGGTTGATAGATGATTACCTGATAATTGAAGTTTCATTATCAAATGTCAATTTAATTTAATTAAATGATAATAGAAAGTGATGGTTGGTGATAAAATGTTAAATGCTTACTCATCACTGCTTCGAACTGAGACAGACAACCAAATTCGTGTAATCAATATTCTCCCTACAGAGTGATTGTAAATTGTGTGTGATGATTAGCGGACAAAACCCCGGCTTCTTAACTCGTAAGTGGACAAAACCCCAGTTTCACAGCTATAAATAGAAAAATAACAAGCGGTTAGCCAGATGGTAGCATGCATTGAGAGGTACAGAATCCCAATTTCATGACTTTCACTGTAATTCGAGTACTTTTGAGAGAAATGTTGACATTCTAAATGCCACAGAATCGCATTAAATAGAATGAAAGTCATTCAATATACTGCAATGCGACTCTTCATGTCGTGATTTGTGGACCAAAAGTAGACCGCGTAGCAACTGCATTAAGAGGGAAACATTTTAAAATGAAAATGTTGCGTTCTCTTGCATATAGTCATCTAAATTAGGAGAGTAAACTAGCAAGGACAACTTCTTACATCCCGATCAGATTGATCATAGTAATTACAATCTCAACGTAATTGGCATGGCGTCAACATCTACCTGTCTCGTCTAATTATAGTCACCATGCAGTTACAATGATCGCAAATTTTGACGAAAATACAAGGATTTTATAATCTAGCTTCTTTTTAGCCTTAAGGTTTACTCAGCATAACTCATAATGGTATTCTGAAGAATTTGAGAATTTGAGCACATGCAATCAGATATCGAAGAGAAGTTACATTAATTTGAATCATGATATGACAGTGTAGGCATCATGCTGTCAGCGATATGTATATCCTGGAACTACAGCAAATATCTACATGTACTTTGTGTGGATACTTTGTACACTTGTGTACTTTGTACATCTTCTTTGCGCGATGTCAATATAGTTATACATGGTCAATCTGCCTGAGAGATAAGTACTATGGTGTACAATTCCGGAGCAAAATATCAATTCCGGTATTACGATCCTGAATTTTCTCAATTCCGGGATCCTGGTACTGAGACAACACTATTAAATTCATGCAGATTGCGGCTTCTGTCTACGATTTTGCCTTTGATGAGTTGATATTGATTAAATCGGAGTACCGACTTCAGATGGTAACAAAAAACTGATAATCAAATGTAATTGTAAATCATTATTTATGCACAAAATTACTGGCGCAAAATTTTCTTGCTGATTTCATTTAGACGCTGATTACATGATCAAGACAGTTGATTTAAAGAATTACAAAATAGTAGGTTAGCCAAACGAAACTCTAGCGATGTTATTCTTCAATGAATGTCTGTTTGAAATACCATTTCAAAATGCACATGTCATTCAAGGTGCGATCGTTTATGTGATTTCTAACTTTCGAAGCAAAGGTCCTACGATGTTGAATGCACGCTCGCACTCCACGAGTTGAAGGCACAGAATGAAGCCATCTAACCACAGATGATAAGAGCTTACCTCGGACCTTTGTTGTAAGGAAGCGATCCAATTCCTTTAGAAAAAATATTCCTTTAGTCCTTTAGTTAGAAAAGAAAGGAGAAATATTGTGTGCATCTTGTTTTTCCTTTGCTAGTAATTTCAAAACTACATGACTGATAGATAACGAAGTCAATCCCAAAAAGTCTCTGGATTTTATGATAGAAAATCTCGGGAATGATCGAGGGATCCGAGCACCCTAATTAGTACCAATAGAGTTCTTCTTCGTGTGTGATGACTGGCACTTGGATTTAAAAGAAAAAGTTTGTTTCAAATAGATATTTTTGTTCAAAAAGCACTGAATATTTTCACGTAATAACAAGTGACATCAGATTTACTTATGCAATCTAATAAAATTTGCCTGACTAGCTTTTGCAAGTGCTCTTCCCTGGTACTTAGATGGATATGACCGTTACTGATTGTACAGGACCACTCATGCATTCACTCAAATGCTGTCAATTATCTCACACATTACTATTAAAGTGTGACAAAATTACCGCGTGCTGCATTTTCTAAGTAATGAAAGGCTTCTAAAATTATTTGTTTAGTTGCTCTTTTCAAATAGATAAGAAGAACAATTAAATACTGTTTTTTAGTCCAAGTAATACGCTTATCCACATGGCTTTAGAACTGTGTCTTTTGTTTTGCTTTGAAAGATGGTTTAAAGTGTGGGTTTTTCAACTGTGTTCTAACATTGTTGCTATGACTTGGTTTAACTGCCAATTATGATACCCTGCTTGAAGCAAAATCGAGTAATTTCACTCTTATAATGTATAGTAAGAAAAACAGCCACAAAAGTTGGAAGTTAAAATATATTCTCCCGAGCTTTCGTCAGCATACGGCCAACATATTCATGGGAATCTCCCATGAATATGTTGGCCGTATGCTGACGAAAGCTCGGTAGAATATATTTTAACTTCCAACTTTTGTGGCTGTTTTTCTTACTAATGATACCCTGCCTTCAAACTGTTTTCGAGCATCATTTTTTACACAACGGTTTTGATCAAGCATGCTTTTGATATACGCTGTGTTTCGCTAAACTCTACTTGATATCAGATCTCACTAATTGATGAGTACGGTATAGAATCGTTGATAGGCTCCTTAATATTTTATCCACAACAGTCTAGATTATAACAAATGAGCCTGTAATACCATTGTCTATCTATGATTTACTGGAGATTCGGATGCTGAGGTCTATTTCCAAGAAATTGAGTCGATTTCGGTAAATACAAGTAGTATGACATGAACATGTGGCATAGTAAACGCTCTAATAGCACGCTATTTTACATAGGAAAGTTATATCACACATGAAAATAACTTTTCAGGTTGTCGAATCATTTCATAGGTGGCTCAATTGAAAAGATTCAAAACGCTTGAAAAAAAGAAGAACTACATTACTCGAGCCGGTACTATTGATCTTAATGTGTTAAGGTTTCTATTAAATCGGTCGAATTTAGGTGGCAGAAATTACTATTGTATGAGCATGCCACCACTGGACTGGCTGGGTTATGTCGTGAAACTGAATGCGAAACTTTGAATTCGATAATGATTAACAGTAATGAAGTTTCATTGACTTAGATTGTTACTTCGACAAGCTGCAATTATTAGAATTCATTAGAGCTCACTCGTGTCGCGTTATCTGCCTATAAAACAAGGGTGAATGATTTGATTTCTGAAGACGAAAGACCGCAATGTCCCATGCAAATGTCTACTATCCGAGAAGTCGAAATCTGTCATGAACCATGTGAGTGTCATGTCGGAAACGTTTCACCCGTCCTTCAAATCTCGACCATGTCCACAGGACAGCACGAAGAGTTCCCATCCTTCGCCTCATTTAGGTGCACGCGAGCGAGTACTTGTCTTGAAGTGCCGCTCAATGAAGAGGGCTTGGAGTCTCCGGCGCTCTCAGACAAGGAGTTCGTCCAATCATCCCTACCTCTGATTGTGTACCGACAATGTCAAAATGAATCCCACCGAACTTGGCGTTTATCCAGGCGGTTTTCAACAATTATTTTCCCATGTCAGTCGAACTTGAAATTTGGTAAATTGGATGAATTCACCATTCCCCTTTCATTACCCTTTTACTGTCTGTTTTATTCTTGTAACTTCAATCTTTCAAGCCTATTTCTACTTCCGCTCCTTTGTTCTCTGACATATTTCTGAGCACATTTCTCTTGTAATCTTCCTTCCATCATTCCTTACTCTTTCTTCCTCATATAAAGACCCATGTCACCATGTTATTATAGAATGTGCGTTTATCATGTGTTTTATGACATCTATCGCGTGTGATCCTTGCTATAATAAAAGAAATCGGCTTTTTATCGAATGAGTTGGCCAGGGATTGCAAATACCCGGGGTTTTGCATCCACCCGGTTACCCGGGCGGATCACGGATCCTATGATCAAAAGTGATAAAACTGCATGTAATTCGTTTTCACTATCATGAAACATTAACCTGAGATTAAGTTTAAATTATGCGTTTCATAATACATAAAAACATACTAATGAAGTGATATTGAAACCCTAGGATTTTGCTATCGCCTATTGCAGTTGTCACTCTGGTTCTCAGTTGCTATTACCTTTTTTACAAAACATCATTACTAAATATCAACGGATGATTACAAGTATCTAAAATATCGGCAATACAATCTGAGACTGAGCATAGAGAAATGTGCACTCTTTCTTAAGACATGCTAACTGTAACTGAGTTTCTGAATTAATTAAATTTACATTTACCATGATTGTCAATCAAATAAACAATTTCAACAACGATAAGCAAGTGTATTTAATTAAAAGAAAGGAAAGACGGCAAACTTGCTTTTATTTGTGTTTATTCAACTAATCTGCGCATATCCAACTATTAGACTTATTAATAATTACAGCTATTGTTCATAGTAAGTGTAAGGTTGTCGGATCAATATCATATGTTTGGAGAAGCACAATGAATCTTTTTTATGTTATTAGCTTTGAAAGTCACGGATCTTCATTCATTCCTTGGTGTGGATTAGTAAAGCGGGTGCAGTGGTCAAAATTCTACAACGGTAACTCGACAATTAGAATGAACAAAGCATGAAAAAGTTACTTCATCTTTTTTGCACATTGATAGATGGTCATTCTATACCGAGCTACAGATATTCCTGGATAAAACGTTTTTATTAAGATTTATATTCGCATTCTTGGCTGTCACTCCCAACTCTAAGTGAGCAACGAGAAAAACAAGTTTGAGGTTCTATAACTTCTATCGTTGAATAGTATTTTCCACAGCATTAATGACCATCAACATCTCATTATAAACGCTCTTCGCTGGATCCGGGATCCGGATATTGAACCGGTGCAATCCCTGGTGTTGGCAGGACTAGAATAAACCAGAGATGGTCATGTCAGCTGCTCGGTTGACACCGATCTTACTCAATTTTTCTAAATATACATGTACATGTAATATAAAGAATAATCCAATTACTGTAACATAGGGTCGCGCCAGCAGGGGGCAGAGAGGACGTGCCGCCATCCCTTCAAAATATGAAAAGTATTGACTCTTGTCCCATCTAAACAATGGAAATATTTTCATTTCTCAGTGGGTTTTTCAAAAGTGGGTGGCACCATTGACGGATCTAAGGCGGGTGTTGAGACTAATTCCCCCACCAGATACTTGCATTCGAGATTTAATGTAATTCGTCTCTAGGAATATGTATTCGTCTGCTATGTAATTCGTATGTAATTGGCCGACGAAATTCAGCGAGCCGACCGGCACCCGGGTCCAAGTGGTTTGACATTGGCCATCGATTCCGTCTCTTTGTTCACCCATGAACAGAATGTTATCAAGTTTCATTTACTATCATAGAAATCCGACATTGCAAAGCATAGAAATAGATTCCTTATCTAAAATTGACTAAGAATGGAAATTGACTCAAGATCGCTGCACATCCGGGGAACTAAGTTGAGGCATGAAGAACCAATAAGAAGCTAAGAATTGCAGATGTCACTGATTCCAACCCAAATGATTCAGACGTTGACACGTATATCTAAGTGAGAATTAAAGATGAGCGATCCTACCCGAAACCCTACCCGAAACCCTACCCGAACCCGACCCGAATGCTCGGGTTCGGGTCGGGTTCGGGTAAAGCAATTAAGAACTCGGGTCGGGTAGGATTATCTCTTTTATCTAAAACCCGAAAAAACCCGAAATAACCCAAACTCGGTTTTTTCGGGTTGGAGCATACAAATTTGAAAAATGCTTAATACTTTAAAAAATATTTTCTGTGAAGTTAGTGCTGTTTCATGTGTACCTGTAGTTTAATGAAGTTTTTCAAGAAATTGTGGCTTATGACATTATTCTCATTGTGAATTATTGATCTAATAAAATACTTTGCGCTACATATTTTGCTTCTAAAACAACGAAAGATCATTATCAAATTAATTGAATCTGTTCTTGTGGTCTCTAAAGTCCTCATTCTCATAATGACATGTAGATCGTGGCTCGCAGGATGGACGGAAAGAAATGAAATAAGAATGAATTTAAGATAAGCTTTACATAGGAACGGAAGCTTAACTATACATCAAATATTACATAATTGAAATTTTAGCATCTATCTATCTGCAGAATTATGTTGTTACATGTAGTGATGCAGCTCAGCTGCTTGGACGTTGACATCTTCATTAACATTGAGAGTCAAAGTGTCTCAATCAGAGTTTTGAAGGAGTATGCTGCAACACCTATAATATATCACGAAGCAGTCGATTTTTTGTAAAGATTCCGAATTTCGTCATGTATTGTAGGTTATATTAATTTCGTGGGTTATTATGCTACTTATTTAGTATTTGTTTGAACTCTTTATTAGCCTAGAGAAAATAGTATACTATCTACTGCGTAGTTTAATAAAATACTAAAATAATATTACTAAGAAGTTAGACTACCACCCGGTATCACATTAGGATCAAGCATTAGCTTTATATAAAGAAATGTTTCTGATTTTTCGAATATAATCGGGTCGGGTTCTGGCACTCTGTCGGGTTCGGGTCAGACATTTGTACCCGACCCGACATCGGGTTCGTGTTGAAATTTTGTTCGACTCAGGTATCCGAATTTATGGAACCCGACCCGACGCTCATCTTTAGTGAGAATGCTCGTGATTTTTGTGCCATTATTGTGCATTGCATGATGCTTTACCTTCATTCTAGAGGTTTTATTGCTATCAATTTCCATACTGCAAAACATGAAAGGACTAGAACGGACATCACACAGAAAACTATACTACATCGACGTCACACGTTGCTACATGATGTGAAGTACCTAAAGAATGACGACCTCCAATGGCTAGGTAAAATGTTTTTTGTTACGGTAGCTGATCTTGTTGTGAAAGTTTCAAGGTTGTGTGCTGGCACTTTTTCAGTGCACTTTGAAAAAAATTATGATTTTCTCATTTCTCTTTAAAATACAAATTTCGATAAAAATCTACAATGCATGTCTACACTATATTAAGGCGTGAAACTTGCTACAAAACAAGATACTGCATGCTTCAAAAATTGGATTCATCATGAGATCTATCAACATTATTTTTACGGAAAACTTTTTTGTCTTCCATATTCCACAACTTGTTTGATTGCTAATGACTTTGATAACTTCATTTCTTAGTGTATGGATGTGATACTTTACGTTCGTTTTTTGCGTTGTTCTTGTACGTCATGTATGAATATCATGATTCTCAATTATTGAGTAAACACTTCACCACTATTGACCATTAGCAGTTGAAATGACCATCGATAAATAGCTGGTGGTTTCCATTACGGTCTTACTATGTACAACAAAATCGAAAATCTGATATTTATGTTTTATATAATGATCACGGATGGATTTGATATTCTCGAAATCGTGAAGCAGTTCTTTCACAGTTTATGCTTATGCGTGACAAGTACATGATCCATTATTCAACGGTGCACATTTTTTGTACTGACTAGTATTAGTGAGTAGAAAGTGCAAAAATAACGTTAGGAGTGGAGAGCCTATGCTTTGAAACATAAAAATGACAATCACTCTTTCTCTTATATCAGAAAGCTCCATGATTATCCTCTGAGCAACAATGTTTTAGAGCAACCGCAAGCAAATTCTACCGTCAAAGAAGATGATATTGCTGCCATAATCTTTTGCAAAGTTGTACTTCCTTTTGGCAGCAATAATGGTGCGCAGATGATACATTGGGATGTTCTCTGTAAATGATCGTTTGAAAAAATGGGTTCAGATGTTGAGTCATTGACTACATACACCCACGAGAATGCGTCAGGTAACAAAGAAACATGAAACGAATAAAAAATGTCTTTTGTCTCTCCTTCGCTTGCAGATGAATCAAGTTGCCCTTGAATTTACGTACAGAGATCGATATACATGTATTTAAGGTATATTCACCTGATGAATTGTCAACTTTAACGCTGATATTACATATCAGTGATTTTGTGACTTAGTAGCTAATTACATGGCCAGGAATCATGAAGCATCAGGTTCGGAACTGAAGACAAATGAATGAATAACAGGAGAGAAGTGACCTGGACAGTGCAACCCGGAAAACATAGCAGTTTCAAGAATCTTAACGTCCTCTTCATCTGTCTAGCAATGTATGATGGAAATTCAATCAATGAGTTCAGATGATTATCATCCCTAACCAATCGAGGATTTTTCAGAGACCTCTCCATCTACCTAAATTTTCTATCTGCATCAGAAAAAATGTAGCATCTTGGAATTATAGATACTGTTTTCCACATGTAAATGAAGACATTGCGACTGTCGACACCACATTATAGAAATCTGTCACATAGACATTGTAATAGACGATATCTTAATAAGGATAATCGATCTGCTAACGAAATCCAAATTTATCCCAAAATTTCCCCATCAACGTGACTCTCATTTACTATTATTGCTGTCATTATTGCCCTTGATTGATTTGTAATATGATAATACACTTACACTGATGGCATAGTACAGAATAATGAGTCTATCAATCTAAAACATACGCATTTATTTGCTTTTCAGTGGTAATCAGCTGCTATGCGACTTCTCAACCAGATCTGCCTCACTCAAGATTGCACATCATAGAGTAGGTACATATAGGTTGAGTGTCGACTCAAAAAAGTATTTGTATACAGTGAACATTTCTATGTCAAAAGATTCAGTTATTTGCAGAGATTACGTTCCCGTGGTCCAAAAAATTATTTGAGCACTTTTGAAAAAAGTCAAAATTTTGCAAATTTATGTATTACCGAGATGACGCCCCTATGTAAGTAATATGAAACAAGTTGGATATCAAAGGAAATGAATATTTGCTGATAAGCATCCTCACTAAAGCTGATTATATCAAAGGAATTTCATGATCCGTATTATAATGGAATTCTTCATGAAAAAGTCGCGACATTATTCGTGCTTTCTTGGCTGAAATTTCAAGTTAAGCATGATATTATGATTCAATAAATTCATGTTTCATTTCTTGAATCTGAATAGTGATGTGCACCCATTTACATCTTTCAAAGTTAATTGAAATCATTGACTTTGATTCTGTTATTTTGCTCTGCCAGTCGCAGGTTGCCTGTGACATGATCACGCTTAAGAAAATGCTGTTGAGGCTGAGCATGAAAGTAATAGGAACCCATCGAATAGTTAATTTAACAAACATTAAATCTCCAAGGCTGTCATGACACTGAGAATCTGTAAAATCATTCCTTCTGCATTACAATCATGATCACTCAATTCCGTGTCAATTTCTTCAAAAATGCAAAAAATTGCATATCTCAAACTTGGTAACAATTGCCAACTATATCCCCTTGAGTTCATTTAATAAAATCGAAAGTGTATACACATTTGGGATTTAATAAATGCGGAGCTCCCACTCTACCATACAGTATACAGTCTTTCGCACCACATGCCGTTGAACCCCATCCCCGTTAGCCGTTTTCATGACACAGTTATCTTTATGAATGATAATGAAATTGGGTGATTCTGTGTCATTCATTATTTAAATTACGCTCCATTTCTGCATAAATGTACATAATGCAGTGTATACAAAACAATTTTCTCATAATGATCTCGTACTTAATGATTTCCAATGTGAATGAAAAATAAACATTTAGTTACACATTTACCAGTAAGATATACATCTATCTATGACAATGACAAGAATAATAAGTTGTCATTTAATCTTACAAAAGAACTTCTAAAACAATTATTTGGGACTCCCTATTCTCTCAATGTATGCGGTTTCCGTACAGCTTCAGTGTCTACTCTTTATTACTTTAGCGTCTGCTCATGTAACAGATGAAGACGCGCCTCTTCATCGTAGATGGATACACGAACCACATCGACAATTAACACGTCAGAGCATGTCCACTAACTCTTCCTATCTACCAAGAAGTGGCTATTTTGCCAAGAACAAGAGCAAACAAAAGTTACTTTGTATCACGACGAACTTGAGTTTTAATCCAAGTGACGGATAATAAAGTGATTTAATTATTTTGTTACAAGTATTTCGTCTGTTTAAACTTCCAGTTCAAACACACAAAAATAAATCTATTGAAAATAATTGAATTTTTCGCATTCTTGGTTACTGGATACGAGGAATCGCGATGCTTTTCGGTGACATTTCTGCTTGCTGAACATTCTGAAATACGGTCAGCGATCAGTTCTCTGGCGCAATTTATAAAACTTTCGTTCAATCACGTACTTTGAGATGTGGTTTCAGATCTCACAGCATCAATAAAAGTTAGTATAAGATAGATATTCCGAATGACACGTAATATGCACATGTACGAGTCGTGCGCATTATTGTGTATGTTCTGGCTTTAATTGACTCCTTAAGATGTAGTATGTGCCTTACCGAGATACAGGATCACCAACCCTATTCTATGGAAATGGGACAGGACTATATATTTATCGCAGTAGAAAAGCGCTTGTATTTCATAATACAGAAATTAAGCAATTCAAAGCAGCTACGATCATTTGGAATATCAGACCCTGATATTTGATACCTGATATCAGATATCAGATATTTGGAACCCTTTAGTTTGAAAGTGGTCAAAGTTTGAAAGTGACAAGTTGTTTGAAAGTGACCTTTAGTTTGAAAGTGACAAGTTGGGCCTTCATCCCTTGTCTTGTCGTTTCAATTCTGGGAGAGCTCAGCGTCATTCCCAAGTGAATGACATAATCAGACGATAGACGATCTTAAAAGGCCGCAGGAATTCCATCAATCCTCGAGCCGATAGGCCTGAGTCGCGATGATGGCAAAACGACCAGACGGGATGTCAACTTTCCCTCTTCGACATGGAAAGCCGCTGGTGTGGGACTTCACATGCGTCGACACGTTCGCACAATCACACCTGATCGACTCAGCCATGGAAGCCATATTTTCTGCCTCAGCTGCCGAAAGTGCAAAGCGCACGAAATATTCGACCATCATCAATGGGCCTTTCATTTTCGAACCAATAGCGGTTGAAACCTCCGGTGTATATGGGAAGAACACAAGCCGCTTCATAAAAGAGCTCGGCCACCGCCTTTCTGAAGCCACGGGCGACACACGAGAAACTGTATGGCTCCAACAAAGGATCGCGATAGCTGTCTTGCGTGGCAACGTCCTCAGCATTCGCCTGGCTGGCAAAGCACTATAGTGACCAACATTTCCTCCTCGCCCTCGTTCTTTTGTAATGACTTTCCATGAAAACTTGACTTGTCCTCTAACTTATCTTGTTGAATATTGAAGAGCATGAAAATAAATAGTTTGAAAGTTTATGAAACTTCAATGAAGACATTCCATCAGGCTGTTGCAAAATTTCCATAAACTTTGTCGACTCTTCAGTTATTTTCATGACATTGATTTCATAGATAGAACCTGGTCTGGCCCGGGTTCGCATCGACTCAAAAACATTAGCCGCGGCCCAGATAAACTTTGCATTTGGGTCTGGCTGAGAAATTTTACCGTTTTGAGCACTTTACCATCCTTTATGAAAATATCAATTACGTTAGTTGAATGTAATCGCCTCAAGAGTCATTCTAGCAATCTAACTGTTGATAACATGATCGTATGCTGTAGGGTCTATGTACCATCTACGGGCAAATTAATAACTGTTGAACAGTAAGGTGAACTTTCATTTGTTTTAAATGTTGTAGATGCATCGCGCATTTGTCTATCACAAATGAATTGGATCTTATTTGATGTGCAGGTACGTGTTGCTGTCATTGTTGTAAGTTCTATTTGAGCTTATAAAAACAGGGAAAACGAATCCACTGAAGACAAGCAGTCTATTTGAAAAAGTGAAGTCATTATTCCGGTGTTTATTTCATCATATTGCTTTAGGACCATGTTGATAGACCATCATATGAAATTAATTCAGAGAATTTAATATTTCTGATTTCAGTTTAATAAACATTTATTAAATTAGGTACTAGATATTTCAGGCCCGGATTTGGGGCCTGAATAATATTGGAAAAATATTTTATAATATTGGGTACCAGATATTTCAGGCCCGGATGACTACAGAATTTTCTAGGCCCGAAGCCGGCCCGGTTCCGCTTCCAGCTCTGGATGGTTTACTTTCTAATTTTCATTATCCAAGCTCAGATAGGCATGATTGATACGCTAAAAAGCTGAATCTGACATGCACACCTCCACTATCCATACTCATCCAACTTTTTGCCCGAAAGACTGTTAAGAATTCGAGCAACTCTCGTTGCGATTGCGTATCGTGCTCAATCATGAGAGCACCATAGCTATTGCACACTTTCTCATATTCTTTCCCACAATCCTCTCAAAATTCATACTTGCTCACCTGCTTTTTGGTTCTCGGGGATGGTGAAATAGTAGATAGACTTGAGGATCGGTGCATTGTCATTGGCATCTGTAACAGTTACAGTGACTGCAGCGGATCCCGTTTTCCGAGTTGGTTCTCCTAAGTCGTGTGCGTACACGGTGAATGTTATCCGATCTCGAGTCTCCCTGTCAAGAGGCTCCTGCAGACGAACTTGACCGGTTAGCTGAAAAAGAAATTACATTCTTGGTATTTCTTCTGTCAAAAAGATTCATCATGAGAGATCTATGAGAGAATAAGGACAGAATTCTGATGTATTGAAATGAAAAATTAAAACACTGCTTCAGATATCCGTTCAATATACAGTACAATGCACGTCTGGACAGCAATTATACAAATTCAAGTGTATAAATGTGTCCGAAATCAATAGCAGATAACGTTCGGATTTTTCAGGAGCAGTGTAGATTAAATAGATGCTTGAATAGAAAAATTCATTAAATTTTGCTAATTTATTCCTACAGAAAAAAGAAAAACAAGATTCTCTTGTTGTTAATACAACATAGGAATACATGACGCGTTTCTCCGCAATATGTGACTGCATAAGATGAGATTGCGAAGTCTGCAATATGGGATACTATCCCTTATCCCTTAGCTTTACAGATTCTGTTAATCATCTCATGCACTTTATAGAAAGGATGATTTCGGTCATTATGCTGCCCAGGCCCGTAACCAGATCTGATCTACAGGGGGCATGGCCCCAAAGGAGAGAAAGTTGATGTGAACATCATCAACCATGAGAAGACTGCAATCTTGAATTAATAATATCTGCATTTGCAGTCTAAATTATTGTTGTTAACTAAGTTAACTAATTATGTAATGAAAGACTCTAATGAATGATACTGCAAACTCCTGTATATATTATGTCAACCTTTTCTTACAATGATCAACTGTCGCATATGCTTATACATGAAATTACAAGTTGCATAATTATTAGAAAAAGCATTATGAATATGATGTAGCCTAATTTTGTTTGAATGTATTACATGTATATCAGACGATTTAAGACTGCATGAAGCCTTTTTCTATGATAAAAAGTTTGAGTATTAAATCACTATATGATCTTGCAGTACATGATCACTTCACAAAGAAAATCAATTTAGAAAATCCAATCACTTTTCTATTGGTAACGCATTTCTAGATGCTCAACGCTCGCTAGATAGTTGCTTCTCTCCTACAACTGATCTGTGCCGCAAATAATTCCGTTCTCGCCAGCCATCATCAAATTCCCTCCCTCAATTTCTCACTTCCCGATTTTTGATTGATTCATTTTTATTTTATTGTATATATTGATCAGAGATACTCAGCAGAGGGGGGGGGCAAAAAAAATAGGGGGGGGCCTGCCCCTCATGTCCCCCCGTGGCTGCGGGCCTGATGCTGCCATTGTATATCTTTTGGCAGTGCGAAGGCCTTGGTTACTGAAAGAATATTTGTCAATAGAGTCATGAAAGAGTGTTCATGAAAATATTTAATTATTGATATTGTAACTATCTGCTTGTTCCAGGTTAGTCATGGAAATGGCATTTACTAAGAAATGCATAAATTTCGATTGAAAATATTGATTTATCCACAAGTTGTCTTCATGGTAGCTTTACATGTCTTGACAAAATTTGATTGAACCATATTCTTCACATAGTAATAACTCTCTAACTTGAAGTTATGAATGCAAGTAATCACTGCAAGCTACAGTTGGCCGGTGAAATTTATTATCTGAACTCCACAACCTGTCTAAATTCGTCTTTTTAAGTCAATATTAAAAACGGCATGATGTTTTTATAACAACCGCGGAACAAGCAAGCAGCTATTCCATAACACAAATGTTTACCTTAGCTTTTATTTCAAAAGTTACTTGTATGTAGATTTCATTGACCACTAGCAAACACAGTGGTTATCTTTACAGTGACAATAACTTAATGAAAACAATAGCTTTGTGTTCTCGACCTTGCATAAACTCCAGTAAAGAATTTCAACATTTTTAAATGAAATTTGCAAAATAGCAAACTATTTTCACGTTGACAGAACTGAAGGAAGTGCTTTAAGTGTCAACATATCGATTGTAACGTTTTGGGTCATATTAACATTTTGTCATCATCGGGAAGATCTACAGTCTATCTTACAAGTAAAGAAACAAAAGGAATAGACTAGCGAAGAAGAGAATATTTTACCTTTCATCAACTTACCGCCCAGCAGGTAAAGAAATCACAAAGTTGAAAATGGCGCCACAGAAGCGATTTTATTCTCATACATGTCTATCGCTCAGCCTGCGGGGTTGAAGTCGCAAACAATAAGTTATCGGCCCATGACAAAGATGGAGAATGTTGAGGAATGCGTGTATTGTGCAAGTTGTACACTTGTTAAATTGAGTAGAATGATGCATTCAAAACAGAAATACGGAAGATACTAATTTGGAATCAAATAATAACACTGAATTGTCAGAATGAAATTCAAAAGTTTCAGTCAAGGCATTTATTGGTATATTAGCAAAGGTTCATTCATTACCATAAGTATTTCATAGTATCGACCTCAGCATTCTTGTCTATAGATTAAACAATTTGCATATGCACACTGAATTTAATTGATTTTCATAGAGCATCACACTATTCTTCAGTATATGACATGAAATAGTCAATTTATCTGCGAACTTGATTGCTTCTCCATTGTTGAATGCACTGAGAAAAGGACTCAAACATAGCCGCTGTTGAACGCAGTAGGCACATTCTTGGGTCATCATTCTGTTCTCATATTGAACTTGATACGCAACTTTGGTCATAAGAGCTCCCGCGGGCGAATGAATGCGACAGTAAGACCATTTTCTCGTTTTCTGAAGCAAGTAATGTACTTACTGCATTCGAGACCAATCTGAACTGTAGAGAGTTGTCAAGATGTACAAGTAGATCATCAGTGCTTATCAAAGATCAATATCAGCAACTTCTCAAAAAGGTACCTTTTAGGGGAAACATTCTACATTGTAACACATTGTACATCGTAGTGACATTCAAATTCATTCCTTTATCTCGAATGTCATGAACAGGGCATTCGAGCGAAGTCGATGGTGTCTCGATGGGGAGTCCATTTGGACCGCTTTATGCCAATTTTTACATGAGTTCATTGGGAAACAAAATAATGCCAGAATTCTCTGATGACATAGTTGTTTATAGGTATGTCGAAGATTCCTTCATGATTTCGATCAAGAATCCAAATTTCGAACAAATAAAACAAAAGCAATTTTAAAAGCAAATGCTTGTAAACAATGGGTACTGACAAAGTTTAATTGAAAACATGGTTCGAACATTTCTGAAACGAAGGGAGCAGAACAATGCGACCAATGACGAAGGTGAAATAATATTTTAATACCGAAGTCAATGGACGTCAAGGTCAATTGTCAAGGAAAAACGCTTGAACAAAATAATAACAACGAGTGCGAGTGATACAAACAAAATCAAAATCAGTATGCAGGCCTACACTTATATGACGATTTATCTTGCCCCGAATGGTTGCATGAACATTCTTCATTTCATGGCACTTCACCTTATAAATTTTAGAAAAATAAATGATGCGTTGTAAGCAAGATGCGTAGAAGCGAAGATGGCGAAATACGCAACATTGTTGGATCGATAGTTGATCCAGCTATCGCTGTCGAAGCTTCCAGCATGACAGGAAACTCAATCGCTTCCTTCATTCGCTGCGTAGGAGAATCTCACCAGCCCTCAGTGACCTCAGAAAGTTGAACTGGCCTTTTCAACATCTATCGCTTGGACGTCCGACATAAGAACATCTTGAAATTCTATGTACTAGCTTTTCTCATACTCTACTGTTAAAAATGTAACTGCTAACCTATAGAGAAATATCTTCAGACTTGAACAAATTACTCACAACATTCCGTAACAGCCGCATGCGTTGCGTTCCACCCTACAAGGGCACATCTGCATTGTTATGAAATCCCCAAGCTAGTTAATGACATTTATAATGGTGAAACAAGTTAAAGGACTGCACAGCAGACTGCTTTGCGTTTATTTATCCTGACTTCACCGTGTGATAATTATCATAAAAGATTGAAGAGCCCTTGCATTGCGAAGTGCAGCGTTTACGGCTGCTTAGGAATTTAGTGCTCAATTTGCTTAAGTCGAAGGACATTACTTAATTTGCAGGAGAACCGGCACTCCACAACCTTTTATGAATAGATACCAGCGTCTTTCATTATTCCTTCAAATGTAAAGCTACATCGTTTGTTAGGATAGACAACTTGCACTTCGATAAAGTTTAGCAATTTGTAATAGTGGGTTTCTGTTTTCAAGGCTAAGAAATTCTTGACCAAAATATTGTGAAAGGTCAGATCACTGATTTTGATATTTTATCAAAAGATGAATTAATTACTTAAATCACAGAGATAAATTTCAAAATTTCACATACTCATTCTATAAATGCAGGACCTACGCACACACATGTAGATTGGTACCAAACACTTTGATTAGCACTTTACTAATATAAGCAGATTCACTAAGCAATTAACATTCATTTATTGATTTATTAGTAGATGTATTATAGCATCACGTCGAATTAATCAAATGGAATTGTTTTGAAGAAAAACTGATATTCATCCGGCTAGGAAGATTTCTCAATATGTTAGCATTTAATTACATCTTCTAAAACAAAGAGACGGTATATTTTCATCCTTTTATCCGGTTTCCCTTTCACCACCTAAAAACATTGTCAATCTCAGCGTTCGACGCACCGGATGTTAAGGACAACATTATCAAAACCTTTATCGCTAAGTCCAAAATTTGCGTCCAATTTCAATTTCCGGCTATTGACAAATTTGCGGTGTCTATAAGAACGCGAAAGTATAAAAATGTGAAATATGTGAAAAGAGTCTGTGCACCAGGCCACCAAATCATATCCGCTAACGAACAAGAAATATGTCGTCATTTAATTCTTTGGAAAAAAATGAAAAGGTTCAATTCCTGAAAAAAGATACAGAAGACAGTCGTTCACATCATCACATTCTCATCAAATCAACAAATTTAAAAGTACGAAGCTTTGAATCAATTGCCGCTTAATTTTCAGCCGTCAAATCAAAGAATTTATTTCAGCAATCTTTTCACCTCTTAAGTGAGATCTACGCAACTGTCGAACTCTCACACTTCAATAAATGACTGGGGTGACCTTAAGCAAAAGTGAAGAGGCTCTTGACTGTCATCGGTAAAGTTCTCCGCCCGTTGATTTCAAAATGAAGGGATTTCGTTTCAAAATGAGAGGCTAATTCCTTGTAAATATGCGGATTCTGTCCTGGCAATTCTGATAAAGGGCAGGTGAGAATGCCCCCTTTCAAATTGCCATCATTATCGAATTTTTGACCTCTCGATAGTGACACTTCACTCTTGTGGACGCTAAGTGTCGGCCATAAAGATTTTAGGGTTTGAATCCCATCAAGGTGTTTATCACCTGCCCGAAGATGCCTATTTGGACGGAATTCAGTTTAGCCACCAAGTTCAAAATGTTATTGCAGATGTGAACAAATATTACCTCCATCCATTTGACGTTGAAATAAAAATTTAGCAATTGACGGCTGTTTCAAATAGCACACATGGTTTAATTTCTCCTGCTTGTATTTCATTTTGTTGTCACCTTTCAAACACTAAATTCATCTGCCTCAGTTTGGAAAAAATGGAAAATGCACAATTCACGCTCTTCGTCGCTCTGAACATCTTCATGCTAGAAACGAATTCTCAACAGTTCACATGTAGTTTTCTTTTCTGTAATTAATGGTGTTCTTTCTTGAAACAATAAATTTGTGACTGCTCGAAAATGCTTCTTTTCTTCAGCATAAAAAAGCACAAAAATAATCCATTTACAAAAGGACCACGAAAATCAGCGCAAGTGATAAGTGAGTTACACATTTGGAATATCAGCAATGTCAGTCCAATTGAAAATGAATAAATAATAAGTATTTGCCAAAAAAATGCAACGTCAAAATTGATCAAATCATGAACTGCAAAATAGTGCAAAACTATGATACCAGGGGTGTTCAATAAGTTTCCGTATTTCAAAAGTCGGTTAGTCGATTGCTGCAATCGACTGTGATCTCCAAAAATCAAAAAAAAAACTGCCTCCTAAAGCTTCAAGCTTACTTGTTTTCAAATAATTTGAACAGACTATGTTCACTGATTTTTTAAAAAAACATCTATGATGAATAGAAATAAGATCAATTAAGCATGATTTGTTTTGCTCAGCAAGATTTTTATTGAATTTTAGGATGTTGTCCTGAAACATGAAACTGACATTATAAAAGAGCTTCATTTTGTCACCGTAAAATAATTGACATTGTTTTTAGTTGTCAAAAATTTACCATGATTAACTAATCTTCATTTCATTGGTTTTTTATTTGAAAAATCCAAACACTTGCGTGTAAAACAAGATAGTGAATACATCATTGCATTTCAGCATACCGGTTTCAGTACGTCATACACGTGCCATCATCAGTGACAATAACAAAGAACGATGGATGCGGATTTTCATGCATGGATAAATTACATGAACAGAATGATGAAATAATGATACAGACGAACAAAATGACAATATCTACAATAAAAACATCGGTTCTGCTGTTCATTAGTACTTTTGTGCTAGATTTGATTAGAATTGTCTCCGCAATTTTTGTATGGCGTGTTTGTAATAATATTTTGAAGTTTTGTTCTGTTGGTATGTGTCTATGTAATGATGTTTATGATGGTGGTCTGCTTTTTAGATGTTCTTTTATGCGTGTGTATAAATGTCTGCGAGTCTCTCCGATGTAACATTCTTGGGAATGTTCACAGTCATATTGATAAACCAAGGAAGAGTGCTCGTTTAATGGGACATTAGCCTTGTATTGGCAAATGTTCTGCGACTTATAAGTCGTGTAGGCAATTTTCATTTTCGATTCTTTCAATACTCTATCCATGCTTCAAATTTTCCTTTTTACTTCTTTGTACGATTCTTCAACATAATGTAATTTCCAGAAAATATTCACTTTCTCTTCATCTGAATCTTCATTTGCTTTTACCATTTCGCATTCTTTGAATATCTTTTGCATGCAATTTCTGTTGTAACCATTTTTCTCAAATATGCGCTGAACAAACTATTTGCTTTCATCATGTATAAAAATGCGCATTCATTGTTCTTTGTTGCTGTCTCTGATGATGGTACGTATATAACGTACTGAAACCGGTATGCTGAAATACAATGATAAAATCATTGAGGCGACTGTCTGAAAAAGATAGTGAATAATTGTCACTTTTTGTTTCAATAAATGCGACATTACTTGCAATTAAACTTGTTGGCCATATTAGTATCTAGTGATATCAACAATAAGAGAAATAAAATCACACTAGATGGTTATCTTCCCTAATCAGTTTCAAATTGAATTTAGCACGCGAACTTCATCACCAAGCATGATGAAAGGCCAAACGGGGATTTGCAATAACAGATGAATATTTTTGCTGAACAGCCAGATTTAAGCCTACGAAAAGACTTTAAAATGTCAAGTTTTGTTTATCTCATCTATGCATGATTTTTTCATGAAGAAAATGATCCTTACAACATTAGCAGCTAGGAACATTATGAAAAAATAAATAGTGAAAACTTTTGAAGCCAAATGGGGAGAAAAAGCCTCCGTCGACCTTCTTGGTATCTGCCTGAGGATGTGATGCTTCTACCTATATCTTCGTTGGGGTGTTTCATGTCATAATGGAAAAAGAAAACTTCCTAAACTGCTTCTCTTCGATCATTTTTGTGTACATCATTTTTTTTATAAGATTCCACAAGGAGTTGTGTTACGATTTCATATGGACATCGGTCAGCTTTGGACATTGGAAATTCTGAAAATTAATATTCAATGTCAGCAGTATTGAAACAGCATAGAGGAGAGGACTGCTGTGCTGCATTTTACCAATAACCAAGACTGATCTCTATGGAGCTTCGTCGATGTCGAGAGATGTGAACTAGGTCTGCCAATGATCACTGCTATATCTGATGAGCCGCCATTCAAGCCTGTTCCAATTTCTCACCTGAGGATGCAACTCAGGCCCACTTAGTTACTTTTGTATGCTTAGACAAACATTCATTTTTAATTTGTTTAAGGTTCTGAATTATTGTTTTAATTGAGAAACGTTGAATTTTTATACAGAAAGATGTTTTTCCAACTTCTACTACGTTCTACTATACTTGAATATTGTCTTTCAGAGCACATTCCCAGCTTTCATTAATGTCATTTTAGTGGTAGGATGGGTTTGACGATCAGTAAATGTACATTTTGCAAAAATACTGAGAACGACATAGGCTATGCACATTAGCGACAAGACTAAAAAAGTGCATGTTGCATTTGACTAAACAAGTTCAAGTTTCCTTTACTAATTGAATAGCTGAATTTTCAAGAGGGTATATTGGTAACAATTATATCGCAATGTCTTATTTAAATTAAAACAATATTTTGAAGCTGCTTTCAAAGGTTTTTAATACACGGTTTTAGTACTGTGCTTTGTAACGCCACGATTTTGAAATTGAGCATTATGCTGTGTTATAATTTTGACTGCAAAACATGTTGTCATACAGTTTTAGTCAACATGCTTTTAAACTAAAATTGAGATCTCAGTAATTGATGAGCATGATATATGTAGACCAACTACGTATATTGCTTTCATTACTGGAACTATCATGTTCATTGAACGTGAATGATGATACTTGTTGCGATTAAGATAAATTATACGATTACTTACGATTTCCATATCATAGTCCAATTTCCAGAATAAAGATTTCTATATATAGCAATATCTTGCAATTTAATTCATTGTGACCATGCATCATGCAAATGGAGCGATAGCGATATGATTAAAGTTCCCATAAATATTTGTACTCGTATTTCACGAAGTTGTCAGACGTTTATCGCATACATTATTGCAATACGTTTTAGGAAAATAAATGAACAGATGATTAAAAGTTCTTATGCATAAGAACAGTACAGTGATTTACAAAGACGTGGATCATTCAAAATCTAATTCATAAATTTGTAAATGCGTATTGAAACAAAGTAAACACATGCAAATGAGTCAGTCATAAAGTCATCACATACCGGTATTTATTTGAAAAGCTGATTGTAAAATTAATGTTCAAATTGAAATGCATTTCATCGGTACAGCCGACCAACCGTGCACATCACCAAATGAAAGACTCAAGATTTGTACACAATGATTTGTATCTCCCGGTATGTCTTTGGATCTTTCAGTCATTAACTATGTTTCTGAATAAAAAAGTTCCATCATCAAATTATTGACAAGTGTTGAATAGTTGACATTCCCAAAATGAACATAGCTTCCCAATCGTTCGAGTTTGGCAGCCCAGAAACCAAGAAATTTGGTATAGATTGTAAATATGTCATTTTGGCCGAATGTTCGTGCGACATTTCAACCCATTAATGCTGAGCGCACTGTAATTGATGTATTTGGACTCGAACTTTTTGGCTCCAATAACAACAACGATTTGTAACCAAAAGCAAGGTGAGATCAACGAGGCTTTTAATGGTGCCATTCTCACACGATGCATAGAAAAACTTAGTATAAAGCATAGTAAAAGCATAGGTGGGTCAAGTCAATGATAATTTTTATCCTGAATCGAGACAAGTCTACTTTAACGGATATATACGGCAATTTGGAACCGATAGATGAGCAGAAATAATTTTGAAATTGCTTCAACTAGTCAATACCAAGTTGCCAATTGATACATTTCGACCGCAAGTTTTTTGATACACTCTCATCCTTGCATGATGTCACAAGAGTCCACAGATTGTGTCTTATTATGTTTGAAGCCTCAATACTTGAAAACAGCTCCGGCAAAAATGACATTTTTGTTGTCCTTTGCAGTACATTTTGTAAGAACGTCTTTGCCAACAGCTAAGTGAATTTTCACAATTCAAGTGCTTTTAGAAATATTCTATTCTTCAGTCTTGGAGTACAAATTTCCGTATTATTCAACTACTGTATCTGTCTGATCAGTTTAATTACTCTATCACAAACCCTTCGATATGCCACTTTTCATAACAAATCAGATTTTAAATGGAGCCTTATTATGAAATATTTACTAGCCAACTTATTCGTAAAAGTGCATCATCAGATAAGAACAATCGTTATCCTTTTCCGTCTGTAACTTGCATGTTTGTTTTGCATCGCTTTTATTTATTTTCATTTTATGACGCAGTTAAATTTCCGATTGCAATTTTGTTGAAATTGTAATTCAGCATGAAAAGTTGTTTTTATGATTTGCATATTCTTATTGTATCATTTTCTTGTTCTGCAACCTATCCGTCAAAAGTTCCGCTTATTTGGAGCAATTCGACGATTGCCGCTTGAAATAAATTCTAAATTATCTGTCACTTTATGATTTCTAATTGTAACAAAGGGTATTTTGTTACATTGACATTTCCTACGATATCTCATAAATAGATAATTCTAGTGAAAAGAGACAGAAAATCATGGAAAGAAGATAAGTCTTGTATCGATCAGTTTTCATCTTTCTGGTTTTCAGGACACGCATGTCCAAGTGGGCAATGAAGAGCTCTCTCGTGTCCAGCATTTCGCAGCAACTCACTAACGAGAGGAACCCCTCCAACACCGCTTTGCTCATTCAACATGCGCCTCAATCTTTCCAACATCCCGTGTTAACACTTTCAGTTTCCGGACATCGATCAGTTCTAGCACGGTGCGGAATTATCATTGTCCACTTTCTCTTCCGATTTGAATCTATTTTATATGACATCGAGATGTAGAAAAACAAAGAAATTTACATTTCTTTATAATGCGATGTCTGCTTAGTAAAGTATAATAGTCATGAAATCGTCATTATAACCTGCAGTGGATAGCAATGCAATGACAATGCAAGTGGGATGCGGTCTTTCATCTCACCGCGTCATGTGGCGCATAAATTTTTTCAGAAATTGCTTAGCTCGAAATTCATCAGTAACTCAATGATTTGTGTGCTTGAGTGATACGAGAGCTTTGCATTCAAAGCGAACCGTAGACTTCACATTAAAATAATCAAGTACAATTATTATTTCAATACGGAATACAATGCACCAACACAGCACCATGCTTATCATCAATCATTTCAACCGACCATTATATGAAAATGACGCTATATCAAGAATGGGTAAAAACTTTGGTAACCACCCAACTCCCAAACCGTAGTTTGAATAAATCAGCAAAATTGAGTAAAGAAACTGCATGAATGTGCTCAGTAGTCTCTATTGACATAATACTGCATGTTTCTTATAGGGAAAATTCGTATTTGACAATAATTTAATTACAGCATTGATCTACCAAAATAAAAATTGCGAATGTAGGTAGAATGATATAGACATGCAATCTATGAATACCATGCTATCGACACATGCCTTATTCTGCTTATCAAAACAGCTGTTTAGGTTGTTGGCACATTTAACAGGTTATGCAACTGAAATGAAGGGATGCAGAATGCAAAGATAGAGAAGCAAAACACATCAAAACATGCTCAGAGAAGCATTCACCCTTGCTTTTAAGTGCCTACTTGTCAGAAACCGCATTTATAAAATTTCAGAAATACCGAAACTGAAATTGAGTAGAAATTTTGTTGAAATCGAAACCATAGAGTCCAGCGAAATCCACATTGTTTTGGCGGTACTTCTATTCTTCCCCCATCCCACATTTTCCAATTTTTCCAAATTCATTAAATTTCGTCAAACTTAGTCATATTGGATTTAGAAGACTTGATCTGTCTCTGAGTGATGGTACAGCACCACTGAGAATGCTGGGATGATGAAGGATCGGTCGTTGGATACTCAGTTAGAATGCAAGATACAGCTGTGATCATGAACTTCATGGGATTGTTGTCTATTCTCTACACTGAACGACAAAGCAGGTGCTGCAAATTTTCTACAAACCAGAGGAATTTTAAATACTCAAAGCCTTTGCAACGGTAGTGAGTAGGGTTTTCAAAATCCCGACTTTTTCTGATCCCGGGATTGAACCCGTGATCTTTTGTGATCCCGGATCACGGGATTAGCAAGCTTAGTGCATTTAATGATAGTGTGCTTAGGCTAGCACAAGTTGAACAATTCTAGGAGTTGTTTTAAATTCTGAGACGAGTATTTTGAACGATGCACTGTACAGCTTATGATATCAGACAGTTTTCTTTTCACATGCAGACAAACTATAATTAGTATATCTGGTAATCGCTCACAATATACTCTGTCGCATTAAAAACCGTTATGTGATTTTCAAATCGAAATGCAAATTCCGCGACTTTTGTGACGTCTGGTAAAATACCGACATTGCATAATAATCGCTTCAAAAATTCTTTAAATATTAGTGCGCCTGCATGCATAAAGCTCTATTTTTCTTTCTTTCGGCTGCCTGAACATAGTTATTATTTACATTTATTTGTTGATAAAAATGAAGTGGACAATTTTTGGCATACTGCACAAAGATACGCTAAAATCAATTCTAGCATATGATAAAAATGTATGAATAAGTGATACACACATACATGTAATTATAAGATTACCATGTTTGATGTAGATCTTGATAGCTTAGGTCTAATATTGACAATGAAAAAGGACTAAAGTTTCAAATATAACAATATATTGCAATTTACAACAATGAAATACATTTATCCTCATTGTTGCTTCCCTGTTACTCCACATTCATACAGCCCAACTGCCAAAAAAACAGATGTTAACGAATCCCGGGATCCCGGTTGCCTAATCCTGGGATTCTGAATCCCGCAAAATACGATAATCCCGGGATTGAAAACCTTAGTTAGACTGTACTTAGGAGCAAAAGAAGATCGTTCACGATACAACACTCGTGGGTGTCAAGAACAAAAATGTTGGGGGGGAGAGAATATAGGCACCGTTTTGGCAAAGTAATAAAATAGACTCTGCGATTTCTGCATTTCCCGAAGTCCTGACATAAATACTTGATCATACGGAACAGAAGAGAATTGATCATGGAATTAGATGATTGATAAACCACTTCATGGGTCAAATTTGATAGATCTAGTGATGATCAATTTGTACACGAACCAGGTGGATTCTACTTTCTATCATTTCTGATGTCAGTGAGACACTCATCACCCTATGCATCATCCTATGCATGTAATAATGATAGCCCTGCAGTCCTTATCATTTTAGAAAAAACTTTCCATTTGTCGCTTTTGGAAGTTCAAACTAATGATGAAATAATTGATCACTTCATCAATCTCTTTACACAGACGCTCACAGCAGAATTAACGACAAGAAATGTGATTTCATTTGATTCGCTCTCGGCGATGACTTCATGACCAGTTTTGGATTCGGCTGTCTACTGAATTTCATTACGTTTCTTGTTATCAGGAATTCTGTCCCGTATAACAATATTAAACAACAGATATTTACGTAGAGTTTCGCAGGAAGGACTGCTGAAATTTGCCTTTGGAAGAACTTCTGAAGCTTTCTAAAGTTTGAGAGAATGAATACTTTAGAACTCAAACCGTCAGACATATTCTTTCCGATGTAGAATATGATAACCATATTTCTAATCTTGGACTTCGTAGTGTTCATTTCACTCTTTTTCGGCAGTGGTGTAGGGAAGGGTGTAACCGCTTTACTATTTATCACCTCTTGCTGGTATTTCTTGAAAAGTTAAGATTTATGAAAAATGACATATTCAATCAATTTCAATATTGTTCACTTGTTCAGGATAGAATTTTAATACGATTAATGATGACTTTGTTAACAATCTTAGCCAAAATATACCAGCCCACTTACAAAGACGAGCAACTCCCTATTGAGCAACTGTGAGCGCGATTTTAGTCGCGAGAGCATTTGCAGCTAGCGATTGCCGCTAACACTCACAATCAAAAATGTTGTGGCACCAATTTTCGTCAATTTGCAAGGAAATCCAACCGTAAATTCCCGTTGGAAAATGTGTGACGGAACGGCGTCGATCCCATAGATCCGCTATTGACACAATCTAATGTTTACAGAAAGTTTTATCAGAGCTCCCCCAGTATTAATTTACCACTGTACCACTGATTCTCGGTACATATGGGCTAATTCACACCAGGTTTTCAAATTCATATGTAATGATAAAGATGATATAGCATAAAAAATTTATGTATCAATTCGAGGGTGGGTTGTATTTGAGGACAGTTTTTATTCAAAGGCGAGTTGCATTTGATGGCAGGTTGCATTCAAGGACGAATTCTATCTGAGAGCGGACTGCATTTCAGGGCGGGTCACAGAATTATATATTTTTTCATCTGCTTCGGTTTGCTAGAAGTGTAATTAATACGAAATCGCCGGCACATCGAGGAACGTATTAAGTAGGGCAGTAAGGAATTCCTAATACCTTTCAGAGATAGGAAAAAAGTCGTGCGCCGCTTGCGGATTAATGTGAGTTCAAGCAAAGTGCTTCGATTGCCACAATTCTTTCAGATTCGAAGAATTCAGATCATGGCGCACAAGTTTTCTCCATAATGTTGGCCCTTCCGATCATTATTTAAAAAGGTAGCAGGCACACGAAAATTAGTTCACAAGATGATTTCACATCCTCTCCTCGGCATTTCTCACTGTATAGTGCTTACACTGAATCGAATGCTAGCCAAGATGTGTGTTTTGGTGTGCGCGAAGTGATATCACAGAACGTATGCATCTCTCACGGGCTCTGGTGTCCTCTGCTGACAGCTTATTGTTTGCCATTTCCAATAGCAAGCGATATACGAATTATCCATTCGAGAATGAGCAAGTTCTGATGTGCCATTTCGATATTAAGATTACATATAACTCTTCCTTTCTAGGAAACCGAAGCGCACGCAGATGAATCTGATTCTGTGGGGCGGGTTGTATTCAAGAAAACACGATATGTTTACACTTACTCGCTCCACCTTGAATGGTGTTCTCTTGTCAGCAGCAATCCAGTAGTTGAGTTGGCCATTATTTCCACTGTCTCGATCACTTGCATTGAGCGTGAACACGTAGGAACCGACTTTCATATCCTCTCTCACATTTTTAAAATAATGCTCTGGAGAGAATTTTGGTTTTTCGTCATTCTGGTCTAACACCCGGACGCGTATTGTCGTCGTGGAAGTTAAAGAAGGACTTCCTTCGTCGTTACAAAATACGACGACTCTGTGAAGATTGATTTCCTCCCTATCTAATACCGTCGTTGTTTGCAGCTTGTACATGACGGTATCTGGAATGTTCATCTCTTGAAGGCCAAAGAAGGTATTATCTCCCAAATTGCACGTTACCTTTCCTCGGGGCCCACTATCTTTATCATCAACGGAAAATGCAGCAACTAATGTACCAACTGGCTTGTTTTCTGCTATCTGAACAAAGCTATTATGAGTGGTGCCACCCATGGAAGACTGCAGATGAACAGTAGGAAGATTGTCATTTTCATCAGTAACTTTCAATTCTACAGTCACATGACTCTTCCGTGGGGTTGCTCCTCGATCAGAGGCTTCGACAAGAAGCTTGAGTGTTTTGGCTTGCTCATAATCGATGTTTCCTTGAACTTTTATTGATCCAGTGAGAGTATCGATGCTGAACAAACGACGAACATAACTTTTAGTCAGAGGCGAGATGTGATATTCCACTTGACCATTTTGTCCATCATCTCTGTCGGTCGCCGATACCTGTGGAGATGTAATGAGTAACAATCAGATTGACATCTGTGAGTGAAAATAATTGATCAAGAATTTTCACAAAGTAACAAATTTCAGTAAACATTAAACGTGCTTTTCAAAAGCATGTAAATAATAACATCAATTTTCTAATTCACAATGTACATATCCCACTTGGGTTCTGCACAAATCACGCGAAATCAAAAACAGCTGCTAAAGCAACAAGAATTAACTAGCGAAAAATAAACACGGAATTCACTAAAATATAATTGTCGATCGCTGAATACTGGTCTCTGTGGCACAGTGCTTGGCCTAGTGATCCCCTGGCCCAGAGGACGAGCCCCAAAAGTGTCATTGGTAGTCGGCAGGCAGATCATCCGGAAAAAAGTACCACAGTGTTCCAGAGAGGTCTGACTATGTCACCACCGTCAATCCTTCAATATGTGGGAGCACTGGAGCAGTCACGTTAAAGCTTCAGCAGTCATCTGAATCTAGACAGATATCTCGATAGTATTGACTGATTGGACTTTCCCTATTCAAACCCGAGGGGGGGGACCACACGGTCAAAATTACAACCTGCGTGTATTTTGAAAGTATTTTTTTCAGAATATCTGAATTTTGCTCTATTTTGCAACCATTTCGTGAGGTCCCTCACGAAAATTTTTCATGAGAACTCATGAAATTTAATGCGGATGCATGAGATTTTCAGGAAAGTTCATGAGGTTGTGATGAGTCTCATGATATTTTCATAAGAAAAAAAATTAACTCAAGATGTTCTCATGATGCTTTGATGAGAATATAATGAGTGGCTATGAGAACATTCATGAGGATAATATCTTATGATGTGTTCATCTGAAAATCATGAACATTCAGAAGGTTTATGTGAAAATAAGTTTGTAAATAGTAAGGTATGCATGCTAGCCGCTAAAGGAAAGAGTCATAAGAAAACTTATTCAATCAATAAGAATCTCCAAGTTTAGTCTTTAAAAGATAAAAGCAGCAATATAGAATATATTATAGCCATCTGTAACAGCCTTCTCGAGATGATGCATATATAACTTGACTTTACAATTAGATGTTGAGTGCAAGATGTTGAAAATAAAGATATATACAATTGCAGTTCAGTGTTATATCGTAAAAACAATAATGGTTCATTTTAGCGAATACTGAAATAGTAGGCTATTGTGGACATGGCGCGGGAATGCTCAGGTGCAACGTGATGAGGGTAACTAAATGCCAGGAAAATAAATTCCGAAGTTTGAAAGAGCAACTGTTAATTTGTTAATGAGATTTTTATAAGAAACTCATGAAATTTGATGAGATATTTTGTGCGAAAACGATCCAAATACGCATGAAAGTTCATGAGACATATATGAGAAAAAATCTCATGAAAAATCATGCGGACTTTTCGTGAGTGGTAACCTCCAATGAGGAGCATCGATTCTCAATTTGAGTACAATATTGTGTAAATATGAGTCTATGAATCATGTCATGATCATCTATTATGCCATAGACATCGAATATATTATTCAAAATTCAGATGTTTTGTTAATTGCACTTTTTAAAATCTGTAGTAGTAATGGCAAGTATGAGTTGTCAACTTTGTGAATTTTCCTAATTGGTTAAATTGTGGATCTGCCACTGGGCATAAGTGATCTGGAACTGCATCGGAATGGCTACTTTTGGAAGAAAATCAAAATTCCAAGCACAAATCAATCTCATCTATCTCTTTTTGCACTCATAAGTAGCCTTTCAGTATTAGTCTTGCACTGCAAACAGCAATCAGTGAAGTGAAATTAGGCAAAAAAACTCCAAAAATGTGAAAAGTGGTGATTTAAAATTTTAAAATGCTGTTTATAGCACGAAGATGAGAGAGTTTGATCAAATGGATTCCTTTATGAGAAACATCACACACGAAATGTAACATACCGTGAAAATCATTTGAAGCAATACTTAAGAAGTTAAGGGGCGAATCGGTCCCCGGGATATCGATGCGCCTTCAAATCCGCCATATAGATAGGATCAGGTGTTACCTATGTCTATTCTTAAAATTCGAAGTTGGTTGAATTGATTTTACTGTGCAACTTGCATTGCACATTGATTGCATATCTTTAACCAAAAAGTATAGTTTGTAGGCTATTCGTAGCTTATGGCAAAATTAAAAGCTTAAATTCACAAATTTTGCCAATTACAGAACCGCCTTTTCAGATAAAATCAAATACAAAGACATTGAAAATACACCGAGCTGGGCGAACTGGACCTGGGAATTCCTGATGAAACAACCGGACTCTTTCTGAACTGCCTGTGCCTTTTGTAAAAATTTGTAAGTGCGGCCAATTTGTAAGTGTGCCCTTTAAATGTGAAAGAATTGACAGATAATAGGATTAGTTATTGTGCGAACATCAAACAGTTCAAACCATGTTACACAGAACTCTTTTCAGTGTGCACAGCTGTACATGTACCGGTAGTTGCAATGCCTTGTGGTCGACATCTAAGACGGTTAAAATTAAGAGATACGCAATTGGCAAATTAGGAACTGATGTGTGCGGGTATTCACTAAATAATACTTCTGACACACTACTGACATTTCTTCTAGCGCACCAGTTTTTATTAATAAATGATTCATTTCCCCAATATTCAGCTTTTACTAATGTACTAATGAAGACATGTCAGCACTGTGCTCATTTAGTTAATACCAGCAGAAACCCACTTGATATGCTAATGATTCAAATTTACTCTGGGTATGGCTGCATATCTAACTAACTGATGATTCGTAATCTTGGATGGATTGACAGATATTTAGGTCCGATCGCATTTTGCAACTGAGGATGCAACTCAATCAAATATCATTCTTTGCAATGCTACATTAAAAACGAAGACTTGAACAATGAAGGACTATGAATTCTTGCTAAATAGTCAGAGTAGAACTCTAATGTGGAAGTTAAACTGATAGCGTTATTATTTATAGCGTTATTTATTAGAAGTGCTTTATCATCAGATTCAGGTTGTGTTGTGCTTTAAATCAATGACCTAAACCTTTTTAATATTTACTCGACTGGCCTCCGATCTTGTGACTGTTGACAGTTATCAGAGCTTCATCTATCTCTAGTCGTTAGCTCGTGGCCTTCGACATTCATTCAAACAAACAGTCTTCCCTATTGAAATGCATTTCCCATGCTTGCTATCAGTACTTCGGGATTGCCAAGTGGTGGAAGTAAAAATTGGTCCTGCCCGATAATGCGTCCTGGGTGACAGGCGTGCGTAGCAGGTGAAGTGGTTGGTCCTGTGCGGTACAAGCATCACACTTGAGGCGCCGCCGGAGCAGATAATGCGATAACATGTCACTGGGCAACCTCGAAGGTGCCGATTCCACTCATCCATCTTAAGGAGACAAGTGCCAAGCATTCACATCTACACAAATACTTCTCTCATCTCTTTCCTCATGGATGGGATTGCGTTTTTCTCCTTGCAATCACCTGTCTCCCAACAGACATGTGAAATCTCGCTAGAAACTATCAACTTCTGATACTCTTATGCAAAGTTCGTATTCCGATTTCCCAGTCTGTGGAGTTATCATGAATGCAGTTAACATCAGACTGTCGAATTTAGTTTTCTGACTATTAACTACTGAAATATGGTGTTGAATATATTATATAATGATTTTATCTATGACACTCTAATTCTTACGAATATGGTAACAGATACATGATATACTGAAGTTTGCACTTGACGAGTTTGAAGAGGATCTGAATTGATCGTATTAGATAGACAGTACATGTAGAAAGGATTAGTGTCAAGGTAAGGGAGGTGAGATTGAGAATTGCATGACCATGTGCTGAGAAGGTGAATACGACTCCGTAAGAAAGCGTATTTGAATGGAATTTCCAGGAATAGGAAGACTTAAAAGGAGGTTCCAGGACGCTGTGAAGGAGGAAATGAAAATCTTGACTCATTTTGCGAAAACAAGGGTTAGCCGACTAATTAAGTAGAAAGCTGTCAAATAAACATTTGTTTCGCGATGCCAATATTTTGAAAAGCTTTGCTACAAGATTGGATGTTTCTAAATACTCGGAATTATAGGGCAATTACGATAGCATTGTTGCTCATTCGCTGAAATCAATATAAACTCTATGAAATGGCGTGTATTTCGTTTCTTATTTTAGATGTAGCAAAACGATGTGGGCTTCGCCTACGGACTGCATGACAGGGATAAGAATTGCTTTGATATAATAGATTTTTGATAAAATTGCTTCTTTTTCCCCGCGGCCGCTAACTTCACATTAAACACTGCAATACTGAAATCTTGCGTGCTACTTAAGTTCATGTGATAGCGCGACTTTCTCATCGATAAGCTAATCAGTCAAGTTAAAGGATCTCAATAAAGAGTTCATTGTAATTTTCTGAAGTTTCTATCAATCGCAACAGAGGCATCGACACTTCACTATTAAATCTTGACACATTTTGCTATTGAAAATCGATAAATCGTTTCTTTGAGATCAGATTCGCTGCTGATGATAGATCTTAGATGAATGAAACAATATTCAATCTCCTTCCTTTCTTTGATTAAATTATTGCCAAATTACCGGTACGGAAACCGTGCATCCAGTTCATCAGCAAGCAGGCAGCATAATGTATTAATAGTCTCTATCGTGCTAGCAGCATTCTTTCACTACAGACAGTATGCCATCTTTGCACATCCACCGATGGATCATTGCTGTTATATGTGGGCCGGCTAATGATGCACTAATGATGAAGAATCACTAACCGACTTATAGGCATCGCATGTAAGTCCAGTATGGCATACTGAGTATGCGAATATTGAAATATGTCATTCGACTATTCGACTATAAAAATAACCAAAGATGGACAGCCCTAATGCATGGATGCAAGGAATTCATGATGATGAGAAGTATCACAAAAAGAAAACTTACCTTTATTACTTGCTTATTGCTCTCCAAATTCTCCACCACTGTTCCTTGATACAACGGACTATCAAATACTGGCGTGTTGTCATTTTCGTCTGTCACCATCACCCTGACTTTGACACTCCCTGTTCGAGGAGGAACACCACCGTCAACCGCGTATAGGATGAAATCGTAGCTAGCTTTTTGCTCTCTGTCCAGGGATTGCTGCAATTTTAATTTCAATTCTCCGTCACCTCCAAATCCACCACTCAGGCTAGAAATTTCTCGATCATACTCCAGTTGAAATGCGTTGACTGATGGCTTCGTGTAATATTTCTGAATCCCATTTATTCCACTATCCGCGTCGATAGCAGTGCTTATGGTTCGGAATTCACCTGTTTTACTAGCTTCAGAGAACTGAGCTGTAATTTCGCTGTGTGACCAATGTGGTGTATTATCATTAATGTCTTTTATTTTGATCCGCAGGGTATACACATGGATATATTCACTGTCCGATCGTACACTAAGTGACAGCACACACTGATCCCGAGATCGAGACTTGTCTGAGCAACACTTGGATACAGTAGAGCAAAGATTATCTCGATCAATTTTCCTTCGAATTGTAATCCTTCCAGTCTTCGAATTCAGATTAAAGAAATTTGTTATTGTATCGGCAGTAAAGAATCTAAAATCAATACGACCCTTTCGACCTCTTACATAGAAAACACCATCCTCGTTCTCCAAAGATATTTTGTACACCAAGGTTCCGACGTCTTGCTCCTCTTCGATAGTCACATCCACTTCAAAAGTTTGCGAGTTGGCCCGAGTGAGACGCGGAAGCACAAGAGGAAGGATGAGAAGTTGTATAATGGTATTCATATCTGAAATGAAAAGAAGAATGATTAACAAACAGCAATTAACCGATGAGAATTGATGGCTTATAAGAAGAATAACGGAACAAAGACGCAATCTAACTAAATGACTTGATTTGATGAAAAATCGTAAAGCCCGAGTAGTCAAAATACTTATAACACAGAATTAGATTGTTTAACTCTTTCTGGTACATGCTGGAACTTAGTAAGTGGGCAAGAGGAATTCCTAATAACTTACAGAGATGGGGAAAAAAATTGTGCGTCTCTTGCGGATCGCTGTGAATTCCATCAAAATGCTTCGATTGCCACTATTCCTTCAGATTCGAAGAATTCAGATCATTGTGCACAGGTGAGTCTAATTCCGTGACTTAAAATAACTACTGCAGGCATTTTCATATCAAGTTTGATGTTGGAGATGGGATTGGAACTCTTGCTTAAGATGGTGTCTGGACCGGATCATCTGCACTTCCCATAACATGCTCGATAAACTGCTTCCAATGATGGGGGTCGGCCGCTACGTCAGTGAGGATCTTCTCCAATCCAGCTGGAACAACATCAACTTTCTGAAGCATCCATCGCCAAGTCATTCGGTGACCAACATTAGGTCTTCTCCCCAACAGGTCAACATCAGCCACAAAGCAGATCTTTGGGATGAATGTGAAAGGTCGCCGAAGAAGGTGCCCCCGTGAATACATAAGCTCGTTATTCTTAATTTTTAGCTTTTCCGTTACTTCTGCATTGCTGACAAACTGTAGGTATGATACTTTGAATACCGGGTAGTCTTCTCAAGGAATTCGGTCCTAATCGGAATTCGAAGGCTTGAAGTCTTACAGCGTCTTTAGTAGGAACAGGCCAAGTTTCATATATATATATATATATATATATATACATGTAGGAATAGTGGACGCATCGCGGAGAAATAGATACCAAGTTTTGTTGTCGTTATTCCACAATGAGCGAGTAAGCATAACGAAGGTAAGAATCAAATGGTCGTAGATATTGGATGGGAATAGGACACTGTGCTTAGACCAGTGGTTCTCAGCCGGGAAGAATATTGGTCAATGGAGGAAATTGGAAGGAAACATGCAACATAAGTTTGCTTGTGATTATCATGCACTCCTTTTAACTATTGTTGCTTCTTTGTATTGTAATAAACTTCATGTGGTGCATCTTGAGTTCTACTCTGAAAATGTAACGGATCCACATCAACCCTTGACATCAAACTTGAGCATGATTGATTGCATATCAGAGATGTTCTAGATCTGTCACTGACCTGGTCGAAGAACTTATAAAAATTCAAAGCGATCAAACCTCAAAGATAGCATTTGATAAGACGGGAATCATAATGTGGCTGGATGCCCGAGTAGCTTGCAGGCTTCTCTCTAGGTTAGCTATTTTCGCACAGATATATTTTTCTAACTACAAAACATACTTTGACGACGTCGGATTTCGCACAATGAGTGTCATTTTGGCAAAAAACGAAGCTATATCGAAGTGGTGATTTGCGTAGGAAATCCACTTCTCTTGATTTTGACATTGAAAAACGTCATTTTGACATAGAAAAACGACATAGCAAAAAGTCATTTTTCAATCATTTTACTAAAATGTATTTGTGTCAGTAGATACTGCTGGGAGACCACATGCGATTTTTATTTCTTTTAGAAAGATGACTGGTAGGGGTAGAACTTAAGTATGAGCCACTTAAAGGGAGGAATCCCTACAATTAGGCTGAGAACCACTGACTTAGACCCTTTTTTCACATAGAACTATTTTTCATCTGAAAAACAGTGGACATTGCAGTTTCGTGTTAATTTTCTGCGTAGTCGTATGCTGAGGATAATTTTCATCTTCTTTAGTATTTAATATCTTAAATATTCGGTCCGATGGCGATTGTTCTCATGATTTGCGGTGTTTCGATTTGCTCATAACATCGCTTAACACACTTGCCTTTTAATGTTGCTGCTTTTCATTCTAGGCCTAACTGATAATGCTTGGAACGTGATGTTTCCATTAATGAGACAAAGGGGTCAGCTAAAATCTCAAGATATCGATGAAGAGATATAATGAAAATGCAGGAAGTGTGGAGATTCTTATGATGGTAGTGATAAGTAGATGAAATTATTAGCGATCTGTAAAGTTTGGACTGCTAAAAATATCGGTCCTCGTTCGGTTAATGAACAACAATGTAATGTGCATGTGCGTCGGACTACAGACAAGAGATGGGACAGGAGACTCCGTCCCTTCAAGAAGTCTGATCATCAACAACTTGACCAAATGTGTTCTCATACAGTAGGCTTGCTGTAGACGATTTGCTCGACAGCGTAGGCCTACCATTCCTACAAAGTTGCAGACAGACAAGAATCTACGTCATATAAAATATGGGAATATGGGAGGGAAATTTACAACAAACTGATACTCGTACAAGTACAACTGGAGAATAGATTCGTTAGTATACGGTAATGAAGATCTTGAAACAAAATACACCTATTAAGCAGCTGACAATCGATTCATATGGAGCCATTTTCTGTCATAAACCACAGAGAATGAAGAGCTCTTGATTATGTGTGTCAGATGGATGGCTCAATATATCCTTCATCTTCGGGCGCTCATCTCATCTTGGCAAAGAGTAAACGGCCTGTTGGCATCACAATCTGGCGATGCTTTGCTCTTCTCGTGATCTTCCTCCCTGCTCTCGCCGTCTTCCATCATAAAACACTGACGTTTGCTCGCGGATAACAAACTGATCTCTACAAATTAGCGTACGCCTGTGTGATTGTCGCAGCACCCAATTTGGGAGTTAATCTCGGTCGACGACACTGAGACGTTTTTTAGTCTGATTGATGGGACTCGATTTTCTCCGTGTCGGATAGCCAGCAGCGAAGATGAGAAGAACGATCGATAGTTCAACGAAAGAAATGAGAAAACATGTGCTCTGTAGACTCATCCGGAGTGTAGAAGGTTTATGCAACCTATTCATGTCATACATCTATTCTGCCTTTTGTAAGCATCTTTCTTCTTGTTAGTTCTTATTTACGAAAGACTGAAGATTTTACCCTTGGCGTTCTTCATTTGTCAATATCCTATTGGTTTAATCATCACTTCATAAGACTTCTGCAGTTCCAACATTTTACCTTAAAAATGTTCAAAGGATATTAAACAATGCCACAAGAAAACATTCAAGTATGAAAGACATATTTCTTTTGACAACATTCCTTTGAAACCTTCTTGAATTGAAATGGAAAATATTCTTCAGTAGTACACGAGAACTGGAAATCACAGTTTTGAAGATAATCATAATTATCTTATTATGTGCTCGATTTATTTGCACATTTGAAAATAGAAATCAGCAGGATGTTGACTATACATCGATGAAGGTATGATACCACAGGAAAGGATCAATTCATTCAGTAATTTGGTCATCTTTAAATCTGCTTTTGAAGTGTTATGAGGACATAACGCACTTGCTGCCACGATACCTTCAATAAATGGCCGAATAAAAATGTCTACATGTAAGTCTCTCAGCATTTTTCCTATCTTGGACCAACACTCATCTTTGTTTCCGTGGTAATTGAGCCAGACGGCTGCTGATTGGTGAACGCTACAGCACGTGTGGCTACCATGTGGCTAGCCTTTAAGCAATGACCTCTGCTTGGTCTTAAGTTTGATCTTCGGCCTAAAAGCGGACACCCTACCGCAAGGTCACAGCACCGAGTCGGCATGATAGAGTAAATTCAAGTGAAATGGAGCAACGAAACTGGTGACAAAATCATAATGGGTCCTTTCTTCAGATAAATTCTGAGGTGTGTGTCTTGAAGGAGAATGAAATCCATGATACTGAGTCTATATCAGGAAGAGAGCTATATTTGATTGTCCATTGTGTTCGGAAGCCCAACGAATTTGTCATTCTTGCAAAGGATACTTATCTCGAAGCTCGTCGGACAAATCAGACAACCATCATTTGAGACTATGAACACAATATTGGGATGTGACCAGGAGGCGAATAGTAAGCCAGTGACTAAAAGGTTAATTGGTAACAATGGAAGTTACTAGCAAAGCTAAAATAGTTGCTTAGATTGCTGCTTGTAGAACCTGAACCAATCAAGATCATCAGTTCTGAACGAAGTAATAATGCGAATAAAATAATGGCAGCAATAAATGATAAAAATGATAAAGCAAATAGTAAAAAACGAAGAAATATGGCTGTGCTTCCGATTAAATAGTAATTCAAAAATACAAATATAGCACAGTTAAAAAGGCCGTCAGTTATGTCAAATGCATCCCATATTAAGACTGCATCTGGCATTCTCTGAGGTTTTCACAGCATACAAAAATTTGAGAGCAACTATAAAGTAAAAAAGCGGCTTTCATATTTACTTAAACAGTAATGCGTTGTATTTGTAACTGTCAATTATAAAGCTTAGTAGCAAAAAATTGCTAAGTATCAGTGACTTAATAATTTAGACAACGTAGTTTCAGACAGTCTTCAACAAACATAAAGTTTCAGTAATCATTTTAATTTTCCCTGATTAAAAAGCATCAACACCCATGCAATTATTGCAAATAAACATCGATCTATGGATTCTGCCAAATATGAATAATTTGGTATGGCTGCACATTAGATCTCTCATATCATAGTTGGGTGATTGCTGCTAAGTAGCCACAGGTCCAACATTCTCAATGAAAATCTTTTCTACAAAAGATTTTTACTCAACCGCATCCTGTTTCATAAATTTGATAGGCTATTAATTGCAATTATGGCATGGGTCACGCAGTCACAGTTGTATCCTGATGGTGATCATCCAAGACGGTCAAGGGACCTCGAGAAATGTTATTATTTGAAGAACATAGATTTCTGGACTTCCATAAATGGACAATATTGAGTCATGTGCCATTTTTCATCCGAGTACTCTGATCATAGAAAATAGTGACATTTCTAAATTGCCAATAAACAATGTTCATATTTCTCGCTTACTTTTGTTTCAAATCCAATTACTTTTTCATTGTGCTCAGACAGGGAAACGATCCCGGAGCTAAAACGGACCAGGACTGGAGTTTTGGATCCGGGACAGCCCTAGACCCTTATATTTGGAAACACGATAGGGCGGAAGAGGGGAATGACATAATATCATCTACATGTAATTGAGTTTTATTGAATGACGTCATATGAACTAGGAAAATGCAATTTGATTCTTGACATGATTGAACATTCGCTTCAATCCATTCGCATATCATTCTTTTACAATAAAGCATTGGAAAGTAGTTATGCATCTCTGCTAGTGCGCTTATGACGATGAAAATTGGAACTTCCGTATAACCTTTGATGAATGCTTTGAGAATTTCGTCAAGAATGAGAGATTCTGGCTAGGATTCTGAGCACGGATGAGTAGATTCGGCGATGTCAGAATCCCCTCCTGAGATGCTTCATTATGCGAGCTGTTGGCGCAGAGGAACCACTTGGGGAGGATTTCATGGCAAATCACTGTCTAATGGTTTTGGATTACTTTTTCTGATAGAAGCATGGGGGGAAATGAGACCACAAACTTCCCGTAGAGGGTAACGAGGTCGAGTACGCGGCGAGTTTTCAACTTTCTTGAGGGATAAAATCGCCTCCTCATCCATCTGATCTCAGTCTCACCGCTCCTAAAACAATATGAAAAATGCATCTTTGCTGATGTTAACTCAGTGCGGGCTGCAAGCGAGAGGTGAAGTTCCCTACCCACTTATGTAACAAAGGCGATGGTAGCAGACGAAGAGTGGAGAACTCCCGCCCTATGACCTGCATAACCTCATGACGGTGCGATACAAACATACCGCTCCACCTTCATCTGACGTCTCTTTTCAGACCATGCACTTGGCCTTGTAGTTGATGAACTTCAGCACTGTGTAGCAGTGATCGTCTGATTGACTAAGGTAGGGAAGGATGTGCATTTTAATCGCTGATCACATTAAGGATATGAAGAGTATCGCGGGCCACAAGTATGACAGTATTTAGTATTTATTATAGCCAATATAAATTCAAGTTTCAACTTATTGGTGCTAAATTGATAAGTATGCAAATAAGTAGGTCTACATCATACAATTATATTTTTCCATTTAAGAGTTTGGGAACTCAGGCTTGAGATTTGAAACAGGAACTCAGAAGCAGCCACATCATTCCTGCTAATTCTTTTAAAGCTTCTATTATTCATTTAACTCTAGATAAAAAGTCTGTCTTTTTGTTTATTCCTTCTGCAAAAATGCACTTGCGAAATTATGATAAGTCCAATCTGTTGAAATGAAGAGATCAATTCATAATTGAAGCTCACATGTCATCACTTCAATCGTTACCGTTCAATGTTATCATACCTCTACAGAATTTTGACACATTGAAAAAATATTCAAAAATTAAAGTTTCAACAAATAATAAAAAATGATATACATTGGCTATAACTTACAATTAAGTGATTTAGTGATAATTTCATGACTTAATGTTAAGACAGAAAAGTGAAATTCATGGCACAAGTATTCTACAAATGGGGAGGATATCCTAGCAAAATTTTTATGAACTTTTAAATGCATTTCAATTTCCGATAAAGACAACAATTGCAGTATAGGACGAAAGAAACGTTCATACAGACTTGTTTCATCGATTGACTTCACCACGTAAAATGCTTTCTCACGAATGAGTATCTGAAGTGAAAATCTCAGACGAATATTAGGATTATTGCAACCACAATAGATAATTGAGAGTCAATCCTCTCCTTAACTTAGATCCACACAAAATCTTGAGGGCGCCAACGTGCAAGATTTAATCCTAAGCTCGGCATAATGTATCAACCAGTGAGATTTCAAATTTGAATTTTCTGCATTCTCAGTCGACATTTGCAGACGCTTTCTGATACAATGTTGTCATAATTAAAAGTCGGCTTCACTTTAGCGTGCCTCACATTAGAGATGGGACAACGCCTATCATTAATTTTGCAAATCGTGGCCTTTGTGAAAACGCCGACGGCAGAATTGAGAAATTTAGCGAGAAGGGAATCACATCTGTCACGCATTGGTGGCCAATCCTAATTCAAATTCTGCTAGGGGAAGGGTCAACAATACAATCACTTGCTCGGAATTCCGGACACGTGCTCAGCTTGTCACTCATGCACTCGGGGTATTCCTGTCCTTATTCCTGAATTTTGTCGCCGTCTGCGAATACTGAACCGATTTTCTTCAAACTTTCACTGCGACTTGCGAGCAGTGATTTCTAAGCACATGCGTTGTCTTAAGCTGCAGGTACATGCATTTTCATGAGCAGCATAGTATGAGTATCGCGAAAATTTCTTACCAGTAATCGTTAATCATGCTGTTATTCGGAAACAATGAACTAATTCAACTTAAATTTTGATGATGAAAATAAAATAAAGATAAGTAGGTCGACTAGCTGGCTCTAATGCAGAGCTTATCATAAGGAAATTGCAATTAATTTTGGCAAAGCAATCTATTAATTAATTGCAATTATGTAGTCATCTAAATCAATCAATAGCAATTGTTTGATAACAGCAATCAATTGATTGCAATTATCATCACCATTAGAATGTAGACAAATTCTTGATTTTGAATTTTTCACTCTGTTATTTCAATTAAAAGAATCAGGCCACATGGGCCTACATACATGTACTTTGCAAGTCGCATTAAAGCTCATTATAAAATTTGGATAGTGACTTGAGTAGACGGAATTCTATGACATACAACTATTTTCTTCATTTCATGTGATTAAATGGCCTACATCTTATTACAAACTTAAGTTCATGCATCATAATTATGGTAATTATAGTCAATTATTAAAATAAATGAATGAATGATCACATGTGCACATAACACAACATAAAATAGAGTTTCAAAGGTTATCATAAAGATTTTGCAATCTTGAGATACTAAATATTGTATGCTGCAAATAGTTCCTGATTAGAATTCTGAAGGCGATCAGTTGTTAAAAAGATATGTTTAGCAAGATTAGTATCAAAATAAATCACTAAAGGTGGTATGTTCTTCCTACAATGTTGACTGGTGACAGCACTGCAAGTGCGTCAGTCACTTAAATACCCTCCTCATTAAAATACAATTCAATCAATCAATTAATTGCAATCGACTATTTTTTGATAGCAGCAATCAATTAAGTGCGACCAATTTGTTTTCATTAATTGCAATACAATTACTTTTTGATAATCCTTGCCCTAATGATTCATCAATGATCATTAATTCAATGTTAAGGATGAAATATTTCAATTAAAGATGGAATATCTCATCAAGAGTGCTTGCATAATGTCAGAGTTTCAAAAGGTGACCAGCCCAAACGGACAAATTAACGGACCCGCTTGCCGGATTGGATAGAAGCTGTCTTCATTGAAGAATAATTCTGTAATGTGTACGTGACACAGCATAACATAGTTCTGTTCATCACTTTCATTGCGACTTCATTCATTGTTGAATGCTATTGTTCTGCGTAAGCAGTGACCAAGCGTCCTATGAGTAGTCTGCTTGGGTCAACCCACCGACAAAATTCCGGCAGACGTCCGGTTACTTTCTCAGATATCTATGCTCTTTTCGACTATAGGCATCAAGATCGGCAATCTTCATGGCTAAGACTCCTGGATGTCGGTCAATAAGCTTTTTCCTAGCCAGTATACGAGTGCATGAAGAACGCTGCCCTTCGCACTGACAACTGTTCATAATGCTGCATCCATTATCAGAGGAAAACTTGCGAACTTGATTATAATGCTGTTCTTGCAGCAGTGTCGTGATATTTGTCTTGAATCGGTCATTGCCGCATGGTCAACACGGTCATGTTTTAATACAGAAACTTTGATTGCTGACGAAAACTATCTGAAGTGACCGTACCCTGCTGGCCTAGCTGCAATGGTAGCGATGCGGTTGCAGCACTTACCCAGTCTTGCTGTAGTTACTGCATTGAAAACAAGACAGTGGTCTGCATACATGATTTACTAAAAGTATATATTTTGAGTTAAAAATGCAGAATGCCACATACGATTTTGAATTTAATTAATCATGAAAGCACAAACTAATGAATCCTGTATCTCTAATTCGATTTTGAAACGTAGAGGTATCAAACATGCGTGTAGAAAAGTCAATATTGACGCAAAATGTCGATGAAAGCAACTTACCATTCCACTGAAAGAAGGGTAGTCTTCCTACGCGTGAGTATGTCAAAATGATTCATTCATAATGTAAGATTCAATAACAATTAAAACTTCATATAAAAAATGACTTCGTCGAAATATGCGCAAACCATGACATCTGTTGATCAATTTTCGATGCACTTTGTGTGCATAATTGAAAGTGCTTAAAATTTCGCCGGTCTCACTGGTTACACCAGTAAACTGACTTTACATTTGGTTCTCACACACATACAGTAACACCTTACGTGTGGGTGCAAAATGAGATTTTCACTAATATTTAAAGTTCAAAACATAATCTGTCACTTCTTACTGCTGGAGAAGAGCTAATTATTCTTATAAGGTGGAAACGAAAACAAATTACTGAAGATTTCGAAAATGAAAGGAATTTGAGAAAGATCAAGATGTCTCAAGTGCATAACTCTTATGTTGCAATCACATTGCGTAATCCACATCTAAGTGACGATATTCTCATCGCTATCATCTTCGCTAATAAACTGTTTTGATTCAGGATGTGAGATGCAACTGATTTAGAAATTATGCTCTCAAATCATTTGTCAACACCTATTTGATATTCCACTAAACTATGATCGAAAACGGATAAAATGATACATCACACGCATGAATGCAGAAGATATTGTGTCAATTTTAATGAGAAATCGCTCGCAAATGTAGTACATGCACTGCAATTCACGTGACAGAAATGCAAATGTTTCTGACTTTACTACAAACGCATACGAGCCTGTTGTGTAGTCCTTCAGCCTCTTCAGCCATTCTCGGTATTTTAAGCCAGTTTGGGCAATTCCGATTGATGAGCCCTAGTAGGGCGAAGCGCATCGCCTACGGCGCTTAAGAATGTTGTACTTGAAATGTGCAAGTCAGTTTCTGATTATGATTGAATGTTAAATATTGTTGTAAAAACTGGAAAGATTGAATGTGGACTTTGGAGTTGATCATTCTGCCTCCCTTTGACACTGTTCAATCATGTCTACGTCGATATACGTTTCTTAAGATGCATTAAGAACAATCAAATAACAACAATATTGCATGTGTACCTTAACTGAATATTTTTGTATTTATATAAAAGAAAAAGATGTTTGACAGTTTTAGCACTTAACTCTTTGGCAGCAGCAGACGCTACGCTTTATCCTGCAATAGCTACATGTAGTCAGTACGACTCGAAGTGGCCCCGAACTTGCTAATGATATATGTGTAATGGCTGAGCAAGCTGAATGACTACAAGAGGATGCGCCTTGGTTATATATATTCTGAAATACAATTGCAACTGTAGGAAATTGCAAACTGTCAGTTCGCCTGAGCATAGAAGAGAAAAAATCCAGGCTTTATACTTTAAGCACGAAATTCATTAACAGCCTACAAGGACTCGTAGGGCACGGCTGACTCAGAAAGGTCAAAGCATGTTTATTGATAAAACATTTATATATTATTTCCAAATACAATCTCTAAAATTGAAGAATGTATTCAAATACGGAAGTAACCAGCGAATATATTTATTTAGCAATATAGCATACCGCATTATGAAATTTCTCTTTAATTTTGGTTCATTTCCGAAGACAGTCGTAAAGAGGGATGTTTTGAAGAAAAAAAGAAAAAAAAAGAAATAGGTTGGGAATAAGGCTTCTGAGATAAAATTCACTCAGTTCTAATTAAAGAAGCTCCAACATAACACTCAGCAATTTGATATAGGCTTTACCGATACATATATAACGAGAGAAAATATTAATTCAGTATAACCTTCGTGAGAATAACAAAGTTGGTATTCGGTTCATATTCCATGTTGTTTGCTTTTAATTTAATTCGATCTAAAGCTTTATGAGTAAATGCTGCAACACTTTACATTTCATCTACACATTATCGTTATTGAGGTTGAGATGTTCGCAGTTTAACAGGAAATGAAATTTAAGCAATCTATACTTCAAATGTTTATCCAGTTTGCATGAAAATGAGTGTTGATAGGAACATAATCTTATTTGCTATATGAATGACGTGGAATTATTCCAACCAGAAATACGATGACTATGGAGCGCTGTTAGTATCTAATTTTCGGTGTCATCGACAGTATGTGCGATATTTTAAATCTTTCATTTCGTAAATTGCTATGTCTCAAATGAAATAGTCAAAACCGCAAATTCAGCTGTAGAGGAGCATTTCCAATTTTGCTCATTTTCAATCTTCTTAAACGAAAAGGAACTAAAGCCAGATGAATATCGAGATTGATGAGTCAATCACCAATGAATATGCATCCGTCACCAACGGCAAATATCATTAATATCGATAAAAATGTCACATACTATTAATTTGTTTTACACATTTCCATGCATTCTGATGCTTAAATTAGACTTATTGAAGTTTGTCCTTTTCTACGATCAGTTCATTCTCTATAGAAATACACAGAATAATGTCCGCATCATTCTAATTTCCAACTATTATTACTCGCAAGTCGCAATTATAATTTTATCGCAATTGTAAACATGATAGAACATATCAAATGTCAATCAAGTACCGATGTGTGGCGTGGCTGCGTCCACTCTAACCCTCGCCTCACTGGCGAATTTTTTAATATGGCTCAAACCAAGCAAACCATGGTCACCAGAATTATAATAGCTTACTCTCTACATATTATGCAACTAGTGTCTGAAGGAAAACAAATTTGGCACTATACTTTTGAACATTTTTTAATAAAATTTTGGCTGATTTTGGTATATATTCACTTCTAATGTGGTATCAATTTTTGATCAAATAAGTTGAGATTTTATAAAGGATTCTTCCTATCGTTATAAAGATACGCACAAATGCAAAGTTTTTGAATTTTAGATTATCTGCTATTTGAAATTCAAATTTCTAATATGATTCTTTATTATTTTTGTATTCTTATTTTGTTCTGCATCTAATCACAAATTATTGAACATTTTGAGGACCATGTTTCTTTTAGCCTCAGTGTGTCGATAAAAGTTCAACGAATTGGGCTATTTCTTCACCAGCAAAAACTAAATACTGAAATGTGCGATTTTAGTGCTATTTGAGTTCAACTAAAAGTCTCAAATAATTGACCTTTGACCTCAACTAATATAATGATGTAATCTCATGACGATTAATAATCATCATTTTATTAACTACTTTGACCAGATTTTTCGATTGGTTCATGGTTTATCAGTTTTTGTTGTCATTTTCCATTTCAAGTAGTGATGCAATGGAATTTTATTGGAAATTGGCGTTTTCTGACCTTTGACCCTCACCTCAGCCAAGGGATGACCTTAAAAATATAAGTAATGAATGCTCGTCTTCTGAATCCCCATTCAATCTCCATTCAATTGATGTGTGGTTTGGCAAAATTGGTGTAATAGTTTGGGAGATCAGCAGCCCCCCCCCTAGTGGAGCGCGTTCGGAAAACACCCCAGTTAGGCGAGAGTTAAATATGGCCTGCTACTTTCCCATTCTAATAATTTTGACAATACTGAATTATCTCAGCGGAAGTGAATCTATGGGTAAGTAATGTGAGTTTATAGAAATAAAGTTTGTAATCGGAAGTAAATCGAATTGATTCTAGAAATAAGCGATATCATTTTGTTTTACCAATTGTTTCATCTACGTGCTTTACTTAAATCTGATAATTTAATAATCTTTTATCAAAATTCCATGTTAATATTGAGTGGTTCCTATGAGCAATGAATTCAACGTGAGTGCTGGAAGAGCAAAGACAACTTAAAGGGCAGTTCGAGTGATATACATTATAATAAAATACGGACTCATATACAACACCGGCGCAAGTGATGTAGAACGAGCAAGTTTGGTAATCAGAAAACAAGGTGCAAAATTCTGCTTTCAGACAACGATTTGTTCAAAATTCATGTCGGTCGCCAAACGACTGGTTTTATGCTGTTTTAATTGGATCTGGCGGTATTGTTCGTTAAATATCTTATGCCATCCCGTAACTATTAGATGATATAAATGAGGAGCATTTCCGTCTTTATGATCTCTCAGAAAGTTATTGGGTGCTCGAAACTGAAATATATAAAATATAGGAAGCATGGCAACTACATCAACATTCTGTACTTTAAGACGGTTGTATTACAAATTTAGGAAATATACTGCTTTCAATCCTCGTTTGAAATAACTGCTCACTGACTTAATCTTCATAAAACTAAGAATTCCCTCCAAAAATATCCATAAAATCAGAAGAGTCACTTTGCGTATAACCGACTATTGTTACGAGTAATGAGTCGATTTATGGCCAGGAACAGGAGGGTGTTTATAATTGTCATATTCAAATTTCGAGTGAAAAATAATAAGTGTCGCTGCTTCTCGAGTACTTTTAGCCAGATAAAGTAAAAATGATTGCTATTTGCAAGTAAATGAAGGGCCAGCCGGTAATAAGTACCATACATCAGAAGCAAGAACTTCATTTCACAAATTCATGTACTTTTTTTATTGCTAAAATGACATTCGGCAAAATCATTTTGATTTAGAATTACAGCTGTGGGAATGTATGCAAACATGTCATTCATTGACTATCAATCAATAAGTCTGCGTTGTTGAATATTAGAAAGCAAGCTCTATCGGATCTGTTTGGGTTTATTCTTCTTGTATTGGTTTAGTACTCAGCTCTGATTCTCCAAAATAAACCTTCAAGAAAAATAACAAACTTGTTGACACTGGTATGCGCGTGCATTTAGAAGTAGCCACCATGAAACTGCGTTTATGTGAGATAAAACTGCACCTGAGTAACCTTTGTAACTATACAGTATGCAACCGTATAATTGAAAGCCTAGCTTCAATGAATCTGATTTCTTAAGTCGACTTAAGGGACAAAACAACCCTCAACTCAGGAGCTAACGGGCAGTTTCCGTTTCAACATCACGACATAGCGACCATTACAAGGAAGTTGCCGTAATTCTGCAGCGCTGAGTCAGTAATCCTTCAAACAAGTTGAGTAGTGCGGCTATTCTCCGAAGTTTTAGACTCGCAATTCTCCTGGAGTATTCCTTAAACAAAGGAGCTGGCCGATTAGAACTGCATTCTGGCGCCCAACAGTCCCTTGAGTATCTCAGCTTTCTGATATGAGGTTTGATCGAGGTTTGGAAACACATTCTCCTTAAATCATTGGCGTCATCTCAAGTAAATTTGATGAAATACTACAAAAGTCATTCTTCATAGCAGTTATGACAAACAATCATTTTGCCCAATTCATGAGAAACATATCAAAAATATGTCATTTGTCCACAAATATGAAATTATACATTGAATAAGAATTTTGAGCAATATTAAAATATTGTTGGATAGGAACTCCAAAATCATTCTAAGGACTAACAATGGTGAAAAACTCAGAACGATGGAAGATTTATGAGTTTTCAAGATACACTAACTTCGAATTCATCCATACTCATCCTTCATCCCTTGACGTCTACTATCACATGTCTATCTTGTTTTGACAAGAATAGTGACCGAATTAGCGCACTTCAAAAAAGAAATGATCGAGATATTGAAAAGGAAGCTTGCTCTTGTCTGTCAACAGAGGATTTTCGTGACAGAAGATGGTTGCGATTTTGACAACCCTATGATTTTTCTATCTAATTGTAACGGGATGAACTGATCATTTGAATAATTTATTTGATATATAGAGAATCTCGATGTATTTCATTTCAATATTCGATCTCTTGCATATTCGAGTTCCGTTCATTCATGAGCCTCCATTATCTAACAGCAAACTCGCCAACTTAAACATTCATTTCAGATATCAACTCACTCAAAAACAATGATAATTTATAGATTGATGTGTGAGTAGGTATTTGTCCAACGTTATAAAGCGAGTCCTCCTTACATGACAAATAATAAAGAATAGTTGCCAAGTTAATTGAGAACTAATATACATCGAGAAGTTTAACGAAGGTGAAGAAATTAACTTTAATTAACTTTTTATTAGCTTGTTTATGATCTAAACTGCCAGTCATTAGCAATGTGGAAAGGTTGTCGTTATCTCGACGTCTCTCATGTGTAGAGCGTAGGTAATAATATGTACTAATATTCACATTTTGCCTGAAGTATCTGAAAAGCGTTTACAACAACAACTTAGTCTTCTGATCTCCATAAGTGAGATCGATAACGTGGGATTCAATAAAATCATTAGAAATTCGTATTTAACAAGACACTTTTCTCAATTTCTGGACAATATGAGCACAGTGAATGCCACATTCTATTTCTCTTTTAACTGATGTAGGGACTAGGGAGGGGCTTGACGCGGTTACCAACATACTGATCACAAAACTACAACGCTAATACGTAAATGCGAGCGTTCGCACCTCATTCTGATTACTTGCAATTCACACTTACAACTCCAAACCCGATTCACGATAATATTAACAGATGTTACGAATAGAAGCTATAAGTTATGTGATGGGCGCCTGAAACCTTTAAAGTACATGGAGCGAACTACAAATGATGATTTATATATTTTTTTATATAAGCCTAAATCGAGACGTTGTTAAGGAATTTCACGTTCGCATTAGAGAGTAATTTTTTTAATGTAGACTAGTGGTCTATCAATGATTGGAAAAACATCTCCGCAAACTCAACACAAGTCAGTATACAATTAAATATGTCACGAAATTATGTTTCCTAATTTTTGAACATGCGATTTTAATGCAATAACTAATTTTATTCGATTTTACTGCAAGAAATAGATAAGTAAGAATGCGATTTTACTTTAATGGTGAGACGTCATCTCTGTAATATTTCATCTATTTCTTCTATTTTTTCAATTCTTCTCGATTAGTCGTGGCTCTCAAAACTAGCGGAAGAAGGAGTAACTTAAGCGGAAGGTTCTGAAATATTTTCCAACTTATTATGTATGTCGTTTATGGTAAAGGTAAAGCCAACAAACATTGAAATAGTCAATTACTCTAAAAACCTTGAGAATTTAAGTAAGTCACATACAGTTCTTGAAGTATGTTAACTAGATGCAACAAAATTGGCTATTGCATCACATGAGAGATCACATCAAGATGCTTTCTAAAGACAATGTCATCATAGATGTTTCGGATTTGTTGAACATCAGCTGATAAGCTAGCTGTATTCTCTTGTCTTTAAGAATGAGAAATTGTTCATTTTCAGACTTGTTCATCTGTAAACTAATATCGAATAAAAACAACAACAAGAAAGAATCTAAACTCTGTCCAGTTGAACGGCATCTAAAGGAGGGTTAAAGAGAAAATCACAAATATTAAAAAGATAGCTTCGATATGTCTGCCTATGAAACTGAAATCGATCCGACCCTCTTACTTAGGCTACCAAATAAACAAGCATTTAGTGCCTTCTCTAGCTACACAACTTTCTAGTCTGAGAACATTTATAATTCCATTAGTTGGGGGCGATCACATTATGTGTGCAGTATACTGTTGCTGAGCTAGCTGTAACTGCTGAGTACCTTTTAATCCATGCTTTAGCAGTTCAGTGTATGCTTTCTCCTACAAATCCACCTGAAGGCCTAAAATATTCTTCACCGCAAACCCAAAGCAACCGAAGATTTCAATCATTTTCGAAACAGGATAAATTCGAATCCTTATCTTCTATCCTCTCTTGAAAATTATTCATCATCACAGTCGATATTTCACTAACTACATCTTCACTTTGTAATTGATATATTTGATTTGAAAAAGCTGAAATGCCCCTGAGGACCAGTGCGCGTGTTTAAACTTGAAAGAAATCTTATCTTTATTGCATTGTATACTGATGAACTTGACTAGAACTTGCCAGGTTACACTTCATCTTAATTTACGCAATGTATCTGCAGTCTACCGCATCGAAGACCATGTGCTTTGTGTTGATAGTCTCAAAATGAACAGAAAAGTCAACAAGAACGCTTATTAATGAGGTTGATTGCAATGCGCGAGAAGAACGTGCTTCCATCACAGTAAAGTAAGGCGGCACAAATGTCTTTTAGTCTTATGACTCAATGAATCACAGATGATTCACTGACTCACTAATGAAGCGTACATGAAAAATATATGTTATTGTGGAAGCTTAATGGTACTATTGCTGTAACAGCGGTTCAGGTCAGAAAATCATAAACCGTTTATCGCGCTTTTGAAGGTAGACCTAGCACCTGCAATCAAGATAATACCGAATATTCAGGAAGTTGAGTAGCGTAAAACTGCTACTATTCAATCAAATGCCTCTCCTAATTGCCTCAAAGTTTTAAAAAGCAATGCTTACCGGAGAGTTTTGCTTTTTGAAGTCAGTCAATTGATTGGATCTTCGTCGTAGTTTCGATTTCGCGGAAGACGGACAGACCAAACGGAAGTTAGTTAATTGATATTATTATTTGAAGAGTAGATAAATAAAAGTCACTCATCCAGAGCATGTCATGGATGAACCAGTAGCACAGACAGTCAGTTCTTCGTCTTCCTGTGTTTAAACGTCAAGTCTGGTGAGTAGGTGCGAATTGAAGACACGATGCCAATTCTCGACTCTGATTGGCTGTCAGCGAAACACTAACGGCAGCTGGCAAAGAAAGTTGTTTAACCGAATTTCAACGCAATAATGAGCAGATTAGTCTACAACATGATAAACAGTAACAGGAACTGATTTTTTATAACTGTTATACAACAACATACTTACATTTTCAGGAGGAACAAAAGCGAAGAACAGATAGAAGAAGAAAATTAGCAGCAAGTAAACTGTCACTACTCACATCACTCAATCACACACAAATCTGTGGAATTCCGCTGATTTGCAATAACACACTTTAAGTGGGTTAATTGTTATAAAGTTATGCTTACATAACCCATCACCTGGCAAGGTTGGTGCAAACTCTCCATTTTCTTAATGTATGCATCAAAGAATAATTGACGGCGAATTCTCCAGGTGAGGAGGCAATGGATGGTCACGTGTGGCTTCAGAAAAATGCCTGAAGTCGGTCTGCAATTGGGTGAATTTGAGTCTGCTTAAGTTATGTGGAGCAGCAAATAAATCCAACCCAGCTGTGTTTCAAAATTTGCTCCTCTCCATTTTAGGGTACAGAGCAGAGTTTGATTTAAACCCCCAAAGTTTTGCTTACATCAATATTTAATGACATATATCTCTGATTATCTTAGATTATCTCGGAAAAGCATTTTGAACAACACCTGAAGTTGTGAGTCTTTTCAATCGACAATTATTTTCAAGTGTAAGCTATACCTTCGTGAAACCATTAGTTGGTGCCAGTTATTTACATATCCAATATATAAGACTGACATAGCACTATCTTATGAAAAAAACAATGCTCATATTACCAATGATTAGCAATATTTGCTCTCGTGACGGCGAAGTTCAGGGCCTATTTGAAAGTTTAGACAAGTGGTTTCAAGAGTGATGCAGCCAAAACTTCTTTTCCTATGAATTGAAGAAGTTGGTTTAGTCGGTGTGGTCTTTCCCAATACATGCGATCCTTAAGACATCCCAACAAATAAAAAGTCAAAGGAAGTAAATCTGGGTTTCTGACGGCCTGGAGAATCGCCATCCCTTCCTATCCATCCTCCGGGAAAGTGGTTAGGAATCCTTGAACTTCCTGCAATTTGAATCATCATAAACTCGAACGCGAATAACTTATTTAAATTTTCTCTCAGTTTTTATTCAAATATACTGATATTCTGTGCAGCATTTTACACGAGCAGGTTTTGGCAATGCAAAGCTAAAATTTGCAATCAAGAATATGCTTTCCATGATAAAAAAAATATTCGTGTTCTGTTTACGAGAAATTCACATAACTCGAATTGTGCTAAATAAGGTATCTAAATAAGACATCAGGCAATTTGTGTTTGAAATAAATTGTGACATCAAGCATTGTTGTAAACAAAACTTTAGGGTCTTATCACTACATGTGATGAATCAAATTTGATTTTGAACATTTTCTATTAAAATGACAGTGAGCTAAAACCAAGTACAAACTTTATGGACATGAAGTAACATGCTTCTGTCTATGTTGTTTTCTGCTGATTATTTACATTCTTTAAATCAGCAACATGTTGTTTAAGGCTTGCTACAACAAGCTACAAATATTGGCCTTGATAACTTACCCCCAAGTTTGATGCGTGTCTCGCGAAAGTTAATCCAATCATCGCGATGGGAGTCCATCCTGGCCTCCACCTGCATAATTGAATCTGTTTCATTGCATCATTCTTTTAACTGTCTCATGTCCGCTCAAATTTTCATTCCCATGATTATGCTCGCTGACAGACGAGCGAAAGTTCGGGATAAACTTTATCTTTTCAAAAACATTGTGGTTTTCACTTGTCTTCTGGTGTTGTTGATATATATTTGTCACTAATTGTACACGTACTTGGCATACAGCAGTGGTGGGCAACGTGTGGCCCGCCGACCAATGTTGGGTGGCCTGCCACTGATTGTCATATCCAAAGTCGCCCGCGGACATCATTTGAATCGGTAATGTGAAAATGGCCGTTTCCGACTTTGACCCTTTAAGGGCTGGAGGTTGATATCTAGAATTTGCAAAAGCATCAACTAATGATTTATTGAGCAATATGATGGCACAAAAATTTTCATTCGAATACTCAATCCATGTTCCGATCGCAATGAATATCTTCTCAGTATGAATGTAGGTGACATAGTCATCAAATGCGTGAGTGCTTATTATCATATTGCCAATAAAGTCATCATTTAATAACACAAAAAAGATTCCGGAATTAGTTTGGCCTATTCACAGCTCATTATTCATATTTTAGAATGTAAAGTACAGTTCCTTGAAAGACAACAGTTTAGTTGAATGCATTGCTGCTGCATACATTTACAAATATAATTATACCATGTGCTACCACTATGTACATATCATTGTATAGTACAACAGTCCGCAAAATTACGCTCAAAAATACTCAATGAATGAGTTTTTAACATACCCATTTCTGCTTTTAAAATTGATGGCCCACCAACCCAACTTGGTTGCCCACCAATGATACAATGATGTTCATATACTCGTATCAACTTAAGACCAGTGCTGGACGAAATTAATCGATTAATAAATCCACAATTTCACAATTATTGATGGCGTGACTAACCGCGCGATTATGCAACAATAATTCACGATCAATCTAGTGCGAAATCCAAACTTTATTAATGATTTCTTTCAATAATCGTTCTTTGAACCCTATATACATGTATATGTAGACTTGTTGACAGGGCATCGATGGGACACAACCAGAACAGATTGAGACCGAAGGCATACTGAAGAAGTCCTAAGTCACAAATCATTTAAACAACTTTTTCTTGCAGATGGTTCGACTACTGCTGGTGACTTCTAGCTTCAAGTGTTTGATGGAAAGTTCGTCGAAATTCATAGATGAATATCGTTGTACAGAGTATCAGCATCAAATTTTGCATTAAGTTGGGAATAGCGTAAGAGATCGCTCAGATTTTGAGTTTCAAACGAGCAAGTTATTCGTCTGTCTTCAATGCCCTTCGCACTCACGTGACCTCGCACTATCTAGTTTATTTCTAATTTTTTCAAAACTCGAAGTAAAATTTTCAGGTTAGAGCTCGAAGCAGCCCTACGGGTGACGTGGAATGTCAAAACTTTATTTGACAGTGATGAACTCGGAAATCTTTTAGAAAGGTATATATGAGAGCAGATTTCTTCATAAAGAATTGAAATGGGTAAACGTAAAATACGTCTAGAAAGTCGTTTCCAAATTCAACAAACTTTATATGTTTGGAAAGCTCATGTTCTGAAATTGCTCCTGTGAAAAGTTCATGACTATACTCCAAATATAGCAGTCAATAAACTAAATAATGCTTCAACCTTTTCCAATTTGTTTTGAATTCACTTATAATTTTCATCGATAACCGGAAGCGTGACTCATCACTCTTATGCATGCATAAGGCATAGGCAGACGAGAACAATGCATGCACGGGCAGTCGAGAACAATGCATGCATGGGCAGACGAGAACAAGGCATGCATGGGCAGACGAGAACAATGTTGTGTAATCGAAAGGCATCGAATTCATTCATTTCATTTGTTTTGTGTCTCTCATTTTTCTTGTTGTGTGTTCATATCATTTGTGTTCACGCAGATCAAAGCCCTACATCACCAGTGTGGTCGATAGTGATCCCTCTAACTCTTTATCTGAGCTTTCAGCAGGTTTAAATCTTTCAAGGACAACTGCTTGGAGACGACCTAAGGAGTTGAACTACTCCGGTCGTAAGAGATCATCGAAGCTGAATCTGTCCGAGCGACACAAGAAATTGAGATTACTGTGGTCACAGAATTATATATTTTGTTTATCTGCTGCGGTTTGCTAGAAGTGTGATTAATACGAAATTGACAGCACATCGAGGAACCTATTAAGTGGGCAAAAGGGAATTCCTAATACCTTACAGAGATAGGATAGAAGTCATGCGTCTCTTGCGGATTAATGTGAGTTCCGACAAAGTGCTTCGATTGCCACAATTCCTTCAGATTCGAAGAATTCAGATCATTGCGCACAAGTTTTCTCCATAATGTTGGCCCTTCCGATCACTATTAAAAAAAGTAGCAGGCGTACGAAAATTAGTTCACATGATGATTTCACATCCTCTCCTCGGCATTTCTCACTGTATAGTGCATACACTGAATCGAATGCTAGCCAGGCATCGATGTGTGTTTTGGTGTGTGCGAAGTGATATCATAGCATGCACACTGGCTTTGGTGTCCTCTGCTGACAGCTTATTGTTTGCCATTTCCAATAGCAAGCGATATACGAATTATCCATTCGAGAAGGAGCAAGTTGTCTAATTCTGTGATGTGCCATTTCGTTATTAAGGTTACATATAACTCTTCCTTTCTAGGAAACCGAAGCGGGCGCAGATAAATACAATTCTGTGACTGTGGTCAATGAAACGTTGTCACTGGCGGAATCAGTGGTCACGTGTTGTTTGGTCGGATGAGCCAGCTGTCCGATTAGAATTCAAAGATGGACGCTCTACTCCTTTGGGTGAAGTCTGGGCAAGACATTCATGATCGTTTTTTTACATCGAGTCAGGACGATTACAGTTAATTACTCATCTGAGGAGGCATTTGGATGGTCTCGGTCACTGCATGCTATGAGGGAAAACATGAACTCCGAACGCTACTACGTTCGAGTGCTCGAAGAACATGTTTATCCTTTAGCATTCAGTTTAGGTGATCCATCATCTGATTGGATTCCCATGGATGCCAATGTTTCATGCCATCGTGTCACGGCAACTCATTTGTATAAAAAGACAGGCAGGAATACGAACCTTACTCGTAGACTGGCTGGCAAAGTCTACTGACTTACTATGAAATGTTGCTGTTTTAACTAGTTTCTAACTCTTTATGAAACGGACTTTAGATAGTCTGTTCTTGGTCTATACATAAGCTTTAAGTGATATTCAATAAGGAAATATCCTTATTTTTTAAAAATATATTTGATTACTCCGGGAACTTAATTTTCACACCTTGCATTTTAATACCGAAGTAATAAATCATAACCCACGAACCGTAAGCCGAGGCTTATAATTCGTAGCGTCTCATTATACATGTAATATGTCTACTTTGCATTTTTGCTATTATGTATGTACTTTCAAAATGTCACCCAATTTTGTCAATTTGGCTTCGGCACTCCTTACACTAGATTAGACTACTCGGAATACACAGGCCGTTGAAACTGCTGACGACTAAGAAATGACCTATTGAATGAGTACATATAATTTCTCATACAGACAATAGGTATGATAATCATATGACTAACTCCTCTATACACGTCCTTGAAAACAATCTAAGATAGATCATTTATTATCCATTAGTACTTCTTAAACAAAGATTCCCACGAGCGAAGTAATATCCTAATTGACTGAAATACTTTCAAGAACAAACATTTTCATCCATGAGTTGAAACGGAAAGCATGTTTCAAAAAGGTTTGCATGCCTTTTCTAGACTTAATCACCGACAGGAAGCTTTCGACAAAAATGTTAACTTCGCAAGATAGAAGGCAGATAGATGTCTGCGACACCAAGCCAATAAAAAAACAAAATTATTTGACCTCTTCGAATACAGGATAATTTCATTACGATGGTGACAATATTATTGAGCGGAAATTTTAGTGATTAACTTATTTTTAAACAAAGGTAGATCAAAGAAAGTTATTGGGCATCACGCCAATTCAGCAAGGGATAATGACTGATGCATCAATGTATGATAGTCTTTTAAGACTTTATAGGCGATTCAAGGTCTAATTAACCCTTGTGATGAAGAAGTCTTTTATGATCGAAAGCTCGTTGTTTGCATTAAATTTTCAAGCAGTTGAGCGTTTTTTATTGTCATCAGCAAGTACATGCAATAAGCTCGATATTATACGTAAAACAATCAATTACACGATAGCTTTTTAGAGGGAAATGTAAAAATGTAAATGTTGAACCCTGTATTTGTTGAATGGATTCATGCCGATTTAGTCATACTTTGCGATTGCATTGTAATATTTTACTGAGACATTTTGGATTATGTTTATACATCCAAACTTCTGCTTCGAAGTCTGTTACGCTCATTAGCTATACAGTGGGATGTAGTTTGTACGTTGCAATTACACTGCAAGAAGATTATTTGATAGATTAGGCGTATTAGCACTTTTCGTAGTTTTCATCTTTCATAAATTCTGGTTTGCATCAAAATATCGCATACATTTAAAAAATGCATCGTTTTTGCGCATTGTGAAATATTTGATCTAGAAGTCTGCACTCATTCAGTTTTATATCTCAATTGTTTTGCATAACTACAGAATTGCTTATATACAATTTGCAAATATTTTCTTGATCTGTGAGGTTTTTTATCACTCAGAGCACTACCGTCGGCAGCAAAAACAACGTATCAGCAAAATTTAAGATTTTCAGTAGAGGCATTTAAAGTTTCAGACCTTACATGTTATATAACTTTTGATTGGAAGATCCAATTTTCAAAATTCTTTATTCATGGAAATCGTCATCATCTATTTCAAATGATCGTATAAAAATTAACACTGTTTTTGTTGCACTAATATCTACGTTAATCACAAATGTATTTTTGCGGACTGTGTCAAAGCACACATAACATACTTCGGCAGCAAGAACAACGTATTTCGTTTCACGTGAAATTTTAATTTCTAAGTCAATCTGCTAAAACAACGTATTTCGTGTTAAGTGTAGAAATTCTAAAGTTCTATCATTTTGCATGATGTGAATGGGCCTACAATGTATCTTATTTCTACATTATCATTGTAGCTTCCATCTTCCCACTGATTTTGATTATCAGAATCATACACGTGCAATAAACAAATAAGCAAAGAGACAATTTGTTTGATTACATCATAGATATGATTTGATTGATTCCAAAGATCAACGCTTGACTTTTATGACATGCAAATAAGGCAAGTTTAAAGAGTTCTTTATTTCCTACTAGTAGGCCTACTGAACGAGATCCAATGGATTTTTTGATGCATCGATTGGATTTCGACTGGTTCATGTTCTGAACATCTCTTTCGTGTATTGGAAAATTCTTTCACCACACAGGGTACAAAAATGTTTAAGCGATGAAAGTCTTCCTCAGATAGGTCTCGAGTCTCTAGCCTCTTCCGAGAGGAGTAGAAGAGCCTCTTTAAATCACAAAAGTCCCAGATGTTTTCCGTTTTTCTGATTTTTTCTCCAATACTGGCATGCACATTGTCATATGGCATGAAAATGTGTCCCTCTTCCAAGTATTTGATTGCAAGGGCTTTCGCACGAATTCTTGAATCATTTGCTAAACGAATTAATTCGCAAAAGAGGAGTTGACTTTATTCTGAGCGTTGCAATTATCAGTACAGTTAACAGAATGATGTCTTCGTAATCTCGGCAGTAAATCATTATACTGTATAATGAATGTGTAAGGATGCGAGTGGCAGAATGTGCCACTCGTATATTTCACGAAAATCGCACCAGCCCGAAAACTCAATGAAACGGCGATGATGAAGTCAGTAAAAGCTCAATGGCGTTTCATGAAATAAACGAGTGGCACATGCTGTACACTCCGTCTAGATCGAATCTAGCCGTTCTTTTAACTGGCACATGCATTTTTCACAGTGCCATTTTTGCTGTTTGGTTTTAATTTCTCCGCAAGCACGGTGTTTGGATGGAGAAATTCGCTGCCACATATTTTGGTAATGCTTATGTGTCTATTCCATCATGTTTTGTAGTTTTTATTGTGTATTTTAGAAATAGAATTCTAGTGGCGGTGCTAAATTCACTTCACCGCCATAACGAACTATCGGCTAGCAACTAGCGATTTCTGCCAAGCAAGAAGCAATTCCTTCAAAGTGTTGAATTGCTCATGCTGGCACACTCCTAATGTATCGATCTGTGAGATTTATCTTCATGTTGGCCAACTATCTGTCTACTTTCTGACAATCTAGTATCAGTTTAGAGAATACGCATGGCCTCGATGCAGTGATTCATGGTCCTATTAAGTTGAACAACGGCAGTTCAGTCTGTCGTTGTGTCAGTCAGTGCTTTAAACAAGCTGTAGGCTTCTAAGACGTACCAGGGATGTGGAGTCGGAGTCGGAGTCCTATCAAATGATAGAACTCCTGACTCCGGTCTACAACTAGACCCGAAATAATGTAATACAAACAAATCAGTTATTCTCGTTCATAACTGTCATTGTCTTGATGTCAGCTTTCTCCGTCAAACAAAAGTACAGAGACAGCAGCGCATACAAAGCTTATAATAGTTGAGGGAATGAACAGTGATAGTGAAAAAAAGGATTGTCTTTTCACTCGGTGATTTAGAGAAGACAAGCCTTCCTAGCCTCGATTACACGCGCCAAAGGTCACATCAGAGACAAAAATGAAATACTGGTTTGTTTGAGAACATTGCATCTTACCCTCACGTTAATCGTGTGTGATGGCTCCTCTAAAGCGGATATTAAAATCGAAAGTGTACTCATATTTTCGTACCTTCTGTAATTTTCGCATGTGCTGCGTCTACCGACTCTCAGTAGACCATTGGATAAAGATTATTATTATTATCATTTTTTGGAGAAGGATGGGGATTTTCGTGCCTGATAGAGACTGGAGAAAAACCTTGTGAAGCACACATCAAGAAGATGGGAGGAGCCGAGTCGCATGCTTCCAACTTAAACCGACATTTGATCAACTTTCATCGAAAATGATTGATAATTGATGCAATTATCACTAAATATCGATTCAGGCAAGCCTATAATGATTTGTGATGTAGGTTGCCAGTTAATCTTTCAAAAAACTAAGCTTATATACTTGCCACCTGGAGTCGGAGTCCTATCAACCCCGGAGTCGGAGTCCTATCAAAATGATAGAACTCCCCATCCCTGAGACGTACACAGAATCTCAAATCGATAGTTTCAGTACAAGTATAAAGCAATTTTATTGATTATGCAGTACTTTACTGTCAATTTGAACTTCTTACTTTGAGCTATTTCACTCTTTTGCGTTGTTTTACCTGCCATTATTCAGCAACCTCATTTGAAATGATGGCGAGAAAAACAGCGTATCATAACTAGGGTTTACAATCTCGAGGCGTTTTCTCAATCCCGGGATTTTCGAGACTGGCTAATCGCAATCCCGGGATCCCGGGATCTCGATCGAGATTTATATATACTGTATAAATCTTAGATTTATATATATTGATGTTTTTAATCATTAAGTTTCAAGAAATATTTCAAAAGACGATACGTGTTTGTAAAATGTATATCTTTCAACGTGAACTAAACAAACATCTACTGTAGGTAAAACTAGTCAACTCGTAAAAAATATTGCCGAAGTAAGGTAAGACACTGAATTGTGTTATCACTCATTCTCGACCGTAATTTCGTGAAGGACTGAAGAAGAAACCGGCCGCCGAGAATGCCCTTTCGGATTCTACCGATGTTGGAGGCATCGATTCCAGGACTTGTTTCACCCGCTTGAGGATCATTCCTGTGTCTCGAGACCGCAAACCGCAAACCTAGCTCTGTCTGAACGAGCCTTTACTCGTCATTTTAAATCGTTGTGATTTGTCTTTCAGCTATCAATTTACGAAGTATTTTCAGTTTACAGAAGCAATACTAGTAGCAGTGTCACAACACTGTTTATTACGCGTCTGAACGATTTGTGTCACGGCATTGATTTAGCCCAGATTTCGCGCTGCTCCTCGGCACTAATGTCACGATACTAGTGTCATCGTGTGAACGAGGCTTAACCAGCTGGCTCGGCAAATACAGCACATTGGCAATTTATCAAACTTGGAACATAAAAAATTTAGATGCATTTTCAAAAAAGCCATTGACTCTCTTAACTATGTCACTTAGAGGGAACTCAGGGCCAATCTTTCAAATATCTCGAAATACCTCGAGATCTCGAAGACGTAATCCCGGGAATTTTAATCTCGGAAATAGGGTCGAGATCCCGGGATCCCGGGATTCGAGATCCCGGGATTGTAAACCCTAATCATAACCAACTTTTTGGATTGCGAGAAAGAAGAACAGCGTAAAACGAAATACGACTTTATTCCAGTACGGAAAAGATAGTTACTCTGAAATACGTTGTTTCATAATTTTCTATTTCCCTTGGTATTAATGGTATGAATATAAGCTTTTAATATACAAAAGTTCGAGGTTCAAATAGTCATTTAAACTACTGGCAGCAAAAACAACGTATTTCGAAATACGTTCTTTTTCCTACCGACGGTAGAGCAATGCTCAACGCCTCATTGATGCTGTAGCATTCATTGTGAGCATGAAAACACAGCCAAAATGCTTATGGCATTGACTATAAAATCAACTTTAACTGTTGTGAGCCGCTATTTCATTAGAGGTATTATATTACAGTGCACGGGAAGAGAACGAATATCTCTTATCAGTAGATACATATAAGATATGTAAGTGAGTCTGTAGCTTTCAAAAGAAAGCTGTAGTTGTACTTCTTTTGAGCGCAAGTTAGTTAGACTGTACTTTAACTTAGTCAGAAGAAGTATAAAGTCATGGAGTGAGATTCATTTTACAATGCAAACCTTTGAAAGTTACTTTCAGGAATATCTATGACTAATTTATTTACACAGATGGCACAGATGGACGTGCACAAAGTAACTTTAAAACTGCCGCTGTTTATTAAGTTACGCCGTCGTTCTATCTCCTGAAAGGAGGAATACACATGCGCTCTGCGCCAAGCATGTACATACACTCTGAGTACATCAAATAATCCTCTGATTTATGACAGTGCAAGTAAAACATTAACCGCTCAATAGTTCGCGAGTTTTCCTTGACTTATCCGAAAATTGTGGTCTACTGTATTTTTCGATGTTGTAAATTGTATTATTCGGCATTTATTCTGATACTGATCAACACATTTTACTGAATTACTATTCAATGATCAAAATGATAGTACTAGAAGTTTTGTCATCGGCGCATGCGTTTATTCATGAATGTTCAATAAAAGCCGCACTGATTAGCAGCATTAGCTATATATGTCATTTCGGAAAATTTTCAAAGAAATACAGACAATTGATTGCAAGTCTATCAACGAATCAACAAAGCAAATTTAAAGTTTCAAGTGGTCATTTCATCAAAGCAATGAATAATCAATAAAAAAAAGGCATGCCAAGCAGGAGAACTGAAAAATGAGGAATTACACAAAAGTGCTATCATGGTTATTGCCAATGGTCAGAGAAAGCTGCCTACGTGTTAACAATTATCTTGAAATTGTCATCATACTTCATTTCAATACTGCAATTAAGTTCTTATGCTTCTCGCCTTTCTTTGATTCTGCATTGTTTTACTAGCTACCTTACTAGGAGTTGGATGGCACTTGGGCAACTCAATAACAAAAAGTGGCTCCTCATTTTTGGATCGCTTGCTTTTGTCACGCTGTTTTCATTGAACATTCATGAAAAAGTGCTTGCGTCAGTGACAAAGCTTCTATGTTCTACGAGTAGTACTATCATTTTGATTATTGAACAAGAATTCAGTAAAAGGTCTAATTTTCCATAACTGGGGCCTATTGCACGAAACTTCATTAGTTATTAGCTAATACTTTATGAGCTAATAACCAATGATTATTAGTTCCACTAAAATCAGTTGCACAAAACGATAATAATTAAGAGTTATCAGCTAATAAATGTCATGAGGGAATTCCATGCAGATGACGTCAAAAGTATGTCATTGTCATGAAAACAAATCACCGTCTCATCGAATATCATTGCTGTATCTGCCTGTGCACGTCTTTAGATGTACAATCATTCGTTCAGGATGCCTTTTACTATAACGCAAAAGCTTGCATTTCTGCATGAGATAAAAGCCAGAAAGGCTATTTTATTTGGCTCCTTCAATGACACGAAGGAAGGCTCCTTCCATGCCTATCCACAAACTGATGTTCGTTCTCAGATGGGGCTTGTATCTGCACTAATGTCCCATCCATCAACCCACAAACATACGGCATTCCACCAATCGCAAAAAGTTGCTGTTGAACAGTTGCAACATTTGACGGAAAATGTACGAATTCTGCTTGCAATGTTCCATTGATTGCGGCTACGACTGAGTGGATTGCGCGGCAAACAGAACTTTTGTGCACACCATGGTAAAATGCATTTCCACTGAGAACCCTTAGACATAAAAGGATCTGTTGTCTGGGAGACAGAGCATGGCTTCTTTTGGTCATGTGTCGCACTTCGTTTCCAATACGTACTTCAATGTACTGTACCATCTCTTCATTTAGCCTAAATTTTTCCTTGTGCTCCTCATCGATGACGTCAAAATTCGTTCTGTCTTTATATATGCGTTCACGGTCATAGAAATAAACTGTTTATCTGAAGTTCGCTAGAATGGAAATTGACTCAAGGTCGCGGCACTACCGGGGGAACTAAGTTGGGGCATGAAGAACCAATTAAAACCTTCGATTTACTCATGTGACTGATTCTAACCCAATGATACAGACGTTGTCAGGTGCATCTAAGTGAAAATGCGTGCGATTTATGTGCCGTTATTGTGCATTGCATGAAGCCTAATTTCCATTCTAGAGGTTTTATTGTTGTCAATTTCTATGTTCACGGTTAATTCCGGCTTCAAAATAAATTTCACTGTCACTGTCATTGTCGCTTTCAAAATCCATTTGTAATTGCATCAAATTGTGAAATAATAGATCCTATCAATCTCAGAAGGTTAATAAACTCTATCAGTGAATCGACCGCTTTGTTATTAGCTCATGAATATTATTCGTTGTTTGTGCAACAGCTTGTTGATAGAAATTATGAGCTAATGAAAATCTCGTGAACTAATGAATTTCATTAGTTAATAAATGTTTCCTGCAACTGTGCCGGAATTATTGGCTAATAATATTAGCTAATGAAGTTTTGTGCAATAGGCCCCTGTTTAATTTTTTCGCGACGTGTCGCAGGTCATACTGCTTCCTTCAGCAGTGAAACATCATCTTGATAACTGCTTGAAGAAGCAGAACGGCCTGCGACACATCATCAAAAATTAATCGGTTTACGTTAGATAAAAGTATTCTTTATCGAATTTGGAACATGCATCTGCTTCAACACGCCCACCATACTTGCATTGTTTTTGATTATTGAGATTCCTATAAGACATGTGCAGAATGCCGTCCATGCAAGCAAGGTATATAGTCAAATCTTCTCCGAAGTAGCAGATTGGTGAGAATTGCTGTAAGTGTGAATTACGATTAATAGAGAAATTTCATCTAAGGTTTTGGTGATGATATTCTTTGAAACTCATTTTCACATTTCTTGAGTTTTGCATTCTTGCACTGAACTAACTTCCATATGCGGGGACTCCTCGAGTTACGTCGTTAATTGGTTCCAGGAGTAACGAACGACTTAAGTCGAATTTCGACGTAACTTGAATTTAGTCTGTAGTTCTATTGATGAAAAAGAGAAAAGTCGTTTGCTGCGAAATATGACGGTCTGTTGGCTCGAGCTTTCGTCTAATGACAGCTTTTCTCTTTTTTGTTTTGATCAGATTCCGAAAAGCTGCTGCACGAAAACTTTCTTTTCCTCATTGTGTACTGGTATTATTAATCTGTACTGCATATGTAATTACAGTATTACACCTCTATTTATCAACTGTAACTATAAAATAAACAAACATCCTGAAAAAACAAAGTTTTTACTAACACATGAATTACTATTATTGTAATTACGGAATGTTTGACACCTGTAAATATTCAATCCATTTGATAATAAAATGTACATTTGTACATGTATGCACTATCCATTTATTAAATAATTATCCAGTGACGTCTGAACAGTTTTCTTCTTTTTCTTATCAAATATGAGACGGTACGGAACAAGAGCATCATGTACAGCAGCCATAACTGCTATGTGCGTATCACGCGCGTGTCGAAAGGAACCGAAATTGTTTACATTAAATTAGCGGACTCGTCTGCATTGCTGTAAAGGACTTTGCAGAAGAAAATGTGAATACAAAATTGTTACCGCTTCAACTATCCGATTTTCGTAATCAAGGCACCAACTGAAAACTGAAAACATTATCTGTAAAATGATGTACAAGTCATAAATGTACTCTCCTGGGTCTTCCTATCAAAAAGTCGCACTTTTTAACACTTCGGCATTTTTCTAAAATTGACGTGCTGACCGCAACTAACCTCTGATAGAAATGCATGATAGCTAGTGTAAAACTTTAAAACATTACCTATCAGACCATGTGTAACTTTTAGTGCTGCGATGAAAACAGACGTGACATTAAATCAAAATTTCCAAAAAAAAATTGTGCAATCCATTTTGATACGGTCTGTAGATGCCGGCTTAAAATAATTTACAAAAACAAGAGAATTAAGATAATTTATAAAAATTAAGAACATTTTTGGCATCGACGTATCTCTGAATCGACTACTTTGTCCATCACGTGCGTGAAGTTAACGGAGCCACCCAGCGGAACCGCTTTTTCACTGCAGCGTGATTCTATTCGAGGCAACTTCTACTTTATCAATTTCAGCCTTCTGATAACGAATTTGGGCTCAGATTCCGCAAATTCGCAGTTGCTCTTGAGAAATTCAAGTTCAAAAAATATTGAAGTGGTTCCGTGAATTTAGGGACTAAATCAATTTTTTATCACTGCCTGATACAATGTTTTGCGCTGATCACAAATATAGGATTCATTCTGCACAATTGTGCAGTCTTTAACTGGAAATCCGAATTTTACTTTTTCTGTAATCTGATTGCGAAGTTAGCGAACCATTTTTTATCTTTAGCTCTGATTCTTAAGATCTCGCAGATTTCCGGTTACTTTTCTGCCTAAGCAATCTGATTTTGAATTTTCAATATTGACAAAACTAATTTTTGCGATAGGCCCTAATGCATGGTTTTAAAATCGGATTGGATTTCTTTTAATCAATAGTGCGAGATTGCAAGTGCATGAACTAGGAAGTCTAAATTTTTGCATTTTTCATTACTATTTGAGTGTGTGAATAATTCGGCATTCATGTCGTTTAGCCGGTATGAGTCGGTTTCATTTCTGTTTTACCGATTTTGTTGCTGCTTTTCAATTTATCTGTATTGACTGCCATTTATATATATATTGATATGATTTGTACTGAATGCTATTAAGGCATAGACCTGCATCACTATTTTTAAAAATACAAGGGGCTACTATACAGGGAATCTACAATATGACATGTACATGTAGGCCTATTTTTCATCTCTGTTCATCGATTTTGTTAAACCAATTTAATTTAGAGCGATTCAATTGCCTGTAATTCTCTTTACAACTTTATATACAGTATATTATATGCTGATTTGTTTGATATACTTAAGGATTATCACATCAGTTAATATATCTACACTCAAGTAAATGATTTTCGTCAAGTTTAGTTAGACACGAATTTAAAAAGGTGATTCGAATTTGCACTGATTGCCTTAATTCTTCGGTGCATGATCGATAGAATTGTGCCGAAGAGTATTCAGTGCTGAAAGTTATCTGCACACTTGTCACTGTAGTCACTGTTGTCTTTACTCATAGACTCATAAGCAAGGAGTTATATGGAAATATCCTCTTGAGATGGCGGGCCGGAATCCCAACGCCTAGTACCTACACTACTGACCGGATGCAGCCTACCCCTGTATCTCAGGGCAAATGCCACTTAACGACATGAGCTCTGGTCCCGGAACCACACTGCCTTTTAAATGAGGAAGAGCTATCAGGGAAAGATAATGGAGAGTACTAACCAGACTAAGGGTACTGTACATACCCGCGGAGGGCGGTTTCAAGATGACGGTTCGTGGTAGCTTGATGGTGAGCTCATGCGTTTCCCTATCGGGTTCCAGACGACCGCTGAGTAATGGATACCGTCATATTTGAAGAGGCTGAGGCTTCCGACGGGCTTGACGGAAGCTCCGAGCCTTTGGCTACTCGCACGATTACATAGCCTCTCTTCGCCACAACTTTCAAATTAGCTCACTACGTTTGCTTAATCTAGTCTTACATAATAATTGACTCATAGCAACGAAATCCTACCGAGCAAGGGCTAGAAATTCAGCAGCGGCAATAAAATGGTCAAAGTGCAAGTTGATAAAAATAATATGTGTGTAGCAAAATTATTAGTGCAATGAAACATGCACAAGAAATAAGTTGGGGTTGATGTCTGCAGGGAGAGGGGAAGTCAAAGTTGACAAGGGTTGACAACCAGGAGGGAGGGGAACACGCTACAAATTGGTTGACGTCAACTGTGAACGATCCCTATCTTGAATATATGAGTACATATAATTGATCATATTTAAGGTTAGTTCAATTTCTAGCGTGTGATTATTCTGAATAACACACTGTCCCATAGTAAAACTACTTCTATTTCGTGAAATGTGCTATTGCATTCCTTCAGAGGAGTTTTTGTGCTTACAGTATTATAAATTTAGCTTGAAAGTAGAAGTCAGTGGTTTCAGATGTTATTTACCAACAAAATCGATCCGTCGAAACTACTGCACCCAATGCGTTGTTGAGACACGTTCAATCAAACAAAAATCAATACATTGAAACATACCGATAGTCGGTTACATATTGCACATGAATAAAGGTACAAATTTTAGTTTGAAATTTTACACAAAATCTTACTCCACTGGATGAACATATTGTAAAATTTTTATTTTGATGAAATCATGTCCTCTTAAAAGCATGCTTCCTCGGTGAATGTATGAGATATTCGCTTATCACATTAATAAGTTAACTGTGATGCAGTTGCCATACTACTCGTATTTCGTTTAAAATAGCGGATAGGTACACTACTAGATTAATAATAAATGCTGTTTTTGTAAAAATGTTGTAAATAGACTTAATACTCAAATTATCAAAAAATGCTGCAGAAAATGCGAACCAATATGAGAAGTAGATCAATGCAATGTCAGGAATCGACGACATAAAACTGAACTCCATACGTATAAGATACACAAATCAAATAGATGATGCAAGGTAAATGACAAAGTATTCTCTTAACACAATGGCACTGAAGCTCAGTTTTGACAAAGCTGTCCTCGTGGAAAGCCATAAAATGGAATTAAAATAACAGAAACAATCTCAGCAGAATCTGAAAAAACTATGTTTCTGCTAACATTTTAGTTGGAAAGTCAGTGGACTCTGACGGATCGTTGAAGTAGTTCGAACTACGGCTTCTTTCAAACTCGGAGACTACTAAGTTTTCGTTTGGAATTTTGACATAAACATTGATCTTTGATAGTGCAGAAAGTGATTCTGTTATCAAAACTTTATTTTTGTGGCTCTCTCTAGGACAGTTCTATGAAGATCATTTTGAGACCATTTTAACCTCATGCCAAAGAGGTCATGCTAGTTCACTATTCTATCGTGAATTACTTCAGGTAGATGGCATGGTCTAATAAATTTCATGCCCTATTGAAAGTCACATAATATGCAAAGTATTGCAAAGTATGACGGAAAATGTAATTTAGAGTTGCATTGATGTCAGCGAATGCGAACTAGGCCTGCTGATGATTTGTAACAATGGATGAAATGGGTATTAAGTTCTGCTGCTCTCTTTACACAGAGAATTCAACTCATTATTCAATAATTCTTCTTAAATTCGAAGATGTCTGCCACCAATTCATTGCTCACTCCCTTCAAGAGCATTTTTGACACCTCAATTGTCAGTGTCTGCCTACTTGATGTGTAGAAAATATTATATTTGCTAGAATTCATTTAAAATCTGAAACAGTGACAAATCTAAAGAACAACAGGCCAGTTGCGCTAAGTAGAGTGGTGTTCAATATAACGAAGAGTGTGACCATGTTTAAAAATATGCTAAAAAGTAGTTCATTGTTTTATTTTTCATGCAACTTCTTTTTGATTTTTTGTTGTTTCACCACAATTTGTAAAGAAAGAATTATAAATCATTAATGAATAAAGCATGCATTAAATAATAATTAAATTATAAGACTATGAACGCGCAAAATTATGACACTAATTTCTATTTCATCGGTCCGCAATGATCACCTAGTAGATGCACAGAAATCAATCAATCATTTGATTGGTGTATTCTTTTCTCAAATATGGATTAATGATCAAAATACAATCTGTCTCAATACTGGAGAATTATTGGCGAAAATTGTTGAATTATTGAATGACATTAAATCATCGCGGGAAATAATAATTGGATCTTTTGACGTGAAAGCTCTTTATCCTAGTTTAGACATTGGCTTCACAATAGAGAAAGCATGCGACCTTTTTGAAAAAACATATCAAACTCTAAACAAAACCAAAGAAGAACTGGATGAAATAGGAATATTAAAGTTTTGTCCTACAAGAAAGACAAACTGCGGTAGTCCACCAATAATAACGAATAATGGAATGGATAAGGAAGAAACTCAAAATAAAAGATTTTCCATATAGAAATATTTTTGAAGTGATATGAAGTGATATGAGGATATGAAGTGAGAAGCGCTTAAGATGCTGGTGATGATATTTCCTGCTTCTGCAACACATAACTAATAAATAGAAGCGTATATCTGGATCAAAATCATTGGAAATCATAACGTTCATTTAAGGAATTGACAAATAAAACCACACAAAGTCAATACATGGCAATTGCCCTAAAATTTGAAACCTGAGAATTACACACTCAACACATAGATAGTATAAACGATTGCTCTGTCTAGATGTAGCTGAGAAAGAGTGGCTCACATGTCCACTGAGAAGACGGTCAGGCATTAGCGAGTGTAAAACATGATCTTCACAACAAAGAGCTTTTGTGAGCAACTTTTGACATTGCTTTGATTGAGCCTCATAAAAACTAGGCTCAATCGAAGCAATATCAAAAGTTAATGTCAAGCGATTAATGAGCCATTCGTTGTGTGAATGGACAGAATCTTCTGTAATACCCTGTAGATCCTAATTATCGATGATTAAGAAAAAGCAGGTTCTCTCCCAATGTTTACGACTTATATTTCAGTAAATAAAAGAGCGAGTCATCCGACGCGTTTCGTCTATACACAGACAGTATCAAGGGTTAAGTTGTCGCTGTGCAAGTGGGTTTTTATACATAAATCAGTCAGTGAAAGCAGCTCATCTGGTCATCTCATGACATCTGTTTATTTTTGGCATGTTCGTCGCAATATAGCGGGATTCAGCCACCCTAGTAGTAATCACTGTTAGTTCTTGTGATGGTAAGATGAGTAAAGTGCGTATTCTATAAACTGAGGATTGCTCAATAATCCTATTGAATCTATATCCGCAGGCGTGCTGATTTCAAACAATATTACTGCTTTACGCGGATTCCTGACATTGCGGATTATAGAAACCTATAGAATTGTTGATAAGTCCTTATTTCATGATTTAGTTTAAGAAATATCTATTAATATTCTTAAGTAGTCATTTTGTGTTGCGTCATCAGTTGAGTTTTCTCCTCATCACTTTGGTTTATATAATTCCCTGAGAATATTTTGACATTTCCATCAATCTTGATCTTCAAAATGAAACAGGGAGTCTTTATGATTTGCCATCCAACTGATCTTTCTTCCATCTCCTTTGTCTTAATTATAGCATGTCAAGAATACACATCTCTTTTACACCTCATGTCCAACTCTACACGCAGTCAGCGCTCTTAGCGTCCTAAAAAAAGAAATGATTACGTGTTGGCTATCATTTTCCTGAGGCACTCATTGAACAGAAGCTGTCTAGTGAGGAAGAGCATGACTCAAATTCATGTAAATTAACGGTTGTTGCTGCTCATGTCTTCTCAATTGTTACATAGCAGCTTTTCATTTCACAAGCATAATCTGTCAAATAAATGAACGCCAAATTTGTCGCATATCGAATGGCAAAAATTCATTATTCATATAATATCAAGCTTCTAATAAAAACGACACAAGAAAACCTGATATTTGAAATGTTTTCATGATATTTTTCATTAGGTACTGACCCATGAAAATAATGGATTATTTTGAGTTATGATAATGAGTTATTTTGGGTCTATTCAAGAACAAAACAGCAACTGCACAAAATTTGGTATTTCGAGCTTGGCGTCTCGCAGCCTCCCCTGGGTAGGGATTCTCCTGACCATAAGAATCGCTGATTTCTAAACTAAACTTGAGATCACATTTTTTCATATATTTTTTTAGAAAATCATTTGTTGGATTATCTAACGGAACAAGCAAAGTTGCAGGCTTAATTGTGTGCAGACATTTGTTTATCACAGGTTTAATGATAATTTTGCTGCAGTTCTTTATCTATATTTTTCTTAAGACTATGACCTAATGTATTCTCTTGAGAGAGTACATGTAGACGTAAACCGCACGAACTGACACTATCTACACATGTAAATAAAATGCGACTCGCATACAAGCAGTATGTTACTGATGCGCCATGAGCATCACCGATGGAACTCACCGAACCACGTCGTCCAGGTATTGTTTATGTTCGATTTTGTCAAACATCTTTACTGATCGCTGTTTGCAGCAATTGCTTTATAAGGTTTGTTCGCCAATCTTCTTTCGTTTCCAAGTTTCATAAAGTTACCTTGATCACCTCTCACTAACTGATATTTAAATGATAACATCTACGAGCTTTGCTCGGATCTTGAAAATATACTGAGGTCAGAGATTCTATTTTAAGAGAGATACTTACGTAATTTTAATGTAGGTAAAAGGTCGCACCCCCCAAAAAAGATAAGCTGCTTTTCGTTCTTGATGACTTGCTCCGGAGTAAGCTTTGGATGTTAGCGCAGTAATACGCAGTAAACGGTACATTATCAGCACATTCCATGTTTTCTCTTCAAATTTCTTACGGATGCCTTATGTCAGGTGCACGGAAGCCATTTCCTACGGCTGCATTCGGTCTCCTTTGTGCGAACGCGTACTTTCATACTGTATTTTAAACTATAGATATAGATGCAATCGACACCATAGATCGGTTCAAGGCCTCTTTCGCGACTGTTGAAAATGTGCGAAAGGATGATGAAGGTCTGGAAAACCAAAGACTATCTGCGGCACAAGTTGTTGCTGAACAGAATGGCATTTGCTGACTTCGAGTTTGAACGACGTCATCGACCCGGATAACCAAGACATATAGTAGATGAAAACTCTGAAACGACGGCCAAATTAACTTTCATAGAGTGCTACAGAAAGGAGTTTCATTCGGTGCTGGACTATCTGATATATCTTCCATGCATTCTTATTTTGATTCACTGATGCCAATTCTTCAGTCTGTGATTAAGCTTATTCATCTGCCGTATAAAACGACCGCCGTATCCATTGAAGATATCAACCAATTTACTTTGTACTTCCCGACGCACCTTCGACCTCATCGTGATATTCTGAAGACTGGACTGTGTATCTTTCGAAGTTATATGCAGAAAACCCATGGTGAAATTGAAACGATTGAGAAAGTGATAGACGCTTTGACATCGTTGGACCAAGTTATGTTCCCTTTCACTAAATTGTGCTTTCAACTGCTGCAGACCATCCCCATCACTTCGAGTGAGCGTATTTTTTCCATTTTCTAAGTTGAAGCTCACCAAGACATACCTTCATTCAGTTATGAATGAAAACAGACTCAAAGATCTGCTGATACTTTCAATTGAAAAAGATCTCACTGATTCTATTGATGACCTTGTGGAAAAATGATCAAATATTCCCAAAGTCAGAAGATTGTTACAAGTATAATACAAGCACGAAACTGCTGTCATTTCTTTATGATTTAAAATCTTTTACGATTGTTTAGATTGCAAAAAATCCGATTGCCGTCTTTCAATTGGTCTTTTACAATCAGACAAAAATCGGATGAAGTTGCATGTGTTTTTCAGCAACATACATTTTCTGAATTTATTACTTTTTACGTTTGCTTTCTGCGTTATATTGCATGTACAGAATTATATATTTTGTTTATCTGCTGCGGTTTGCTAGAAGTGTGATTAATACGAAATTGACAGCACATCGAGGAACCTATTAAGTGGGCAAAAAGGAATTCCTTATACCTTACAGAGATAGGAAAAAAGTCGTGGATCGCTTGCGGATTAATGTGAGTTCCAGCAAAGTGCTTCGATTGCCACAATTCCTTCAGATTCGAAGAATTCAGATCATTGCGCACAAGTTTTCCCCATAATGTTGGCCCTTCCGATCACTATTAAAAAAGTAGCAGGCGTACGAAAATTAGTTCACTTGATGATTTCACATCCTCTCCTCGGCATTTCTCACTGTATAGTGCATACACTGAATCGAATGCTAGCCAGGCATCGATGTGTGTTTTGGTGTGTGCGAAGTGATATCATAGCATGCACACTGGCTTTGGTGTCCTCTGCTGACAGCTTATTGTTTGCCATTTCCAATAGCAAGCGATATACGAATTATCCATTCGAGAAGGAGCAAGTTGTCTAATTCTGTGATGTGCCATTTCGTTATTAAGGTTACATATAACCCTTCCTTTCTAGGAAACCGAAGCTAATGGTGAAGAAATTAGATGAATCTAATTCTGTGATTGCATGCGTAAAAGCATTCCATGCATGAAAACAAACGGGCCTATATCTGTCAGCGTGCCTCTGGGTAGTCACAAATAAAAATTGATTAATTATAGTACACACTTGTTGTGTCTGACAGCCCATCTAATATTTGATAGGAGCACATTGAACCACCAGCCTTATCTTCGAAATTATAAATAGTGGAAGCTTTACGCTTTGAAACGATGTTTATTGCATCAAATAAACATGATACTTTTCTTAATTTCAACTGTTTATGCTCACCATCATTATTTTCACAGGATTTCCATAAAATTCAACAAAAAAGTAAATTTTCAGAAAGTCGGAACTTTCGTTTCAATGTAACCAAAACCATAAGTAAATATTCAGTAGACAGCATTTTTCTCAATTATTCTTAATCAATTTCAATGATCTAACAGTGAAAAACTATTTGAGCATAGACTTACTTGCGCATACGAGCACGTTTATGAAAGGATTGTGAAGTGGGGCACATTGAACTACCCAAAATGGGACACTTTTGAACATGGTTCATAGTGCTCCACGTCGATTCTCATATTCTCCTTTATCGAGTGAACAAAGTGATTTATAAGTTTTGACATGTGCTTATGTTGAAATTTGGTCTGCAACGCTGTCAGATTAATTATTCGGGATTATTTTGACATTTGCAGCATTTGTTTTTGTTCGCCGTGATAGTCCGGCAGCCAGAACGAGTTTCTGCAGGGAACGAGGCCGAAAATCAGACTTTCACAGAATGATGTACACCCTATGTCTACTGCGAATCTGTACGTCTGCCGATGTCTTGTGAGTTCCTCTTCTTGTCAGACAGGATCAAAGAAAAACACAATGGGACGCAGATTGCAGTTTTTGATTAAAATGAAATTCTCTTTGTTTTCTCTTATCAACTGAAAAGTATTGAGTCCAGAGTCATAATTTTTGACATGGAATGTCTTCAGGTCATTTCTTATGATGTGCATGTGGTATTATCATGCTTCTGATCGACAATGTAGGTGAGAATGTGGTTGAATGTGGATAAAGTTGTTCAAAATGTTTGTGTTTGCCGACATCAAAAGGCTCGCCAAATCTAGATATGTTTAGCTTTATAGACAGGAGTGCATGAACATGAAAGGAAATGACTTGAAGACACTCCATGTCAAAAATTATGACATTGGGTTTAGTAATTTTCGTTTAATCAGAGAAAACATAGAAAATTTCATTTTAGCCCAAAACTGCAATCTGCGTCCCTTTGGATTTACATGTGTTTTTCTTTGACCCTGTCTGACAAGAAGAGAAACTCAGTAGAACTCGGCAGACGTACCGATTCGTAGTAGACATAGGGTGTACATCATTCTGTGAAAGTGTCATTTTCAGCCTCGTTCCCTGCAGAAACTCGCTTAGGCTGCCGGAAGACTCCAGTCCTAAAAGTATGTTTCTATAGTTGTCGTAATCGGTGTATGGTAACAGATTGTGGGATATGCGTCGATAAACCTTTTTTCAAGAGCTGTGTTTCCTTATCCTCTTTTGAGTGCACCTTAACCTAAAATGGAAGAAACTATAGTGAAGAAAGAAAGAGAAAAACGATCGGATTTAAATTTAAACCCTCCTTCGCATACTCCATCGTTTTCTTCCTGATGCTCTCATTTCCACCTACCTCTCGCGTCTGAAATTCCGCAAGTGTCGCCCTCTCGACCTCTGTTAGCCCCTCCTCTCTCTCATCACCGACTTGACTCACTGCTTCCCATCCGGGCGTGCGAAGACAAAATTAGATTTGATATGATAATTAGTTTTTCGCCTCACTGACCAATTTGATTTTGATGTTTACGCAGCGCGGATGCCTAAGACATTCAATGTTGTCTACTTCGACCGCAAATCTCTTCATCAGGATAAACGAAAATAAAGAGTTCGCGAACAGGGACTGTGAGTTACGGGACGCATTAGTGAGCAGTATTGAGCCAAGTCGCGAAGGCGGAGTCAAGCCTGTTGCATGCAGACCGCAAGGGCGGACTGAGAACGTGGTGGAGCGCATGAAACGATCTGCTTGAGTGCTCACAGGTCCTCGTGAGAACTTTGCACTGAAGAAGAGCTTGAACGAGAGATCGTAATGAATAAGTTGTGTATGTCAATAGCAGCTTGAAAATGATCAACGAAAAGTAAGATCCCGTCTCCTCTTCTTTTGATCTTCTTGACTGTGTACCAGAACGTGCTATGCATTTATGTTCGCACTTAATGACAAACTATTCAACTTGGAGATGAATGTCATCATCAGTACATCATACAGACATGTTCTCAAGTATTTTAATGAATGTAACTATAAATATAGTTCATCAATGCAAAGCTAGTTATCAACATTTATTAACTGTGATGCCGAATATTTAATCGACGACGACGTGTTTATGGAACGGCTTGTTTCGAATGATAATTATATTGCATATTTAGATGCACAATTTGGTGATTTCAAGATAGTGTCCACGTGTTCATGCATCATGAAGTTATAAAACTAGAACTTTCATTTTCAAAGGATACTTCAATTTTCCTGAAGGTCTTCTCCATTCCTGTATGGGGTTACACGACTTTAGCTGGCTGTTATTACGTGATCTGATAGTAAGTTATGTACGCAAAAGCTGCTGGTAAAGCATTTTAGTAATTTATCTTTTTTATAAATTTTTATATTTTAGTAAGTTCGGGCTGTTTTTCAGAGGACAATAATTGTCTGTTTCAATTATTGTTTTCTTTCAATTTTGCATCACTTCTACGTTACTTTTCAAGAATTGTCAAACTTTTTGTGAGGTAGCTTTCGGCGTGGAACCGTGCGTTGCAGAATGATGTTGGAAGGCCAGGAACAAGACGGGTCAGTGTGATGTCATCTTGCCGTTGCTTCGTAAATTGGCTTTATCAAATGTGGAGACGTTTGCATCTATACAGTGCAAGTGTACCTACTATTTGACCGAGAAAACTCAAAACTGAATCCTTTTTAAGCCTGCTTATGAAGTTAGTAGATTCTATACGTAAAAATAATTGCATACAACTTTCCAAATATTTTCTTAGCACATGATTAGACTTTGAGTTGCAATTAAGCAATGCAGCATTCTAAATACATTATCGAATCTTCACTCTCTATCGGGCTTTGAATTCATCTCTCAGAAGTTTTGACGAACAAACAGGAGTCATTATAAATAGTTGATTTTCAATAATTAGAAATTTTGAGAATTTTATCGGAATTGATGCTGGATCCGGCGAAGAATTATATATTTTGATAAGTTCAGAAAATGCCTTGATGGAATGTTGGGTGCATGTTTGACGACTTTGGGACTGCAAAGATGCACCAAACGCAACTCAGCCAGAGATTTTTTTGAAAATGCATGTAAATTGTGCATATTCTCTTATAATTTCGTTACATGACATGAATTTCACAGAAGATCTACCTAGTTTTTCTCATTCCCAGCTAAAGCGATTTTATGTGAAACTGGTAAAAAATTTCAATGTTTTGCTATCGCAGAAATGAAATCTACCGTACATTGGCTTTCTTACAGCCAAATGTCATATTCTAGTAAGATGATTAGAAATGTCATGAACAATCGATTGTGTTCAAAGTAGCAATTTAATTGATTCGTGATGTAAACTTCAAGCGGTTCTCCTAAAAACTTTCGTTTGAAAACTGTTGAAGATACTCAATTTTGAACGAATTTGAATTTCTTTTTTATCTTGGCTTGCAATTAACATACGGCTTTTTAAATGAGAAAGGAAGTCGTCAATTTTCATAAAGGCAGGTGTTCTATGGGAGTCCTGTCATACATCGTGCAGCAAAAATACAGCAAATGTTCATCAAAAATAAGGGAATGCACTAAATATATTGTGAGGCATGAAAGCTTGTCCTTTTTTTGGCTTGGGATCCACTATTTGTAGCGTGCGACTGACAGTATTATTTACAAAGCTATTATGAGTAGTACTGTCAACATTTGCAAGATTATGACCTAGATGCATTTGTTGATGAAAGAACATGTTGATAATTACTTCATACGCATTTTGCCAGTGGTCGATAAGCGATTTGAATTGATTGAGATGCTGAATTTTTTAAAAGATGACAATATTTCTCGATTTTCAAAAAATGTCTTAAAATAAAGGTCAATTTTTTGTTGTTCCCATGGAACAAATTTTGTTAAATTTAGATTGGTTATCAATAGCATGTAGAAGATAGACGTTGCAAAATATCGTAGCTTTTAGTTTTTACATATAGAACTGATCATACTAAACAGACCACCAAATTTCAATGAAATTCAATCGAATCTCATCTTCCAATCGCATCGCACAGCAACGTGCCATGCATCATTCGAAAGCTTACATTCTCAGCTTTAAAATGAGAAGTTCTTTCTCAAACTTCTTCAATATTTTTCACATTTCCGCAAAAGTACACAAACACCATGTTTGGTGAACTAAGTTTCAAAACAAGACAATTGGCGAAGGCATGCCTTTGTTCTCTCATAGCAGCTGCCGATTGTTTACCTTCATTGTTTGTGTACTTTTGCGGAAATGTGGAAAAATATTGAAGAAGTTTAAAAAAGAACTATTGAACTTATAAGAATATAACTTACATATTCGAACTCCTCACATTACAAGGATTCAGAGGATACCAAACATTAGCAGTTTTGATGAAAAAATGAGAACATAACAAATAAAAGGTCATGATTTTGTGATAACTTCACGATATTGCTAATTATTTATCAGTTCACCGATTTTGATTAGCAGCATGTCAAAAGAAAGCTCAGTAAATGCTCGTTCTCCCCGTGCATGATTCTCTATCATGCTCACATGTTTTATTTTTGAAAAATTGCGATTTGTAAATTGAGAGATTTTCATATTTTTAGCACTGCTCAGCAGATACAATTACAGATGCAAATCTATCATAGCTCAGAATGCAAGCTCTTGAATGATGTATGGCATGTTGTTGTGCGATTGGAAGGCATGAGATTCGATTGAATTTCATCGAAATTTAGTTGTTCCGTTTTTTGTGATCAGCTCTGCAGCTTCAGTTTACGAATAGTAGCAGCTGCATAGTCATGGGGCATAGCCAAAAAAATGTGTAGGACTCCAAGAAACCCTCCCCTACGGATGAAATAGGGTCAAACTAAAAACCATAGTTCCAAGATATTTTACATGCACCTTCTTTTCGAAATTCACGTGAAATACGCACATTTATGTGAAACAAACTCAATAAAATCTTGTGCTTCACCTCTCATGCAAATCGTACCGTACTTTAACCTACATGTGATCTATCTTTGATAGACATGTTTTTGAAGCAAGGATGGACTTGTATATTTCTATCTTTATATCCTAATGGTCCCATAAAGATAGGATCCGGTTTGTCATTTTCGACCAGAAAAGTATAAATCGCCAGTTCATGACACGTTTGTCATTACGTTTTATTGAATATGTGTACAAAAGGATATTTGATATTTGCCCCAGTTGGTGATTTGAGTTATTAAGAATATGAGGAATATGATCACTTAGGGAAAAAGAATGAGGTTATTCAGCGATAGAAATATCAAAATCAAATATCATTCCAATGCTTAACTCACGCAAAGCTTTTTAATTGCTGTGGTGAGAACTCTAACTAATGGTTTGCAAATATCACGCTTGATACAATCTAATGACATGTATCTCCAAATCTATCCAAATATTTTACTTTTAATATGATAATCGGACATCATTGACGATATCAGTTTTGATAGATAACATTCTCTTCTTCCATAAATCTCTATCAAAGTAAATTGTTTATTTGCTAGAAAGAATTCGATCTGCTTTGATGTCAGATAACTATGTCGTCATAAATCTTCATTGTAACTAGTCAGATTATCAAGAAGGTGACCAGAAATTGACCTTACAAAATCAAGAGGTTAACCCGCCAACAATTCAGTCAGTAAATCTATCGGCGGTGAAAGTCTTATTTAAAGCAATATTTTAGAGCTGCTATTAAAACAAAGTTCAAATAATTCAAATCAAACATGATTTTGAAAGCACGTTTTTGAACATGAGTTTCATGCACAATCATATGTTTGTGACATGATTTTTAAAATGCAGGCCTGCCTCAAACACTTTTTCATAACAATGGTTTTAGCCAGCTTTTTGAATATGCAGTGTTTCTAAACTACAATTGATATCGCAGTAAATGATGGCCATGATATAGACATGCTAAACATGACACATTGACAATGGTGTAGAAATAGGCATCTTATGTTTTTAACTAAAGCGAGAATAGATGAAGACAAACAAGCCAATAATCTTACTTTCTATCCATGGCTTTTTAGAGAGACGAATGCAAAAGTTCAGAGTACTTTCTTGTAATTAAACAGTTGTCACAAATGTAAGTATAAGCTGCACGGTATAAAAATGCAACGTAGTAAACTTACATATACGTATGTTGCTATTTCAGGGACAACAGCTTTTGAGATTTTCTAGACGTTTAATTCGTTGCCAATCGAAAAGAAACAACACAAAATTCATGATTAAAAAAGCAAAATAGCACATAAACACAGAAAAACAGTATATTTGAAAGCATTTATTGCTTTACTTACATTTCAAATAATCATGGTTTTTACTTAACTCAATTCATTAACGAAATTTATCGGCATCGCAGACGTTGTGCTTCGTCTTGAAGTGACTCGTTAGTAACAACTCAGAAAGGTCTAAACTAGCTTCTAATATCTAGAATGGACGAGCAAGCATTGTGCTGCGATTTATTTCTTATGAAATTGCATTTAAGTAGCATGTTCAATTTTCAGCATGATTGATTACTCAATTAGATAGATCCTTTGAACTCAAAAACAGCCTTTTTTGAAACACTAATCAACTCAACAAAACAAAATCATCATAAGATCATTTTGCTGCCATGTATAGCTTAAATACTATTGTTTGCATTAAGATGTTTATTCTCTTGCATGATGCAATAGCGCAAAATCGAAATATCGGTAGGCCATTTATCAGCTTCATTGCAGTATTGAAATCTTGGCACTCAGAAACGGCGCGTTATTGACATTGTTAACAATAAAATGAGCGTCCTAAATGAGTCCGAAGATGCAGTTTTCTACCCGAGCCGAAACCGTAGCCGAATTGCACTGAATCCGGAAACACACAGTCCGATTTGCGACTAAAACGTGGTGTTAGAGGGGCTAAAAAATTCCACGAAATGCTCAGAGCAAATTGATCGGGTAGTAAGTGAGCATTCAGATCTCAAGATGAATACTCGTGCAGGAATCGTGAAGTTCATTTGAGGTTTCATTATCGATTCTTTGAATACTGAAAATCCCACACCTGTCATAACCAAAGTCTATTTTCAACATTTTTAGCATTTTAGGAAGATTTTAGCTCCATTGAAGTTATGCTGATTGCTTACAGAAAAGAACTTTTACTCATTCTGACAATCCACTTTTTACAGTGAACGTTTTAATCAAGTTGCTCACTATTCTATCTGAGAATTTCATGTCTAACACGAATCTTCTAATGTCATGTTCGCATAACGTTCGTGTCTCAACTTTTTCTTATCAATTATTTTTTAGGTCACGTACAGCGGAGAAAATACGACCGTCTACTGAACAGTACTCCCACAAGCAAGTGCAGAATGCGGTATGGATCAAAGAAGGACTCCTTCGTTGGCGTGCGTCCTTTTTTGAGACACTTTTGTAAAATTGGACCGTCTACGTTATGCCTGAATACAGCTGAGAGGAGAATGTATAAGGAGTAGATCCAAACTCTTCAGAAAGTTTGAAATAATATTCACTCTGTATTCATAATCAGAATGTATCAGGTGGGTAGCAAGCGCGAAATATTTGTAACCAACGATGCGAAAGCGGGACCGGACGTGGTTTCTACAGCACCGCATCCGCACATTTTTGAATTCATTGAACTATTATATGGAAATATAGTAATAGCAGCCGTCGAAAAAAATATTCCACGTCAATTCGTTTAATCATGGATATGGATGAGAGGCCAGCCCGCTTTTCCTAAAGTACCTGACACAAGGTTGGACATTGGGTTTAACCGGCCTTGGGTGAACTTGGGTGCCGTACCCAAGGTTCCAAAAATATCGGTTGAGAATTTAAACTTATCCCAAGTTTTGAATATTTATTGTTCGGCTAATTTTCAATATAAGTTCAAAATTATACCAGTCATTTGCAAGAAGCATAATAAAAATGATGAATCATGAAAAAAATGATAAAAATGTATCATTAATAAAAATGATGCACAACATACAGGACTGATTCATATGTACGCCAGTGCGATCAAGAGTAATTATTGTACTATGTCATAGAAAGAATTTTGTTGATAATAATGAACTTCCATGATAACTTGTTAATCTCAACTAGCATTGAGGATGACCCTCTGTAAATGCTTGACACTTAACTTGGTTTAGCAGTTTGAGATGCAGTTAGCATATTAAGTAAAATTTCGGGGGTGTTCACTACTTTAAACACACTACTGACATGTTGTATAAGTTAGAGCCCCTGTAATGATTGATAAAAACTTCTTTTTGCAATGATTTAGTCAACAGTGTGTTAAAAGCAATGAATACTCACCGAAAATTCACTTCTGTACCAATTGCGTATCACAAATTTACTCCGTGTATGGCTGCAACATTAAATATGGAGTTGTGTCAATGTTGTGAGATGTGATCTAGACCTACTAATGATTTTTGATATTGTGTGAAATGTCAGCTATTCATGTCAACTCAATATTAAAATTATTCTGTTTACAATAAGGTAATGATTACTAACCTATTTTATCCTATGCATTACAGTCCGGCAGCCAGAGTGAATTTATGTAGGGAACGAGACCGGAAGTAAGCACAGAATGATATACACCCTACACCTACTACGAATCTGCGCATCTGTTGAGCTTTCCCTGGCTAGTGTTCTTTTCAGATAGAATCAATCAAAGAATAACACATGTAAATCGAATGGGACGCAGATTGCAAATTTTTTGTTTAAAAGGAAATTTTCGATGCTTTCTTCGCTTATCAAATTAAAAATGATAAGTCTACAGCCCAAAATTTTTTACATGGAATGTAATCAAGTCATCTCCAATGATGTGGATGTGTTATTATCGTGCTTCTGATCGGCATTGCATTCGAGAATGTGGTTAAGTGCTGATTAAATTGCTCAAAATGCTTGTCCAATTGATGGTCAGGAACAGGAGGCTGTTACTAATAGTCATGGTGAAAAATTCACTTTCTCTCCTTCATATATATTGACCGATGGTAATTTAAAATAAGTATAAGCAGTAAAATGCCAACGCTTCGTGCCACTGACACTTCGATGGGCCGACTTCTGTACAACAGTATTTGATGACACACATTAAATATGGAAGCAAAGAAACAGATTTCAAGTACTGCGTAGTTAGAAATTTGGGAGCTCGTATTTGCGGTTAATGGCTGGTGCAAGTGATTTAATCAATCGAGCTTCGGTCAGTCTGCAGTCCACTGCGCTATGACTTTTGTCCATAATATCGATATCGAAGTGAGAGATGGAAATGTCACTGAACTGGTGCACTTTTATACCGTGCTCGTAAAAGGCATTTCTTTTGTTCTTATTGATTAAATCTCTTCTATGCTCATTATAACGTTTGGTAAATGGGCGGTTAGTTTGACCTATATAAAAATCATCACATAAATTACATTTCAGCTTGTAAACTAAAAACCAGTCACCACAAGAATAGTTTTGTGGTAAAAGAGAGCAGAGATGACAAGAATTGTGTTCCTTATTATTGCGATTTCTTTTATTAATAACTGTCTCTAAAGTGGGACCAGGTTTGCTGATGATTTTGATAGAGAGATCACATTGTTTAGCAAGTTTATTTAATTTTCTGTTACAGCTATCACTAACAAAGTTTATAGTGCAAGGAATAAATGTTTCGCTAATTTTTTTATTATTTTTATATTTGGTTTTTTTATTTATGTCACGATTCGAAAAGCCATTTTGTCTAAATTGGTTGTTAAGGCTCGTCATAGCTTCATTCTTTTTATTTTGGTCCGAACATCTACTAGCTACATTAGTTTGGCTATTCTTGATGTAGTTCGATTTTGCATGATGTGGGACCCAGTTGTGTTTATTAAGAGAGATACCAGAGTGCATTTCTTTGGTGTACCATTTATATTCCTCCACATTATCTCCCTTCCTTTTTGTCGTCGTCATGGACTACATACTCCGTAACTCTCTGTCGGATGAGGACGGATACGAATTATCTCGGAGACAGGGATCTAGACAACCGCGCGTACAGATCTCAGCCTTGGCATATGCAGACGACATTGCACTTCTGTGTAACTCGTCGGAGACTGCTCAACGTGTATTGAACCGCATGCATGAAGTTGCGAATCCGCTTGGCATGCACATCAACGCCAGCAAGACGAAAGTGATGTATATCGGGACTGAACAGACACCAGTTCTCCATCTACCGACTGGTGAACGAGTTGAAGTAGTGAATGACTTTGAATACTTATAGTCCAGGAGCTAGCGTGAAGTTGTGCAGGGAACGAGGTAGTGCATAAAACTTTCACATAGCATAGTACACCTCTAACCTACTGCAAAACTTCGCGTCTGCCGGATCAGATCATTTGCTTTTCAGAAATAGAGAGGATAACACAATCCTATGTATTTCCAGTGGTAAAATTGTGACATTAAAGGTGTTGACTCCATTTTTTCGAATTTTTGCTCATAAAAGTTACACAAATTGGTATTTTGTTGAACTGGTTATTATAGAAATCATCTACAGATCATGATCTTTCAAATGAGTTATCATTCAGTGACAGAGGATGAAGTAAAGTGTACAAACAGACACTTTTCGTTAAAGTATATCAACAATTTTCCTGAAATTTCTATGTTAAAATTTGCAGTTACACCAACGAAAAGTGTCTGTTTGTACACTTTACTTCATCCTCTGTCACTGAATGATAACTCATTTGAAAGATCATGATCTGTAGATGATTTCTATAATAACCAGTTCAACAAAATACCAATTTGTGTAACTTTTATGAGCAAAAATTCGAAAAAATGGAGTCAACACCTTTAATGTCACAATTTTACCACTGGAAATACATAGGATTGTGTTATCCTCTCTATTTCTGAAAAGCAAATGATCTGATCCGGCAGACGCGAAGTTTTGCAGTAGGTTAGAGGTGTACTATGCTATGTGAAAGTTTTATGCACTACCTCGTTCTCTGCACAACTTCACGCTAGCTCCCGGACTATTAGGCGTGAAGGTTTTAAATCCCAAGCATCTCGTAAAAGAAAGAGTCGACTTAGCTTGGACGGCAGCAAACCAATTACGAACGATTTTCGACTCTAATATTCCCGACAACACGAAAATAAAGCTTTTTCGATCAGTGGTTGAGTCTGTGCTCATGTATGGGCTAGAGGCTATACCACTCACAAAGACTTTACAGAATCGTTTAGATGCAAGCCATCGTCAACTACAACGTTTTGCCTTAGGGATTCATTACCCCACAAGAATATCAAACATCAATCTTTGTGAACGAACACTCTTGCCGCCTCTGAATAGAACTATACGAAAACAACGTCTACGCCTGATCGGTCATGCCATGAGAAACAACTGTTTGACTCCTCTGAAAGCAGTGTTAGTGCATCGAACTTCCGAACACCTTCGACATGGGCACGGAAGAACGATGACTCTGCTGAAAGACATCGATGATGATATCAGTGAGCTTGGCTTGAGAATTGCTGATATCTCTTCCATTCCTACACGTGACTTTAACGAATTACTGAAAACATTCTGATTTGAAACGGAGCCAGACCACTATACCGACCAAGAGCATGGAAGCGATCGGAAAGAAATAGAGAAAAACAAAAGAAAAAGACAAAGTGGTATAAAAGAAATGAGTATGATAGTGTCCTATTCATTCAGGCGACGCCTAACTCAATATTAAAGAAAGAATGTCAGAAAGTAATAAAGAGGAGTGGAGTGAAAATAAAGGTGATTGAGAAATCAGGAGAAACATTGAAACGAAAATTACAAAAATCAGATCCATTCAAATCAACAAAATGTAGAGAAAATGAATGCTTCGTATGCGACAGTGATGGTAAAGGGAAGTGTAAAGAACAAGGAATCACGTATGAAATAATATGCGAAAGCTGTGAGGGAGTTTACATTGGAGAGACGGCAAGAACTGCAAAGCTGAGAGGCAATGAACACTGGAAACAATACAAGGAAAGGAAAGAAGGATCAGTACTTTGGAAACATTGTAAAGAGGTACATGAGCAACAAGAACAGAAATTTAAGATAAATGTGAAGAGCATACACCACAACAACGCCATGGAACGACAAATATCGGAAGCCGTTAACATCAAAAACAGCATACAAGCCTCAAAAATATTAATGAACAACAAAAGCGAATGGAATCAGGCCAATGTACCGACAGTGACTACATGTAGAAATTGATTTTCACCATTATACTGTGCTAGGACTTCATTTCTATTATTTCTATCTCTTTGATTTTTGTGATGTTAAAGTTCTATGATTTCAAATGATTTAGCATTTGATCTCCATTATATCAGTAAGATTTGTTTATGTACTAAGTGACCAGGCCGGACCGGCGAAATCGATTTTATTATAATAATTTTGTGCGTTGAAAGACTTGTTTAGTTATTATTATTTAATATATTTTACTCAATAATGCTTTCGAAGTCTTTCTTTGACAATTGTGTTAAAATAACAAAAAGGTAATAAACTATCATTTTTGTGAAACGGGCCAATGATGATATCATCAATGTACCGAGCATAAAGTTGAGGGATTATTTCAAAGTTCGATTTCAAGATCTCGAGGGCCTTTTGTTCGATGTGGTACATATAAAAAATAGCAAAGGGAGGGGAGAATCGAGCCCCCATCGGACAGCCTTTGATTTGACGATAAATAATATCGTTATACTGTATGTAGGCTAATAATTGTGGCATACAAACTTTAAACAGTTATGCACGTTATCAAAGTTCAGGGAGAAAGTGTCGATTTTATTCTAATGTAGTTCTTGGAAATCTACTTCTACGCCATGTTCTATCTGAATGCTCGGGTACAGGTTAATCACATCTAAAGAGATGAACGCATGAGTACTCGTAATTTGGTTATTGATTTTTAATGTTTTTAGCTTATCAATTAACGTGGTAGAGTTTTTTATGTTAGTGTGGACAAATTGCACCAACTGGCTTAGTATTTTTGTAATTATCCAATCAATTTTACTTGTGGGGGTGTCAGTGCTTGAGGCAATAGGTCTCAAGGGATAATAGTTTTCTTCGTTTTTATCTTTATGATCTTTTATTTTTACGTGGAAGTTAGCTGGGTAGCTACCGGTGGCTAACAGTTTCTCAAAATTCGATTTTTGAAAGATGTGGCTACAACTATTGCGAATAATAGTATTGGCTTGATTTTCAATCTTTGTTATATTGTTTAAGTTTAACTTACAATAATTATTAGTATCCATCAGGATGTTTTCAATACGTTGCCGTAAAGAGGTCGAGTCAGAAACCACAAATCTATATGTTTTGTCAAACGAACATGCTTCGGCAGCATTATCCTTCAGAAAAGTTTTAGTTTTATGAATCATAGTGGTATCTTGTTTGAATTGTTTACTGTTTTTAAGTTGTTTTGATTCTTTTTTTTTATTAAGACCTTATCCTTAAAGAACTGTAAACGATTTTCTTTTTCGTTACTCATTTTGGGTGGAAGGGAAACACTATTCCTAGAGAAAGGAATGCTTAGTGGAACTTCAGTCTCAATAGTACTAGTTTTTATCTTATCATTCCATCGCAGATTATATTTTAGTCTATCCAGCTGTTTTTCAACGTTTGTGAAAAACTCTTTATTTAATAAGTTCGGTGGAGCGTTGGCATTAAACTGCTTATACTTATTTTAAATTACCATCGGTCAATAAATATGAAGGAGAGAAAGTGAATTTTTCACCATGACTATTAAGATGGTTGTGTTTGCCGACATTAGGAGGCTTACCAAAATCTGAATGTGCTTCTTCACACATAAGGTTGCATCAGCATCTACCATCAATTTCCAACAGACACTCAAAAGATCAAATTTTGAAAAATGAATTAAAATTTTAACCAACTATTTATGGTAACAGGATGAGCGAGTTGGTAAAGACTGATGCCCCCTTTACATCGCAATTCTGTGAAAGCCTTGATTCATAGAAACATTAGAATCAGAGGGAGAATCCAGGAGCCCCTTCCTCGGGTTTTCAAAACTCAAAATCGCACGGATAAAATAGAGTTAACGTAATTGACCAGACGACGGGAGATCATAATGATTTTTACCGAAACGATAGCAGCAAAAACTCCCCGAGTAGTTTTAGGTCGAAGTAATATTCCAAAAGTAAAATGCTTAAACAGACTGATCTTCGGCGTCCAGCGCCTTCGTTGGTCGATCTTACAATAGCTTTACGGGCCAAGCAAGCCGTGTGAAGATATATGAAGAGTGAGTGATATCAAGAATTGTGATGTCTGTATGAATGCATGTCTAATTGTGAAGTCAGATCGCCTCGGTTCGACCGATAGCCTCAGTCAACAACACACCGGTTGAGAAAATAGACTGGGTTGTTTCAAAAATATTAACACAAGCCCTAAGTTTTGTTCCGGCACATCTAACTAAAACTGATGATCTAATTTTAGCTCTAGACAGTTTTGGTAGCATCAATAATAACCACGTATTTATTTCGCTTGACGTAAAAAACTTGTACCTAAGCATTCTATTAGCAGTGGGTATACAATATAATATTGAACATTTGCGAAATAATTGGGATAAAATTGAGAACTTTGGGAAAAATATTGAAAACGTAGAAAAATTACTACGCTTTGTTTGCCACAATTATGAAATAGAATACAATGATAAAATCTGTTAGCAAATTAGAGGCGTTCCTATGGGATGCCATTCTGCACCGCCTTTTGCAATAATTTTTATGCATAAAATAGAAACTAATGCTTTAGAAAAGTTAAATTTCAACCCAAGTCTATACAAGCGATACATAGCTATCTATATAGATGACGTTATTATCGGTCCGTTAGAATACGATGAAGACCACTTCAGGTCAATTCGAGAAGCTTTCGAGTCTATTAATACTAATATCAAATTTTCAATAGAAGCACCAAAACCACAAAATTGGTTACCTTTTTTGGATATTCAAATTCGAATAAGGGGGGAAATTTAGAGTACTCCTGGTATCAAAAGGAATGCCATTTGGGCATCGTTCTTAGAAAAGACTCGTTCTTACTTGCGCATGTAAAGTCTAACTATGTTAGGAATAGCATTAATACTATAAGCAAGCGGTCCAATGACCCCGAAACCAGAAAGGAGAACCTTTCCAAATTTGAAAATATCTTAGAAAATAATGGCTACAACAAAAAAGATATGAATATAAGTATTTTAGGGAAGCAAAGTAAAGCACGTCAAGATGGGAATGTAAATTTCAAGCTACCGTATGTTACTGATCTCTGCAACCGTAAGGTTAATAAATTGATTAAAAGTATAGCTTACCAATAAGTTTGACAAATGAGTGTGGCTGTAATTCAGCGTCTTTTCTAAAAAATAGTAATAATAATAAATCTTGCGACTGTAGTATTTATAAGGACTTAGTAAACAGTAAATATACTTGTATAGACCGCTTTGTAGTGTATCAGTACATATGTGTACATTGCGGAGAATTTTACATCGGCAAAACAGCGAGGATGCTAAAAACGAGACATCAAGAACACAAAAGAGCTATAGAAAATAAAAGCATCACCAGTGCCTTATACCAACATCTGCAAGATAAACACAATGGAGAGGGCAGCATCGGAAATTTTCAGGTCGGTCTCATTAGCAAACTGTTCAACACACGAGACACAACAATAACAGAAGCCAAAGCAATCACACACTTGAAACCTACAATAAACAGGAAATATGAACTGCCACACTACAATCTGACTTCACAATTAGACATGCATTCATACAGACATCACAATTCTTGATATCACTCACTCTTCATATATCTTCACACGGCTTGCTTGGCCCGTAAAGCTATTGTAAGCATAGAAATTGACAACAATAAAACCTCTAGAATGTAAATTAAGCTACATGCAATGCACAATAACGGCACATAAATCGCACGCATTTTCACTTAGATTCACCTACCAACGTCTGTATCATTGGGCTAGAATCAGTCACATGTGTAAATCGAAGCTTTTCATTGGTTATTCATGCCCCAACTTAGTTCCCCCGGATGTGCCGCGACCTTGAGTCAATTTCCATTCTAGCGAACTTCAGATAAACAGTTTATTTCTATGATTGTAAGATCGACCAACGAAGGCGCTGGACGCCGAAGATCAGTCTGTTTAAGCATTTTACTTTTGGAATATTACTTCGACCTAAAACTACTCGGGGAGTTTTTGCTGCTATCGTTTCGGTAAAAAAAAAATAATTATTCCAAAAATTCCAAAAATATGCTTAAGGTATGTATTATTTACTCCCTATCTAAGGGCAGTTGAAATTATTATCACATCGTTGACGTTACTTGACATGACCCCTTATCACTTTTGTCTGTATTTTCCTCTTCATCAGTGTAAAAGCAATCTTTTTCCACTCAATTTTGTGCATTGGACATAAGTATCAATGACACTTTGCAAATACAAATGAAGAGATTCTTTTGCAAATTTACGGATGCAGCGCGGCGCCATGTCTGCTTTGTAATCAGACAATCAAGAAAAAAATAGATACTGTAATGAGGATTCCTCACACAAAATTGTGTTCAACTTCAAAGTATCTATTGTATTTAATTAATAATTAAGCTCGGTTTTTCATCTGTATACCATTCAGATCAACTATCTGAACGTCTTAACTTTTCATTTTCATCTGACAGCCTCCCTTCGACTGCGCAATTTCAATTTGATTCATCCTCAAAAAGGTCAGCATCCTTCAAATTCTTGTGCAATCATTCGGTGACTTTGCATGAGCAGTCTAGAATATGTGGATGATTTTCTACTGCACCTACATCTAATAGCAGATTGATTTCATTTTCTACTTTCAATGTGTGCAAGGATTCATGCATGTGGTGTTCAATTTTTTTCTGATGAGATACTTGAGAGTATAAGAAAACATATAGGACCAACGCCAAGTGATTTTGATATCCTACATCTTGAGCGGCATTGTCGAGGATGATTCAATAAAAGATAATTAGTCGAGAATTAACGAGAAGAGCAATAGCGCAAAAAAGACCATTACTTACAACATTAACTGGCAAGTCACTAGTTTAACGTATAGTGTAGGCCTCCGCTGTGGGCCTCCGCCTACATCTGACTTTTCACAGGTGACTTATTTTGTGGGGAAAGGATAATCTTATATGCCATAAATGAATGATATGAATTTTATGAATAATTTAGTTATTTCAACCTGCTTTATTGACTGTTTTTTATCTAAAAAGTAATGTAGAAAAAGCAGCATAACATGCAATGTGTTACATTTAAGAGTCACTGATTTTTCATGATGCAGACTAGAAGGGAAAATATGTTTTGTCTACACTTAGTTGTTGAGTTTGCCTGCAAAAGTGTTTTACATTTAGAAAGAGTAATGCAGGATTTGTATCTTTATCTGATTTCATTCTGAAATTCAGTGAAGTGAATTTGATCGACAGCATCAAGTTTAAAAAAGAAGGCTGGAATGTAGATGAATAATGATAATCATTTTGTAGTGACGACAATAAAGTGAAGACAATGTCGTCATACTACAAAAAGCTTCACAAAATAGAGCAACATTCCGCTAGGTTTGTGAAAATATCGATCACGCCTCATAAATCATTCATGAGATGGCAACAATCAATGTGAGCTGTGAATAAAGAATATCCAGAATAAACAAATGCACATGCTTGAACGATGCTTGCTTGGTCTTTGCTTGAAGGGGCATGTAGTTGAATTTTCTGCTTTATAACCTTTGGTGGTGAGTCAGAATCAAGGCTGGTGACGCAAAGTAATGTTGTACAATTTTCATCTAAGAGGAAAATATACCTAAGATAGCATATCAAAGTCATTGATAAAAGCAGCGTTTAGAAGTTTGAAATTATTGCCCGAGTGGACATTGCAATCTGGAGTAGGAGTCGGTAGCTTCTTACAACTCCAACCCCGCATCCATAGTGACCATTTATGGGCACCACTAATCGATTGTTGAAATGATTGCTTCCTTCAATAATCGCTCATGAAGTAATCGAAGAAAATAATCGCGCGATTATCCATAATCGATTAACCAATTTTTGAAAAATCATGATTATGCCCGGTCATGTTTAGCACGCATTTGAAATTTGAATAACCGTATGATTATGCCTGTAGATAAGTCTTGAACGTTTTCATGCTAGAAGGGTTGGAACCGGCCTCAGACAAAACTTTTGAAGACCGGCCGGCCGGTTATTCTATTCAGGCTTATGTCGACGGTTGACGACATTCATTCTAGAACTGATTGTCTAGTCAGTTATAATAGAATTGCATCATTGTAAGATATGATAACATAATTTTTATGACACAAACATTGCGAACTGTTTCTTGAAAAATATTCTTCAAATCATTATTCAAAGCGGCTGACAGAACCGTACACTGCTGAAAGATGTTGATGATAAAGAAGTTTAAGCGCCAAGAATAACCGTTACAACGCATAAAGAAAATTTACTAATTTTTGTTGTTTTCTGTTTCGCAGGGAATAATGTTCAAAGACACAGCTATTTGGAAGTACATTTAAAAGTTTAGATAATAAGTCAATTCACTACTGAATTCAAGGCTGCTTTTCCTCGAGGATTCTAATTGTAGATTAAGTCTGGTTGTTCGTAATGAGCACTGCGAAGTTTTCATAGTTGGCTTGACGGCAGTGAGGGCCGTCGATGTTGAATAAGTGTCAATCCATAAACAATTAGTTACTTACACATCTAATTTTTAGCCGTACTCGATCTCAAATAGAGTTTCCGGAGTCGGAAACTCGCGGAATCGATACTCCAGAAACATTTACTCGCTAGAACATGTATCGCAAAATTATTCCATACATTGAATAAATTATTACGCGTATTCCTGCTCAATCTTTTTCATGCGCTTACAAAATATATTATCAAAAGTACGAATATAGGTCTAATTACCTGATAGAAGATCAATTTGGATAAAAATAGATGAAAACCAGCATCGTTGCGCTTCATCGAGAACTCTTGCTTATCCGGAGTACCGGGAAGCCAACTGTATGCTGCAAAGAAATCGAGAGATCGAATGATGTCATATGGTCTAAGTTGAGCAGCTGCCGGTCTTAATTAGTAGGTTACTGTAGTCCCGGCCGGTTTTGATTACGCCGGTCGCCGGCCCGGCCTCGGCCGGCTTCTTTTGATCACATCCGGCTGGTTCCAACCCTACGTGCTGGTACTCCGATTGCGCTAGAGAATTCATACCAGAGAGCCGTTAGAAATTGTGAAAATGAAGTTGAAATTAACTCATATTTTAACAACTGGAGAGCATGAATTGGTTTGCACATCGCAGAGTAAGTATTCATCATGAATGTGTCTCAATGCACAGGTGCTAGTCTGTGGAAAAGTAAGTGGAAGGAAAGAAAATGCAGTTTTCAGTTCCATATAAAATGCATTTCATTGAAAATGGCTATAAGTTGTGTACAAACGTGTCAATGTCCTTGCTTTGATAATGTGATGTTCTCCATAAGCTTATTAATTAGTCGGGAAACAGAGATTTATCAGAATAATGGAGAACATAGCCAATCTCAAAAGACGATTGTTTCTATTGTTGTATCAGAAAGATATTATTGTATTGTTTTGAAAGTTATATATTAATTGACAACATATTCGCAAACTTTACCTGTCATTTAAGCATCTGAGAACCTTACACCTGATAAATCGCAAAAAAGGATAATTCATTAAGATCGTTGTAATGATGGATCAGAGATAGTTCACTTGAAAGTGTTTTAGATTCTCATGACTTAGGAGCATTGCTCCTGTAAATATGCGCACGAATTTTCTCAGGCACAAATGGAGAGAATCTAAATCGCTGAGGAATAGTTGCATCTCGGTCGTAGACAATCTGTAGAATAATTATTTCTATTACAAAACACGAGTTACTCATAGCCCGTGCTTTCAGTCGAGAACAATTACGATAAAGAGAGACGTTATGAATGAGCATTATTCACAATTATGAATGAGCATTGAGGTCAATTCATACACTAAAGGAATGTTAAATGCTTTGTATTTCATTCTAACCATCGCACAATACAATCCTTTATGACAGAAAAACTCCGCGTTAAAACACACAATTTGCAGAACTTTGAAAGAACAATACTTTCTGTTAATTCGCATTTATATTTATGTTGTCTCTATGACATATAGTGTCAAACATAGTAATGTCATAAAGAGAGATAATGAAATATTTTAAGAATGTGGAGTCCAACATTCTATACGTGCGCTTGCATAATGCCTGTACTCATACCTTCAAGTGAGTCGAACCTGGGTTTAATATCATTGGACAGAATCGGGTCTATGCAGCACCTGAAAATTAATTAATACATGTATATAGCCTAAATGAATCCTGCTCTTGCACTGAAGCACGTTTTTCTTACTGAGCGCTTTTCTTAGCAGCCGAGTTATATCTATCTCACTCTCTGACGCAGAGTGGACCTATTTTAAAAGTCGATGTTTTGACCCAACCAAGATTTGAACTCAGGTCTCCCGAGCGATGAGCGGACATTCTACCACAAGGCCATAGTGCCATTAGTAAGCATCGTTTTCATTTGCTTATTAAGATATGAGAGTCAGAAAATGATGGTATAATTGCGAGGAAGCTTTGCTGACGTCCAAGTCGTGTTCTTATCCGAATGCATGATGAATGATTCCCTGATGATGAACAGCTCAATTTCCGCTTAATTAAGATGCCTGTTAGTAAATGTTCATTCCTTTTGACACCGAAAAAGTTTCATGCTACTTATTTAGAGGTGCAAAATCGCTAGCAAACAAAGGAATATGATCTTTCGTTGTCTTATATGGGAGGTTCATTATTCAATTTTTCTGCGATATAAGGAAGAATATCTCTCTCAGTTTAAAGATGATTTTTCAATTTTTCAAAACAAAGGTCCCCAATAGAGACTCAGGGATAATTTGCAAAAATTTTGCTTCTTGAAAATTGATCATATGTTTTTGAAACTGCAGGAACTCTATCTCCGCAAAAAAATGAATATTTTGATGTAAAAATTTTCACTGTATGCTGATATTTTTTGAGTCGGCGGTCTACTACTATATGATGGTTGTGATGATCTGCATTTCAAAAAAATGTTCAGCAATTTGTCATTAACATGAATTTTTATATTAGGTATTTTAATGTTGGACCCTTTAAATTATCTAATTATAAATAGCAATTTGAAATTTGAATTTCACTTTTTTCAAAGAAAAGATTGTGTTTTGATAATCAATCAAAAATTGTTGGCAGATGACTTTGATAAACTCTTTGATTTGTTTGAAAAATATTGCTCAGGGCATGGGAGCACCTGAAAATCTTCTACATTGTTGCCAAGGTCAGATATCAAGGCTATCGGACAGCAAAGATAGATAGCCTTGAAATCTGACTCTGTGATTGTTGTCTGAAAAAATCTAAATTAATAAAATTGTGCTTGACTATTAGGCTATCCAACAAATCAGGAAACTTTGGATACTGATGCTTTGAAATTCACATACGTACAAGATATATATTGAGATTTGTAATTCATATCTTTCAATTGAGTTGGTGCAAATATAGCCATTAAGAACCTGTTGAAAGATAGATTGCTTCCTCCTTTTCTCGCATTGTAACTGCGTTAACCCTCTCCCACTGGGGGAGGGGCTCTGATCTCCCAACCTATTATACCAATTTTGCCAAACCACACATCAAACGAAAGGGGTTTTAGAAAAACAGCATTATTTTTATTTTTAAGGTCATTCCTGGGCTGAGGTAAAAGTCGAAGGTCAAAAAACGCCATTTTTTAACAAAATTCAATTAGATCACTATTTGAAATGGAAACAAAAACTAATAAGCAATGCACTAATCGAAGGATCTGGTCAAGTTGGTTGATAGAACGGTGATTATTACTCGTTTTGAGTTTGCATCATTGTATAAGATGAGGTCAAAGGTCAAATAATTCAAACTTTTAGTTCAACTCAAATAGCACTAAAATCGCACATGCTAGTATTTAGCTTCTACAGGTAAAGAAACAAACCAATTCGGTGAACCTTTATCGAGACACTGCTGCCAAAAGCATCATAACTCTGTAATTTTTCGATAATTTCTGATTAGATGCAGAACTAAAAGGTACAAAAATAAAAAAATGATTTTTGAAATTTGAATTTCATATTTCAAATGCCACAAATATTGAACAGATTATTTCAAATTCAAAAACTTCGCATTTGTGAACATCTTTATATTGGAAGGAAGAATCCTATATCTCAACTTATTTCATCAAGAATTGATACCACAATATAGAAGTGAATATACCGAAATCAGCCAAAATATTCCAAACATAGGTCTAGGCCTACGAATTTTAAAATAGATCTCACGCTAGAAGTATATAACTAGGTTTAATTTTTTCTCAAGTCAAAAGTTGTATGATATGTAGAAAACAAGCTATCAAAAATCTGGTGGTCCAACTTGGTTGTAAAAAAAAGCTATTCAAAAAATTCGCCATGGAGAACCCTCTCCCCCCCATTGGGGCGATGGTTGAGCACAATCAGCTGGGATGTTGGATTTGGAGAAAAGCTCTGAGAATTTGAATTCATGAGGAACTCTGAGCTTGAATACGATTCTTATTAGTTAAGCTTGCTATAGATGCATGATTCAATTTTATTGGCTACACTGACTTTAAATTGTTGCACAAACTGAATTTGGTCAGCATAATCAAGAAGTCTTTCGTCTATTTCGTCTCATTAATTAGTATTATTGAATCTTGTCTTCCGTTTCTGTTTTCGTAGAGAATTAAACATTTTCACACAATTCTATTGGCTTTATACTAATCTATCAGGCCACCCGATTGTATATTTATGTCTCAGAACTTGATGAGAATATAAGATTTTGGCGAAGAAATTAGATAGCAGCTGCTTAGCATAAAAGCGCCTTCTTCTGCACTGTTTCCTCACCATCCCAATCATCTATACAACTTGGCCTACGTTCACACAATCCTTAATGATAAAAAAATTATTTGCTTATAACACTAACTGCCAAACTCTATTCATAATTTAGTCTCATGGTCTGTATTTATTCAAAATTTCAATCAAATTATGCAAATAAAATTAAGTGTATAGAGCACCAGGACAGCCGAAATATGATCTATCAATTTCCATTTGAAAACATTGCACATGCAATCCCAAATCCCATAGAGATAATGCCAACAAACAAATGGCAGTTTAAATTAAAACAAATGTTGATTAATTGAAAAAGCTTGTTGTTCGCTCCTTTTGAAAATATATTCAAAATCTAAACTATCTGTACACACAACATCCCAATTTGCTTCCTGGTATGTCTAATGGAGAATATAGGCACTCAGATATCAAGAGAGAACCATCAAATAAGATTGACATGTTTTACACAGCTGGTAAATTTTGGAACAATAATCCCTTCTTGGAAGTTCGAATTCATTGTCACGTTGTCATCTAAAGAGGAATACTAGTACTCCTCTCCCTCATTAGATGATGTACTTCCATCCTGTTAATCTTTTAAGAGGAAGTGTTGTTTCGACGGAGGTTTTGGCGAAGTATGAAGATTTGTTTTAATGATAAAATGATTCACAACATCAACTCTACGCAAATGTATTTCATCTACAAACCAGTTTGAAGAGGATGCCTTTTGAACGTTGACAGTTGAGTGCAATATAATGTGCGGGTATTCATTCTTAAGATTCTTTTCCAAAATTTGAAAAATTCAATTATGCCACTGAGAATCCAGTCTCTGATTTGTCATCATGCCATGAACTTTTCAAACATTTCACCGATACTTTTCCAATGTGCTACTATCGAAATGAATTTTAATTGCTGAATGTATTTATAGATTCTTAAGCACCATACCTTCGTCTTTCATGGAGTCGGCGTTTTAGTTTAAAGCGTAAATAGAATCGTAGGTATCTGTCAAACAGTCCCAGAACACGGAAGGATGGATTTCCGACAGGAGTTCAAATTCGCTGCACCTGTCTCATCCAACTTAGTCTTGTTTATTATTGACGATGTGTTGATATTGAAACACAGGACGAGTTGAGAGGGATCTCTAACTGCTAAAGTGCATCTCATGAAGTCAGGGAGGAGGTACTCGGACATTTTCAGTTTGGAGCCACTCTTTATAGGTTGGCACCTTTTCTTCATGTAATTGAAATTAGAGGAACATAGCGACTTAACCAGGAATATGATAACGAAAATAATGTAACTTTTCTGAGGGTCATGTTCTACAAAATCAAACATTTTTGCTCTGATATAAGCTAAACGCGAAATTCATTGAGTAAGTGTTGATTGTTTTTAATGGCATTGGTGTGGCGGGTCATAAGATAAGTCAACACACATGAAATTTCATAATGTTATGAACGCACGAATGCACATCGACTGAATATAATCTTAAATATATTAAGATTATATAGATTAATAAGATTAATAATCTTAAATAAGATTCCGGAATTCGCTTATTTTGCACTAATTTTGTGTGGAACTGCAATACATGAACGTCTCTGTATCCTTGCAACTGTCTGTATACCGGTACTATGAGCTTCTGATTTCGCATGAATTACTTTCCATGATTTTCATTTTCCAAATGTAAACATTGCTTTCTTACTTGCAAAAAATGTTGTACGGTAACAAATGAATTCTAAATCAATATTTCATGCCATGTCATGATCACATGGAAAGAAACAACTGAACACATGTGAGCTCAGCATTGGAAATCCCTTTACATGATAAAAAGCCTCACAATTGCTGTTATTCAGCGGTGATTCTGGACGCATAGAAAGTTATCGTCGAAGTGTTTGCTTGAAATAACTGATATATCTGCTAAAAAGCACTTCAGCATGCCTCTTGCCTTTACACAGTTTCAACAGATCTTCGTAATAGCTTCCTCGTGAACTAAACTGGTGTTATGTTTTTTACTGGAGTTAATAGCTCTTTTTGACGAGTGCGAAGCTAGCACCATCATTTTGAAAATGGTTGTGCCACTGGAATAAACCTCACACATCGATGCATTTGGAATGTGGCAGCATGGGCAACCCAACATTTTGAAAGAATTCCTTCCATGTTTGGGAGAAATCGCGAGCCGAAAGTTCGACATGGCGACTATGTGAAGTTAAACCGCCACTGAAACTTTATTTCTAAAATATATACAATTAAAACTTGTGAAACAGGCACGAAAAGATAGATGAGAATTGCAAACATTGTGCCAACAAATCTCTGCATCTAAAACGTTGTATTTACAGTGATAATGCAATCTAAAAGCAGAAAATGCGGTAATATGAAGTTAGAAATATGAAGTTCTTGCAACATCAAAAAAATTATTCAATCAGCAGGTTAGGACCTTTCTCAACTGTCGCCTCGCTGGAATTTCTTTCTATACCGATACGGCTTAGCATTATCGGTCTGCGCTGATCAGCAATGGCAAACTCACCTTATACGGCATCCGCACCGGCGTTTATTTACCGGCAGTGATGGACAAGTTGCATCATCTACAGGTTATATTATAGAGTAAATTTAAGGCAGCTCCATTGATTTCTTCATCCATCTTAGAACTTGCTTACAAGTCTTTGCTTACTCGATATAAAAGCCATGGTAATAATATGTCGGAGCAATCCATTTACATTTATGCCTATCGCTAGTTTAACTATGCATTTTTCCAGATAGAGGTGCTGCGAGTAACTTCACGTCACCACCATTTTGTGCTTTCACGTTGATCTTCCACCGCATCTGGTGGGATTTTCGTGAAATAAGCGAGTGACCCATGTTGGCACCCTCCATCTAGATCAGGGATTCCCAACCTTTTCATGCCCCAAAATAGAATATCATAGGATTTTTCATTATTCCGCGTACCCTCACCTATTCATGTAAAAAATAGCAAGAATTCAATCATGCAAAAATTTAATTGCGCATTGAAATGCACGAAATTCGTTATTTAATAACACAAAAATTTAACTTGACGTAACTGATGCTTGCTTGTGCAGCAACACAAGCGCAGCGAAAGTCATACTCCACCATCAAACAAGCTCTTTGCTTGCTTTTAATCATTACCATGGTGGAGAATCCGGATTCATATACCTACAGTATGTGGTTGATGGTCGCCAATCAACAACGGTTGCTTCAAGCCCAGATGATGAGAATCCAATGCCGAATGCGCACAAAGTTTAACAGTTCAACTGACCCATGAACAGGAAAGTAATCAAAGTAAAATTGAATGATAATAAATCTCCCAAATTTTGCGTACCCCTCAAAATTCATTCGCGCACCCCAGGTTAGGAACCCCTGATCTAGATCAATCCTAACCGTCGCCTTGACTAGCAGATGCACTTTTCAAAATGGCGGTGCTGGCGTCACATCATCGCCATTTTGAGCTATTGAGTTGTACTCGTATTTCTGTAAATGCAGCATTTTAGATGTAGAAATTTGCTAGCACTATGTTTATAATGCTTGCCTATTTATTTGTAATTGCTTCACAAGTTTTGTGTGTGTACACTGTATTTTAGAAATAAAGTTTCATTGGCGGTTTAACTTCACATGGTCGCCATGTCGAACTTTCTAACTAATGATTTCTACTAAGAAGGGATTCTTTCGGCATATGGTGGCTAACTCCAAATGCATCAATGTGCAAGGTTTATTCGAGTGGCACACGCATTTTCAAAATGGCGGTACTGAGAGGCGGTGCTAACTTCGCACAACTTTGCATGTTTCTCATTTTTATGCTTTGATTTTTAGACTATCATTTAATTAGATCATGTGTAATTGGTCATAGGCCTAAGACAAAAAATGACAACCTCGCTTTCATCAATGGCAATGGCAGCGCTGCTTGAATGTCTGCATGCAATCCGTCTGATTGAATGGTCACGGATCTTACTTACCGGTGCATAAAGTAGAAAAATGCCTACTTCATATACTTCTAAAATTCTGCGATCTTCTTCGATCTTGTAGCCTCGGAGATTGCGTGGGTGTCTGCTTCGTGTGTTTAGCTCAAAGACTCGTAGATGGTAGACTTCATAGAGGCTCAATGATCCCGAGCAGTGTAGGTGCATCCTTAAAAATGTAATTTTTGTCATAAAATTTTCAGATCATTGAAACAACCATCTAATGTGTAAGTGATGCAACTCATTCATAACCGCTCTCACTGCTCATGCCAGTGCTGTTCAGGAATAAAAATATTGCTCCAATATTGACCTTAGTATGCTTGAATCGCCCACACAGAAAAGATACCTAGTTCGTGACACTGGAATCATTCATATCAAAGTCTGACATGGGTCTACGTTCAGCAGCTCTCCTCAGTAGCTCCCCACACTGAGAGATGGGCTACAAGACACTCGGTTTCATTTCTTGTTCCCTTATTCTCTTTGAACTCGGAAAGTGTTGAGGTAAAAGATAGAGGCGTGAGGTGTTAAATAATTGAGGAAGAATCCGCCCCTTTGTCTATACCTCACGACAGGAAAGCTGAGCGCAACCACCTTTGATTAGTTGTCACTTCTCGTGCTGAAGAAGATGATAGCGAGATTTATACTCCTCGTGGGCCCAGGTTGCGGGCAACGAATGAATAATACATTGTGGAGCGAAATGCCCTTCAAAATGGGAACAAAAGGGTGAAAAAGTCGTTGTCATATTCTGCGATCACGAATATTTGAGTTGTTGCGAAAATTATTTTCGGATACAGTCGAAATTGGTTTCGAATTAGTGTTAATATTTAATGAATAACTTTGCCTCTCAAATGATGGACAATCTTCCGAAGTGCAAAGTCAACAGATGATTAGGCGAGATATTAATACTGTTTATTTGCCTGCTTGATCACACATTGCCATAGTGACGAAGAGACACTAGTCGCGTCCTTTAAGTGCAAAGGTAATGAAAAGCTTTATTAAGCAGTTTGATGGCACTTGTTCAATATTTGAACAGACTGTGCAGTTTGATAAATTAAAAGCGTGGGACAGGATGACCAATGTTGGCACCGAACAGTCGAGTAAACTGATAAAAGTTGGCTCCATTCCGTGCTACTATGTGGAGATGTCAAGTTTCAAGAAGATGGATATTTCCTTTATACGTCATGGCAAGATTGCGGTCTATTTCATATTCAAGGAGACAATATTGCTTTAGTTTGCTGAATTTTATCAGTCAATAAGAGATTCTGCGCAATATCTTTTTTTGTAATTCATTGTTAGCGTTATACTTATCAATATTTATGCCATTTTCAGACTCAACAAAAAAATAAATGACTACTCAAACAGTGAGGTGCAACTGTTCCCTTCCAGCAGTATCTTGTTTGCATTTCTAATGAATGATAAACTGAAAGTGTGAAATAGATTCGTTTAATTAAGCTGCATTCGAAATCTATTGCCTGCATGACAGAGAGATCGAGAAAATGAGAGAAAGAAAGAGAGACCTCTCTCCAAAAAATAAAAATCTCAAGCAACTGTTTAGCACTTACGGGAGCTATAGAAGAGCTGAAGAAGAATAGATTAGAAAGCTGCTCCTTTCTGCAACTCAACAACCGTTTTGAATAAATCAGTGCGAGTGACATGGCGGATCCTCCTCGGTTCCTCTCTCTCCAGGCGCGTAGACATAGGGAGCGCTAAAGGGTAGCGGATTAGTAATAATATTTTCTCATTGATAAAAGCAATGTAGATTTTGCCCTAAAGGTGGCTCTTCCTAAAACCTACTACAATTCACCAAATTCTTCTATCTAGCCCATTTTTGCTGTCAATATTGATTTCAATGATTTAAGTAGGGGGCATAATCCCTACTCTATGGGCATCATTGACAGGAAAATGCAGCTAATTATGTATATTAATTTAGAATCAGCCGACTTTGTCCACCTGCACATTGCATCGCTATGATGAAGAAATCTTCAATAGATTTTTTTAATAAAATGAGCCCGAAGTCGGATGAATAAATAATGCTTCTACCAAATGTAAAGTGCTCATATATTGAAATCTGTTATGTTTCAACGATTTCCAACTGTGATATGCCAATAAATCTTGACGAATAGAATCAAGAGGGAAATAAGTTCAATGGAAGGTTCGTTGTAGCCCAATTGCAATTTCGGCGTACATGGTCTCTCTCTCTCTTCGATGTCGAATTTGTGGTGAAATAAAATTATTGAATTCATGCATATTACATTAGATTAATGGATGTTACATCGCTTTATACGCGTCGACTTAATCGTTCTATTTTACATGCAGATGAGATCACTAATAAGTCAAATAATTTTGAATACTTGCATGTGAAATTCTCTTCTCTTTACATACATTTAATGCGTGTTATCCACAATGCATGTATTGAGTTTAATCATTTCCTGTGGAAGAGTCCCGGCGAGGCGCCACGTCAGCTAAATTTTATTTTGCCACATGCATAAAGTGCCCGTAAAATGTGATGGTGGCAATAAAAGATTTTCTCTGCTTTTATTGTCAAACATGTAGAAAGTCTGAAATTTGCTTAACACTTGTAGCACTATGATTGGCAATTTTTTGCTACCTAACTTTTGAATCATGATAGCTTTTGACAGATGAATTATGATACTCTGATCTTTCACATGTTTGAAGAATTTATCTTTCATTCTCACTGATATTCCATGACCAATCCGTTTGCCAAAAGTCAGGATGAGTCAATAATAACTTATTTTTTATAACCATCACGTCAAAGTGTCATTTTACCGTAATGCACCGTTTTCTCTCTTTTGTAAGCCCATTAGCTTCAATTTTTAAGTGATTTATAAGGTAGCTTAAGAGGACTTCTATGCTATTTTTTGACATTGTGGGGTTTTTATGGGGCTCATGGGGCTGCTATTAGAGAAGGGTCTCTATTTATTACAGAGTGGGCGTATATTAGAGAGAATACGGTGCACAGATGTGCGAGTAGGATGCAGGTCTACAAGTAAAACGACGAGTCGCGGCGTAGAAAACCAGCGTAAAATACTTTTTAAATTGATTTTTAAATTTCTAATCATGGGTTTGTAGGCATCGCATTCATAAAATTATGTTTAGACCGACAACTGGTAAGTACGGTATGTGTATTTGCTCAATATTTTAATGTAACATTTTTGAGCATCAAATTTTGACATTTCATCAAGGTGGCAAAAATTCCCAGTTATGGTAAACAGCGTTCGTGAAATTTCATGGTAGTTCAGGTGTTTAGGCGATACCATCGTAGATCTATCAGTGCATATTCACACGATGTAGGCCTACTATGTATTTTTTGGCTACTTCGTGCACTCTCTCTCTCTATCATCTCGTCATTTTATCATTTCATGGTGCTCTCCTTGTCGATGATCGATTGATTCATGTACTTTGGCCGTTTCATCTTTCGACGCTATGCTCGTTTGTGCATTACGATGCTTCATTTTTCCCTCTCGCTCCACTGATTAAGACTCTCAGTGCTTCATCTAACATTTCAGTGCTAATTCGATTTTTTCTATTCAAAATGAATTTCAATGAGGCTATATTTGGCGGAAGGACACAGAATGCTACCTTGGCTACATGTATGCGTTATCAGTCAAAGTTCTTAACAATTTAGGGCAAGTTATAAAATTCAAACATGCGTGGAGATCCACTGAAGATTGGATTAATCTACAGAATATTGTCGGTGTGGCTTATGGCCTGTAAGTTGTCTTGTGGAGAGAGTTACTGACAGCCGTTCAATTGAACTAGTTCATATAGTAGTTCGTGAACTTGAATTGAACGGAATTCGCGTTTTCTGCGATGAACAATAGTAGGACTCCGTCAATCCGGTCTCCTATTACAATGTAAACTGTGCAATACCAAAGCTGCTTGCGAAGGCGATGTACAAAACGAGAAGAACAAAATTTACGAAAGCGCTATTGTTCGTGCTTACACACTACGAAAGCGATTGGCTTTCCTATTGGATGATGAAGATAATCCAATAGGAAATCCAATCGCTTTCATAGTGTATGAGTACGAACAATAGCGCTTTCGTACATTTTGTTATTCTCGTTTTGTACATTGGTTTTGTAGTCAAAATTAGCCAGCTTTCGTACTCTACAGTTTACAGTGTAAAGTAACAAAAATAATAATCATATAATATAATAAATAATAAATCAATTTCGTCTCGAAGTCAATTTTCGACATAGCATAGGCTGGAAGTATGAATAATATGGTGAATTATGATAAAATGTAGTAGGCATGCGGAGCTGGACATTTTCTTCCTGTTTCGACTCAGACTCCGTCTTGGGGACCGGCATTTCTTCACGACTTCGCATTCCTCCTAAAGTGTCACCATAATGTCATCTAAAGTTGCAATGAAATAAATTAGCGTGCGTCCTTTTGCTGAAAGATGCCTAATCATGATTTACCTAGATACAGGAGGGGATTACAGTAGTCCTTTTTGAAATGACTCAATACATATCTACTGAAAATGTTTCATATAACATACAATGTACATATATATTATGCTATATAGCTTCATATTTGAGCAAGCCAAAATTAGTTTTGTCAATCGCACGTTGTTTACCTCATATTAGTAGTAGTACAGAAATTTAGGACTTGCTCTTGCATATCGGCTACGAAAAATATTTTGTTGAGTAGTGATAGAGGCTTCGGTATAGATGATACCAAGCAAGTAATAACATTTCGAACTGTGGATAGCAAAAGTTTGAGAACACAATTTTTGCGCATTGTTTTAGTTTTCTTTAATTGCACGACCACAGGGGAAATAGATACAATAGTTTCGATAATTAAACAAAAACTTCGAAATATTTCAAGTCTTCAGATACATGTTGGAAGATGCCAGTTCTGAGAAAACGACATTTCTGGCAAATTAACTATAATTCTCGTGAGATTATTTCCATCAGGTAAGTTTGAATCCTTTCTTTTTCAAGATGGTAATTATTCGTCACTGACCTGAAAACTGGATGATATACGAGAAAATGCGAATATTGCAATCTATGCAGATCTGAAGTGACAAGCACGCTACATGCGGATATCCAGGAAGTTATAATTAGGGTAGAAAAACGAAGCTCATTTTTAAACCATGCTTGGCAGATTCAAAATTGGAGTTTTAAATGAAATGGTAGGGCCATAGAGTAGATATATTAGGTAGAGTGGTAACTCCGCATTTATTAAATCCCCAATGTGTTTACACTTTCGATTTTATTAAATGAACTGAAGGGGATATAGTTGGTAACTGTTATCAAATGTGAGATATGCAAAGATTTGCAGTTTTGAAGAAATTGCCACAAATTGAGTGATCATGATTGTAATGCAGAAGGAATGATGGTATTTCACAGATTCTCAGTGTCATGACTGCCTTGGAGATTTAAGGTTTGTTAAATTAGCAATTCGATGGTAATGCCCTCAAGAGTGTATTTTCTTAAGCGTGATCATATCACAAGGAAACTGCCACTGGCAGAGCAAAATCACATAATCAAAGACAATAATTTCAATTAATTTTGAAAGATGACAATGGGTCCACATCGCCATTCAGATTCAAGTAATGAAATATGAATGCAGTGAATCATGAAATCATGCTGATGAAATTTGAATTAAAAATTTGAAATTTCAGCCAAGAAAGCACGAATAATACCGCGACTTCTTCATGAAGACTGCCATTATAAAACGGATCATCAAATGCCCTTGATAATCAGCTTAATTTCCGCTTAGTCAGGATGCTTATTAGCAAATATTCATCCCTTTTGATATCCAACTTATTTTATACTACTTAGATAGGAGAGTCATCTCGGTAGTATATAAATTGGCAAATTTTGACCTTTTTCAAAAGTGCTGAAATAATTTTTTGGACCACGGGAACGTAGTCTCCGCGAAAAACTGAATCCTTTTCATATAAAAAGTTTCACTGTATGCAGACACTTTTATGAGTCGACACTCTACCTATATATCCCTACTCTATGGGTAGGGCCCCTGTTCCTCAAGAAAATGAAACTATACGCAAATTAGAAAAGCACGTCAACAGTCATTGAGGTCCATTTACACTGGTGTTACGATACTTAATTCCCCTATCTTTAATTTTCCGGGAGGAAACATAGACTCCAGTTTTGTATGTGATGCATTTACCTTCAGGAAACATAATATCTTGACATAATCAGCATATACATTTTCCGCTAAGGAAGTTTACAGATTAAAAAAGGGGAGCTGAATAGCACGGAAACTAAGAATGAGCTTCCAAAACCTGCGACTGTTTCTCTCCCGGAAAGTCTAAGCTACATTACACTTTCCCCTCGGAAAGTAAGAGCAGGGGAAACTAAGAAGAGTAACACCGGTGCTCCAATCCAAATGCCTGTTCACACTGCTGTCCCCCGTGCTGAGGGGCGGGAGAGTTGAATGTCACACAATGATGAAATATGCAACTACAGATATCACATCACTATGGACACATAGAGGTAGAATATATCTTCCCTATTATCTAGAGGGCGGACGGCGTTATGGGAAGTGTAACCGGCATGAGGATTTTATCGCACGCGAAATGTGGGGCAAGAGATAGACTGTTTTGTCGGACAGTACAATATTGACTGAAAGTGACAATCAAAATGATAGATAGAAATCGCACCTGTAATTGAGTGACAGGCTCATTCAATATCTTAGGTTTACGATTAGTTTAACATTTATTAATATTTAAGGAATGTTCAACCTCTTAAATACATTCAAAAAATGGCAGGGAGTATTTGAATAATTAACTGTTAATTGAGGTTATTTGATACTCATCAGATCCCTAATGAATGAATTTCAACATAATTAAATGACTCAAGCAAATATGTAGGAAATGCAGCTTACCGATGTGACAACAGCATCCAAAACATGTGTGATAGTAGCACCACTGTTACATGCCGCGGAACAGAACCAATTTATTGCATTTTTGGCGGATTGAGCTTTTGTTGAGCAACAAGCGACGTTCTTTGTATAGACGACCATACTTATGCAGTCTTAGTTTCAAATAACAGTTTATTACAGCACGAATAAGGGTCACAGGATGGGGTTCCGTAATTCCGATCTCATGATCTTCAAAGTGTTCTCCAAGACTTATGAATGTTTCACATGGATTGATATATTTCAATACAGAGTGCTCGATCTTGAGGTCTAAGTATTTAATTGACGGAAGCACTTCGGCCGCCACGCTTGCAGGGACGTAACTACGGAAAGCTTTTTCTGCAGCTAAGACTACTTCAAAAACTCCTTTTGAGGGAGTCAGGAGTCCGCCGTTGTCTTTGCGTTTCAAAAAGGAGTCGACATCAGAAAGAGGTTCCTCTGTTTCTTGCCTGAATAATGCAAGGTTGCAGGAAGGACATGTAATCATTTTGCGCAATTTTCGTGAAACGAAGCCAGCGATATAATACAAAACGTCTCTGCGCCAATCAGCTCCATTAAGATCGAACACCGAGTCCATTTTAGATAATATCATGTCTGAATCTTCTTCTGATTCCTCAGACTCAAACGCAGTTAAAGCTTGTCGGCTATCGCCGTTGCTGTTCCTTCCAAACTGTAGATGAATATCGGCAGTATCGTCTTGAGCCACTGCATTTGCATTTAATGATGCCTTAACTGAGTTTGTCATCAGAAGCGTTCGAAGTGCGTACCTGAATTGAGAACTCGATGGATTATTGTTCCAGCCTCCTCTACGTCTTATCTTGCTAAAAAGCATTTCAATGTGATCTTGCGAAAATTTATAAGTTAAGACATATGCATAATGCGGATAACTCAAAAGATGATTCGATAATTCAAGAATCGAAGAAATGGTGATTGAAAATCCGACAACTGGGACTTTGCGTCTCGTATCGATGATGAAACAACCGTCATTACGCTTCAAAGTCAGCAAATAGTCTTTCGCGTATCTAAGGAATGGGTCCCAATGCATTTTATTTTCTTTTCTCAATGGTGACTTGAACCCCTTAGCGAACGGATTCTTCGAATTCGCTGTAAGCCGCACAACTGCCAACCATGGCTAACACTCGCGTTTACACGATGCAGATAGACTGACCCTCAATCTTTCTGCCCCACAATTTTGGGGAATTCCCATCGCCATGAGTGTTACAGCTTCTCGCCGGCGAGTCATGCACAGTCAGCACTCTAGATATAACAGGGAAGATATTCTACCTCTATGTATGGACACTTCTTGCTGCTAAATAAATAGCATATTCACATTCCTTGTGTTACATGCATTCAAATGAGCCGAATCAAGACACCACAATATGGAATTTTAGATTCAATGACGAACTCAGTTTTCAGAATTTAAAAGAAATCAGATTTTGCAATATTTCAAGCATTCTGACTTGAAATTGATTTCTAAACAACGAAAACATATGCGGAAATACACATTTTGCACTAGATCAAACGAGTGTGAACAATGTGTGATAAAATCAGGTTCCTACATCTGCAAATGATATTCAACGAGAACAGTTCGCTATGATGAATTGAAGTGTTGCATGGAGCAGTCTATTTTAGAGCAATATCCGAACAATTGCATGTGTTTTGGTCGACAAACGGTCTATAATATGGGATCAATCTGAGAATATTATAGAGTTCAGTATGATATGGCTGTTAAAAGGCATTCCGTCTTGCGAATTTTCGTTAAGTAAATCCGAATATACAGAAATTATCGTGTTGAGCTTCAAAATCTGGAAGTCGTGGTTATCGCATGATTAAGGGAATCACGGATCAGATATTTCCCTGCCAACGTTATAAAATCCCAGTGTATACAATCGGCTGTCAAACTGTCAGCACAATTATAAACTAATCGACTGCTGTCACGCACTGAGTGATGCAAGCGAGCATTTTCAAGGAGAAAAAAATACCTTGAACAAAGGCCTTTAATTCTCTTAAATTTATTGAAATGTGTGATATCGTTGTCTATGGAATCTGACATGAAAACGTTAGGATCTGCCCGTCATAAGATTCTAATCATTAACAGCAGAATTTCCAATCTTTCAATTAAAATTCATCATTGAATACACATTGCATTTTGTCGTGATTTAAGCAAGTGATGAGCTCCGAGAACCATCAGGAATGGATAAACTGTCGGGGGCTCGCATCATAAAGCTTGCAAAATGTTTGATCAGTATTTTCTCATGGTTTCAAAGAGCTGCACCTCAATGCATTCATGAACCGTTCAAGTATAATTCTTGCTGTCCATTAGTCAAGGAAAAGATGCTGATGAAGTTTTGACTGATAAGCGGTAAATTCAATGCACACTAATAAAATCTAGCCATTTACAGACTATCCTTTCATAGTGTAGAAAAGGTTGTAGTGGTGAAATATTAGACATTGCCCGAATTCATACCGTGGGGAATGCCATTTACGTCATCATTCCAAAAAAATCAAATATTTGTCATTCTAAGCAGCGATCAGCAATCAGTCATAAGTAGACGTCGACAATTTATCACCTGAACTGCATTTTCCTGGTAAATTCCGATAATTCTGTCAAAACTCCTGAATATTGTCTTTACTGAACTTTGTCAGAAAGTATGATGGATGAAAAGATGTATAGCAGTACACCCGGAGGATTTTCGCCCTCTAATGCTGCGGCGTGAAAGGTATCGCTATTGGTTGATGCAGACGTTGAGAGTTCACAACTTATCGGACCATCTTGACAAATGTAAGGCGGACAGGTCTACTGAGTAAAAGAATGTATAGAATATTGCAGGCTTGCCGTGGGAATGGGAATTCCCATGAGATGGGAATCTTGCTTCAGGTCAAGGGAATCCCATGGGAATTAAATGAAAATTTTGATCACCAAAATAAGATAAATTTAAATCTTATTTGAAAGTATCAACTCTTTTTTGGTTTGCAAAGGTTGTGAGAAAGCGAGAATGCAGGCTGTAGTTGCACTCATCTTACTGGATGACTAGGCGAAGCCGCTCATGAATGACGCACCGATTGAAGTGAAAATACAACATTTATACATGTACATTGTACAGGTGTGTCTACAGTAAGCTGGCTGTCCTTGTCTGAAAAAAGCATGATTCTGTCAGGGTGACGAAACACGGGTCGGTAACCATCAGCGATGGAACTGGGTCAGGGTTAATTGACCCGGTGACCCGGAAGGATGATGACCCGGTGATCCATTTTTTGTTGAAAGCTGTAAATGTTTAGCCTGGACCTGGACAAGGTAGGCTATATCTCATAAGCTATTAAACTATTTACCTCCATCCCAATTGTCTAACTACATGTATATTATATGAAAATCATATACATTTCACTTTCCCTGCGAGTATTTTAAACTAGACTCCTGATTATAACTTGTATATGTATAGGCCCTATGCCATTCACGTACTGAATGATACGTAGGCTACGAGTACATGTACGTTATACCATATCTACAGATTTAGACAAGGTGAAGAGGTTAATTAATAATTATGCTGCCTTATCACTTTGCCTACTGTGTACGCTGCCTTAGATGCTTTAGTAACAAATTAATCCCAATAATTCCAGTAAAACTAAAACTTTTCAATTGATATAAACGATCTTTATTTCTCTGAATTGTAACAAAATCGAACAAACTAAAATAGGAATCATCGTCAAATCAAAATGAAGTACTCAATGTATCACTGTATCTAGGCAAAGGATATATACACGATCTATAAGTCACTGCTACATATAAAATGATAAAACTATATACAGTGTTTAATCTATATAAAAACATGCGAATTACCTTCAAACACCACGAACTCAAAGTTTATAAGAGTTTTACATATTTGACTAAAAATAACAAATAAACTGCACGTATGTTTGTAAGTTCTCTAAACAACTTTCAATCTATATTTTCTGAAGCAACGAAATATTCTTCAGGTACATCATTTGAGCCTCAAGTGTCTTGGGTAAGAGACGAGCTCTGTCTTTTCGGGTGAACTTGCCACTTTTCGAGAAAGATCTCTCTGATTCCGAGCTCGAAGCCTGTATGACAAGAATTTGTCTGGATGCCTTTGCCATCAGAGGGAATTGTGTTCTCTTCTCGCACCACCAATTAATTATATCGAATTGTCCAATAGGGGATTCTGTGCGTCGGTATCTTTCCACTTCTTCCATTCTTGCTCTCTTTGTGTCAGCAACTTTGATGCCGTGATCCTGTTTTGTTGTAACCCGAAAAGCCGCAAACAAATCTGTTTTTGCTATTTTTGCTGGTGGTGGTAGGGAACTGGCTGCGGAAGTGGATGGTTCGGTAGAGATTTCTACGACATCATCGTCGTCGGCGTTTTTAAGATACGAAACAGACTTGCAGAACTCCAGCAAGCAATTAATAGCTTGCTTGTGGAAGTTGGCGCGTTCGCTCTCGTTGTCACAGAAAAGAAAATCTTTCAGTGACGGATCTAAAAACGTCGCGGCGAAGTGAATTTGCTTGATGCTTGTCCATACTTTTAGATCAATAGCTTGGACCAGTTGAATCTTGAATAATCGAGATTGTGCTGTATCAGTTGGCGAAATTGTCGACCACATCTGCCGGAGAAGATAATAAGCCGGCAAAACGTTTGAGATTGTGGGCACAGACGCAGACTCCAGCATGTCGAAGATTGATTCAGCAATTTGAATGGCATCATAAACAGATCTCAAAACTTCGAAATCGATGTCGCTGAGAAACCCTTCTTTTTTTCGTTCGCGCAGTGCATTCGCCAATATTTCGGCTGGATCTCCGAAATTGCTTAGAATTGAGCCAAACATCTTCATGAGAGCTCTCCATGGTCTTGTTGAGCCGCCTTGTTTCAAAGTTATGTCCAAATTCGATTGAATATAGGAACCGATCTTTACATAATGTACCAATTTATGGCATTGTTTATCCAAAGATTCCAAGGTGTCATCTGCAGCTTTTATAATAATAATAATAAAGTCGTTTATTTGAGAAAATTACAAAAGTCACAATAATGGGAATCGTGGGACACCAAGTTAAAAGTACAAAATCATTTTCACAGATAACCAAAAACAAAAGTGAAAAGTAGGAAGTTACTCAGATAGTGAATCCGGAATTATACAGCTTCGACATGGAAATAATGAAGGATCTGTCACGAATGGATGTAGTCAGTAATGGTAGGCGGAAGTGTCTAGACTGTTTCATCACAGGTAGCAAAATATGGCGGAGTGGATGGTCACTTTCACAGAAAATTGAATCGAATAATCTGAAACCAAGAATCTGCCGGCGATATGACAATGGTAAAAAATGAACACATTCGCAATGCCATGAATCACAGATAATTCGATGCGCACGGCGTTGAATTCTTTCAAGCTTATTCGATTGTCCGGTTTGCAAATTTACAAATAATGGAGCACCATACTCGAGTATACTACGCACACAATTCTGGTAGACAAAGATCAACTGCTCATTCGTCAGGAAGTTTCTCAATTGACGTAAGACAAAAAGTCTGGATGAAGCCTTCTTACAAATGATATTTGTATGGGAGGACCAACTCAGAGTTTTCTCAAATGTGATACCTAAAACACGTTTGTCATTTTGAACCGGTACTCCAGAAACACAAAAAGGATCACAATCAAATGAAGCTCGAGTAGAGAAAAATACTTGCTGGCTCTTCTCGTTCTTGATGAGCATTTGATTAGAATCAGCCCAAAGTTTGATTTTTACAAAATTATCTTCAATGGGAGACGACGTGAAGTGACTCAAAATTGGAGACAGCAGAAAGATATCGTCAGCATACTTTACCAATAGTACTTCAGCAGAATTTTCACATCGCAGATCAGATACAAAATATCCAAAAATGATAGGTCCAATGGAAGAACCTTGAGGAATGCCACTTGATTGTAGCCCATACGAACTGTGATAGCTTTTCCACCTGACTCTTATCTGACGCGAGCACATATAGTTATAGATGAAATTAATAGTGAAACTGCTAAAACCATCTCTGACCATCTTACCGATCAATACGTACATCCCGACAGACTCGATCATAACCTTTAGCAAGATCTAATGTGAGCATCTGACAAGCCGAAACATCACGACGTTGAAGATTGGAAGAAAATAGTTTTCCATATCAATCAACGCGCACACAGTTGAAGACTTTCGTCGGTATGCATACTGCCTATCATCAAATCGACTCAAGAATTCTTCTCCTATCCGCTTCAATAAACATTTCTCAAAAATGCGCTCAGGCATAGACATAATAGAAATTGGGCGGATATCATTCAATTTTGCCGGGACTGATTTATGAAGGGGAACAATATCTGCATTTTTCCATATTTGTGGGAGATTCGCCTCTTGAAGGCAACGGTTGAATATAAGACACAGAGGCAAAGCTATAGCCGCACTTAATTTAGACCAGCATAATGATGGGATTTGATCAACACCCGGTGACTTTTGGGATTGATGTTTTGTAAATTTCTTTGAACTTCCTGCACTTTTGCCTCTTCCCAAGCTAAGTTGATGGCAGTATGAAGTCAATGACATACACAATCAATTCTCAGCTTTTCTCGAATGGCAGCGACTACATTGGCTCCACAGTCAGTGGTGACAGGTACGAGTTCAGGAGATAGTCCGATGTCCTGCATACCTGAACATAATGCCTCACGTATGTTATCCGCTGTTTTGGTTTTATCGAAGCTTTTGAAATATACAAGAGCACGACAAAGTTGCCATTCCATTGTAGGTTTGTTGCAATCTTCTTCTATCCAAAATAATGATGCTTCCATGTACGTGTTTTGCATCACGTTGTCAGTCCACAGGTCAGTGAATGAGGAAATTGCACCGACCGACGCAGGTTTTATGATGTTCGATTTGATAGTCGAAATAATGTCTGAAACACTGTTCATGGTTGTACGTTGAATCGTTTTGCGACCGTATAGAACTTGGTCTGCTGATAATCTACCATTGCGTGCTCCAACCTCGATCATAACTTCGGCGAAATGTCGTAAATGTTCGTTGTCCACGATGAAAAATGGAGAGAAAGTTCCATCTACAAATCGAACTTCAGCATCCTTTATTTTCTGTGCTAAGTCACTTTCAATAATGGGTTTTCTTCTGAATAAAGAAAGTTGACAGTGATCGAGACGAGTATTCACCAATCCTTCGGCGACTGCAACGGGCTTTGTGTCCAATTAAATTTTTGGTGCCATAGTCAATTATCTTTCATTGATCGTCTTTCTTTTTGTAGATCAAGCATGTATAGCAGGATGTACACGAAGCGACGCCAAAGAGCTCTGTATCATTTTCGTCGTAGACAAGACCGAAGAGTTTCCACACTTCACTTGATCTATTCTGCGGCTGTTTGATCTTGTAATCAATGACCTTCTTTGCTATATCTTCCATTTGCGTATTTACAACCACTAATTAGAGTTCGTACGAGGCCCACTACTGTGTTATGAAAAGTTATTTTCGTTGTTTAAATGATTGTCAAACTGGACTATCATTTGCTTATCCCAATAGTCACTGAATTCTCTGGTAGTCAGCCAATTATTCGTATGTGAGAAATTATCTTTACATGTATGTCCTGGTTTGTCAGCCTCGTATTGTGTAATGAAGCTGAATGTGTAGCACGTGCGTGCGGGGCGATGCAGGACAGTGAAGACAGTCTCCATTCTCCCACCATTGAAAATAAAAGTTTCGAGCAATGTAACAATTCACGAGGTAACTGATACACTGCGTCTGCCCCTCCCCATTTCATATTCGGACCAAACTGACAACTGGGAATGTGTGAGTCACTTTAAAAGTCACTGAGATTTCTTTTAGATTAGCAACTAAACAAGCAAACAGTATCAATGTAGAGCAGGCAAGGCGCGTGGACTGTGTAGTATGACGCAACAAATTCCGTAATCATTGAATTTGGAATGAAAGCGATCCGAAATTTAGAGACTTATTATTGTATGAAGTAATAAACTTTGTTAAATCTAATTAAGTACCGGTAAGTCATGCATTCATCGTATTTTATTAAGATTCTTCAGCAAAGCGTATTATTAAAACCATATTAATGAAAATTATACCGGGTCACTTTTTTGAGTACTGACCCGGTGACCCGGTGGTTCGGCTCAAAACAGTGACCCGGTTCCATCGCTGGTAACCATCATCATAACAATTCTTTTCTTGGCTTATCAATCTTATAAAAAGACTAATATCGGTCTTGAATGAGAGAGAGAGAACCTGGATTATGTAATTATCTGTTGAGGCTGTCTGTCAATTCGCATCCGACGGGAGGAGAATCAGTATCCATGTCAGTGACCGACCGATTCTCTCGCCCCGTGCGCTGCATGATCAATTTCACTTACGCAGCTTTTGACAATTCAAGTGAGGGAATGTGAGCTCGCAAAACATTCTTTTCCCCTGATTGACGCTTGGCGATGATTCATCAGGCTGCAGACCGAAGAGGAACCGAGCTATATGATGTAATTATAATCGTCTGCAACTTCAGTTCCCACTCTGAGGCAGGTCGTCGCTGCGATGTCTTCGAACAAGTTCTTCGAAGTAGACAAAAAAACTCTGCAGCAGCACATTTCTGCTGCTCGTGTATTTTTTGTTCCGCCACCGAAATCATTAACTAGTGCTAGACGACAAGATACCATTGTTGGCCCCTTTCCTTTATTGTGATGCCTGTAAGAAATTGTTTCTTTGGTTTAAGAAGAACCAAGAAAAACTCGAGAAAAACTGCGCCCCGGCGACGTCGACGTCCAATCAACTCACCATTCACCGAAGTTTTCAGTGTGCTCCATCAACAAGCAACCCTCCTCTTCCGAAAGAAGCAAAAGAACAATAGCAGTAGCATGTAGTGAAGCTTGTTTGTGCCTATCCGACTGTGTCCATCAACGCCATGGCTCAAATTGCATCTTCTTGCGCAAACTTCGCTTCTTCGGTAACGCACAGAAACAACAAGATCAATGACTATTCCATCGGACGAACTTACATTTCATCGGGGTTAATGACTGAGGGAGAGCAATCCCATGCGAAGTTGCAACATCATTTTAGAAACAGTCTCAACGATCCGGATGCTGGTGTATCATGCATGATTGATTTTTGGTCTGGAAGGCATGAACATCGACTTTTTTATTTTGCTATTGTTGCTTGTGGACTCGATAAAGATTGGCGTTGGTTCAGTTATCCACTTAAGATTTGTGATTTAGATGATGTACCACACGACGCTTCGTTCACTTTCAAAATTCTCGAAGAATGCATTAAGTCACCGGATGATGAAAAACAGGGTGAGCTCTCTCAACCCATCTTTATAGTTAGTGACAACGAACCGAAAATGGTCGCAGCGTTCGACGGCCGTTATCCAACGACGCTGAACTTGGGTGGTAGGATTGGTTGTACCGAACATGCCTTGTCGACTTGTGTCAAAGACGTTTTCGAGAAGTCTCCACCAGAATTACTAAGTGGCATGCTGTCTAATCTGACTTCTGTGGAATCTTTCTATAATGCACGCGACCAAAATGCGAAGCGACTGAAGCGTGCTATTCCTGATAAAAGTACGACTCGCCCATGGCGCTTTCAACATTCTCGACTTCGATCTGCGGTGGACAACTACACTGTATTTCTGTCAGAAGAAGATTGTCATGTATCTGACAATTTGCCACCTTTACCTTCACTGAAATCTCTGTTGGATTATGGAAGCCGTCAAGTGCTTCTTTGACAGAGTTGAGGTTGATGAGCCAACTTCTCATCTATCTTACCTGAACTATCTTACTTTGGATATTCACTTGTTCCAAATGCAGATTAGTGAAGAAGTGCCTGCCATCGCTCGGGAGATTTGCTGTCTTCTTCGAAACCAGATGAGAAAGAAGCTGTGGCCATATTGTGGTTCATCATTTGCAAAAGCGGCTTGTTATTTGTCTGGCATTGATGTCTACAACACGGCTTTGGATATGGTGAAAACTCTTAGATATTCAGGCAAAAAGACCCGAGAATTGCAGGTGTTCATGAATGAATGGGAGCAGGAGATGCAAGGATTCAAATCGAGTGTTGTGAACTATTTGAATCAGCTGCTTGATTCAATGCATATATCTGATATCCCCACGGACAAAGTCAGTGATAACCAGGAACGTGAGCCCTCGACATCCAGCGATCCTTTTGAGACATTGTTTGCTCCACGCCCACAGCGCATGAAGACTTCGCTTCATGAACAACTTGAAACAGAAATGTTGCTTTTTGAGACCATCCGTGTGGCCTCCAGACATCCGACCAAGGATTTTTGGAAAGAGAAAGGACCACAAATGAGACTTTTGTCAAAGTGTGCAAAAATTCTTTTTTCCACCCCAGTGTCATCGGCTTCTGTAGAAAGACTATTCAGCGAGGCGGGGATTCTCTTATCAAAGCTTCGAAAAAGGCTCAAGCCTGACAAGCTCAGCGCTATGATTTACGCAAAATATGCTTGTAAGTTAGAGACTGTATTATAATTCAGTTCCTAGGTTTGCATGAACATTTGTTATTCATTTGATATATTTCATAACAACGTTTGTTAATCCATTGACATTTTTCTAGTGCATCGGCTATTCTCTACATTTTCATACCCGTAGAAACGTTTGTTAATCCATTGATATTTTTCTAGAGCATCAGCTATTCTCTTGATAGCCTTCATTGCCGCATGGTAGCGTTTTGCGTTTGTTAATCCATTGATATTTTACTTCAGCATCTGCTATTCTCATGATTGTTTTTATACCCGCATTTTGTTTGTTAATCCATTGATATTTTCTTGAGTATTTGCTTTTGCCTTGATGGTTTTCAAAGTGACGCTTGTTGATCCATCGATGGTCTTCATTCAGCATCACGCGGGTCTCAAAGTAACGGTTGTTAGTCCATTGATAATTTATTGAAGATCTGCTATTCTTAGATTGTAGCACTGTCATTCGTAGGCCTATATACACAATAGGGCCTACATTGGAGAGCTTCTATAATATGTAGCTTTCATCAATCCATTGATATTTTATAATGTTTGATGCCTTTTTAGCAACAACGTTTGTCAATCCTTGGACAAATTTTCAATGAACGTTTGTTTCTCGAGTATAAATTTGTCTTTTTGCATTTATGGCTTTATCATCAAAGTTAGATAGAATTGGAATTACACCGTACCTAAATACATGGGATGCGAGCGAGCGTATTATCACATATTCATAAATCAGTAGTTGTTTTCTGTTGATAAGTCATAGAAATATGCGTAGGCGAAGTATTGACTTCATTGCTTGTATACAGGCACTGTACTTGTATTGTAAACTTAAACATGATATTGCGATGAGCTAGAAGTTTGCCATGTTCATCACAAGTACGGCACCGCATGAAGTGAATCAGAGTGAATAGACATGCGAATATATGTGTATGTATAGGCCTATAAGTAATCGAAGACTATTTCGATGAAGTCGTCTTTATTGATTAACTAATCCCTGAAACAAGATGATAGATATTTTTGATAATTTGTAAAAACTTTCAATTTTTGGAAATTACAAAATAAGATAGATTGATATGTCAATACTTTTTCATCCAAAAGATAGGTCAACTAAAAGCGCTTAATCTCATCAGTTCAATTACGAAAATCCGTTAATCGACTTGTAGTCCGAAAGAAGAGAACCATAAACCGTATATAGGAAGAGTAATGAGCCATGGGAATTCTGATGGGAACTACTGAAAAATCCCGTGGGAATGGTAATTCCCATGGGATTCCCATCAAAAATCCCGTGGGAATGGGATGGGAATGGGAATTCAAAATCAATTCCCACGGCAAGCCTGGAATATTGTCATAGTCACTTAGTTTACAACCGCAATAATGAGGACTCCGTCGAGTGATTCAGCAACGTAGTGCACACACTTCCACTTCTTCAATATAACAATCATGCCTAAATTTTGAAAGCATCAATAATTCATACAAGCGAAGCCGCAAGGCAGAGGTTGTAAGGATCATCGTTACTCAGTAGGAAGGTTTGTCAGCCGATATTTCACCCGTCCTTTTTCTATGAAAGTCGTTTACACATCTTCAATTCATATTTAGACGGCCTTAATTGCATGATTAAGGCCGTCCAATTTGCAATGTAATACCGTTGAGGTAGGAGCATTTCACCTTCCATCTTCGCATTCCCAGTGAAAATGACATGTACAGTAACCTACTGTCTACGAGGAGTTGCACGGTGAGAATCTCCGAGCCGAAGGCGAGGAGATTTCTGTGTAACTCCTCGTAGACAGCTCGCTACGCTCGGGCAGATTGCTATTTCTCCTTCGGGAATTTGAAGAATGCTATGTTATACCTATCACGTAACCCACGAGAAGATATGAAATATACCTATGCCCAATCTGAGATCCAATACCATAGATCTATGTTGCACTCTATAGATCCATTTTCATAACAAACTTAGATATTTCAATGAAACACAAACTTAACAATATCTTAGATATCATAGTGATTTCAGCGGAGAAATACTTGAATTTGAATTCAGCTGAGAAATACTTGATTTTGAATTGAGCTGAGAAATACTTGATTTTGAATTGAGCGGAGAAATAGAAATGGAAGTATATGATCATGGAAATCTAAGAATTCCACAAGATAGGTCAAATATAGTCTATTCTTTTATGAAATAGGAGAGGAAGAGCACGGTCATCAACTATGCAGTAGTGGACTTTAATGATGAGCTGTTTAACTTTTACATTGAGGAAAAGCAGTAGAAAAAGGCTACTAAGAAAGGAATTGAAAGAATTCCAGACTCAATACTAAGACGAAAAGTCGCGCTTTACTTCAACTGATTCAAGCGAAGGCATGACTAATGGAAAGTGGCTCGTGACTAGAGAGCTATTACCAGAGGAAGGTATCGAGAGCACTGAATGAGGATTACCTATCAAAAGATGGAGATGAACTATCTGTTTGACTGCTTCTTCATAGAGCTCAAGAAACAAAATGGCGATCTGTATCCACTTCCTACATGGAAATCTTTTATGTCTTCTATAACAATATTATCTCAACTAAACGAAGGGACGATGACCGAAGGGTTCCATCTTGAATTGACGACCACCTCAACAGCACAAAGTAAGTCTTCATCACATTTATTCTTGCCATTTCAATATCTAAATTCTAAACTACTGAATGGATTAAAATGAACACGAATTGCATTTGCTCTAATTTATTTACCTATTCATGCTAGAATTTTTTAACTTGCAAATAGTTCATTTTTTGTGACATTTAGAAATTTATATCTAGGCCTACATAATAAAACACATGCAAAGTCGCATGATAGCTGGAATGTATTTATGATTCAATGAAATCATTGGTTAACGAGCAACAGTGCTTAGTGTATGAGTATCAAGTAACGAAAATGAAATCAGTCATGTAAATATATGAAGTATGCATGTATATTTTGTATATGCTGCCCACGCAGAGAAAATTGCCTCTTTGTATTTATGTTTCTATAATAGTCCATAAGTATTTATCATTCAACACCAAAAGCTTGAGCTATTAAGTATATAATGCAAGTAATTTAAGCAATATAAACTGGTAACGGAACGTATTCCATCTTTTATTTATTTACTTATTATTTCATTCCAAAATACAAATAGTAGGATCAATGGCATCAGATTATGATAGCAACTGCTGCAATTTATTTCTTGACTTTACTTCATTGACTACAAAATACCATAAATTTCTTAATAATTCTAATTGTTCTAATTCTTATAACTCTGTTTTAATTCCAATTCCCCTTCGAATGATGGATCAATTGTGGCTGCATCACACAGTTGCTATCAAATGCAAATTTTCAATGCCGTGGACATACTACAAGCAACAATTTTTCTAAGCAATGAGATCCAAGAGACGTGATGCAGATGACATAGTACTATGCCTTCTTTCCAATGTTATAAAACATTACTACTTTGACATATCTATTGTCTTTTGGCCGGAGAAATATATAGTGAGAATTTTAAGTAGATATCAGTGTAATTCATCGTCAGAGTGGGTTACATATAGGTAATTCCTATGGTTCACAATTTGTACTCGTAGATATCTCAACCTCTATATATACTGCGTGACAAAAAATCTTAACACTTAGAATTATAGGGACCATTATTTTCTTTGATGAAGTAGCATCAAAATTATGACTTTAAATGCCAAAAATTTATGTCACACATATCTAGCAACCTGCATGTCCCCCCTAGCATTTATGTGAACTCAAATTCTATTGTTCATAGAGTTCATTCAATCTCTCTTGCTCAATGCGTTCTCATTGCTCTTCAAACAATCTTTCGAAAACTGGTTCAAAAATGGTAGGAGAATGTGGATACGAGTTTTTCACCCTTTTACCAGGTTCATCCAACGCAAGCTCGATCGGTGAAAGATCAGAAGAGCGTGAAACCCATGAGATGGTGCCCCTATACTTTTGGAATAACAAAAGGAGTTACATTCTCCGAACGATGACATTAACATCCAAAGTGCCTTGATGACAATAGCAGAGACTTGTCCACCGTGCTAAAAACAGGCCGAAATCATGACGCTACTACTGTTGAATCGACCATGTTCTGAAATGCAGCAGATTGCGCATCTCTCACAAGACTGTCTATGAGCACAAACTCTTCCGTCGTGGAAATCGAAGATAAACCGTAATTACCAGTCCACATCACGCGATGTCACTCATCAGTGCTCCTTTTAGAATGTCATTCACAATTCTAATCTTTCTCGCTAGTGTTCGAGACCTGTAACATGTTTATTCATACAGGAAAGTGATCATATAAATTCACTAAAATTCAAAAAATTACGGACATTATGTCTTTATGATTTGAATACCGCTTCTGTCAAATGCAGTTCGGCGATATGCAGCTCTAACGCAGCAGTTGATACCAGAAGCAGATTTCCAGCCTATTGTTAGAAGCGAAAAGGTCTGAAACCGATATTTCTTCGCTGCAATCATCAGCTCTCGGTTTGTAACTCTATTCGTTTTATTTGGTCTTTCAGATTCTTCCTGCTTTACAATTTTTTCTTCCTCACACCAACGCACGCACCAATTATTCCTAACAGCTAGCCTACATGCGATGCCCAATTCTTTACAATCATGCGTTAAGTCCACAGCGAATCAATCCAATAGCCACACATTTTGCGAATTCATCTTCGTGCTTCATCATGCAACTACATGTACGACTTATGTCAGACAGACAGCAAAATTTGCAATTATGCGATGTTTAAACTTACCGTATCCTAACGTTGATCCTGTTTAAGAGGATGAACGATATCTTCATATGGCTATTCTAGAGAGGGCTAGTAGAAATTTGTTTGGGAGCAAGATAGACTTAGAAATTTAACAGCTTCCATTGATTGGTGATGATAAGTGTTAAGTTTTCATCATTGTATTTCACCACACCGGTTTCAGTACATCATGCACGTACCATCATCAATGACAACAACAAAGAACAATGAATGCGCACTTTTATACATGGATGAATTACATGAACAGATAATGATGAAATAATGATACAGACGAACAAAATGGCAATATCTACAATAAAAACATCGGTTCTGACTTTAAATTGCTGTTCATTAGTACTTTTGTGCTAGATTTGATTATAAATGTCTCCGCAATTTTTGAATGGCGTGTTTGCAATAATATTTTGAAGTTTTGTTCTGTTGGTATGTGTCTATGTAATGATATTTCTGATGGTGGTCAGCCTTTTAGATGTTCTTTTATGCGTGTGTATAGATGTCTGCGAGTCTCTACGATGTCACATTCTTGGCAATGTTCACAGTCATATTGATAAACAAGAGAAGAGCGCTCGCTAAATGGGACATTATCCTTGCATTGGCAAATGCTCTGCGCTTTTATAAGTCGCGCAGGCAATTTTTATTTCCGATTCTTTCAATACTCTATTTATGCTTCAAATTTACTCTTTTATCTCTTTGTACGGTTCATCAACATGAAGCATAGAACATTCACTTTCTTTTCATCTGAATCTTCATTTGCTTTTACCTTTTCGCATTCTTTGAATATCTTTTGTATGTGATTCTGAACATCCATACACAAAAAAGTGATGTACAAAAAGTAAGGTAAGTGTCACTTTTCGAAAATACATTTGCAGCATAGACAAGCTATGGGACACACTTAAATGTTCTGAGCTGCATGGGCTATGTAGAAAATTTTCATAGATTTTCAGTCTTTTACACATCAAAATCTTGGTTTTTTGATGTCATGGATTTTGGGTTCAGTAACAATGCATATATTATCTTTCCAATGATCAGGCTAAATTGTCTGGCGCTACACGCCAACGATTTAGGTCAAGGGTGCATAACGTATGGCCCGAAAGGATTTTTTTGTGGCCCGCAAAGTTAATGCAGAAACGCTTCAAGAATATTTGTAGATACAGCAATTAAGTAGGCCTACAGTTCAGGAGAGCTAAAATCCAAAGTCTAAGTTCCCAAAATTTGTCAGATAGCTGTGACCATGGCTGTTGAAGACTCAAACTACTGTTCAACCTAGTCATGGTCGCCTACATGTGTGCATTGCTTCCTGTTTAGTACTCCTAAGAGAACACACACGAACATTTTTCTTCGCTTATATCGACAACCACAGATGCTGTCGCATAATGCATCAATTAAAAGCGTTTGTGATAGTCTTCATTCACAATCTCCACTGAAAAGCGTTTATCACAGATGTTTATCACTGGCCGCAGCATCACATTAACTCAGTCGCAACCTTCATCAGAAGTACTTAAATACTTCATCGAGGCATTTTATTGAGAATGACAGACCTATGAAAAAACCATGCATTTTGAAAGGAATAATAATTAAGAATCAATAATGTGCTAATTACTTTAAATTTGAGGCGAGAATCCATGTACATGTTTTTCGACAAGAGCCTTTCGCCCGACAGCTGCGTCCTCGGCTGGAAAACAATCATAAGGAAGTCCACGATCTCCTTTAATATCCAAATAAATAATTCCTAGTAAGCTGTGTATTGACAGGAGATGAAGGCCAACAGGTTTTGGGTGGTCTACAACGAGAGCATGAAATGATAACACATTTGTATTCGTTTCTGCCACACTGTCAAATATCACTTTATCTCGCAAAGTGACTGAATTCTTAATACATATAAAACTTCAAGTCGGAGCCGGAGCCGTGGTATTTCCTGTCGGCTCCGACCTGCTACCACGGCTCCGACTCCGAAACCCTGCAGATAATAATGCTATTACACAACTATCTCTGATATTCATGTCGCCTGCGAATTTTGAAAATCTACATTCTATACAGGAAATTCTTTTTACATGAAAACAATATGGATAACGGAGATACGTAATTATAAAATGATTAGATGCAACTGATTATGCTAACTTGCATTCTGTGAACTCTTCACTCGACGCTATATTGTCTTAAATTTATATCACTTGCACATAAATTATGATTGAAATTGAAGTTGAGACGCAAGTTAATTTAAGTTGAGAAAATTGAATTGTGAAGTATAAATGCCTTGAAAAATCTAAAATGAAAAATGAAAGTGGCCCGCCAATGTTTTACTCAGAAAAATTGGCTCTCAACGCGTGTCTCAACGAAAACAAGCTGCGCACCCCTGATTTAAGCTGTCATTTGAAAGGTAATATGTCTTCATTAATGCTTGAAACGGCAAGACATGATTACTATTGTAGTGAATGCGTGCAATGATTCATGTTCATGTAGAAGTCTGTGGAAGTTTGGCTACATTCATAGACAGTGGCTTTTGATTCAATAGCCGGCAACAATCGTTGTTATTGCTGTCATTATTACGTCGTTTTTGCTATTGTTCACTATCTATGCATGTAGCCAGAACCTTCCACAGACTTCTATATGCACATGAATCATGGCGTGCATTCGCCACAATATTACATTAACATGGATTTTTGAGGGCAATAATGTAGGGCATTTGAGGGCGTGTAAGAGCCTGAAAATTTCCTACAGTGTTGCCCGAAAAAATGTATGTCAATAATATTGCGTGTAATTGAAATGGGCAGCAATATGTACGCGAGCATGTTTGAGAGGACAGCAATGACTATGTAAAGACGAGGCCGCGTCAGATCATATTACATATATAATAGACAAGCATCGATGCAGATATCATCATTACGAGATACTTTGTTTCCTTCTTTTTTCCACATTGTACCATAGTTAAATTGCGCACAATAGTAATCATGCCTAGCTTCTTCAAGCATCAATGATCCTTACAGCCTCGGCCGCTATGCGACCTCGACTGTAAGACTCATTGATGCTTTCAAAATCTAGGCATGAATGAAGATATACCTTTCAAATGAGCGCCTAAATCGTCGGCGTGTAATGCCTGACGATTTAGACCGATCATAGGAAAGGTAATATATGAATTGTTACTGACCCTAAAATCTATGACATCAAAAATCTAAGATTCCGATCTGTGAAATACTCAAATCCATGATAATTTTCTACATAGCCAATGCAGCTCAGAAGATTAAAGAATATATAAAGGTTGAGATATCTACGAGTACAAATTGTGAGCTATAGGAATCACCTATACGTCATTTCCACTGGGAATGCGAAGATGGATGGTGAAATGCTCCTACCTCAACGGTATTACATAGCAAATTAGACGGCCTTAATCATGCAACTAAGGCCGTCTAATTAAGAATTGGAGATACACATGTATGAACGACTTTCATAGAAAAATGACGGGTGAAATATCGGCTGACAAACCTACTTACACGGCATGGACTCCTAGATAATGGTGGCGATTATTATAGCGACGTCTATGTCACACAGCAACAATGTAATATTACAGTTCATATATCTGAACCGCAATATGCTGTGAGGCTGAGGGCCGTCAGGCCCGAGGAGAGCTCTATGCGGTTCTATGAGTACTGAAAGGCCTACACCAAGATGCTGCGCAACGCCACAACAAGCGCACCAACGCATCCTCCGATCCCTCACTCCAATTGTGGCACCTGGAAGAAACCTAGCCTACTGGTAACCTCCATTGGACAATGTTTTCTCCGACTTATCGCAAGCGGAACAATGCTCTTCTCCGTCCACCTTAAATCCTCCTGTATCCTGTTCACCTGAATTTTTTATCACTAATTCAATTATTAATTGCACAAATTTGCCCAATATGACAGTCGCTTTGTAAATTAAGCACTGACTCTCCACAGTTGATACACTTCACGCAACCGTTCCGGCAATTAGAATTTCCCTCCAGTATTTCAAGATGACTTTAATCATTAAGATTTGACCCTAGACTACCCACTACCCCGTGGGATGTGACCCGTGATTACCCGCTACACCGCGTGAGGTGAATGTCCCGACCTCCAAAAAGGTGAAATGCCTGAGGGGGCAAAATAATTTTCATTCAAAAAGTATCATTTCGTTGATGCCGTCCCAGAGGCAATAATCGTCGTTGTTGCCGGCTACTGAATCAAAGACCACTCTATGTACGTAGTCAGAAACTTCCACAGACTTCTACAATGTACATGAATCATAGCACGCATTTACTGCAATAGTAATCACGCCTAGCTTTTTCAAGCATCAATTATCCCTGCGGAGCTGAGGACTCAGCTAGGCATTGCTTCTTTCAAAATCTAGGCATGATTGATACATTGTTGCCGGCTCTGGGACGGCATCAATGAAATAATACCGCATAGAGTTCAGTATAATATAGCAATGAAAATAGACGAGTATTAGCATTACTATTTTTGAATTGTGATTGTTAACATTACATCGCGACATCACATCAATGAGTGAAGCCATAGATTTACAATGACAATTTTTTTCAAATTTATAGATAATATATTTTGCAACAAAGTGACAAAAGTTAAAGACAATTCCTGAATTCTTAAAATTTCTTTAAAAAGACCTAAGGAACCTAAGTTATGTAAAAGTCATTATAAAGTAATAGTCATTATAACAGAGATATGTACCCAAGATACCCATGAAATGAATACTTTTGGCATAGAAGTACTACTCATCGGCGATGTTATATTCAAAAGTGATGCCAAAAAGGTAATGTCCCATAGCTTCTCTATGCTCTGAATGCATTTCCGATAATGACATTTGCGATGTGTGATCCAAGAAAATCCATGATGTCGTTATGATATCGTTGCCTCAAGATAGACAAATACATGTATTATCACGGACATTTATGATATTTGATATCTGAAGCTGGATATCTAAAGCTTACAATGGCGTGTGTTACACGATATACAGTGTGCATGTTTTACACTATTCAGAAACTCCTTCTTAGACGCGAGTAATACATGGGAATAAAACACGCTGTATTTTTACACTGATCATTCATCCTGCCGTTTACATTTGCGTGTGTGATGGAGTCAAGTGAAAACGCGACTGAAGACCCGAAGCTACATTGTCTGAAGATTGCTGTTCAGTGTGTTCAAAAAGCGAATGGACTACCAAAACAGCGAATACAGCGGCGTTTGGTGGGCCAGGCCAGCATATGCGAACGACAAAAAAAGTCAGTGAATTTAGCACATTCGTTATCTCCATTTTTGTCCATGTTTGCTGTCTTACCTCTGACTGAAATGAATGGGCTCAGTCAAGACATACTTCGCCAGACTGAATTTTCATCTTCCAACTTCTTCTCTGGGAGGCTTGACCACTTCTTGTCGCGGCAGCTTTTCTAATTTGTCACAGCTCTCTCCGCAGATATTCGAAACGATGTTGGACGTCCTCCTCTGACCTCTCCAGCATCATTGCGATTGCTTTCCAAGCCTCCTTACGTTTCGTAACATCTTTGTTATGCTTGCGAATGGTAGTACAAATGGTCATGCGGTTGTGCCTCAGCAAGAAGTTCGTCTTCTGCCAATTGTTTCAATCTCTTTTCATTCTTCAAGTTTTGCCTTGAAAATTGTGTGCGTGAGTGTGTTCAGAGAAAAATAAACTAAATTTACCTCGCGTGTATTGAGCAAATTTTAACACACGCGATAGAAAAGAGAGATACATTTGACGTGAGTGTTTTTACCTTAACCTACCCGTGTAAGCACACGCACGAGCGTGTAAAACACGCGAGGCAAATGTAACACACGATAGTCGAACACACGCCATCGTAAATCCATAAGGGCGTTCAACTCTTGGAGTATGCAGCCGACTGTGGGCGAGAAAAATCATGACATACATGGTCTTCTTTTTTCTCTAACCTATACCATGTTCGACATCCAACGACGGCGCAGGTTCAACCCATTAATAGTAGTGAAAACTGTGCCCTACTTGCGAGGGATAGGTACATGGATAGGTACATGTATCATTCAGTGTTATCAATAGGAACATGGATAGGTACATGTATAATTCAGTGTTATGAATTATGACTTCTGTCTTACTGGATAGGTACATGTGTTTGGTAGACTGGGTTGAGTACATTGCGTTTCGGAACGTCTATGATCGAACTTGTGCGACTTGGTTCTGAGTACTTGGGTACGTACCGATAGACGTCCGTTGTTTGATTTTGAATGGGTTTGCTCAATTGCGACTATTGTGACAATTATTTTCAATGTAGCACTATTTAGATGTGAGACTTTAATGTGCAGTTATGATTTAGTTGCTCCCCAATAAGAAAACCAATTCCAGAACTATGTTTAAAATGAAAAAGACAAGAGATTTACAATGTAAGTTTAATTTAAGCATTAAAAATAAATGATGGGTACAGATCACGTCCCTCAGGCGACTCCATGATCTTCAGGAAGTCATCACACCATTCATGAAATGTCTGATTGTTGCTAAAGTCATGGTCACACCCGTGTACCGGACACTTCATTGGTAGTCCACTCCGCCTTTGAAGTGCTGTCACAGTTAAAGTTTTCCACAGGGCCTTTTTGCAGCCGCAACAGAGATGCATGGTCATATCCAACTGACCTCCCATAATGACTTGGCTGTCATTTTGAAAATAGAATAAAGGTTTTGAGGACATGCTTCTTGTTATGGAACGTTGAGGATAAGTACTTAACAGTTTGGAACAATGACATCCTTTATATAGTTATACAGTCTTTAGGGAAGTTCGGTACCTCTCTGATTGGCCGCTAGGATTTCCTTTGTTTAAAAAGTATATAAGTCCGAGGTTTGTACCAATTCTTATCAAAGGTTCTAATCTTCACGTTTACAAGTTACAATTATTTTAAATCTAGAAGTCATTATGGATCGCAAACAGGAAGCTGCAGTTGAGAACGGTACTGCTGATCGTGCCACTTCACCTCAATCGCCAATGGAACGCACCAATACACCTCCCCAATCTCCGATGGAGCGATCTACAACACCAAACGAGCCGGTGGTGTTCACCCAAGCCCCTGCATCGCCCGACAACTCGAGTGATGATAGTGACGTATCAATCGAGACGATGCGGCACATGAATAAAAAGTCCATGCAAACGCCACTTTATGGAAGGGTCACTGTCAAAGTAAAGAACGCGCCGAAGAAATACCACACAAAACGAGTCTTCATGCGAATGGAGCCGAACGAGCGGAACCTCACAACCGCTCTCGAATTTTCAATCATTGACCTTGACACACCACGTCGCTGTCCCTGTGCGCCCAAAAAGACCAGGATCCATGTGCAAGTGGACTTGAAAAACCTGTACCATTTCCTTACCTTCATGACATTTAGTGTGTTTTCTCTTAAACTCTTTATTTAATATTCATTTGTATATATGAACAGACTTGTTTTATCATTTCACAAATCGGTCTTCAATTAAGGTCTGAATGGGAAAGGGGAATAACTATCTACAATTAATGATGTTCAATAACTGAATTGAAACAAAAAAAGTCAAATATGAAGACTTCAACTTGAAATAAATAGGAACATATAACTTTTAAAGAAACAGTTATGTTTCTAATTTTAAAATGCTTGTAGCAGTCCAGGATGATATCATACATGTGTCATACACGACACCATGAGAATGCGAATGAAAAGACCATTCGAATGATTTAAGGTATGTACCTATTCGATGGGAAAATCCTAGTTGTATGCAACTGTATGCAAGCAGACAAATGTTAGATTTTTAAATTCACTAAGTTTTTAGCCCATTCTTTAAAGGCATGTAGCTCTCTAGTTATATGTCATACATGTGTCATACAATACACCATTAGAAGCAGAATGAAAAGAGCATTCGAATGATATATTGTATGTACCCATTTGATGAAAAAATCCTAGTTGTATGCATCGGTATGCAACTTGAAAAATTCCAAGTTTTTTTTACAAAAATGACTAAGTTTACAAATTTTCAAAGTTAAAGTTTTACAACTAAAAATGACCATAATATACAAACCTCTACACTTGACCTTGACCTTTGACCTTCATACACTTCATACACGGCGGAGGGGGCCTCAAAATTTCTCGGGCGCTTCGCGCACTCGAAAATTTATTTACCCATGGGTTCCGGGTGCCATAGATACTCTTCTTGCTTCCCCAACCCTAACCCTAACCCTTATCATTAAATTTGATTATTGAAATTTTGGCGCGAAATTTGAATTTTCAAAATTTGGCGCGCAATTTAAAATTTGCAATTTCTTAAACAATTCAAGCATCTGATATCTTTAAATTCACGTCATTAAATTTGATTCTTTAAATTTTGGCGCGAAATTTGAATTTTCAAAATTTGGCGCGCAATTTGAAACTTACAATTTCTTAAACAATTCAAGCATCTGGTATCTTTAAATTTGAATGATAGTATGTCTTTAAATAATAGCATTTCAAGCAATATATCATTCCATCATTTTATAATATTTGGAATTGATTCCAATGCTTGTATGTAGAAATCTTTCAACACATTTGATGGCACTTCCATTTCTAAGTTTAAAAATAAACCAGCTATTCAATTTCTTGTTTGAGTTATCAATTTTGTTTGACCGTACCAATTCCAGGATGTGATGTCATAAGGTCTTTGTTCATAGTTGCTTTCTAAATTTCATATATAAAGAACTTGCACACATCAGATCTTCAGTCATTTTTGAATTATTCAGTGTCCATAGAAGACGTCGTTCTTCGTTCCTCCGTTCTCCGGTTCATATTACAATTCTGAAGTGAGCTTCATTGTCATGTTGTGCTACTTTATAGGATATTCGGGAGTAGGAACATTATTAAGTTCTTATAACCAAATAGCTTTAAATATAGAAGTCTGGGTTTCAGGATAGGAACACTTTATGTTACATTATTAACCATGTTTTTTTTTATTTTCTTCCTATATTAAGTCATCCAGAGGAGACATGACTGTATAAGTCTGAGTAAAAGTGCAATTGACATCCGTATTTTTACACATTGTTTCTAAATAAAAAGATGCTTAAACAAAAATTCAATGTCATCCGATAGCAGATGCATGAGATTCAAATTTGTTTAATCAAACGAATTGATTAACGGTTGAAATTTTCAAAAATTTTATTTTCGTTCTATTATGTTTATTTCTATTTAAAAGAAATATAAATCAGCTGCTTCCATAAAGTTCAAACTTGTTTAATTAAACAAATTTTTTTAATGGTTGAAATTTTCAAAAATTTCACTTTCTTTCCATTATGTTTATTTCAATTTAAAATAAATATAAATCAGCTGCTTCCATGAAGTTCAAACTTGTTTAATTAAACAAATTTTTTTAATGGTTGAAATTTTCGAAATCTCATTTTCATTCTATTATTATTTCGTAATTAAATAATGATTAATCAGCTGTTTCCAAATTTTATGTCTTTTTATGAATAAACCCTTTGAAATGAAATTAAACTTTCGAATCTCAGTTTCTATTTCATCCATAAATTTATTTCTTCTGAAGATTTGTCTAATATTAATCTAGTAATTAATAAAGCTTTGAAGGTGGTACATATATGATTTCTTATTTAATAAGGGATTAAATTATAATAAAAGTTTTTTGTCCTCTACAGAAATGATTCGACATGAATGTATCGCACGGCAACGTCTCGTCTTCCATTTTTGTGAGACATGTCAACTGCCCGTTCGACATGCCAACAAAAGCGGGCACCTTCAGAGAAGACTGCTCCTACATCTACTGCCTTTCCTATAGGACGTATGAAAGGAGTGATATGAAGGCCAACAGCGATTTGGCGAAGGCCTTCATTGTTCGTCATACCCCCTGTGCTCTTGAGAATGGACGGAAAGGGTTACATTTGACTTCAAGTAATGAAAATAAGAAGTTGCAACGCCTCTTTTCGAAGGACAGGCCGGTGGAAGGTGTTTTGTCCCAGGTGGACGAACCTCAACATCCTCCTAAGAAAGCCCCTACGTCTCGCGCTCCCAGGAAAGCCCCTAAGTCCAGAGAATTTGTCGACGAGACTTTCAGCGATTTTGAGGTAAGTGATGTCAATCCTACATCCTAGCTTCAACGAATAACTGATCCACTGGGGATAAATAAAATGCTACTTCATTAAGTCAATATAAGCATATGTCGTTTACACATTTCAGGATTTGGTGATGTCCCCACCGAAGAAGACAAAGGTGTTCGTGCAGAAAAACTCATCGTTAAAGATGTGAGAATCTATTTACTTGGGTTATTATTCATATGCATAATTAAATCAATGTTGTTAAAACATTTCAGACTGAACCACCTCAAGCGATGACAGTCGGGTTTGAAGATGGAAATGTGGTGGAAAACTTGCGAAAGGTAACAAATTAATTTGCTTAATAGTTTCTAAGGAGAAATCAAATATGAATTTCTTTTTTAGCTGCTTCCAAGTGTTCAGTCAATCCCCGCATGCCCGAAGCTGCCTCGAGGGAATTCCCCAGGAAAAAACTCGCCTCTAGCCCCGTAAGTGTGATTGCTGTGGTCTACGCTCAGATAACAGACAACAACAACACCTTGAAAACCTGTCTTTCTATCTCTTTATATAAACATATTGTCACATTTTTCCGCTGCAGGCTGTGCGATCTCTATCCCTTAAAAAGCATAGGAACTTTTTAAGCACGCCAGCGACAACCACGTCCATTGAGAACAATGAGGAGAGGCCCTACTCCATACACGAATCATCCTCATCCGAGGATTCTGCAACATCATCATCCTCATCCGACGATTCTCCAACATCGTCATCCGATGATGACGATGAATCTGTTACTAATGTAAGTATGAAGCTTGGTTACCTGCTTCAGTGTAGAATTTTCTATTAAAACATTTTGAAACTTACTTTGTTGACAATTGTCCTAATAAACAATTGTTTCCTTTGTTTACAGGAGTCCGTCATGTGTGCATCACAGGAAGAGGTGTCCTTCAGCCACATCCGGGCATCCCCCCCGCTGGAGCGTCCGCCTGCCGCTGTCCCCGATGATGACGCTTGCTCCTCCATCCCCTGTTCCTTCTTGTCCGGCACCTCCGATCCTAGCCTCTCCAACGCCCGCAGCTCCTTCCTCCAGGACACCTCCTATCCCCGCCGCAGCTCCTGCTACAGTTCCCAAGGCCCCTTTCCCAGTGCGAGAGTATAATGTCAACCTCGACGCAACGACGGAGGAAGACATTTACTCCAAACTACGCCGTTGCCAAGAGCGTCTGAGGGAGTCAGAGGCCCGTGAGGCTCAGCTAATGGAGGACAACAGAGGTTTGGTTGAGTCCTTGCAAAATATAACTCAATCAAACCTCCTGTTGGCCTCGCAAGTGACAACATTCAGAGACATGACAAAGAAACATTGGTGCACATCGAGTGCAGAGACAATGTTATTAGAAAGGTGCGTCTAACGAGGATGGACGACTTGTGTGGCTGCAGTGAAAGCTGCAGCCACTTGAAGTTGTATCACAATGGTATTGTGAAATGTGTTAAGCTTTGACTTTCTTTTATTTTGAAAAATTAATTACTGAAAATTTTATATGTTTTCTCTTTACAACAGATCGGAGCATACGGTATTGGCTGGTGATGACGCTGACGTCATTAGATGGTAGATGTATATAAGGGCTTGCTAATTTCAATCCTCATCAATAATCATGGTTGTCTGTACCAAGTGTGGAAAAGTGTTCACTCTCATAGGCAATTTGCAACGTCATGAAAAATTTTGTAAGTTAGGGAAAACGTATCAATGTAGCAAGTGTCCATATAAGACGAATAGGATGGATAATCTTAAGAGGCATAAACTTTTATGCAATAATAAATCGAATAATAGCATGACAGAGTCAAATTCGAATAATCAAAATAGATCTAGTTCTAAGCCAACAACCAGCGCTTCAACTAACATATAAAACTTTATGCAATACTGCTCTCGGTGTGGCAAAACGTATAACTCTATAAGTAGATTTCGACAACATATGAATGTACATAATACAAATAGTGAGATGAATATGCATAATAACTATGGAACTGTTAGTCTCAGCGAAAGCGCACTCAATGGCCATGCACGTGTATATGATATCACGCCAACAACACCTACTTTGGACGTAACATCATTCTTAGAAAGCATGCGTTCCATGTTAGGGAATTTAGTGTCTGACTTACTAAGGAGCTATCAATTGCGCGATCGTCTGATTGCACAAATTCGTTATGTCCGTTCTAATCCTCAAAAAGAAGAAACTTTTCTCGCACACTTTACCTCATCATCCTCAAACTATATTTATGGCTATGATGCTTGGTTTCAGGATCATCTAAATAGTCTAATAAATCATATTGAAGCCTTCACAAAAAAGGGTAGCAATTGGATTATAGATGATGTACAAAATATAGAGTTCAATGTAATAACAAGTCCAATACTGTCAGGTGGACAATCATTTCCTCTACCAAAGAAGTTAAAAAACTCTAAAGCTGTCATTAATGTTAATTCAAATGCAAATGATTGCTTCCTATATGCAGTTTTATCAATATTGCATTATAATGAAGTACCTTATTCAAGGAATGAAGTAAAATCATATAGTAAGTGGACATCTGAGCTACTGTGGAATTCCAAAGCTGTCAAGATTGTATAGGAGAACTTTAAAAAGACATAAATACTTCTGCGAAAGATGCACTCAGTCATTCACATATAAGACAACACTAGAACGACACTTCCAGTTTTGCATTCGAGGAAAAGCACAAATAGAAAAAATGCCGTCAGATCTAAAAGTACTAACAAGTAGCATGGAATATCAACTAAGTCCTCCTTTAGTAATTTATGCAGATATAGAGTGCTACATTGATAATAAAATACATAAACCTGCGGCCATTGGAGCTTATCATGTCTGGCATAATGCCCTTCAATCAAAATTTGAATGCAAGAATTACCTCTTTGAGGGAGAAAATTGCATTATTAGTTTCTTGCACCACTTAGAAACTGTAGCCCAAGACTTATCTGACAACCAATGTGCAACAACTAGGCCGCCAATGACACTTTCAGCGGATGAAAAAGCATGCCATGAGAATGCAGAATGTTGCAACAAATGTACACGTAAATCGAACTTCAGCGATGAAGTCATAAAAGTTCGTGATCATGATCATATCACCGGACGATATAGGCAAACATTATGTAGGAAATGCAATCTCCGGTTAAGACTTAACAGACGGGAGCTCCCCATATCTTTCCACAATTTTAAAAATTATGATGGTCACATCGTTTGCTATAAAGCGATTGAAGGAATGAAATCTTGGAAATTAGATGTTGTAGCAGCAACTGCTGAAAAATATATAACTTTATCCGCCAGTGTCCCTGTAAATGAATACAAAGGGAAGACGGTATACTTTAAACTAAAATTCTTAGATTCAATTTCTAAGTGCATCCTTGAGTGAATTAGCCAAGGGCTTGCAAACGTATGAGCATGTAGAGACATTAAGGGTAGAATTTCCACAATTAAGTGATAGTGTTTTATATCAGAAGGGAGTGTTTCCATATTCATACTTCAAAAACTTAAACACGTTGACGGAAGACTGTCTACCACCACAATTTGAATTCTATAATGATCTTACTCATGAGCACTGTTCCGATAGTGAAGATGAACACGCTAACAAGGCATGGATTGAATTTAATTGTAGCACATTTGGTGATTACATGCTGGCATATCTGAAGTTAGATGTTTTATTGTTGGCAGACATATTTGAAGTGTTTAGAGCATTGAGTCAACGTGAGGATGAAGTCGACCCTGTACATTTTGTCAGTCTCCCACATCTTAGCTTTACCTCAGCACTAAATTTCTCTTCCAATGATCCCCACACTACATACAAGATGAAAATATGTACAATCTATTTGAACGAGGAGTTAGAGGGGGTATGACTTTCACCAACATTCACCGAGCGCGTGCACGCATTGAAGAATTAGGAAATAATACACATGAAAGTCGACATTTGACCTACTTAGATGCTAATAATCTTTACGGTTCTTCACTCAGTAGGAATCTACCCCACCCAAATTTCAAATGGTTGAATGAAAGTGAATTAGATAATTTTTTAAATGAAGAAAATGTTCAAAATATAGATGATGATAGTGAAATCGGCTACATTTTTTATTTAGATTTTTACAGTATCATGCAGCCATTCATGATGACACTGCCGATTTCCCATTAGCTCCAGAAATGCAGATGATTGAATGTTTTCACACTATATGAAAAATCTATATGAAAAAGTAAGACCAAATATACATTCTTCTTCTATCAAGAAACTTCTGCTCCATCAATTTGATAGGGAAAATTGTGTAGTCCACTACTCAATTTTAAAATTTTACTTGACCATGGGCATGAGAATCAAGAAGATTCATAGTGGCATAAAACTCACACAAAAGTCTTGGTTAAAAACATACATTGATATGAACTCTCAAAAGAGGGCTCAATCAAGCACTGACTTCGAAAAGTCATTCTACAAATTGAAAAATAATTCTTTATATGGTAAAACAATGGAAAATGTAAGGAGAAGGAAAAAATTTAAACTAGTCAACAATGAGAAACAACTACTGAAATTGTCAAATCATCCTCTCTATGTTCAACACAAAATATTTGATGAAGATCTGGTTGGTATGGAAATGTACAAACCTTCAATAGTTTTAAATAAATTAATATATGTTGGTCAAGCAGTACTTGACTATAGTAAGTTAGAAATGTATCAATTATATTACAATGATCTAAAAGGATTTCCACTGATAAATAGAACGCGGCTTTGTGGAGGTGATACCGACAGTTTCTTCCTATGTTTATACACATCACCATCTGTCCGTCTGGAAGATATACTTCTATACTTCGGTGAAAAGTTTGACTCTTCAAACTATGACAGTCACCACCGACTATACTCAACTACAAACAAAGCTAGATTAGGTTGTTTTAAGGATGAGTGTGCTGGAAAGTTGCTTGAGGAAATGATCCTACTAAAACAGAAAATGTATTCAATGAAATATCTAGACTCTACGAATCATAGCATCAAACGTGCAAAAGGAATTCAGAGAGCAGCAGTTAAAAAATTGAAACATAATGACTATAGGAGTGTCTATTATAGTGAGAATGATACAACTGAAGATATGACAATTATAAATTCAAAAAATCACATAGTTAGCACAAAATCATTTAGAAAGCGAGATCTTTCACTTTGGGAGGATAAGCGCTGTTGGCTGGATAAAAATTTATCATTACCGTATGGACACTACAGCCTAGGTCTTCCCCCACCGTCGAAGAGAAGGAGATGCCTTCCTGTCACAGGTGATGTAGAATAAGTCTAAATAAAAAAACAATACAATATTCCACTTGTAATAGATCTTGCGATTGCTGCATCTTCCGACATGTAGCAACACTTACCAATACATAAGTAGTCTTACTAAAATTAAAATTTCTACATCTTTCCGATATGTAGAAATGATTACTAATAAATAGGTAGTCCTAATGTGAATGAATATGTGAAGAATTTGTACTCAACATCATTCCGATATGTTGAGCTAATAAAATAACAAACTTTAGACAAGCATTAACCTGCGTACGGCGAATTTTTGTTTACCACGCGGACTGCGGAGATGGGTCAATTTGACCCACTATTAAAAACGTGTCTCTCATTCATTTTAATTTAAAGTAGGCAAATGTATTTATCTGTCAATAATGCTATACAACTTTTATGCATTTATGTTCTAGAGATACTTAACTGAAATAAGTGTCATAGGTGCTGTTATGGCTTACTACTATAAGCTTACTTATACATGTAGGCCCTACAATGTCTGTTCTAGATGATTTTTTGGAATATGCATGTATTGTTATAATTCAGTATAGGCTACACACATTGGCAGTTTACAGGACAATAAATAAAATTCAATAATCAAATTGTCAACATTTATCATGCATCTCATAACAGAATTCAAATACTTGCATGTACAGGCCTACTTGCCAGCATATGCATCAAATATCTAAACATTGATCACATAAACAGGTTTCATGACTGTGTAGTTTACAAACAAACCGTTTGCACTGATCACACAGACGCAAATGCTTCGAAGCCGAAGATCTGTGAGGACAAATGCGGCAGCGGCCCCGCTTCAGATTTGGTGATCTCCTCGCGGAAGTAGACGAATTGGTCGAAGCTACATTGTACTGCATTTGATCCAAAACCCGGCGAGATGATTGAGGAATGCTGAGTGAAAAATTCCTAGATGAAATTGCAATTCTCATCAGCTCTTCAGAAACACTCGAAAGATAACGGAAACGATCTCTTTTGTTCTTGGAGATCGATTCAAAAATCGTGTGATACAAGACATAGCCTGCAAGCGCTCCGACATCAATCATAGTCATGAAGAGTCGCACGGGCCATCTTTTCGTTGCTCTTCGTGTGGTGAAATGCGCTGCCATCGAGTCTATTACGTCAACATCACACTTTTGTGAATTGTAGTCAGCGATCATATCCGGTTTCTATGGCGGCGCAGAATCAACACAATTGTTAAAGTGCGAAGATGATGGAAGAACAACACATTTGCCTTTTTTCGGAATGTATGAAACAAGTGTTGCATCTTCGGAATGTCCAGAGAGAGAAGAATGCACTGACCTCCCGTGGGGATTGGTAAATTCTGCAGGAATTTCCTTCTTGTTTTTTCTCATGGTCCCGAGGTATGTTATATTGTGATGCTTCAATTCCAAAAAAGGAACATAGGATGAAAAGAAGTTACCAGCGCAAATGTTTCTTCCGCTGTTGAACAATGGCTCCGTCAGATCGATCTCTACTCGCAATTGGATTACCCAACTTCACGTTGATGATCATTTGGCTGTCTACCACAGTATACTTGGCCGTTGAATGGGTAAAAAGTTTCCAAATCGCACAACCACCATATCTTAAAATGGCTTTTAACCTGGCGGGCTTTGATGGAATGTATTGACGAAATGGGCACTTGCCCCTGCATGGAGTCAACATTTCGTCAATAGTGCAGTTAGGTCCGGAGTTGTATGACGATCGTAGCCGTGACACGAATAATTCCCACACTTCACGAATCGGTGCTAGTTTATCTACCCGTCGTCTCTCAGTTCTCGTGTTATGGTCATCAAAGCGGAGATGACGCAGGATAAGTGAGAACCGCTCCCTTGACATCGTGACATTGTTGATAGGCCTTCCACGTTCAGTATGGAAAAGTTCATCAATCGACAAGCGATTATCGTGATAGGCACCAGCCAATATCAACAGTCCCACAAAGTCGTAAAATTCATCAAGACCAACGCAACTTCCGTTTGAATTCGACGCAGTCAGCTTAGCATTGGTTGCAATGAGAACTTTCTCAATCAGATCTCCATGGAAGACGTGAAGGAAAGTGTCTGCTGGTGATTACAAATGTTTATCTCGTACATGACGAGGAATAGATCGACGTTGACGCAAAACATTCACTGATCGCGTTTGAGACGACGGAGGTGGTGTAATTCGCCTCTGAATCGTTCCACACCGTGACTTGTAGAAATTCGAATTTGAAGTCGCATGTTCGTCAGGAGAAGTAGGCCTAGGCGTAGTATCATCATCAGTGGCATCATCATCGTCACTAGAGATGTGGCTTGAGTGCACGGCTGAAGACATCGATGCATCCATCTCAGAATCACTCTGATATTGGTCGTTGTCATCTGAACTCTAAACATCAACTCTGACAACTATGTTGTCATCTGAACAGTTGTCACCTGTCGAGATATCAGACTCGTCGTCGTCAACAATATAGCCATACAGTTCTACAGGACATCGGGTTCGCTGCGGGTAGCGCTCAGCCATCTCTCGAGAATGTAAGTCACCCGGTTTTCATTTCACGCCATAGGCAGAAATTCCATTGTTTGGCAGTTATTTGAATTTCATTGACTGTTTCAGCACGCTGTCTCTGCCAGTTAGCAATACGGAAAGTTGCATGGAAAAACTGCTTCGCTGCTGTAAGCGAGGAGACTCGTCGTTCGGAATACAGAAACTGAAATATGACATTCTTGTGGGATGGGTCAAATTGACCCACCTCAGCCGTTCGTGTGGTAAAAATTTTTAAATCACTGTAACATAAAAAGTATACAACATTTGGGTCTGAAATTCTACTCGAATTTGCGCAATACCAAACTGTAAGATGTCAGAAAAAATTGGGTGCCAGTCGGATATAGTTTGCGAATTATCGCATTATAAATGAGCAAGTGGGCCAAATTGACCCACCTCCGCAGTACGCGGGTTAAACCTAAATTTGAAACATAGCTTTCGTAATATGCCTCATTACATTAGAACATGGTAACTTAGTGACGTTCAAAACGTTCACATAACAAATTCTAAAAGAATAGCATTTCGTCATTCAACAGCAAATAGTGTTCGAAAAAATCGTGGCGTTTGCATTAGAAGTGACTCATTGCCTTCACTGAAAGACTTTGCGGATCTCATTGGCAACCATAAGACTCGCATCAAGATTCCTCTCGATGACAAGGTATGGATAAAGTGTGATTCATCAGTCAAACTATACGTCTGTTCACCAAAATGGGAAGATGTTGAATATCGATTTTTTCGTTTCAGTGACGTCACATTGGAAACCTTTACAAGGGAGATACTACCACAGATAACGTCGTTCATTAAAGATGGAGGACATCAAACGGTTGGAAGTTGTAAATCGGATGTTAACTACAAAAGCAAAGTCAAAACTCAATCTACAAGAGATCGAGAGGAATATACCCAACCGAAAACAATGGTTACTGATAAAACGCAAATTGAAGCCGACAACGAGCTTACATCTTGGAAGACCCTTAATGTTAACATGGAGGATTCAGAGGAAGGATAAATCTCTCACTATCCTATTCTTTCCAAATGGATCAATCCAATGTATTGGAAGGGTCATGGAGGAAGATCTCTCATATCTACACTTTACTTTGGAACATTTACTTGGTGATTCATTATCTGATTGGAAAGTGAAGACAATGACCGTGTTATGTGAATTGCACTATCACTATGACTTCCGTAAAGTTACATCATCACATAATCTAACTTATGAAGTGGAGTTATTTCCAGCTGCTCAATTGACTAACTGGCATCCATATCATGTTCATGTGTTCCATAATGGAAAGATTGTGATAATCGGCATCAAGGACATAAGTGATGTGCCTCCCATCATATGTGATTTGAAAAAATGTTTCATGAAAACCAAATTGTAGATTTTGTATATATGTGAATAGATAATGAAATATGAACATGTTTTTGTTTTCCTTATAGACCCTTGTTTTGGAAAAAAGAGAGCAAGTTAATGATACAACATAAAACTTTATTTCAAAACTGTTTCGACATATTTAGTAAGAATTACATCATTTTTATCACAGTTTTTTGAAAATAATTTTAAGCTCTTTTACAGTTATTTTTCAATGGTTTCTCGTTGACAAAATAGAGTACATAGCCACCGCACATTAGAGATGTATTACTTTGAAGTGGGAACGATGTCACTTTCCTAACAGTCTAGGAGAACCTGTTCATCCATAATGCGATATCATGTTAACGAGGTTGATTAAGAGAGTCAAAATATTCGGCCACCTTATAACGATTGATGTATACAGCAATCCAATGTTTTCCGGGAAGATTGTTGGTATCCGTATTGATGATAAGCGAACAAGGATAGAAAGGAATTGAATCAGGTAAATTATCTCTAGAAAAGACATTGAGAAATATTGTCTTGGAGTAGCGATGAGCTTTCCTCATTTTCCTCAAGATTTCTATGTTGCTTAAGTTACTCATCTCTGATAGCTGACAGTCACGTCTCTCATTCTTGTTATCTCAACTTTGCTATCATAGATAGCATAAATGAGACAAGTAATTGTTTTCTTCAAAGGTGACTCAAATGATACCTCCAGTCGTAGATTTCCAGGCTTTGTAACTCCTACGCTTTCACCACCTAGATCTGCATCTGCTGTGAGGTTGTACATAATGAAGAAGTAGCCATTCTTGTACATATCCATTGTAATTCCATTTGAATCATCTGTATTAAACATGTTGAGGGCGGTGAAAGTAGAACCATATTTACGTGCGAATTTACCATCTTTGAAATTAGGCTCATATGCTTTGCAAGATACAAATTTCCCATCCTGGTAGAGTGCTAGTTTGCTAACATTAAAGTGTTGGAAAATGGATGGATTATTTTCAAAAGCACCAATGAATGCCTCATTTTCCACAAATGTGATATACACCGCCTTTGGCATTGCAGTGGGAAAAAGATTTGGGTAGGCATGTGATGATGATCCCGCACCAATTGTGAAGTTTGTCAACACACTGTGATTAACTGGATATATTGCATTGTTTTTCCTCAATCCTGTCGCATGCTCGTTGATGACTGACGGGTTCATTGTTACTCGCCTTACATTGAGCACGGCATTACTTATGTTGACTTGATAGTTTGTAGCTCCAAAAGCCATTAACGCGAACTCAGGATTTGCACGAATAAATTTTATCTGCATTTTAACCTGTGATAGCAGATATCTAGATTGACGAAGGAAGTCAAGATAGACAGGTCCTTTCAAGCATAATTCCTTTGAATCCGCTGTTGAATCCATTCGTCTTTTCAACCCTGTATTTGAGACATCATCAAATTTCCCTTGCTGATCATCATACCACCCAGAAACTTGCAAGTGTGACTGTTTAGCTTGCTTTTGAAATTGCGTCATTGTATGTATATATGCTCCATATGGTCCATATATGCTCCATATGCTCGATCCTCTCCTTCAATCTGTTTGTCATTCAATATTAGATACACATCTGAGAACAGACTGGCAATAGGAAGATTTGCCAATCCCACTTTATCCTTGGATGAATCAATATTTGTACCATCAGTCTTCTTGATTTGTATACACAACTCTAAATCAATGGATTGACAGTCAATATAATCTTGAGGATTGGCAGGTATATCAAACTGAATAGGCTGTTGGTTACCATCGATATTTGTTGTGGGTACTATGTCTACAATTGTTGAGAAGATGATGTCTGTCTGATGAGGGGGAGAATCGAAGAAACACAAAGCCGAATTGATACTCTGCATCGTATTAGCTCTACAAATATGTTGTCTTCCTTCGTTTTGACTTGTTTCTAGTCGCAGTGGAATTTCGTTTGCGCTTTCTTGTTTCCACTCGACGTCTAGATTTAGAACGTGCTGCTCTAGTCGGCTTTTTACTTTTCCTGCGTCTTTGCTTAGTAACTCGACCGGATCCAACTTTTCTTGACTTCCTACGCTTCTTCCGAACTGTACGTCTCGTCTTTGTTAAATCATCTAATGCGTCTATGGCAGATTGCTGCGCGCGCATTTTCATAGATTCCCCGATATCCTCACCTTGAAGCGCATCAGCTGCAACATTTGCACCAAAATCTAAAGCCCTGCTTCCAACACGCTTCATGATTGGTACGCCATACTTTTTGAGTGTTGGAAGAACCATACGTCTTAGGGCACCAAATATACCTCCTCCAACTTGTCGTCTACCTCCAACAAACACGGGATAACCGCTCTGATATGATGGTCTACTGTAAATGCCTGTCATTATGACTATTGAATAACTATGGAAGTCACAATAGCGTAAAGCCTTATTCTCGTGACCTAATATGTAGGGTCAAAACAGTAACACCACCACAGAACGGTACTACTTCTCCTGCGTCATCATGAATTGATATGTCAATTCTATTGATGAAATTTCGACTGATTGGTAGATACATTGTGTTAAAAAATTCTCGACTGATTAGTTGCTTCCTTACGGATGAGAGAGGAAATGTGCGCAGAAGTGGGGCCTCAATGTCGCCAACCCTTGTATATTCAATAATGTTACAGTAGACGCATAAGTTGCTTATATCACGCTCTAGTGATGGGGCTGTATCGCCTATTGATGTGCCTTCATAAATAGTTGATTTTGAGAATCCCGATGTGGTCGTAAACACGCTATCCAGCTTGATAAGAGAAATCTTCCCTACCTTTAGAATCATGCGTTTCTTATGTGGATCATAAGAAAAGTAATATTCATCTGCATCAAGGTAATCTACACCAAACTCATTTAACTTTGTACACAATTCAGATGGGGTTTTCAAGCTTTCAATGTTCAAATTAACTCTTTTTGCAAGTTCACTGGAAGTAGACAAATCATCACCCAATATGTCTTCGCTGTATACGTGGATATCCCATGAAGCATTTGTTGATGCTTTGAGTTTAGAAGAGGACAATTGAACCTTGAATGTATCATTTAATTCTGTCAACCAAGGTGCGCTTTCAAGGCCCTTAAACATCCCAATCATTTCAGATCCGAATTCAATAACAGCGGACTCAGACTTTTCCAATGGTGTCTTTTTAGTAAAAACAATAAATTCTGCCTCCGTTTCAACAGTAAATAAAGTTACTTTCTCTTTCTTATATTCACAAGTCATTAACGTTTCTGGCACTGATCCTTGAAACTTTCTTGCAAAGTCTTCAACACTTCTAATGACCTCAAATTGATTTTTTACTCGGATGCTCCTTTTTTGTAATGCATACAATGGCACAATTCTACATTGAAAATCAGTGACTTTCCTCTCTGAATTCCACCCACGTCCATTGTACCAATACCTTGATGAGAAAGTTGTTCTGGAATACCCAAAAGTATGACTCAAATCCTTACCTAATACAAGAAGGTCATGCTTCCCTTCCTTCATCAATTTTGTTGACCCCTTTATGACTGGTTTGTAGAATTTATTCAAAGTCAGCTTGAAGAGATCATTTATTCGTTCAAACATTCTACCGATTTCCTTTTCTTTATCTTGCAAGCTCATTGTGGGAAACTTAGAATCAAAAGTTGACGTTGCAAATGCCTTTTGAATTTTAATCATGTTTTGGACAGATGGTAAAGATGTTGAAAAAGTATGTAAAGTTAGATGATGAAAAGCCCATGTACCATGTATACTATTTTGAAATATGCGAAAGCAATCATCCTTCTCTCGCACTTCTTTATGCAGACTTTAGCAAACTGATATCGTTGTAATAAGTAATTTCAGTTAGAGCAACTTCATGGATTCCATGCAGAGTAATTGGATTAGCAAATTCAACGGAGTTTAGAGATGGTTTGTTACTTGGGAATATCTTGGGGTTGCTATTGCTTGGAAGAATGATGTTGAAGTTAGTAGACATGTTAAACTCATATATGGAAGAAGTCACATGCTATATTAGCTTAAAAGTTACGAGTGTCTCCCACTTCCACATTTTGTAGATCCTTGTGCGTTATCCAGCTATTGAATGAATCAGGATATCCTTTCCATTTAACTGGATATTTCCTTTGATTGCCATGACCTTTCCTCTTAATTATTTTGTCAATCATATACACATCTTCACTTCTGTCTACTACTTGCAATTCATAACAGTAAAATTTTCCTTCAATTGGATTGCCATGGTAATCTATTAATTTATACGTGGTGGGTCTAAATTTTGTATTTACTTCATCTACAAAAAACTCTTCTTCAGTCCAATTAGGTAGATGCCCCTTCTCAAATGTAGACTTAACCTTTGAAATCCGAACTCTATCACCAATATTAATTTTCTTTTCATTGGAGAGGTTTTGCGCTTTCTTATCATACAATCGAAGCCATACATCCATCGCATTATCTGGGGTAACATCAACTGGTGTCATCTTAATGATTCGATGGTGGCTTTCATTGTAATTCTTAACAAATTTCTGCAGCTCACCTATCCAAACATGTGTATTTTTTGCAGTGAAATAGCGCCATATTTTTGTCTTCAGTGTGCGATTGAACCTCTCAACCATGGCAGCTTTATAAGCACTTTTGACATTAAACAATTCCACATTATGACTTTTAAGGAGACTTCCAACATGAGAGTTTTCGAATTCATTCCCTTGTATTCTTTGCGGAACACGCCCCTCATCGAAAATGCTCTGAAAAGCCGCTTCAACTTCTGGTCCTCGTTTAGATTTCAGCGCACGTGCCCAAGCATAGCGAGATAAAATATCTATTACGGTTAAGATGTATTTATAGCCATCATTGTACTGTGATATCTGTTGCATGTCAGCCAAGTCCGCTTGCCATTGACTATCTATATTGTTAACAACATATTTTCTCGTTGGAAACCGCTTTCTCGCATTTTTGTGAAGAGTGTAAGTCGGTTGACTCCTTAACCACTTCTTGACTTTCTCTATTCCCACACCTGCTGCACGGGCTAGAACCTCCGGACGACTGAAACTTGCGGGGTGATTTAAGTCGTAATAAATCTTTCTGAGTTTCACTGCTGTACTCATCGTCTTTGTTCTGATTTGCACGCGTATTACTCGCACAGCAACTGCTAACACAATTGGTATCAACTTCTATGCCCTCTTCTCCCTTACCTTCGAGCGCAGATTTCAAACAACAGCAAAATTTTTGTAACGACATGATATGAGAGAGGCAAGGCTTAATTCATATTTGCTTAATATTTACTATACTCCTTCGCAACACGCATTGAGCGCCTAGTAGATCTTTTTGGTTGCAGATCATCGGGATCATGAAGCTCTCGCTTGACCGCCATCGTGGGTGTTTTACTTTTTAATCCATCTTGTAAGTGACCCTTATCCAACTCATTCACAGTCGGTCCTCCACTAATATTGTGAGGTACATTTTGATGAGATAAAATTTTCTGAAAATATGTCCACCCTTGTGGTGCACCTAGTTTTCGCCTTACATCTCTGACAGCATATTGTAGAAGGTAATCTATGTGACTATTTCTAATAACATCACCAGTTGTTTCATCAATTATCTCCCCTCTCTCATTGAACTTCACATGTGGATCAATGAAGTCAAACAATCGCTCAGCACGCACACGATATGGTCGAGGTGTTGACAAGGTTATAAATCGTCGCAATTTGTCACGAATCTGTCGCCTCTCATCAATGTTTTTAGCTGCTAACTGCATTCATCGATAGGGATCCTTAATCTTCTGAATTTCCATATCCTGTTGTGTTAGTTCCTTAAGTTGATTCGTAATAGGTTGATCTATATTTTTGACTTCCTGTGCACTTTGTAATGTAGTCAATTGTACATACTCCTCTTGAGGAATGACTACCATCTTTGAATACGACATGTTTGAAAATAATAAGGCAACAAAGTACATTGCTTAAAACTAACTGTGAACCGAGAAAACTGTCATTGGTTCAGCGGAATTAGGTATTATATTTGTTCGAAATCGAAGTCGTTCCGGACATTCCTGGGTTAGATCAATATATTGATAGCCATGTGGTTTCTTTGTTACATCTTTATATATCTTTGAAAGTACTTTAGGTTGTTGAGGTAATATCTGTCTACTGAGATGATGTATCTGACTGCTATCTCTTGGATTTTTAAATATTGCCAAATAATGTGTATTCAAACTTCTAGTTCTTTGCCTTTTCCCTCCATCGAAGATCTTTTGGGTGATGTAGATAATAAAAGCCTCCCTATGATGTGCAGTTTGAATGAACATTTCAGTTACATCCTTTGAAGATTTGCTTTCACGTAATAGATCATGTAATACTAGTAAGTCACCTGCTTTGATATCCTCAGTTGATGGCAACCCTTGCTTCACCTCATAACCTTTCTGGCGAAGTGCAGAATGTAGTTGTGGCTGAAATATTCCATAATACCATTTGACTCTCTTAATTTCCTTGTTAAACATTTCATTTCTAAATTGTAGTAATCGAGTTACAAAAGTAGTTTTACCGGACTGACTTGGTCCGGCGACACACATTGTGCGATCAGTCAATAGACGAAAATCTGTCATCTTATAATTCCATTAACATTAAACTCATCATCCCGCTAATTTTGCTTAGAACAACAAAACAGACACATGTTCCAGATCACGTTTATTTACATTCAGAATAGAAACTTTCAAGTTACATTTACAAATTAAAACATTTGTGCTTCCTCATCACAATTAGGATTATAGAAAGTTTTCAAATCAGCATCTTGGCGCTTCAACTTCAATTTAGGATTCCCATCTTTAGATTTCCGCCCTCGCTTTTTGCTCTCTTCCTTCCCATCACTTGAAGCAGTCTTATCAATGTTAATTAAGCATTTATCAATTGGTAGTGGTTCATAGACTAGTTGAAGAACCTTCATTTGCAAAGATGCGACTTTACCAGTCGAACCATGTGAGCCAATATAAAGTCTGGTAACGTGCACTAAGTCCATATAGCGACCCCGTTTGAGATCCCCACATTCCATCGCGTTTGTTAAGAGATCGAATGCTTGAAAATGATCCGATAGTTTTAAAAACAGTGTATCTAATTCCGGCAATTCCTTGTAACCAACTCCTTCCTCTAATGCCTTTCTCCAATGAGTGGGAGCACTTTCAGGCAGCTCAACACATTCTTTCGCGAAAGAGTCAATAGTTTTAAGAATCACCTGTTGCCATTTTGGAAACATCACTCGCATTTGTCTCATATTGCTATACCCTGATGTAGACATACCATTACTGTGGAAGAATGGAACTTGAAGATAAAAGCCATCATCACCATAATTCAAGGTTTGAAAGTAAAATGTATTTCCAATCCCTTGCACCTTTCGTGTCGGACGAAGCTTCAAGAGATCTTTCTCAAAAGCGTCACCTTCCTCTCTGATTGTATACATTTTCTGAGTCATGTTTCAACAAGTACTAATTCGGAGATTTCAAGCAGCGCAAATGAATTGTCATTTGAAAGTGATAAAATATCATTAAAGCGTTTTCCTTATATACACCTATATATGACTCATCAATCAAAGTGATGACGTGTCACTTTATGATTCGTTAACGTTATATTAACATTGCAGCAGTTGCTGCAATCCTTCCAAGCGGACTATTGATTACACCATTAATACTGTTTCCAATATCATTTAACATACTTAAAAACCCACCACCACCGCGCTGAATTAAGTTTCGCCTTTTCTTATCACTACTCCTTGGATTTGAAAACTTTTTTATGCTATTCAAAGAGCCAGCATTCAATAGAGGCTTGTAAATAGTGTAAATTGTGTATTTGTGTATTGCAAAAGCTAAATCGCGAATGAAATCATCACTTGAATTTTGAATCAATTTACACTTCTTCTTATTATCATGTATCCTGTTTAACTTTCGCAACGCCTTTTTAAACTGACTTGAAGGTTTGAAGGACCGTTTCGATTGACGAGAAGATGCCTTCCGTTTTACAGACATTTTTATTCCAATATGGAAATAGATGATACAATTACAATTTTTGCTTAGTACTTACAACATTATACACAAAAGTTTACAAGCATTCACATATCACGCAGAGTTTGTTGCTGGTAGTTATAAAATTACATAAAACACTTAACAAGTTGTAGAGGGAAACTGATACACACTCACATCGGCTAGAGTCTGATTTGTAGCAGTTATGAGCTGCTCAATGTCTTTCATTAGATGTTTTGAAATAGGACAGCACATACAGCAGGGCTCTAAATGGAAAGTCTTTAAAATATTGGCATAGTATGCCCGCAAACTGATCACCTCAGAATGTCCTTGAGCAGCCACATTGATGCTTACTGATGGCGGTCCACAGAACAAGTCCAGTTTGCATTTCTCACTCTTCTCGTCAAAGTAGCTGGAGGTGATAATGTCATGGAGACATGTATTGTGTTTCCGTTGGATACTGCTGCAGCAACAGCGAGAGTATTCCGGTACAATCTCAGTTTGAGTTAGTGGGTGAAATACTTCATTGAGCCAAAATCTTGCAACTCGTGTAAGAGCGTTGTTCACGACTCTCATTAACATTCTCTGCACCACAACGTCCTCTCCGCAGCGGAAATACTTCACTATTTCCTCCATCAGATCCACCAAATCCGCTTTATAGCCAGTTATATTCACGGCAGAATAAAATATATTGCCCGTGAAGAGTTGACTTCGGTAAATTATTGAAATGGGAAAGTTGGTAGTGAACGACATGCTGATTGACATTGTATTAGCCTCAAATTATGCTTGAAATAGAACGGTGCAATGTCCTCCTTATATAGAAAAGCCACACAAGGACACAATAGTGACCAATCACAGACGTGCATGATGACTCATCATGCACGATATACAGTGACTGTTGAAGATATTTCTTGATCACAAAGGGAACAAGATGAAGTTTCAAAGGGTACATAACATGTAGAACACATAACGCTATGAGAACATGGTAAAAAGAGAGGGGATCGTTCCTGTTTAAAACATTTAACGCAGTTCCGTTCACATAATAATTTAAATGTCTCTTCTTCTAATTTCCTTCTGAAGTCACTTTTATTGGGAGAACTTTTTATTAAAACACTGTCAAATGTCTCCTTCTTTCCATATAGTTCAATTTGATCCTCCTCATTTCACTATCATTGCAGTGTAGCATGGAGAAATCCTCTATCCACCTACGATCCAAATTGTGATTCATAGCATGCTCATCTAGATCCATTAGTCGATCAACTAAATCACCAGCGTTGATATTTTCACTGAGATTTGTTACAGTTTCTATAGCTTTGAACGAATATCCAACGTTGGGATACTAGTCATCATTATGTATGTCATCAAACAACTATCTCATATTTATAGCATAGTTTGTCTACGTAAAAAGGAAAATCAATGTGACTGTCATCTTGATTACAATGGTTGCAATAGTCACAATAGTCGCAATTGAGCAAACCCATTCAAAATCAAACAACGCACGTCTATCGGTACATACCCAAGTACTCAGAACCAAGTCGCACAAGTTCGATCATAGACGTTCCGAACGCAATTTACTCAACCCAGTCTACCAAACACATGTACCTATCCAGTAAGACAGAAGTCATACAGGTTCCTATTCATAACACTGAATTATACATGTACCTATCCATGTTCCTATTGATAACACTGAATTATACATGTACCTATCCATGTTCCTATTGATAGCACTGAATGATACATGTACCTATCCATGTACCTATCCCTCGCAAGTAGGGCACAGTTTTCACTACTATTAATATTTCATTATTATATGCTCGTCACACAATTCATTGTTAAACACTGCATTGAATTTGAATGAATAACGCTTGTGTTTTGCTGGGAATTCAACCCTCATCACGTACACAAATTTCTATGAAATCGATTGCTTTCATGTCCATGCCACCATTATAGCGACGTCCATGGTTATACGCTTTCAATTCATTCACTGCTAAAATCTATGTCAATGATTAACATGAAAATGTTGAAATTTTCAATGCACTGACTAGATATCATAGAAAATCAGACGATTATGTTTTTATAAACGGATTATAGGAGTCCTGATGCAGTGTGAGGGCGCGAGCAGCTAGTCGATGTGGGACTTATAGAAAAACGCTAGCATACCAAGATTTTATTTCGTGGTTGATGAGAAAGGACAATTTTATGCTGTTTTGAGTCTGTTGGAGGCTCATTAGCCAACCGATTCGAAACGGTATAAAATTTTCCTATTAAATGGATCTATAAATCACAGCCAGCATAGCCATCGTCATATTGCACGTACGGACAGTGGATATATTTTACTTCACTACTAGGTCAATTGAGCATCAACAGTGAACGCTGCATTATTCGCTGCATTAAACAGTGTGGCTATACGCTCACAGCGAGCGAGGAAATGTACATTTCTGTGTTATGGCTTGCAAAAATGGCAAGTATCCAACACTCACACCCTTATAGGCGTAGAAAACTAGCTAGATAGTAAGCTGTGGATTTGTAAATTCATACAAAATTAAATCAAGTAAAGGTGCGTTTATAGTCTGTGTGTTTGTCCGACGCACAGTGGAATCCAACTTGAAGTGAAAAAATATCGACGCACAGTGATTTGAAATTCGAACACGAGAAATTGTGACTCACTGCGCGTCGACTATTGAGGTATGTATAGTGAACGTACAGCTGAACGTCAACACTTGTATATAGAGTGATGTCTGACTTGCACGATTTTATTCCACTAATTTCTACCGGATTGTATCTTATCAACAAAAATAGTCCAAGAAAATGGTATGTAAGACCATTGAACCTGAAAAGAAGTGAACAAGGAGAGGAACAGTTAGTCTATGATATGCGCTCTATGGACGACGAGAATCACTTTGAATATTTCCGCATGTCAAAAAGTGAATTTGACGAACTATTAAAACTGACTTATAACGCTTATAACGCACGGACAAAATCATGCTCTTCCGATCAAACCTATAATACGTCTTGCTATTACACTCCGATTCCTCGCAAGTGGCATTTCCTTTACGGCGTTGGCTCACAGCTACAGGATGCACAAGTCTACGGTAATGGGAATTGTTTATGAAGTTTGTGATGCCCTATGGTTTGTTTTAAAAGAGAAATATTTGGCTTTCCTGAATCAAGAACAGTGGAACCATATCTCCTCCGAGTTTAGCAACAAATGGAATTTCCCTAATTGTATAGGGGCCATTGACGGTAAACATATTGCTTTGAAATGTCCAGCTAATCGTGGCAGTGAATTCTATAATTACAAAAACTTTCACTCAATCGTGGTGCTAGCTTGCGTAGACGCAAACTATTGTTTTACTGTGATTGACATTGGTGCATCGGGAAGAGAGAGTGATGGTGGAATCTTCACACGTTCTTCCTTCGGTAAATGCTTCGAAAATAACTCTTCCTCAATCCCTCTTGACAAGGAAAAAGAGTTGCCAAATTCTACGGAAAAGTTACCACTTGTATTCGTTGCAGATGACGCTTTTCCCTTGCGAAATAATATCATGAAGCCCTATCCTCTCCAAGGTCTCAATGATTACAAGAAAAAGGTCTTCAACTATCGACTAAGTCGTGCGAGACGAATTTCAGAAAATGCGTTTGGCATTCTCGCGCTGAAATGGCGTGTTTTGAGACAGACACTTGAAGTTACTCCGGATCACGGCGTTGTGATAGTAAGAGCAATCGTGGTACTGCACAATTTCATGAGGAAAACTGCAAGAGCCAGTACTTCGTTTGACCGCTATTGCAAGCCATCTGATTTTGATCATGAAACTTCGGACGGTTTAATTCCTGGTGAATGGCGCAACGAAAGCATTTTATCTATATCTCCGCTGGAACAGCAGGGGAACAGTAATTTTGTTGCATCTGCAGCTAATGTTCGTCAAGCATTCTCTACATACTTCTGCGGTGCTGGTGCTGTACCTTGGCAGGATGCAATCGTGAATCGTGGTAGGCTCTTTCCTAATCAACAATAACCTCAACCCATAATTCACATGTTTATAGGCCTTTTCTTATTGTAAAGGTGTATTTACATGTAAGCTTTTATGTTCAAGTATGACAAGTATACAGTGCATCGATACATTGTTTTTGTTCTTCATATTTATAATCAAGGGAGTTAAATGAGAGATATTTATGATCAAGGGAGTTTATGATCACAGAAATTAAATGAAAGAAAATAGCTTATATAAGCCTATATTTAGGCCTACTAAGCTTAGGATAGGTAACAAGCTGTAGGACCTATATTGTAGAACGAAAATGCATAAGCTGATTCACTAGGCTACTCTTTACATCTTTCCATCCTGTATGATTTTAAATGAATCATCCCCCTAACTACGTATCGGTAGGTACTTCTCAAATATTAAATTTTATCTCAAAACGCACACATGTATGTCCTAGCCAGGCTATATGCATACATCCTAGCTCATGTCAGAAATACACAGACCTATATTCCCTCGACTCTAAGCTTTCTTTCCCTAAAGATTTTTCAATGAATCCCGAATTAGGTCTAACCCATCAAAATCTATCGTCAGAAGAACTTATAGGTTAGGCCTACTTCCCTATTTTGCTCAATAAACAAAACTTTCATCCGTTTTGATAAATGCTTAAACATCTCATCAAGGCAATTGACACATAGCTAACGAATCCACAATCATTCCACCACCATATTGCTGATTGAGAGCTGCTTCTTCAGCATCGAAGATTGCCTGTAAAGAAAAAACTCAATATTGACCAAAACTTGTATAATTGTATTATAATTTCTGACTTCTTACATATACTACATTACTTAATATACTAACCTACTGACGTCTACAACATATAGGACAAATTATCGTATAGTTTTGATCATTGGTTAAGTTTGGGTATAGAATTCATCACACCTATTTACGGTATTCATGGCAGGATTATAGTAGGCTACCAAAACTCATCGCTTTTATACTTTAGCTGAAACATTCGTACGCAATATCGAGTTTATATAGACCTGCGTACAGGATTATACTTAGTAGGCTAGCAAAACGCATCGCTTTTATACTTTAGCTGAAAACATTCATACGAAATATCGAGTTTATATAGACCTATGTACGTTATATCGAGGTCGAACTATAAGTTTAAATCAAAATACATGTAGCGTTAAAGCGAGGTCCTACTATGAAATAGTACTAGGGTAACTGCACTCACCTTTTGAATATTCAATTTTGCTTGCGCTTTGATACCGAATGGTAACTTTCGCAGTTGTGCCGAAACGGATTTTCCAAAAGTCTCATCTTCGTCATCGAGTGAAGTATTTCTGCATTTATCCTTCCATATACTGAGAGCATCAAAAAGCTCGCATTCCAAATCACTCTTCTTTCTTTTTCTTGTTGTTGAGAACTCAGCAGTGGTCGTGTCGTTACATACCCCGGAATTCTCATGATCCGTAGATTGTGCTACTTCCTCGTTTACAGTTTCTACATTTGAGTCTGATTGGCTTGCTTCGGGAATATTTGAAGTGTGAAGCGCTAATCGACTCGTAAAAGAATCCTTCAAAAAGCTCAAGCTCTCGAACCAAATCCATTTTCGGGAGTTCCTCCTCCCAGAACCACTTGGGATTTTTTCGATCTTCTTCCTGTACGTATCACGAAGACTTCTCCACCGCGATTTACATGTTTCGGGATCTTTACCCAATGTCTGAGATATTTCATGCCAGATATTATTGGCAGCCTCGATGTCATGATGCCGTTTCGAAGACACAGTCCAAATGCATGGGTAATTTCGCACAGAATTTATTAGAAGTTCTTCGAAAAGAGTTTCATTGATTTGATCACCTTCAGCTTCCATGATGACGGTACGACTCCCAGTCAGTACAATGTCAAAATGAGAGAGAAAATGAATAGACGCACAGAATAGTCGAATAGAAGTTCAGTGGTAGTGAACTTCTGATTTCAGCTGTGCGTCAGAATCAACGAAGGCATGATATCTATGAATTTGAATTTTCCGACGCGCAGCTGTGCGAAGTTCTGACGCACAGCTGTGCGTATGTCAATCAAATTATGAACGCACAGCTGTGCGTCGAGGATTCGCACAGACTATAAACGTACCTTAAAGCATGTTAGGCCAATCGCCATCTTTCATACTCAGAAATATGCTGCATACACGTATGTCACTCGCCAATAGTAACATGTCATGCCTTTTCAAAATTTTCCATTTTGGGAAAATTTTGAACACTGTGAAAAAACTCTGCTGGTGGTAGCTTAAACGTGCAAGTTTACAATTTTACAATCACAATGCACTTGGAAGCTCAGATTTACGGTTGCAAAGTCAATAGGCTGCAGTAGAAGAAAAAAACATGTAATTTTCAGGCATATTCTTACGGTTATGAATATTGCCATTACTATTATTGTGGCTCAACCATTCTCAGGTAAGGTCAAAAATAGTGATTAACCTTCCAGTATTTAAGAGATCGAAAACCAATACCCATAAATTTCGTGTCATGAGGCATAACCAATCCAAAATCAAAATTAGAATGAAATTCTAATATCTTTTAACATTGAAGAGGGCGTGAATATTGCCGAAATTTTTTTGTCTTATTTGTATAGATTTAAATTGCTTCTTTGCATGCACTTATAAATGAGATAAAAAAGTCTAATATGAAAAATTTACTTTGAATTAACTTTTCAGTGATGGAAACTCAAAGCACCCAAATGAAAGTCAACGTGCGCTATGATGATATCAAAGTGCAACTTCATCTTGTTCAAACCCCAATTTTAATTGATGCTTATAGACGTATAGCTGGAGAGAGTTGAAATTATGGCTGCGGCCAACTGTTGTCATCACATATTACAATAGGCCATAGCGCAGCGGAAGCTCTTTATTTACTTCTTGAAACTTATCATGATATTAAAACACACTCTACTGACAAAATAGAAAAGTAATGAATCTTTTAAAGATTGTTCGCATGCAAGGGAAAATATCGCGACTATCTGTCCGCAAATTTCTAATTCATATTCTTTGATTTGAGCACTCCTTTCCGTACTGAATACATTGCATATCCAGTTTGATTGCCGACATTACCTCACAATTCGCCAAATTTTGTGAACTGAAGGTTTACCTAATAATTATACTCTAAAGGATATGTATTTGATCTTGATTCGGTAAAGCTTGCATCAGTTATAAATGTGATACATCTCAGACAAACAATTTTACAATCTCGCATGTTATATCTAAATGATATATGTGGATATTCGTTATCCGCAGTGGACATCTGTCGATAAAAACTCGACATCATGGAAATATCGATGCGATATTCGATGGATATCCGTAAATTTGCTAGATAAATCCTGCTCGATGGGTACAGAGTGAGGTGCACTGTAATTGAGTAGGCACTAAAAATGCATTAACCTTATGAGGCATTAACTGAGAACACAGAAAATGCACTAAATAATCACTAAAATATCGATATTTTCGCATTGTGCGAAAACGTGGCAGTTCCGAATTCGTCGCATCCTAATTGGTCGCACTTCCATTTTCACTGCAATTGGATTCCGATTCGTTCGCAGTTTGATCGCTCAGTAAGCTGATAGTTCATATAGGTAGATTAGAGCGAAGTATAGGGTAAAATGGGGTGATATGGACACTTTTTGCTTAGGGTCTAAATTCTAAGTAATAAGCGGACGAATGTATACATTTAATAAGCTAAATTGTAGCTTAGGGCACTGCCTTTCTATAACATTATGTCTCAAGGGAATGAAAATCCATTATGATATTTATATATAGCATCGCGTAAGGGATACAAATTTCAAGAGAAAAAATGAGTCGGGGTGATATGGACACCAACGAGTAATTCTTTATTCAACATAACAATCTAAAAAAACAAAGTAGTCTATTAAAGGTGAGACAAAACCAGTCTACCTAGAAGGCTCACATAAACTTTACAGCGCATTTATAGCAATGGAAAGTGCCAAAACAGGATTCACAACACCACTTGTTGCAAGATTCGCATTTCATCCAATCTTCTGTCGTTTCTTCCCAAGCTGCGTCGCAGCAGCAACATTGATGTTCCTTGTTATCAAGTTTTCTTTTCGTTTGCTTTGTAGAATCCTTTTTTAGAGATTTTGACGTTGAGGGCTGCAAAATACTGTCTTCGATATCTCTGGATGTGCATGGCGATTGTTGTCCATCGTTTATCAAACGGCACAATGGTTTCTTCTTTTGATCAAATCGCATTCGAACTACAAGTTTTTTCTCCCTAATTTCTGGAGACGTGATGTGAATCTTATGGACTTTAGTATGTGTAGGATTCAAAGTTTTCTTAGGGCTGCAAATTATAGATCTGATTAAGATACCTTCAGAATTATTATCTTGAACATCACAAGGCTTGACTGAATCAATTTCCATCTTACTTTCAACTTCTGAAAGGAATGACTTTGAAACGGAGAGCTCATGATCACTGATTGTATTTTGCAATGGATATATTCCGCAATGTGCAAATGCGTCAACAACAAGACCTCTTTTCTTCTCAATTTCTTTGAAAGCAGCACAAAAAAGCGAAGCGAAGTTTTCGGTCGTAATCGCGGAGACTCCGCTCTCGTTTAGAAAATTTTCAAGGGCCTTGCACCACGCGCGTTTGAGGACTGCATTAAAATGCGTGTCAAGCGGTTGTAATCTATGGCTTGAATGAGGTGGTATGCAAACTAACTCAATGTCATGATTAATACAGAAATCAATAGCTTCGATGGAAACATGTGAAGCATGTCCGTCCAGAAGTAAAACACACTTCTTGCCTGGAATTTTCGTCCTATGTCTATCAAAATGATTCAGATATCAAACAAAAGTTTCTGAATCATTATAACCAGACTTCGTGGAGGCGACGCCGATATTATGAGTTTCGTAGATGTTTCGTGCAGTCATCTTCACATTGCCCCCTTTGCAAATGACGAAAGGTGGCAGAATGTCTCCCGATGCAGAAACAGTCGGTATGATTGTTGTTAATGTTCCTCGCTCACCTGTGCGAACAGCCTGCACACTTCGAGCTCCTTTCTGTGCAATCACTTTGCTGGGATTATTAGGCACTGTGGATATCCCTGTCTCATCTGTGTTGTAGACAAGCTGAGGAAAGTCTCTCAAATTGAGAAGATCAAACAGTTCTCTTAAATCATTGAAATAACTATCAACTCTTTCCTTGTTAAAGGCCTGCGCACGCGCAGCAGAGAGTCCTTCAGGTTTTCGTAACGAAAGGTCTGGATTGAAAAGTGATGCCCGCTTGTTCTTCTGCCAATTATTTGGAACACTGGAATTCAATTTTCTGCGACGATCAAGAGTATGTGCGTATTCATAAGCCGCGAATCGAATGTTAGAAATAGTCATAGGAAATCCACGCTCAGCTGCATATAGAATGCGTTTACACAAAATCTTTTCTTGTTGATAAGTGAAAATAGTTTTCCCACCTGGGCGTATAGTTTCGTTTTTCACATGTCGACGGAGAGTATTTCGAGGAACGCTGAAACGATGAGCAGCCGTTGAAAGAGGTGTACCCTGTTTTACGAGACAGATCGCATTTAACATGCTATCGTTGCTGTAGTTAAGACGAGCGTTTTTTGATTTATAGGTTCCAGGCATTGCAAATTAGATGCAGCAATTAGTCACAGTAACTATGAATGAACTAATATGAATTTGAGTAGAAGTGATGACAATGATAGAATCATAGAATTCAATTTTATTATCGCATAGGCAGCAAAAGTTTCATCACGTTATCAGCCAATCGTATCGGGGTGATATGGACACGTGCGCCTATAGCAGTCTATGATAAATCAGTAAGCTATGCAGTCAACTTCGGTGACGCGATCTCGACTTGCATAGATATTCCTCTATATTATGATTTGAGTTTTGCAAATATTTCAGATTGTATACTGCATAGATAGCGTCGATCATATTTCACCAAATCAATATTTACAGCGCTAAATCAAGTTATTATTACATTGAAATATTCAAATTCCTTGTACGGCTGTCTAAAGTGTTCGATTATCTTTATGAACTCATTGTCAATCATGTAAAAGAAAATTGGTTACTAACTCTGCTTCAACTATCCACTTTAGGTATTCAAAATATGGATATCGAAGATGTCCATATCACCCCTGCTTCAAAAACAGTTTCGATTCTCTTCTTATATTATTTACTGTAACTTCATACAGGTTCAGCTTTGCGGTGGAATATTTAGAAGCATTGTGAATCATAAAAAAACATGTGGCATTATGCAAGGATACTTTTATTCCCCAAAATTTGAGTCTGAAGATTAAAGCGATTATATGCAAAAAAATTCCTTTGTGTAAATAGCCCACTGGATGCCAGGACACCAATATATTGGCTACAAATCACTGATATTAAGAAGCACCAGATCATTTCTTAACAATATAAACCAAATCGAATAGAATTTCATGAATATGTTAGCATGGAATTATCAACGAAAATTAGATCAAAAAGTGTCCATATCCCCCCGTGTCCATACCACCCCATTTTACCCTATGGGTCCATGGTGCTCATGCCTGGGCATGACATAGATAGGGATTATTAAGAATAGATATTTCCAAGTTCAGATCGGTCCATACTTAGATCAACTCGAAGCACTTCTATGCGGACCAACTATGCTTCCTTACTTCAATGACTGCTACATTGATTTTGATTTTTTTCACGCGATTTAAAATTCATTTCGTCTGTCGGACTCCATCACTTAAATTATTTATGTCAAGTATAATCAAGAGTAACGCGCTATGAGAATAAATTAATAAATTCAATGATGGAGAATTCAAATGAACAGCTACGATTTGGAAAAACTCAAAAAGTTAAACCAAAATTAGTTCACAATGGTCATTACTTCAGTATAGTGACCGTTCTAATATAAAGTTTATATATTTTCTTAACATAAAGACACATACAATATAGAGTATTTTGAATGTGACGATTTCGGACGCGACCCTTTTCTCCTCTGCAACTTTTTGTTACGTAATCGGATGCAACAAATTCGGAAGTGCGACGAAATCGGAATTGCGTCGTTTTAGTATAAATCCGATATAGTAGTGCTTGATATCTTTATATCATTATTATAAAAGTTAAGGTTTAGTGCCTTTTTAGGGGGTGCACAAATGTCTTGGTAATAACTCTCTCATTTTTATCTTAGTGTGTGGGCTAGGCCATTTTTAGTGACAATTCAATTGCAGTGTGGGACGCTTAGAAATGTTGGCATCAGTTACTGCAGTGGCTAGAAGGAGCTTCGATAGGGAGCGAGGTCAGACTGAGTAACTCAGTTAGGTAGTTCAGCCTCAATTACTTTTACATTGTAAACGTGATAGCGAATTCGATTTCATCAAATGAACTCTTTTTGTTATCTTACCACATGAGAGACATACATTTCCCCTGCTGATTTGGAGAAATTACCACGGAATCAACTATCGACTATCACGGTAGCAATATAGAAGAAAGCATAGTATTTTACAAATCCTTTGCGTGTCACTTTACTTTGGAGAAGTTGAATTTTTTTGATTAACTTCGGGAAGTGACTTGCTTCAAGACTACATTGTGGATAAGAGTTTTTTCGATTGTCATGTCACAAGTAGTTCAAGTGGACGAACTCAAAATATTGGGTGTGAACTTCACGCCTAGTTTGAAATGCGAGAGACATTCGAGTACGTAAATAAACTGTATCGACACGTTTGTATATGCTCTTCGAATTGAGGCCCATTCTTGAACCTCCAAAATTGGCACATCATCCTTCTGATCCGCTCTGTCATCGAATAACATACTCATCACCACTGCCTATGTGATTGCTAGCAAAGGATGAAGCTAGTCGGAAAAAAACAGATGAGAGCCCACCGAACCGCATGCGCGGACCCAATAAATTACCAATACATCTTTTTCCCAAGTTCGAATTGTTGCCACGAAGATGCAGCCTCCAAACTTCTGCTCAAAATTTCGAGTAAAACCACTCTTCCCCAAGCATCATGTCGTACTGGATAATTTGTTCAGCCATGAGTTCGTGGAAGAAGAAATTCTTTTTTCCCCGAATGACTATGATCTTGAACCACACTCCGATTGACGAATTTCTCATGTTTTTCTTTCCTTTTGAAGACATTTCTAATTTCGCAATTTGAAATTTCTTGTATCACATTGTTTTTTCTGATTTTCGTTAACTTTTGAAAATAAGCAATTCGCTTGCTTGCTACCTGATACTGAAAGAATAAAGCATCATGATCAAAGACAATTATTAAAAATAAACTTTAATCAAGAACTACACGTAGAACTCAAAATATTATTCAGTTAAAAAAAGAATACTTAGTTTAGTGAATAATAAATCATGCCTAAGAAAATCGAATTAATCCACGTATGGTTGAATTCTAACCGCATAGAGCATTGTGATTCTAACCCATTATAGCTTATATATATTATAGCATTATAGCATGTAATTAGTGGCCTATATTGTAGTGCTGTTCTTGAAACTTCCTTGGTAGATAACTTAATTTATTTTTGAGATGCAGTAAATGTTTAAGATTCTTATCAGAAAACTTTAACACTATTCGGTGTTCAATAAGTTTCATACTATTTTAAAATATCGAGTATCGAATGTATAGTATGTAATCACAGGAATAATTTACAAAAATTGCATGTACCGGTTTAAAAATCGATCAAATAATTTTTGGACTTCAGGAGCATGATCTCCAAAAAGCTGAATCTTTTGGCATTTAAAGAATTTCACTGCATCCATTTTTTTAATTGACACCTAAGTAATGGGCAAAAGACCGTTCCAGGACACCATAAAATTCAAAAAATAGTATCTTTAAAAACGACATAAATTCATGAATTTGAACCCTTTTTCAGGTTATTAAGACCTAAATACATGAATTTAGTCCATTCAAAAAGTACCATTTTTTCAAAAAATGGCATTTTTAAAAACGACATAAATTCATGAATTTGAACCCTTTTTCAGGTTATGAAGACCTAAATTCATAAATTTGGGCGTTTTAAAAAATACCCAATTTTCAAATTTTTCAAAATCTCAAATTTGAGAATTACAATTTTCACCCTTAAAATCATGACCGTTCCAGGACACCGAAAATCAGAAAAGTTAAGAATCTCAAAATTTGTGAATTACAATTTTCTCGCTTAAATCATGACCGTTCCAGGACACCGAAAATCATAAAAGTTGAGAATTTCAAATTTGAGAATTACAATTTTTTCTCTCTCTTAAATCATGTCCTATAATTGATGTGCGGGTCTCCGATGTATTCAAAAATTCTTCTCATATCCAAGTGTAAGAATATTTTACTTTGTGCTTGCAGATGTATCATTTCCCTTGTTAACTTCTGAATTCTTCTCCGCTTTGTCTCCAATCGAACAGATCTTTCAGTAGATCCAACCATTGTGATGATAAGATTTAAACTAAGATTGTAATGTGTCACGTTTTATGAATTGTGCGTGTTTAAATAGCAAGTGAAAATTATGAATGGTGATCTAAGCAAAGCGGCATTGTAGGTGTATGAAGTTTGCTTGACAACATACGGGTATGACATGACGCCTATGATTAAATGTACTTGAATGACAATGAGGAAATTGCACCGCATTGTAAATCATTTCATCGGTCATAACGCGAGCCAGATCCAAAACCAAACTACCGACCAAAACCAGAAAAGTTGCGGTTTTGGCTCGACAATTGGTCTCGACTATCGATACTGCGATATTGTATTGAATGATTGCTATAACAACAGAATATTCCCTCAAAGCAGAGAATGAATTAATAGATTGCTTTTATGCTATTAACGCCATGTTATGAATGCACAACCCGTATGATCCCCTAAAACAATCATGCGGTTTGAGAAATGTGGTAACAGATGTTGCCATTGTCTTAATACATATAAAACAAACAATATCCTCTTAATGAGAGCTCATAAAAATAAAATGCAACAATTTAACGTTTTAATTTAGATTAAATTAAATCATTTCAAAATCGAATAAGTAGTAAGGAAAGTCATCATTAGAGAACAGTTTTAAATCAATACCCCCCCTTCTGACTAAGTAGTAAGGAAAGTCATCATTAGAGAACAGTTTTAAATCAATACCCCCTCCCTTCTGTCTTCTAGGGGTCCCTTAGGTAATTTTTTTAATTATAAAATGAGCAACATAAAGGAGTTTTTAAATTATATGGAACGCAAACAACAACGAATTTCGATTTAAAGAAAATCGCAAATCAATTGGGAATAAAGAATTTTCATGTTCTAATGAGAGACGAAATACAATTCCTAAAAAATGAGCCAACAGGAACCTTCAGTTCCCGGAACAAAGTTATAACTGTAAATTTTATAACGAATCTTCACACTTCAGACCAAAACGGCGTACATTGGTCTGCAGGTATCTTTAATAAAAATCGAGATAATTACTATTTCGACCGCCCAGAGGCTGAGAACTATTGGTTCGACTCTTATGGACTTCCACCTACAAACGAAGTCAAAAAATTACTTGGCAATGGAATTTATAATACATTTCAAATTCAAAAACCAGGAACTACTTACTGTGGTCAATTATGTCTTAATTTTTTTTAAAAATTACAAAAAGGAGTACCATTTCTTGATATTATGTTAGAATTGAACGAACCGTAGATTCTATGGCTACGCCTAACAAGGGAATTTCATTCCCGAAACGTTCGTTCCAATAATAATAATAATAATGATAATTAAAAATCAGTTCGTTGTAGTTCATTTTGATAAAATCGGCCTCTGATATTTTCATCATCTAAATCTTTGATTTCGTAAGTAATCGGATAAGTTTGGTTTATTTTACAAACTTTAAATATTTCTTTAGTCCAGTATCCGACGAAGCCTTTTTCAAATTTATTCTTATATTTAAATATTCTAATTCTATCTCCAATTTTTTAATTTCGGCTTAAGTTTCTGCAAATTCGGATTACTCTCATTCAAATTATTATTTTCGTTCGAATAATTATTCTCGAATATTTTTTTTCTTATCAAATCAGGGTCGTCAGAAGCATTCTTTGGGGTTTCTTCAATACCAGAATGAACTTTATTATTGTACTCTTCTACAATTCCTGGTAATATCTTCAACCATTTCTGATTTCTTTGCTCAGTAAATTTCTTGAATAATTTATTTTTTAACGTCCGATTGAATCTTTCTATCACTACGGCCTTCCCTGCATTTTCAGTTGAATAAACAGTTTCAAATAGTGGCTGAACGTTTCGGTTATAAAATTCCGACCCTTTATCAACAAACAATTTTTTTGGCTTTCTCTTACTTTCTTTAAAGATTTCTTCAAACGCATATTTAACTGATAGACCACTTTTATTTTTTAAAGGTTTACCCAAGCATATCGTGTATATAAATCTATAATGGTCAATGCGTATTTGTAGTCCCTTTCATTCGGCATATGAATAAGATCAGCACTCCAAATATCATCTTTATTAAATACTTTTACTTTCAATAAATATTTAGGCCTTCTGTATTCCCTATGAATTTCAGACGCGCAGGTTCGAGCGTTGCTCTCAGACAGCTTTGCTGTCGTTTTATTTAAACCCTGTCCGAATAATATTTTAGCTTGTAAAGCTTTCTTAACAAACATTCTTTCAATTTTTTCTCTAAATGTAGGATTTTGAATACTATCTAATTCTTGAATCATCTTCTTATCATCTGCATGTCGAGAACTTAGATCATGATTTCGATAAGCTAAATCATGTCTATAAGCGGCGGCATCTACTCTATTTATTGGTTCTTCACCTGGTTTCGGATTATCATTCTCATCTAGTCTTATATCTAATCGAGTTCCTGGACCAGTATATGAATGACCGGGAAGATGTTTTTCTTTCGAATATTTACTCCAAATAAATCCAGGAAAGTTTTCTAATGTTTTTTGTATGTCACCTCCAATATGCTGACAGTTTGAGTTTTTATTTTTGTTTAATAGATAATTCAATAAATCTAAATTAGGAATTTGTAATTTAATTAAATTTTCGGAATTTGTAGAATTCATTTTAAAAGATAAAATAAAAGTTCTACCGAATAGAACCTTGTTCAGAGGCTTTAGCCGATCGGACCAAAGGTCCTGAGGTTATTACCGAATCATACTAGGACTTAGATATATTCCAGAACCATCTTTTGTTTCTTTAATTTCAATTAAATCATCAACATTGTGGAGAATATTTTTAAGAACTCGTTTTCCTTCATCAACTAATTTTAATTTACTAATAAAATTATCTACTATTCCGTCACCCCTAGCAACTTTCTCTAACTGTCTATTATGACGTTTTTGTTCTTCTAATGCTGCCTTCTCTGATTTATTTTTATTTACTGCTTGGACAATACCAGCTGTCCCACCTGCAACACTTCCTGCTGCTGCTATGCCACCTATTATTAGTGGAATTAATGGGAGAATCCCGCCATTCTTTTCTTCTTGTAATTGAATATTCTCTATCATTGGTTTACTTATGTAATACTTTTTTTTATCAATAATAATAGTTTTAGGGGTATTTTTGTCAACAATATTACGTAATTTTAATTCAACAGTTTTATTATTATTACTTTTCGCTTGCGACATTTTTAATAAAAAAATTTTAAGTTACGAAAATTTTTAATCTATTGTAGTCATGAAAAATTTTTTAAGTTAAGAATTTTTAATCTATTCTAGTTATGAAAAATTTTAAGTTATCAAAAATTTTAATCTATTCTAGTTATGAAAAAATTTTAAGTTAACAAAAAATTTTAATCTATTCTAGTTATGAAAAAAAATTTATTAATCCTAGCCATCTTTCCATTAAGAATTTCAATAGAATATTTTACATCTTCTAGCAATAAACCATAAGCCATCAATGAAGTTGTGGAATCTTTCTTTTCAGTATTAATTGTTACATCACAACCAGTCTTGATAATATCTTCAGATTGTAAATTTAAATCGAAACAGAAAACAGGATATAAATGTCTCCAATCTCCAGGAGTTAATTGTGGTTCAACTCCAAATTCTATACAAAGATTTCGATAAGAATCATATCCTCCCATAAATTGATTATTGGTATCATCGAATCTTAATGGATCAATTGGATATCGGGTTTGATTTAATGAAACTTGTAAACTTCGAATTGTATTAATATGAAAAAGATTGTTGTTCTTATCAAAACTTGGAGAATTATTTCTTTGAAATGTTAGTAATAAATATCTTGGAGTATTCGCAGTTCTAGTAAAATGCCAGTTAAATCTTTGTTCGGAAAAAGTTACTGAACTAGCAGTGCGCTTTAGAAAATTTACTGGAGTTGGTTTGTTAGTATTTAATCTTTTTGCAATAGCCGTTTCAATCTCTAAACTAGGAGTAATATGCTTAATCCACCATTCAAGTCTATCAATTTTTAAATATGCTTTTTTTCCAGTCTTACCAAAAAAGATTAATTCATTATTTGCTGTACGATGAATTATTAATTTAAATTTTAATTGATATGATATTTTATCATAATCTAAATAACCGAATAATGGAGACAATGACCAATTTACTGTCTGTTTACTTTTCTTGTTAAATTCACGTCTTTCTTTGAATGCACTATTGTTTGTTTTATTTAAATGTTTTGCAATATTTTCTACACCTTCGCAATTCCTGCTGCATCTGTTCCAGAGTGAGTTAAATCATCAACAATTATACCATCATTAGTATCAGGAAACCAACCTTCGATTTCATACTTTTTATTATTTTCACCAATTGTTACAAATCTAAGCATTGTATCAATTACACCTGGAGAATCACTTATTGTTTCTATATTTTGAGTTGCAACATCTAAACGCATTTGTGTAAATAATCTTGGAAAAAAATTATTCTCTAGTGCAATATTATCGGTTTCTGGTAATGGTGTTGTAAAATTGGCATCACTATACAAAGAATATTCACAGTGTAAAAATGAATCAGGTAGATATATATAACTCTGCTGATTATCAACTTCAAAAATTAAATCACCTTCAGTATTTACTCTACTGGAAGATCCGGGATTCATAGCAATTCTTATAGTCATTCTTTTTTTGATTGCAACTGACGAACGGAGGATCGTCTAATCTAAATTTATTTTCGATAAGCGAAGACATTTTTATAAAAAATAATTTGACTTTTTGTTTTTCTTACACACAAAAAATGTCTGCTAAAATAATTTTACTAAAAAAATTTTGCTAAGAAAATTTTGCTAAAAAAATTTTACTAAAAAACATAATTTTAGAATTTTGCTAGACCAGCTCCGCTACAGCTTTGCTGGTTAGACCGAAGGTTGCTACTCACGCCATTTCCTCTTATTTCTTCAATTGAACGTTTTATGGATACGCCTGATTTCTTCTTATGTTTACTATCAGACGGAGCTCCGCTCCTCAAGGTTTCCCCAACAGCTATGTTAGCAATTTTATTTTTTGTTTCCTCTGAAAGTTTTTTTAAATTTTTTAGTTCTTCGGAATCATTCCTAAGTTTACGAATAGCCTCTAGTTGTTTTAATTCGTTTTGAGACTTGACAGCATTTGATATTGCACTAGCTGTACTACCTATAGCAGCTGCTCCTTTTGCAGCAGATGTAATCAAATCTTTATTATTTTTAATTAAGTTAACGATACTTCCAATACCAGAGAAGATGCCAGCTCCTTCTGTGTGAACTGTTTCTCTATTATCATGATGATAAACAGGATTCATACGTGGTTCATGAGCAATTCTTTGATTTGAAGCAAAATGTTTAAGATTGTGTTTATAAATTATAGGCATTTTTTAGGATTAAATTTGACTTTTGGGAAAAAATATTTACGTTAATATTTGCGCTAAGATTTACGTTTAGGATTGGTTAGTAACCTGAGGACCTTTGGTCCGATCGGCTAAAGCCTCGAGGAGCTTCGCTCCGATAGGTTAGAAACCCAAGACTTCGTCGATCAAGATTTACGTTTGTGAATGGACAACAACTTCGAGATAACTTTATTAATTGACTGTTGCACTTTATCTATTGCGTCAAGCAGCGTGTGATGTACTTTAATTTCTTTTCTATTAACTTGCATTTTCTGCTGATTAATCTTCAACGCCGTTTTAAGAGCATTTAACTTAATTTTAAGAACATCTAATTGTCTTTTAACAGAATCTAACTGTTCTTCATTTTCTTTAGAGTTTTCTTGTAAATTTTTCTTTAATTCATTTTCTAAATTGATTTTAAGAGTTTTCATTTTATCAACTTTTTGATTAAGTGAGTTTACTTCATTTATTATTCTATTCATCTTTTTCATTTGTTGAGTAATTTTAGAACTCAATTCATCAACACTTTTTTGGAATGTAGTTTGTAACTGCTTTAAATTTTTTTTAATTCTTTCAGGTAGTTTTTCTATTTCATCTTCTAATTGTTCTTTTAACATTTTTATCTGATGTTTATTTTTAATGACTGCAGATTTTAAATTTATAGAAAGTAATATTAAAATTTTTGATTGTTCTGAAATCTTTTTAAAAAGTTTTGCTATATCTGCTTCTAGCTCTCTATCCTTTTTATCAAGTTTTAATAATTTTTCGTTTAATGATTTGTCATTAAGTTTAAGCAACTTTAATTCATTCATCAGTGGAACCAAAACATCGTTTATATATTTTTCTTTTAAGTCATTGATTTGTGTATCAACATATTGTTTATTTGTTAACTCTGTATTTTGTTGCGGAAGAATAGAAAGATGCAATGGAACAGATAAAACGTATCCAGTTTTCATGATATAATTTTCTATCTCTATTTCTAATTCACGAGTATTCGGGATATATGCACCTGCACCAACATTTGGTAACATCATTTTTTAACAATAAAAAAATAAAATTTTTTCTAATAAAAATAAAAAAATAAAATTTTTTCTAACAAAAATAAAAAAATGGATAAAGTAAATTTAAAAAAATTATATTCGTCCGCATCATCCTGTTCATCTTATTCGACGAGATCAACGGGATTTGGAAATAAATGTTTTGATAATAATAATAATAATAATCCATGTATAGATGTTAATATTTTATTTCAATTACAAGCCGAAATATTTAGAGAACAGACTAAAGGTTTACCTTCTATAGAAACTAACTATTGTTTATTTCCAGGAGACCCGTTTATAAAATTTATGGAGATTGTAAGCAAATATAATGATGTAGCTTATGTTGAATTAAATAAAGAAAATATGGTTATTATTGGTCATAATAATGTTTATGGTTTTATTAGAGCAGTATTACCAATTAGTAATACTGATTGGATAGAAACTAAAATTATTAATTATATCAATATTAAAGAATTAGTTAAAAAATTAAAATCTTTCTCAAAGGAAAGAATTAGATTATTTGTTGATGAACAAAACCAATATAACATTCACATAGAGAGTAAAAAGCATAACGAAGAATTATTATGTCAAGTATATTATAGAGATACAATTTATAAACAAGAAACATTAGAAATGCCGCAAAGATATGATGATGATACATATATAGGATTGTATTCATATTTAAATATTAATTTATTAAAATCTTACATAAATGGCTTAGCTCAACAAGAAAAAATTTATATGTGGACAACACCTTATACTATTAACAATGTCCATAATCATAATCATAATAAACGAACCGAAGGTTCTAGGGCTTTGCCCGATCTCAAAGAATCTTATGATAATAATGATGATAATAATATAGATGATGATAATATAGATGATAATAATATAGATGATGATAACATAGACGATGATTCTGAAACATCTGAAAATGGTGTAAATGGTAAGAAAGATTATAAAAATATAAGTAATTATAAAAATTTAAGTGAAGAAAAATTTATATCTCATACTGATGTGCATGATATTAATACTACATATAATCAAAATTTATCTAAATTTCATTTTCTTACAATTGAAAATAATAATGATGGAATAGTTGAAGTTACTGTTCGACAACTATGTGTCGGGTCTACAAAATTTAAATTAGGATTTACATCTAATCAATTTGAAATTTTATCATCTTTAATAAAAACTAAAAGTGATTCAGATTATGGTGGTGTTATTAAATTTTCCAAAAGAGAACAAAGACCAATATTTTTCTCTATTATATTATTATCAGATAAAAGATGTAATTTAGAGTTACATATTCCAATAAGAGAATGGTATCCAATCCCAAAAAGTGTAATTTATGATGATGATGAAGAATCAATTTATGATGATGAAGAATCAATAGTTAGTGAAAATAAATTTAAATTATCTTTTGATAAAACGTTATATGATAAAACTTAATATGATAAAACTTAATGTGATAAAGAAAATAAAATAACTAAAGAACGTGAAATATATAATAATATATATTAACTCTCTAGACCTTGATATTAGAATTTTTATATCTAAAATTAAAACACAATGTTTTTCTTTAAAAAATAAAAAAAATGGAAAATACCAAGTTTTATTGTAACTTATGTAAAAAAAGTTGCAAACAAAAAGAAGTTATCAATCTCATTTAAATAGTAAATTGCATTTACAAAATGTAGAACGAGTTGATGAAGGAAATATATTAAAATTAAATAGTTATAAAAACTATCTAGAAACATTGCCTACTGATATAAAAGTTAAAAAAATGTTTGATGATTATTCACATTCGGAATATAAAAAAGTTTTTAATAGTAAAGATGAACATGTACGAACCGAAGGTTCTAGGGCTTCGCCCGTACCAGATGGAAGATTTTTATTTAGCGATACTGATGAATTTAACGAAATAGATGAATTTGATGAAACTAAAAAAACCGATGAAGCGGTAACAGATATAAAATATTTATTTAATGAATCGGTACGAACCGAAGGTTCTAGGGCTTCGCCCGTTGAACATAATGAAACCGATGAAACTTTTTATAATGTATTAAAAAACTTTTTCAAAATATTTAAGAAATCTTTCAAATGTTATATGAATGTAGAAGTACTTTATACAAAAAATGGACCTGATGGAATTCCTGAAGAAATAATACAAGGACATTTTACAAATTTGCAAGAAATTCATAATGTAAATGATAAACAACCCATATTTGAACAAATGATACTTAAATTAGAAAATTGTATAATTGAAGCCCAGTTACGTGAATCTGGTTGGAGATTTGTTAAAATACTATCTAAGAAAATAGTAATTGATAAATATAAAATTAATACTGGTGGTAGTTATTTTCCTTTACCTTTCAGTTTACCACAAATAATCAACATAAAAATGAAGATGATTATTGTTTTATGTGGAGTATTATAGCACATTTACATCCTGCAGAATATCACAAAGAGAGACTAAGTCATTATAATAAAGAAGAATACATAAAGGAATTTGATCTCTCTGATGGCTTACATGAATTTCCATATGATTATAATAGGTTAATAAAGTTTCATAAAAAGAATAAAAATTTAATTGAAGTAAATGTTTTTGAATTAAATGTGAATTATGTTTCTATTGGTAAAATTACTCCACTTTACTCAGATTCAAAAAAATTTTATTTGAATAATAAAAATTTATGTCAATCAGAAATAGTATATAATGATAGAGGAAATTACATGCATCATAATATTTTTTACCAAGGAAATATAATATGCACTGAAAAATTTCAAATTGTTAAAACATTATCACCAATAATGATTAATCATAATAATTATAAAGGACGTAATTATAATTATGATTATGATTCCGATTATCTATCTTTATCTTTAGAATATCAACAAAAATTACAAAATTTAAATGAAAGTTTACAAAAATGTAAAACAGACTATCAACAACAAACAAAAATGTTACTACAAGAATATCACCATAAATATCAAAATAAGATAGAAACGATTAAAAATTAAAGGAAGAAAATGAAACCAATCAAAAAATTAAGGAATCTTTAAAAAAATGTCTACAACAATATAAAGAACAATATGATAAAGAATATGAACAACAGCTACAAATATTAAATCAAAATTTTCATCGAAATACATTTAATCTTGCAAAAGAAATTGATGAAACACATGAAATATATAAAGATAAATTTGAAAAATTAAAACAAACAAAGCAACCAGCACAAGCGAATATATTATTTTATCAGGGTCATTTTATATTGTGTAAAGATGTTTCTATATTTACAAAAACTTCAGATAATACCAATTTTCCTTGTCTTCAATGTATGACAAGTTTTAGAACTAAAGAAGAAATGAATAGACATTTGGAGAATTGTCAACAAAACGAAGCAGTTGAAAATACTTTTCCTAAAGATGATTATTTAATATATAATAGACATTTTTTTAAAAATAAAGTACCCTTTACAATATATTGTGATTTCGAAGCATATAATGTTAATATGACACAAAATTGAACGGAAAGTTCCAGGGCTTCACCCGATTCTGAAAATTATAATTGTGAAAATGATAATTATGAAAAAAGTGCAGCTGAACAAAGTAAAGAAAAATATTTATTTGAACAAAAACCATTATGTTGGGGAATGTACATTCATTCAAATTATCCTGAATTATTTAAATCAGAATATTATCAATACTATGGTGAAGATAGTTCAGAAATGTTTACAAAGAAAGTAGAAGAATTACAAGGACGTTTTTCACAATTGCTTGAAACAAATATTCCAATGATGCCATTAACAGAAAAAGAAAAATTAAATTTTATTAATGAAACAAAATGTTATTACTGTGGAAAAGAATTTACAAAAAATTATAAAACTGGCAGAGGTAGATATCTTGATAAGGTAAAAGATCATGATCATCTAAATGGATTATATAGAGGTGCAGCACATAATTCTTGTAATCTTAATGCTAATAAATTTAAATATAACTTTGTTCCTTTATATTTCTACAATGGTTCTAAATATGATTTCCATCTAGTAATGAAAGATTTATTTTCATCTGAAAAATTACAACAACAACAAATAAATGTACTATGTAAAACAGAAGAAGAATATTTTTCAATGCAATTAGGTTGTATTAGAATTTTAGATGCATTTAGATTTTTTACTCCTTATTCATTAGATGTTATGGGAAAAACTTTGAAACCTGAACAATGTAAAATATTAAGTAAATATAATTTAAAGCCTTTAAAAGGCATATTTCCGTATGAGTATATAGCCTGCGGCTCACAGTCGAAGACTGATATAACTGGAGATTTTAATTCTGTGAATAAAATTATGGAAGAAAAACAACTTCCTCCAATAAATAAATTTACATCAACATTAAAACAATCACAATTATCTGAAGAAGACTATGCAGAAGCTGAAAAAAATTGGAGAGAGTTAAATTGTAAAACAATGTATGATTATACAATGAAATATCTTCAGATAGATGTATTAATCCTTGCTGATCTTTTTGAAAACTTTCGTGATATGTGTTTAGAATATTACGGAATAGATCCATGTTATTGTTATTCTACACCAGGTTTAACATGGTTAGCAGGATTAAAACATACAAATGTTAAACTTAAACATTATAAAGAAAATACACATGATAAATTATTATTTTTTGAATCTGGATTTAGAGGTGGAGTTTCATCAGTTTTAGGTAATAGATATGTTAAATGTTATAATAAGAAAGTAAATCCTGATGATTATGGAATAATGAAACCTTTATCTACAGAAGAAAAAGAAAAAATATTAGAAATTTTTCGAACGAAACGAGAAGGAGTAGAACGTGAAAATGCAATTGATGAATTCATGAGAGAAAACTATTTGTTATATTATGATTTTAATAGCTTATATTCTTCTTGCATGATACAAGAATTACCAACAGGTGAAATGTCATGGTGTAATATTCTTGATTATCAAAAAACATATGATGGAAATTATAATCATGGTTATATATATGAAGTTGATTTAGTATATCCTGATGAAATAAAAGATAAAACAAAATATTTTCCTTTCGGTCCCGAAAACAAAATTCCCAATATAGAAGATTTTTCAGATTATCAAAAATCTTTAATTCCTAAGAAATACAGACCAACAAAAAAACTTATGTTAACACAAAGCAATAAAAGAAAGTATGTTGTTGAAGGAAGAATGCTAGATTGGTATTTAGATCATGGAATGATTCTCACCAAAATACATCGAAAACTATTTTATCAAAAATCTAGGTGGTTAAAAAATTATATAGAGTTCAATATTGAAAAACGTAAAATAGCTAAAAGAAATAAATATGATTTTGGAAACGTGTTCTTCAAATTAATGAATAATGCATTTTATGGTAAGACTTTAGAAAATGTGCGTAATAGACAAAATATTGAAATAGTTTATGATAAAGATAGGTTTCAAAATTTAACAAGGAAACCTACATATAAAAGAACTACTAGATTTAGTGATGAACTATGTGCTGTACATTTACGTCGAATCAGCGTTAAACATGATAAGTTTAATTTTATAGGATTCACTATATTAGAATTAGCTAAACTATTTATGTATAGATTTATATATGATTATTTAGCACCTGCTTATGGCAAAAACTATAAATTACACTTTACAGATACCGATTCTGTTTTCTTAGAATTAACAATACCGTATAATTCTACACTTGATGAAGAAATAGATAAAATAAAAGATATCATTCATCCTTCTGATTTATGTAAAGTAAAAGATGAATTAGAAGGAAATGAAGATTTCATAACAGAAGCTATATTTTTAAAATCTAAATGTTATTGTTATAACACAACTAATAATATTAAAACACATAAAACATTAAAAGGAATTTCAAAGGCATCAGTGGCTAATCAAATAACATTTCAAGATTATAAAAATGTATCATTTAATAATAAAATAAAAACAGCATGTAATTATAGACTTAATTCAAAAAAACATAAAATGTATTTAAAAGAAGAACATAAATTAGCATTAGATCCATTTGATGATAAAAGAAAAATTTTACCTGATGGAATAACTACTTCACCTTTTTAATTTTCTAATTTCTAAGATAGTCAAATTTGATATATACATAAAATAAAAATAAAAAATATTATAACACTATATTTGTATATTTTTTATCACTCGGTAAACAAATGTTCTATCGACTTTCAGTCGGGGCGAAGCCCCTCGAGGCGAAGCCTAGTCAGAGAACAATTGTTCGATAACTCTATCATGAATTTTTTTATCAATATTAATTGTGATAAATCCATAATCTTTTGACAAAGCATTGTTACACGATTTTTTAAATTCATCTTTATTTCTTACGCATAAATCTCTTAACAAATCACTTAAGTTTCTTGCATTTATTTCAAATAGTATAAATATATTTGCATTCTTTCTAATAACACTTCCGTCTAATGAATACATACTTTGTGTTAAATAAAATACACTACAGTTATTATGTCTACCTCTTGTGAAATAATTTCTTTGAACTGACTGATTTCTGTCATTAACACAATCATCAAGAATTACACAATGTTTCATTGTTTTATCTAGTTTACTAGGATCTTGCATATTACCACTATCATCTATTAATTGTATCTTTATATGCTTATTTTTATTGGATTCAACTAACTGATTATTTTTGCTGCTTCTTCACACCACGAACTTATTTCTTCTTCATCTTCAGATTTTTCATATTCTTTGAATAATGAAGCAGTTGCTGTTTTTTTTAAGATTATTTTCAAATCCATATTTTAAAAATTGATAGACGGGTTGTTCTGCTGTTGTTGTATAAATTATAAGATTGTTATAATCCAAAAAATTTGGAGTCGTTAAAATTTTAAATAATAGATATGTTTTTCCACAACCTGATCTTCCGCAAATAACTGACAAAACTTTATTAGATAAATTTGGATGATGATTAAATTTGAGTTTTTTTTTATTAAATGGAGGTAGTTCACTCATTTTTTAATAAAAAAATTTATTTTTATTTTATTTTTATTTTTAAAGAAGAAGAAGAAAATTAAACTTCTCTAGCTTCGCGTGGGAGTTTATACCTCCCGAACGGGAGTTTATACCTCTCGAACGGGAGTTTATACCTCTCGAACGGGAGTTTCTACCTCTCGAACCAAAAGATCTATCATAATCTCTTCACCTCCAAAATTTATTTCTTGTCCTTTCTCATCAGTGATTCTCATGTTAATGTTGTTAATAGTTTTTCTTGTAATAGGAAAATATATTAATGTTTGTGGAATTACATTTAATCTATAACCAATGGGTACAGTAAAAGCTGGAAAACTGAATATTAAATTTGACAATTTACCATTTATATATCCTCCTTCAATAATGTCACAATGTACAACAATTGAATTTATTTCAGTTATTTTTGGAATCTTCTCACCTAAATGATAACCTTGACTATAGGTTTGTTTATTAAATCCTAATAACTTTGACAATGATCTATCATGATTAAAATCAACTTGATGATTTTCGTCTAAAGTAAGAGAAAATTTATTGACTGCCGGTTCAACTTCAAAATGTAATTGTTTCTTATCTTTAAATGGTATACCTAAATGTCTCTTAATTTCATTTGATATTGATTCAACTTCGTAAGAACCAGGAAGAAAAGTTAATATTTTCCATGTTTTGCCTTTATCAGTAGAATATCTAAATTGATCATTCACATCTTTTATAACATTTTGAATAGTGTTAAATGTAGAGAAACTAGTCAATGCAATTTGATAATTTTTATTTTGTTCTAAATGTAGAATGGGTTCTAAATTACAAGTGTGTGATGAAGTAGTTGTTATAATTTTTAACGTCGTACTAAATTTTGATGAACCCAAAATCTCTGTTAGATTTTCTAAATGATTATTAATTTTGTCTAAATCTGCTGAACACATTTTTTAGTTAAAATTTTAAATAAACATTTTTTACAAAAAAATTAAAAACAACAACATATTTCAGCTACGGGCGAAGGCCTAGAACATTCGGTTCGTTATACTTTTATAATCCTCTTCATTTAGAATCTTCTTTTCCAGCAGTCTTTTCAATATAGCATGAATTTCATTGAAACTGGAATTATGTCCTTCTTTTATTGCCGATATTTAAATATTTAATCTATTTAGTAATTCTTGTGGATCATCTGGTAAAAATACAGTTGTTTCTGTTTTCTGTTTTTCAGATAAACCTTTTCCTACTTTAACTCCCGTTGATAATAAATTTTCTAATTGTTTATAACGTCTAAGAGATTTTACTGCACCAACTCTATCTAACATAGCTTTATATTTTATGAGATCTTCTACAGCATAATTATTTAAATCTGCTCCTCTTAAAAGATCAACAAAATTTCTATCTAAATTAAAAGGAGATTTATCTGGTGAAAAAATTAAACCTCGAAAAGGTTGTGGAAATATTTCTTTTTGTCCGAGATAAAATCTAGGTATTGTTTTTCCATCTATAAATGAAATAGAATGTTCAAATTGCATAGATTTAGGTAATTTCTTATTAATGTTTGATTCTAGTAATCCATAGTCATCTAATATAGTTTTGTGCTCTGGATCTGTTATATCAATTTGTTTATCATTATTTGTAAGTTCTTTTTCAAGAGTTTTAAATGGTTTCATAGTTTTTTCAAAATCAGTTTTTACTTGCTCGGTTTGCTGCATTTTTTCAAACATATCAGATTGAATACCAGCTTTTATCATTCTTTGTTGAAGATGATTTTCTTTTATAATATTTCTTTGTTTTATTAACTCTTCTAATTGTTTTATTCTTTTAAAATTATCAGCTCTAATTTTATCCATTTTTAAAATATAATATTTGAATTTTGTGGTAACATTGGAATACAGCAAAAACATTTTACTGAACAAATTATTTTTTTATTGCTTTGTTGTCTGACATCTTTTCGTTTAAAGTTTTCTCGTTTTAAGTTTTGTTTAATAAAGTTTTGCTTAAATTTTCGCTTAAAGTTTTTAGCTCTTCTAAAAAAATTTTGTCATTTTCTTCATTAGAAATTTTACCACCAGTAAAAGTTTTACCATCACTCGAAATTTTGCCATCCTGTTTATTCTTATCATCAACTTTTTCTGACTGTAATTGAAATGATATTTGATTTACTTCATTAGCTATTTGATCAAATTTTTCAATCTCATCTAACGTAATAACATTATCATCACATACTCTTTGAAAGTAGTAATGCAATTTGTCATAGACTTCTTTAATATGTAAATGCTTAGTTTTTAATGATTTTCGTTTCTTAGTTATTAAAGATTTATCTAACATTGTAACAAGTGAAGTTGCAAAAACACCCGTACCTGTTAAAGCTGTAGCAACTACTGGAATTACTAAAACACCAGAAGATATAACAATAGTGAGAGCGCCTAAACTTATTGTTAAGAATATGCCAATTCCTTGTGTTACATTCTTAACTTTAGTCCATCTCTTTCTTAATTTTTTATAATGCTCTAATCTTAATAATAATTGAGATTCCTTATCTTTCATATAGCGTACTCTATCTTTGTGTTTTTCTTTATTCATTTTTTCAATGTCCATTAAAGTAGAACTACGTTCATATGATAACGAAGGATATATTGTTGCGGTTTCATCCACTTTTGTTTCTTCCATTTTTAAAGAAATATTTTTAGTCACATGATATATTTTAAAAACCTGAAAGATGGATAAAATTCATGAATTTGAAATTCTCAATTTTTATGATTTTTTCGGTGTCCTGGAACGGTCATGATTTAAGCGAGAAAATTGTAATTCACAAATTTTGAGATTCTTAACTTTTCTGATTTTCGGTGTCCTGGAACGGTCATGATTTTAAGGGTGAAAATTGTAATTCTCAAATTTGAGATTTTGAAAAATTTGAAAATTGGGTATTTTTTAAAACGCCCAAATTTATGAATTTAGGTCTTCATAACCTGAAAAAGGGTTCAAATTCATGAATTTATGTCGTTTTTAAAAATGCCATTTTTTGAAAAAATGGTACTTTTTGAATGGACTAAATTCATGTATTTAGGTCTTAATAACCTGAAAAAGGGTTCAAATTCATGAATTTATGTCGTTTTTAAAGATACTATTTTTTGAATGTTATGGTGTCCTGGAACGGTCTTTTGCCCATTACTCACCTACTATATATACTTACTCCATCAAAACGAAGCCGAAGTGAGACTTTTACAGAATGATGTACACTCGAACTGCTGCTACGAATCTGATGTCTTCTGAGTTCTATCCTGCTCCTCTTCTTGACAGATGGAATTTAAAAAAATGCCAAATGTAAATCCAATTAGACGCAGATTGAAGCTTTTTGGAAAAAATTCATTTTTCTATGCTTTCTCTTTTTAAGTAAAGTACCATGTACAAGGTCATAATTGTTGGCACAAAATGTCTTCATCACATGAGCTTATACGATGTAGCAAGTAGGCTAATATCGTCAAACATAGGTATTTTGTCCAGTTTTATGTACATTTCACCACATTCTCGCATGCATCGCGATCAGAAATATGATAGCAACACATACACATGATGGGAAATGGCCTGAAGACATTCTATGGAAAGATGTGCGACTCTAGACATAGTAATTTCCACTGAAAAAGAAAGAGAAAACTTAATTTCAGCCAAAAAATTCTGTTTGCGTCCCATTGAATTTACATGTGGTATTAATCTTGTCTGACAAGAATCGGCACCCAGTAGAACTCAGCAGACGCGCAGATTCGCAGCAGTCATAAGATGTTTAATATCTTGTCAAAATCTAATTTTCGGCCTCGTTCCCTGCATAAACTCGTTCTGGCTGGTGCACTTTAGGTAATCAACATCGGGCTAGGTATAGCTATACACGCAATCTAATTTAGGGATGGGATATGCTACATGCACAGTAAACAAACACGTTCATATTTCAATGTCAATGATAATTGTTTCTGAACATGGATCAGGAAAGAGATAACAGAAACTGTGATGAATTAAGGAGCAATTTGGATGCGGATACAAATTTATTACACGCTTAATATAAATTTAAACACATGTGTTTATGATTGTATACTTGTGTAACAAACTTGTACATACTGGAATCAGCAGGCAGCAGTGAAGATAGATGGAGTTTTAAACGATTACACTACTGTGGAAAGAGGTGTTCAACAGGGTTGTGTTCTCTCCCATCATCTCTTCTCCTTATACACATGTGTGAGAGTTGGAGGTGACAATATGAATAATTTGCGATACGCAGACGATACGGCACTTTTTGCTAACACTGAGGAAAAACTACAGGCGAAAAAAATTTGTTGTGACAAATAATAAAGTGACAATAAAGTGACAAACGAAGGTGAAGCGAAAGGACTCGACATCAATCGCAAGAAATCCTTTGTAATGGTGTTTTCAAAGAAGCGTAACACTCCCTGCATCAATATCCTCGTAAAAGCCACGACCATCATAAGAATGTGCAAGAGACGAAAGGAACACCTGATAGTCGCCAACGTCAGCTTCTGATACGGCAATACTGATTGATTGATTGTCATGATAGTAAAGCACACAACTTTGGGTTAGATGCGCTACAAGAAGCAATTTGACATTGATTGATATAGAGTAGTAATAAGCAGTCGTGGATAATCAGCTTTTTCCCTATGTAAGAATTAATTCAAGGCCACAATATACCAAGCGGAGGAGAATTCATCGCTAACGATAGCACATTCTTTGAAGAAAGGTTCGATAAATCCGGTAAATATTTCTCGAACCTCTCTTCAATATAATATGCGCTGTCAATTTTCTATGAATATACTGTGAATGAGATTTTGTAATGAAACTGAAATTGGTTGGATGTAGACAGTTGCACATTTACAAATATGATTAATATTTGTAATGATTGCAAATGTCTGGAAAATTGCATCACTTAACCCATTAAACGCGGCTGTGATTTCTTTGCATATTTCGAATTTTATCAATAAATATAGCTTGAAGCATCACGAAACATGAACATTTTCACATATGGAATGAATACGGGTCACGTCATCGCGTCCTACCACTCCTACAAAGTAGTAAATTTTGGTTGTGAAAGTAAAAGGCAAAATTGAAGTACTGAACTTTTTGAAACAGCAATAGGAACAATTTTTCTAGTATACGAGCATCTTATTGTGCATTTCAAAATTGATTTTACGCATCCATCATTCATATCAACTTATTTGATGGACTATTCAGCTACATGTATAGTACATGTAAATCAAACTCAAATAAGAACAATATATAATCCATAATTTTGATTTGTAGCTTTAAATTAAACATAATTTGTGGCATTTTTAAATGGCATTTAATCAGGTCTGACAGCAGCACACAGCAGCACACAGCAGTTTCTAAAACCCTCATGCAAATATATATGCATTGTACACATGCACTTCTATCAGTGATTTTCTCTATGGCATGCCTATTTTGCTCTGTAAAACGATTGTGTGTATGCACAGCGGTTCATGTCGTCATAAAATGAGTCACCAAATTTGGTGCGCTTAGAAGCACTTGGCGTACAATCCCATACTGCATTTCGTTCGTGGAAAGCCTTGACATCGAGCCAATGCGCAGCAGCTACTTAGGTACGGGCACGATGGTTTATAGGCCTACTATCGCTGCGTCTTGCAAATGACAAATTCTGACTTCGGGCTTCTTCTATGCAATTCTTTCTTTCCTTTTTTCAGAGTCAATAGTCACACTTCTTCATCTAGAAGACCATGATCGTTGACTTCAATGGGAGCCACACGTTGTCATCCTGAAGTAGAATAGGATTTTTGAAAGTAACTTTTGCACGCACCGTGAAACTTTCAAAATCAAGCTTACCCTGAATCAGAAGAGACGAAAATTGTCAAACGTGTCTTCAAAACATTAACTTGTTGATTTACACAAGTGGAAAGCTACAGCATGGCAAGCACGAAGCTTCGAGGAAGGAAATAGTGGTGCAAATGTGGTCAGAGTGTGTCCATTGTCTTCAAACTATGAGTAGGCCTACTGAGGTCGATGATCTCACGTCGTCAACTTCTTGTAATACCCTGTACACCATGAGCATATTGCAAAATAATAGAGGAATCAATCAAGCTGCTAGCTCACAATTTGTTGTCGAACAAGTGTAGGGTATTCGAAGACATGTATTCACATTTGTAGGCCCCTATGCAGAATTATGCCTGCTTGATCTGTCTTCGTCCAAGCCGCCCTCATCGTCTATACCACTGTCTCTGCACTGTCTTCACAATCTTATAATGGGATCTATATCAAAACATCATCCTCTCCATTGCGAATTAGGTCATACAGCGCATGAATCGCTGAGGTTTTTAATCTGAATGGTATACTTATTCTGACTTTCACAGTAGCGGATCACACGATGGCACACATATATATATATATTAATACGTATTGCCGCATTGCCATTGAAGTAAGTCAAATTGAATATCAGACTTGTGCATGGCCCTAGAAAATATGCCAAATGAAGCATATATGGACGAAAGAAGATAAAGGTTCAAAATTTAATATTTTTCTCAACTTACCAAAATGATGAATTTCTTCGCGCCATTTTGAAAAGCAATTTTAATTTCCCGCCAAATGGACGATGATGAAATGGTGCTTTCACATCACAAACTTTGAATATCGTTCTAAGTTATGTTCTGTTAAAAAGAAATAGACCGAAAAACGAGTTTTTACTCTTAAGATGGAGCATAAATGGAAGGAAGTTATTAGTTACCTGGCATATAGGCTACTCGTAATATGGCACCGCGTTTAATGGGTTAAGTCAGCAAAGATTCCGGAAGCTAGTTTTTGTGATGTCAATCAATTAAGTAAAATCGTCTAAATTTCCAAAAATGCAGGCCTACTAAAAGAAGTAGACGGCGAAACAGTCAACACAGGCATTTCATAGAGGATGGGCAAGACTTTTTACTGCCAGTATACTCTAAACAGCTCTGTGAGGGACGAAGAGTATAGGATTGATACTAATTAGGGTTTGATAATTTCATATTAAATTAGAGTAGGAATTAATTAACTTACATTTCATAATAACGTCCTAGTTTGATGCATCAGATTTAATCTATTGTGCGCTGCGGGGATGAGTGGGCAGCCAGGCTATTGTGTTGAGTTTTGAGTGTTCAGTCACTGTGGTCGCGGTGGCCTTTGTTCCGTTGAGTCTTGGCTTGTTTGGAGTGGTTTGTAAATATTTTGGTGCGCTGTCCGCTGAGTTTGTTGCTATGCCCGAGGTGTTGACCTCTGCTCGAGTCTGCATGTTGATTTGTAATCTTGGTGGACGAATAGCAATCTGCGATACCTGACAGTGATAAAAACTAGTGCCTGAAGTGAGACAAGGCCCCCTCTCGTATGTTCGCGCTGAGACTGTAGAGATTATCTTGTGCCTGTAATCCTGCGGCAATAAAGTTGCGTCCACAACCCCTATCGCTTTTCTCTTACTATCGACTGAGGCGAAAGGCTATAGGCCTATTTGAACGCTACCGCAATTTCGTGACAAGCTCTTTAATAGACAATCCAATACACGCGATCATACACGGTCTTACACATGAATAGTTGAAAATATAATTGTCCAATCTACGGCAAAAATTAGAACATCAAAATTTTATTGAATAGTGCCACTATCTCATGCTCACTGATCCATATTTCTATAATTTCTGAAAGATTTTTGTTTAAATATCCGGTAATGCCGAAAATCAGATTTTTTGCAGTATACCCATGATTTTCTAATTTTAAGTCAAAAATGTCAATTTTTTATGATTGTTTTGAGATGCCTGTGTACCGTCATCTGAGAAAATCAATGCCAATTATTTTTCAAGATTACCATCAAGTAGTCAACTAAATAAAAAATAATGTTTGAAGGTCACCTAATTTTATTACATTGCCTGCTAAGAAATTCGAAATCGTTATTCCACGACGTTATTTAGCAAATTTTTAATATTGCATCGGTCATAATCAAAACCTTTACTTCATTACACATCTAATAACTGATTCATAATGCATGTCTAATTACATAATTTCTAACATGTAATGCCGTAGACCACAACAGTTATCCAGCTAGCTGACGGTTTATGGTCATTCCACGACGATAAATAATGTCGCGGAATGACGCATCATTGTGTGAGAACGCAAGCAACATTTTAAGACTCAAACAACGCCTGCGTGATGCCCAAATGACAGTGTACATACCACAGACGATTGGTATGACTAGTAGGTGTCATCGTTTTGCGCGCAAAGAAAGAAATATCCCGTACAGTGTTCGAATTTTTTTAGCTCAAATTCATTCATCCAATTAGAAACTGACTATTCAACTTTACAGGCTTCTCCAAACTCGCTACAACTTTATAACTCTCGTTGCCACAAATGCGATTATCCAACAAGTTTGATTGAAATGGGAAGATGAAAATTGAGATGATCGAAAAAAGGCCCACGTGATGAAAATAAGGAAGAGAGAAGGCCTAAGACTCGTTTTAATTGGAGAGAAAAGCGAACAAAGAGTATAATTCAAATTACCGATAAGGTTTATCGCATTTTACCGCAGCTAATTTCTACAATATTAATTCTTTCAAACTTGGTGAATTATATACGTGAGGTGGTTTATACGTGAGCACACATATATTGGTTCTCTACAACATCATTCAATGCATATTTTGTGCGTTATATCTTAATTTTAGAGCTTTTCGAGGAGCATTAATATGAGTTCATAAATTACCGGCTACACTTTTTACCAAAGCTTTAAAGATGTTCCATGATGTTTGAGTGTCATCGATCTGTGGGCTTTTGATCGGCGGTTATTCACGACTCGTAAATTGTAAGCTTTAGATGCGCGCAATTCGATTTTCGATGGCAACTCACAAAGTGCTCAACGTTATCCATTTACTGACGCATAATTCGGCGTGCTCTCGGGTGCCGAGTTCTTCTAGCTGATAGCGCTGCGCTTCGATTCTGAGGTGAAAAAGAACTTTGTGAAAAAGTAGGGCTCACATATATGATACGGAAATTGTTTGGACCACACGTATTACTTACTGATCGAGGCATCTCCTTTGTGTAAATTGTAAGATTAATTCCGCCAAAACGCACGACACTTTGTATCACAAGGTGCACAATTGAAATTATATTTCATAATCCTTGAAATAATTTTAAATTAATATACTGCGAAAACATATTGGAATTAAGTCGTATCTTCTGCTACCTATGCGCAATACAATAAAAATCAAGGCCAATGTTTGCAATTTGTCAATATTGAGTCTTCATAGGAAAATACACTTAGCAAGGATAGTTGCAATGAGGGAATACTTGTGTTTCATTTTATAAGTGGTAAGGTAATTACATCAACTGCATTTGTCAATACATCTACATTCAATCTGATCTGTTAAAATGTTCAAGCATTTTTGTATCACAGGCATTTGACCCTAAGATGTACGTAAGCTTGTACGTAGAAGAACTTGTTGTAAATACTTTGCGCAAGACATGCTGACTTAATTCTGACAAAAATGTAAAAATGTAGGGTGACCGTACGGCTGTCAGAGCCAATAAACCAAAAAAGAAAATGCAGGAGAATATTTTCACAAAGCTATAGCTTAATTATTCCTTCAAATTCCTTCCAGAAATTTTGTCACAGAAATTTGCCTAATGCATAAATAGATGACCACACCACTAGCTATAAAGGGAAGAATGCGGATGCAGTCAATTCCTCCTCCTAGCAGTTCTATGATCTTTAACATGGCGTTGGATGATTGCTACCTTTAGAAAATGATAAGATATGCTATGTACTGCACTTCTCAAAGTGAAACGCAAAAGTTATTTAAGTTTTTGAATGTATCACTTTTCTGAAAGTTGAGCGCTCACATCGCTGCCAAAGTGTGAAATAATACATTAAACCATATCCATAGTATTGCAATTGTCCCTTTATGATCACTTGCATCACTAATCCTTGCATTTTAGCCGTTTGCACCTTTAGAATTCCTCTTTTAGTATTTTACCCGGTAAAATACCGGTAAGGTAAATTAAAATAAATTACCGGTAAATTAAGATTTATAAGAAAGAGAGAGGCCCATTACGCACGACCGAGGAAAATATTAACGAAGAGAAACAACGAAGCAAGAACGCACAGAAGTAAAAAGAAAATCAAACGGATCCACAAGTCCTCGGCTTGTAGCTGTAGAATTACAAATTTGTGCGTATGCTTTTGTATGTATTAAGAGGAAGCGTTTATTTCAGTCAGGTATGAGAGACAGATCATCATATCCCAACTATGGGTCAAGTAATCGCATTTTTTGGAGATTTCATTAGCCCTTGAAATGAGGATATCCAATTCTACTTCTCCTAGATAAATGCAAATCCGACCGAATCTCCCGCGTTGACCGGCCCATCAACATTAAGAGAATGCGCTCCTTCAACAACAAATGTTTTATGAAAACACCGAATTCAGTGTATCGATTGTTATTGCGCCTGAATCGCATACATTGATTTGGTTTTCTTTCGTGTAATCATACAAACGAAACATGCAAATTTTGTCATGTCACTCAATTTTGAAAAAGTCTGCTCTCTATAAAACTTACTCTACAATCGGCCTCTGGCAGGTTGCTTGTGTTGTGATCACGCTTAAGGAAAATACAAGGTTGAGCATGAAAGTAATCAATTAGCAACCTGTCAAATTCCTAATTTAGCAAACATAACTCTCCAAGGCTGTCATACACGGAGAATCTGTAAAATGCTATAATTCCTTCGGCAATACTATCATGATCATTCAATTCCGCGCAAAAGTTCGCATATCTCACATTTGGTAGCAATACCCAACTGTGTTCACCTCGAGTTCATTTAATAAAATCGAAACTGTAGGGCCTATGCACATTGAGGATTTAATAAATTCTGAGTTGGCAATACCCAACATACTTACTCTACGCAATGATAGCCTCTATCTTCTGTCACATAAAAATTGTCCGATATCTTCGTTGAGGAAAAAAAACTACCCATCTTCCAAATCTATTTCAGATAGTTCCAAATCGATTTCAGATCTATCCAACTGAGTTTCAGACATTTCCAGATTACGAGTCTCCAATTGAATTTAAGATTTTTTCAAAGCTATAGTTTCTGACAGATATCTGTCATCCATAATGTTTGAAATGCATTTGGAGACATCTGAAGTGGACATAGGATTTCTGACAAAAATACAGGTCAGATGGTTCTTTGAAGAAATAATTTTATTTCAGTTTATACAAAACAGGTATGCTGCATGTCCATGAGGATATTTGCAAACAATTCCTAATAAGTAGCATTGGATAAGTAACAAGAATATTCGATAAATCAGGTAAAATGCGAAAGCCGTCATACCAAGACAATAAAAATTCACATTTGATGATGGATTTCCTCACGTCTCCGGTTCTGGGTATACGAGCTTGTCTTCTCTACTAAATCACCGAGTGAAAAGACGAAACCTTTTTTTCACTATCACGGTTCATTCCCTCAGCTATCACAAGCTTTGCATGCACTGCTGTCTCTGTACTTTCGTTTGACAGAGAAAGTTGACATCAAGACAGTGACAGCTATGCGCGAGGACAAATAATTTGTTTGTAATATATTTCTGGTCTAGTTATAGGCCGGAGTCCGGGACTCCGGCTCCAGCAAAAATGATAGGACTCCGGAACTCCGACTCCACATCCCTGCTACATGCAATTACTCTATGGTTGACACTTGTTGGGCACTCAAATTTCCCAAATTGCTGGCTCGTGGATGTCCACAAATCGACTCCGAGAGCAATAGAAAAAGGACAATCTTTACTCCATGCGCAAATGTACAAAATCAAGCTGCTTGATAATGCATCAGCAGACAGTTTACATTCATGTTTTTTGAACTATAGTTATATATATAGCTAATATACTGAATGAACTTTTCTAAGCTAATTTTGCAACTACTTCATCCGCTATATATTGGTCTATAGGCCTTACTCATCATCCTCTTGAGTCCCGATGGCGCATGGTGCGCGTCATCCGGGCATTTGCGCAAGTGGTCGACTATATAGCAGCTGACAACACTGCCCCAACTGCCCATGGACGTGCACTGCACGTTATCTCTGTTATGTTTCCATCAAAGTTCCCATTGTTCACTCAGCATCAGGGGACTTGCACCTATGAGCAAATGTCACGTCATGGGCAGCTGCAGCATCAGTGCAACAGATTTTGCTCCGGTGCTCAAACGGCTAATGTGAAACCATAAACATCGGATTACCTAATAATGTTATCTGATGTCTATGTGTGAAACGATATGAAGCAAAATGATGCGAAATGAAACAGCGTCACACACAATGAAACAAAACCTCTAATTCCGTCATTTTCTTTCGTTCTACTTTGTTTCATGTCGCTTCAACTTAAATGAACAGGGCCGTAGTCTTGAGTAGGGATGGCCATTACTCTATGGCCATAGTTTACACATAGAGTATGAGTTTACACTTGTGATTCGTTCATATGATTCACAAAACCGGCAGAATGCCGCTTTGTAATGGCTGGCAATGCTTTGACCGATGTGATCGTGAAATAAGCACTGCATGAAATTTCATGATTTTATAAAAACTATCATTTCCTAAAAACACTATTATTTTTTGATAAAATCTAAATTATTTTGATACAGTGCATCGATATGTGCAACTCTGTTTCGATAACTTCGATGTTTTCTAGATTTGGCAAAGTGAATTAGTGATTGCTGTTGGAATCCAATCGACTATAACCGATCGATGGACCCATTTCTGTCCCACTATCTTAAACATAATTCTGCTTCTATTCAAGTTGAAATCATTATGCATACTTCATTCCTTGTTTGAACATGTTATTTCGTAGAATTAATGTTTACAGTTAAATTTAACTGTCTGTAAATGTTTGTGAGAAGATCTGAAGATGGATGAAGTACTCGTCGCAGTTCTTCAACAAGCATTGTTTTACATCACTATTTCCACAAATTCAGATTAGCAGTCAGAGGGAATGTTCAAACAGACATCTGTGTGATTGATTAACCATAGTTTCTGGTGAATGAGCAAACACATGTGCTTAAGTAGGACGTTGAATATCAGCTGTTGCACATATTTTCACAATTATTCTTTATTTTAAGTATTTCCATGGCAATACCTGTCATCAAAGTGACATTTATATATATATATATGGTGTCATATATCATTTTTTATTAGAATTATTTATAATTGCAACTTTTTTTCGCCAGGTTTTGATCTCTATACACATCATTTCGTCAAGCAGGATTTTTTGATTGTCTGTCAATTTTCATGTGGAGTGATCTCTCCTGTGACTCAATTGAAGGAGTTTGACTGTCATTTGCATTTTGGAGACACCTAAGATATCACATACGTTCATTCTGACATAGGTAAATCCAGAAACTAAGGGAACACATGCGTTGCATAACCAACTTTGAGGTGACTTGCGTCAATTGATAAATTAACTTTGAGCTGACTTGCATCACTTCATGAATTATTTTTTTGCAGACCACTCTAGTAAATGAAGGCATCTATTGGCCACTAACTGTAATGTGATCAAATTCCGCAATCATAAGGTCTTAAAATAATGCTGTTTTGTGCTTTGACAACAATCCCAGTCAATTAGTCTAAGTCACATGGCTATCATCCGAAGACTTAAAAAATGATTGAAATCATGACCATTTTTTCCAGAGAGAATGGAATCGTGAGCTTTAGCAATTTCTCGAAAAGTTGACAAAACTAATAGAGCAATTCATCTGCGAGCTTCAAAATGAAGAAAAATTTACATCTGTGAAGAATTCGAGGAATCCTGAATGTCTAAAAAAAGTGCGCGTAGTATAGTGACATGTATTCAAATATCACAGTTGAGAACCTTAATATTTGTAGAATGTTTTTTGTTGTCAAAACCTTTATATATTTCGACTAACTCTTTGGTCATTGTCAGAAGGAAAGATTTCACAAGGAGATTTGCCCCTGTAAAATCCCTCCTTCTCATAATGAAATACATAAAGGTGTATGACAACAAAAAAGGAAAAATTTTTACAAATACTTAGGTTTCTATCTTTGATGTTTGAAAAATGACCCAAGGCCTCCTCACACATGTATTGAATGTGAGGGGAAAGCAGATTCCTCAAATAAACATTAGTCTTATCTCCAACCAGCCATCAAATGCTACATGCTCATAGCGATTTTCTTTCAATTTTAGGTTGACACATGTAGGCCGACCTGAAATCATGCATAAGCAGATGCGACTGTACATTTGTCATGTAAAGATTACGCATTTGCATCAGTTAAGTTTCGAAAAGGTGCTGCTATTTAGAGGATAACGGAAGCATAGCGAATATCGTGGTTGTTTACGCGCAAATGAGCTCACACCCTGTTGCTCGTCTTATATTGGTAATTTTCGGGGAAGAAATCTCCTCTCCGAAACCACACCGCTTTTGCAGAGTACCGGTTACAATATATACTTCTAAAATGTTGAATCTATTTATTCCAAAACTCAAATCGCGGTATTATCCCGAAAGGCCTATCTGTGGGATGCGATGCAGCTCAACATAGACGAAGCTATTGTTGATTTTTTTATCAATTCGCATGCTGTGCGCTAACTCAGCTTTTTCGGCAAATTAGTCTTAGTTCCTTCACTAAGCTTGATGATACTTGATGCTCTTTCTCTAGGAATATACTAATACTGCCATGGTAGAATAAATTTTTCCAAATTCCTGCGAAAATCGTGAAATTGATGAAAGATCAACTCATTAATGTAGATCAATTTAAATTTGAGTTTGAAATAGAGATATATATCTGTGGAAAGAGAAAACTTCGTCTAAGCCAGCCAACTTTATTCTATCTTAATCAGAAGCCGCGGTTACAACGGTTTTAACCGACTCAGTTAAGCAATATGTTAATGGTCTTAATTTCAGCCGTATCAAAATATTGTGTAAATTCATTGTAATTAGTGTACTTGTAGCGTAAGCAGTGCTAGGGACGTTGTCCCTTCCGCACGCTCCCTCAATTTCTACAATGGTGCCGAGACGTCGTAAGACAATCTGACTTCTTGAACCAATTTTGAGAGGAATCCAATGTATGGAAGTCGCTCATTCAAAAATAGTCGATTGCAAAGAGTCCATGGGTTTCTTAATCAATTAATTAATTTCTTAATACTCATAGTTCTTATATGCGAATATGAACAGGCCGAATCGCAAACAGAGCCACCACTAGGTGGGTTAAATATGTTTAAATCTGTTCAAGCTTTGTGGCTGGTGTGTAACCCTCAGTGTGCATGCAAGCAGATACCGTGGTACAACTATGATGAAACATGAGCTGTGTAGAGTTGGGTGACTTTTCCAATGGTGGCAGGAGATGTTTCAAAACTTGTCTCACAGATCTTATCAGCCAAACGGATTTTCTGTCGAACCGAATAGCCTATCTCAGAATTTCTGTCTGTTGCCTTGCCTAGCCGTGCAGCTCGGCTTTGCACACATCTAGTTAATTTGAATATTTTTTTGTGATCATGTAGAAGTTTGAGGTCAATCGTGCGGTTGCGTGTGCAGTATGTGATCGTAGTTGTAAACTATTTGGATGGGTTTTAGACGTGTTTAGTGCGACCATGAAATGATGCTGTTAAACAAGTCATACAAGATATTCCTATATATTTCTCTTTTGTTTTTCAATTTACTCATGCTTATATTAAATGTAGGCTGTTGGCACACTGCTTTCTGTTATGCGAAATGTATAGAGATCACTTTAGCCAATCATCCAATTAATAAAACTTGAAAAATTGCAACGTAAAAATTGTTGAGCACAGCTTACCATCGACGTAGCAAATTCATCCATGTAGCTCGAAATAAAGCTTGAATGAAGAACCAAGCTACAATAAGGCTGGACTGGCGAAATATATCATGCCGATTCTCAAAACGTCTTCTATATGTGGCCTTGCGGAAAGAGCTTTGAATAAAGCAATAATCATGTTATTTGAATCTGTAACAGTGATTATAATCGTGGAAAGGATTAAGTTCAGTGCAGCGCTTGACATAAATTGGCTTTCCTAGATTTGATCAACGGGCTGTTCCTCACTTCAATTTCATTGTGATGTTTTCTTTGAAGATCATTATCATAATTCTTTTGTCGTAATTCTCCCTGATGTAGATAGGTATCATCACAAAGCTTTCGAAGGATTTAGGTCTGTAATTGGATAACTGCAACAACTACTCATTAAGCCTGCATTTTTGTCTTTCGGAAGTGGCAACCATGCCTTGGAGCAATGAAAATTTCAAAAGCAAAGAGTGTGCGAAATAGAGACATATCTAAGATTCGATCTGCTCGAAATTTCCAGAAATATCACTCATAACTCATTTGATGGGTATTTCATTGCAAATACCAGTAAATCATATAATGCCGTGTATCCGTGATAATAGAAGCGATGAAGCCACTTTGAAATCAGAGGATCCGATTTTTTGTGATGTTTTCAGAATCCGATGCCGAAAAAATAATGTTGTTCTCCGATATTGCTGAAAGTGAACTGTCGCCGACGTGGTCATCGTGTAGGCCTATATGGGTTTATTCTTATACATCATACTAAAAGGTACTACATGCATCATCATCCATCAATCATGCTACATCAGGTCTTTGGACTACGTCAGGAGGAAAAATATTCACAAATTTGACCCAAACCTTTTTGACGGAAATTGTGCACTTTTGAGAGCTATTTATAGAAAAATTTGAGTGAAAACAAAATTCTTTCATGTAAACATTGTCTGAGATCTGCCGTTTAGTTAGTTACGCTAATATCGGCATGATAGTTACGCTAATTTTGGATCGTCACTTTTCTTCGTCAAACTTTATGCATAATGTTTTGCGGTAGGTAGGCTGTGTACTTAGCATATATTGATTACGTCACGTTTCAGCAATGCCCTGCTATAGGTGTAACTAGACAAGTTGAGTAGGGAATAGTCTTTCACCTTTTCACTGCTGTCTACGATTTAAGTCGGATTTCCTTCTACGACTGATAAAAGTCGAAATCAATGAGTAGACATACATGTGAACTTCTCCTGTGCAATTTCTATTTCGATAAGCCTTTCAACCATGGAACCTTTGCTCTTTATTTTGACATTACGAATTGAATGGAATATATTCTCGGCGTCATTGTCAAGTATGGGTTCCAGGTGAACAATGGGTGTGTTGACTAATCAATATCTGTCAGAGTAGTGCGGCTCTCAGCAGCTATGCAAAGGTCATGTTTTCGAGTTACATCGCTTTCACTATGGGAAGTGGAATACAGCAACAATGGCCTGTCGATCAGACCTGCTGCAACCCAGGCATTTGAGATAGTAAATATTTATTCTGATCCCACATTCAGAATAAGTCCGACTATGGATCAAAACAGTCTTCATGAAAATGAAGAAGACATTTTCATTGACCAGAGCTTATGCTTTCCGTCGTCTTTGTGTTTATAACGCAGAGTGGCTCTGATCAGCGCAAGCCGGAATGCAATGTTGGAAGCTTCTCTAAAGATGGACATAGAAGAAAGCAGATTGCGATCGGCTTCATGCAGTGTGAAGATTGTAGCTTAAATTTGGTGTTTAGTTTGCAGAATTGTAGGCCTATAATTTTACCTGGTTAAAATGAAGCTTGTCAGAATATTGCACCACTACATTGTTTTTAGAGGTAGTCTCAAATGTCGAAAAAACTTGATCCCTTGCAAATTTTATAAATAAAAAGAGAGGCTACATTTGATTTTAGATTAAATTGGCACATGTTTCGCCAGCTCTCCTTCATGTGCAACGCTGGACTGCTGAGGCTACAACAATAAAATTAGATACAAGTGAACACAATTTGACGAAAATTGATGGATGCGGCGTCACAGATGAAATACAGAAGCAAGCAAGAATACAAGCTGTCAAAGACCGATGTCAATATTAATACTAAATGAGAGAGGACAATAGCGGCTATAGAATCGGACGTTGAAAGAAAGTCATAATACTGCTTTACAAGAAAGTCAAAATCAGAAGAGAAAGTCATAATGCTGGATTACAAGCTAAGAAAGTCAAAATCAGTACTGTAGACATAGTTGGATCAGATGCTAGAACTTTAATTGAATAAGAATGAAGAGTTGAATTATATCTTAGAAGATAGATTGAGTGACGTAAATACAGTACTTGTTTTGAGGCAGATCTTTATCAAAGTTCTTTGTACAAGGGGGTATCGCGAGATTCCAGACAATTTGCCATGATAAGGAGAATATATTCACAGTATTTGGATTTGTATAGGTGAGAATGCCTGGGAACAGGGTGTTTTGAACATCCTGCGTGACTTTATGGCCGGCCTGTACATGCAGTATAAGTTGCCGGCAACCTTTCTTTAAGTGTTTAAAGAACAGTTTTCAATATTCATGTTACAAAGCATGCGTGTAGATACTCTCAAACAATGTTAAATTTACATGCTCTTAGTGTTGTAATGATTGACTAAGCAATCTATTCTAGACAGATTGTCGTCAACGGCCGACGTTGGTCTGATCAAATGAACCTGCCGGCCGGCGTTACTGAACCGACCGGCCGGTTCCAACCCTGGCTCCCACAATGGCTTAAGGAAATGCCTGCCAAAACTATCAGACCGCGCTGATCCATAGATTTTGTGTGGTTATTTGCTGTGACCAGACTGCTCTGCTGAGGCAGTCTTCCAAACTTCGAACAGCTGAACAGTCATTGCCAGTGGTTTCATGAAAATTATTCACAATGAAGACGAGATCTTGCATCGTGTGACGCCATGGTATGATTAATAGAAAATGAAAGAGCTGCACGAGAATAGTGCCTTTTAATTTTGAATGCACAGTTTTTGATGAACGAAGTGGGGAAAGTCGTCTTTGAAACAGTTAAATAGTGCTATCCATAGACCTACATGTAGATTTTTCAATAGTATGCAGTCTTGATATCGACCTGAAACCTCAAGCGCTCAACAACTTCATGCTGATTTTGAGTTGGGGGGGGCAGGCAGAGGGACCACTTATTTACTTGCTGACGTTGAGGATTCGGAAACATTTTCATTAGAACAGACCCAACTGCTGCCCGACCGGTTTCAAAACTTACCGGGTTGTATGATATCCAATGATCGCGAGTTTCTTACTTTGAGGGGCCCACGGCTACGCATTTTGGGGCCCATTCCGATTTGACTTCCCGGTTTTTAATTTTGATAAGAGTGGCAGCCCTGCCCTATTGTGTTGTAATTCGTTACGAATTTCGTAATTTGGCAGGATTTGGATTCTCCAAGTCTGCATTTTAGTGGAGGAATTGAATGCTGTCAACCGAATAAATGAGAACATTTTAAATGTAGTTGGAAAGAGCCAATATTGACAACTACATTCAAAATATCACAAATAGCCAAAACAATCTATTCAAATGAAAACAAGATAGATTCTCTTACTTTAAACCTGACGAAGACTTGCGACCTCTACTCGCGTTTGCCTCCTCAGAAATCCTTTTCTTCAACATGATCATGTCTGTTTCATGTGATAAACGGCTGAGACATCTTCAGTGGACTGACTTGCAATAAAGAATTGATCAAATATTACTGTCTTCCTTTGCCTTTGTGGCAAATAGGTTGGTTTGGGGGGAAATACGACAAGGCTCGATAGCATATAAACAAAACAACGCTGGCCTTTCATTTTGCATCTATATGTACCTCTTTTTATAGACAGCTGTCCCATAACATATTTTGCTTCTCATAAGTATTGCAAACTGTTACGACGGCATTTCATGAAAGATTTGGCTGTTTTTAAAGAAATGGGGCCTAATTTGTTTTACTGTACAACAAATTCTGTTTACAAACACGCGAAGCAAGCTAGAATCAACCATGGACGATTTTTTAAGATTTTAAAGATTTTTTCAAGGCATTCACAACTATTGCGGCTTCGATCGAATATCTGATCATGATTGACAGAGCTCGATCGATTTTGATTGTGCAACACCGGTCTGTGGTAAATGCGACATGGCTCATTGGGGTAATTGCGACAAGGGTCAAAAGCTTGATTTTTTCCGCTTAGTTTTCTTGTGGACTTCTGTAGTTACATAATGCACTTCTTAATATTAACTGTCAATGAAGTCGTCTTCAATATACATGTTTTTTTGAAATCATATGTATCTCAAGCGATAGTAGGCTACAATGCTGAAGATCGAAAGTAGGCTCAAGATCAAGGACTTCGATCCATTAGCGATAGAAAGACACAGTTTCAAGTCAGTCAAAGGAAAAGCTCTATATCCAAGAGCGAGAATCGTTAGCGATGGTTAGGGCCTAAATTTGATGTTCTTTTCTCTCATAACTCATGAAATGGGTCATTTTTAAGCTTATCAGTTTTACCACCCCATGGACTTATGGCTGCTTGTTTAAAAATTGGTCTATTCGATTAAAAATTAGTCTTATCACAGGCGTAATATAAAAAATCTCATCCCCCTTGCTGTCATGATATTACCAATTACGCGGTAAATACGACATTGAAATTCACTCACTTTGACAGCCAATATTCCAGTCTGATGGTGAGTGGAAGTCAACTTGCTGAAGCTGGCATTAGCGGATAAGGTAGCACGAAAAACGATGTCTGGTTTGGAAGCTGTTCTCTGCAGTAATCCCATTCTAAGACAATCAATAAGACTTTCGTTATGATGAACGTAGGCTTCGTCATGATAGAGAAGCAAAATCATAGTTTTTCCTCGGTGCGAGATAAGCTACAAGCTAATTGTGCTTTTTAAACGTTATCTCATAGAATATAATAGATACGAGCTTTATTTATGTGGCGCTTGGTCAGCACGCTACTCTACAACAGTTAAGGATCTACAAAAGTTCACGTGTTGGGGAAGCAATAAGAAAGGAGATACTTAAAGATCGTGTGGTCAGGTTCACTGGTAATGGACGTAGGTAATGAGTTCCAGGTGTGCGCAGCAGCAACACTGAATGAGCTGTCTCCGTCGAGCGACGCACAGAAGTTACATGAAGAGAGGTGGAGGCCAAACGCAATTAGGATCAGCCGGGTGTTGCTGACAGGTATCAGCTCATCTATCAGATATGATTCTCTGACGGCAACGATAAGTGATTATGACCAGTCGTTGCTCAATCCTTACCTTCACAGGAAGCCACTTAAGACGACGCGGCAATGGTGTAATCGTCGAGAACCAATTGACTCTAAAAACGTCCTGGCTGATGTGATGAACACGGCTTGTAGGCAGACCACTGAGGATCGAGATGCAATGGTCTAATCGTGAAATAACGAGTTCTGTTACTAAAGATGTAAAAAAAGGCGTTGATAGAGAGCTTCTCACTGATTGAATCTGTCTGTGGATTCCAAAGCAGGAGGATACTGTCTTAGAAATTTGAGTGCTGAACAGCTTATTAGAATCTATAAAGACACCAAGGCATCTGATGACAGGGAGAGGTGCAACTAGTTCGCTACCATTATGAATGGAAACTAAATTTGAAGCTTGCATTAGTTGACGACGTCTGGTTAAGAACCAAATAGCATCCGATTTGACGACATTGAGTTGTAGTCGGTTAGACTTGAACCAAGCGATCAGTTAGTCAAGACAAGCGGAGATTTTTCTATACAGTCGCTAGTCTTACCAGGATGACAGAAGCCTTAAACTTGTATGTCAGCTGCATACCTGTGGACTCGTAATCCATGACTCAAAGCAACATTCTCAATGTCTGTGGTATACATTGTAGGTACGCGTAAAAGCGGACCCAACACAGATCCTTGTGGGACTGAGCATGTTTAGCTAGCTTCGTAGTTCATCAGTATTATTAGTTGATTCACATCATTTTCGTTATGATCGACAAGCCAAAACAAAATTTTCCCTCAGCTGGCGCAGGTGATGCCGCCGATCACTTGCTTACCGTAGATGGTGCAGGCGATCAGTGGGTTGCCGTAGATGGTGCCACTGATCACTGGATTGCTGCAGATTATGCCGCCGATCACTGGTTTGGCGCAAGTGATTCCAACGATCTCTGGCTTGGTCGTAGATTATAAGGTTTTATAATATGTAGAAATATGAATGATAGTTAGGGTAAAGAATATGAAGTAGGCTGCTGATTTATGAAGCTTCATTATTCAATATCAGCATTTCTGTGCGAATTTATCTAATATGCAGTATTACTTTTGATTTCATGAATAATGCGACTTAGGGAAAATAGGTGTTGTATTGGAACGAGATGCATATTTCATAGTACTCGTCCTATAGAAAGTGCAACATTTTGCAATTATGCTCATATAATCCTGTGATCATTGGTCTCCAAGCATTTGCACTAGGCCAACTATTTGCTACTTCACTACCGTTGTACACTATTTTGTCACCATATAGTGTTATTGTTACTATTAACTACCTACTAAGTATACTACTTTTTTTACTACCACTATCATGAAGTTTTTGTAATATATTAGTTTAGCTATGTTTGTCTATTAGCACATTCATCAACTTTGTCATAGGTTGTCCACAACCTGGGACACCGGAAAGCTCTGAAGCGAATGCTAGAAAGCCAGGAATTTTCTTCATGGCCCTTTCAAATTTCAAGCCATGAAACAATTTTTGATAAAGTGCTCTCTTTGTATCGAGTGAGCAATCTTTTAATGCCGAAGTCTGTATAATTCACCATGTATTGTGATGCTTTTCAGAATAATCATTTCAATCTCAAGTTACGACGAACACACCATTCGGCATTCAAGTTTGACAAAACGGCAATCAACTTTGACAAACCGGCATTCAACTTTGACAAACTTTTTTGGCGCGGTCTATACTTTTATCAACTTTGAGAAGTAACTATATTGATTTTTCATTAATCAATTATATCTAATCACTAAATTAGCTATCTAAATTAAGTATATCTAATCACTAAATTAACAAAATATGCAATTAATACTTAATTACAATTTCAGCTTCATCTCATCAAACCCACTGGTTTTATAATTCAATTTCAATGGTATTCTAACTCTAAAGAGAGGAGAAATTCTTTCAACTCTGAAGAACTTTACTTCTGCAACGTTGGGCAACAGACGGTTATGGAAGTCACTGTAAAGGCTCTCTTGGCACGCACTTTGTTGCAACACGGTCTACCTCTCGATAGAATCCTCGAATTTTTTCACGTGTTAGTTCTTGGAAACTCTGAGATACCAACTGCAAAAGACGACCTTCTCTATATGCAGCTAGAGATTGTCCAGCTTCACGTGCATTTTCAGCATCCAACTCTGGCTGAAATTCTCGCAGCTGACGTTTGATGCAGGCTTTGAGTACACTGAAGCACCCCTCCACTGGGTTGAGCTGGGGTGAGTAAGGAGCATCGAATCTCCGAATCTCGTGCTGCTGCTGGACTCCAATAAAATTGTCACCACATCTATGTAATGGGGTATTGTCCATATAAATGACACAAGCCTCACCTCCAATTAAAGCAGACAATTCTGTCATGAACTCCGCGAAGTGAGCCGCCGCTCCACCAACATAGGCCTCGTGGTGAATGATTGCACCACTGTCATCAACGGCTAAAATGATGTTGGTATTCTTTCCCCGACAGTTACGAATCCTCGTCATTGCTCGGGAACCAATTCGGCTCCTTCCTTGAGTTCGTCTGGTCTATAAATCAACGACTGTTTGTTAGCAACTTCTGAAATGTAAGATTCTTTCAATGCACCAGGCTCACTCAGTTCAATCCAGTGGAGGGATTCCACAGCGATTTTTATGAGTACTTGAAATTTTCAAATGCGTAATCAACATACACAGCAATTACTTGAAAAAGTTGATAAAAGTATATTACTACGTGTACATGCCAAAACATTTTGTCAAAGTTGAATGCCGGTTTGTCAAAGTTGATTACCGGTTTGTCAAAGTTGATTGCCGGTTTGTCAAAGTTGAATGCCGGTTTGTCAAAGTTGATTGCCGGTTTGTCAAACTTGAATGCCGAATGGTATAGAACATAAAATGTACGTTCAGTTCACTCATCCGATCCATTACGTTCCATAGGACACACTATCAGTGGTCTTACGTGACTAGACCGGTTAGATGTGTGTACATGGACGCAATTCCTCTTTCATTTGAGTGAATACTCATAGCAACCTGGAATTGAATCATTTCTCCGTAAAGATATGAATGACCTATAATATGTATAATGAATAACCTCTCGTTTGGAAAAAGTTAATTTGCTTGATACTGTAAGCTTAGTTTCAGTTCAGAGAGGGTTTGCATAAAATTGCGATGCCAAAACGATTCCCTGATTGACTTTGAAAGCATTCCAAGATTGCAATCAATATTTGTAACCAGAGGGACTTATAAAATATAATTAAAACTTGATCTGTAGATTGTCTACTGAGATGTCAACATTTGTATCAGATATATTGGTAAGTAAAGCGCTCTTTAATGACAAAGTATTCGATCATTAACGGATGCCATTTTTACAACATCATGAAATGCTAGATGACGGAAAGTCTTATCTTGGGTTTTTTTTATTTTTGATAAATCTATGAGCAGAATTTCTCGAGCAAATGAATCTTTCCATTTTTAATTATCACGTTACTTCAGTGCGCACTCGAGCCTGGCTACAGTTCATGCAGCTTGTTTTTTTTCAAAAGACTGTACGATGACAAATGTTATTTCATCAGTGTTAATGATCTGCTTGATAATGCCACTGTTTAATCAGTTGATCATAACATGTAAGAAACAAATAATTCATAAAAAAATCATTTACACTGCTGATAGACATTCAAATATCAGCTTAATGGAAATAATGCATTAAAGGTATGACTGAGAAGAATTTCATGCGTAATCGCTTTCCTAAAGTTATAATCGATCAAAACCAAAAGTATTGTCCGATGCTACGAATGTCTTTAACGGGATCATAACTGCTGCTATTCTTTCAATATGATAGTGTAAATCAGGGTTGCCACTTGGTCTGTATTTACATACTAGTCCGTAAAATCTGTAAATGGTCTGTATTTTGCACGGAGGTCAGTCATTTTTCACAAACATTAATTTTCATTTAGTAAGAAAGTGTAGAATGTATAGTGTAGGGTTGCTGGAACAATTTTGTAAGTTGTTGGCAAATAACTCCATTGTGTCTCTCTGTCGCACAAGATGTATCACAGTATCAAACCAAAAGTATTTCCTTCAAATTCAAATATTGTACATTAGATTAAAGATTTTCTTTTGAGAGCAGTGCAGCTTAGCAAATTCATGTAGATGACCAAATAATGGAGTAAAGATTGTCTTTATATAGTGCACTCAGGATAAGCGGGAGAAAAATCAGGAAACACCTTCGGTAAAGAGTGGGGCGTCGTATTGTGGCGCAACACAGGTATCGACGGACCTTCGCGGAGATTGCGCACGGTAGCCCATGTGCACCGGTACGGTGTAAATCCGCATTACAGAATGGCTACATTTTAATTTACGTAATCCCGCAAATCTCAGCAAAATGAAGATCTGTACACTGAGCCGTAAAAACTTATTGCGGCGCAGTAAAATTGTAATCTGCCGCCCCTTTGCAGGTAAAGCGGGAGAAATATTGCATGAATTTCATGCGTGTCCATTTTTAATTCATAGATAATTATAAGTTCTGTCCTTAGTGTTTGTCGTCTATGTTACGTGTTTTCCAATATTTACGATTTGTTTCCATTCTTGTCTTTAATATTCATGCATTATGGCAGTGCGGTAAGAGTCATTCCGAACTAAATGTCTCCGATGGGCTTTGATGCCAGAGACAGATGGGCTATACACCGTCTTCATGCTTTAAGAAATGCGCGTATTATATTGCGTTATGTACTGAATGAGAAAGGGGAATAAATTCCTCAAATAAACATTAGTCTTCTCTCCAACCAACCAACCAGCAAATTAGTACCGCGTTATCACGAACGTTCTTTTTAAAATTTATGTCTTAATATAGACTTTATCTTAAGTTAATAAAGCTATTGTGCCTTATGGCTGAGGACTATGTACTGAGGACTTACGTACATGCCTATGTAAAGTCATGCATTAATTGCAGATGTGATTGTGAATTTATAATGTATAAGGTGAAGATTGCGTGTTCATGTCAAGAAAGAGTTTCGAGAAAATATTTCTTTTGAAGAGATAAAAGAACCTTGGCGAACATCGTAATTGCTTATGGCTTAAATTAGCTTAGACCCTTTTACTCATCCTGAGTGGTAAAGAAACCGGGAGGAAATTTCTGCTCAAAACTCCCCCTTATGCAGAGTATATAATCTAATAAGTTCAATCTATTGATTACAACACTAATTTCATGGTATCATCGCGATAGGCCTACCTGTGCTCATCGCTGTAACTCAAAATAGACGAAACTATTGCTGAAATGCTGAATTCGCGTGCTGTATATTGGCTTCATCGGTAAATTTGTGTTAGCCCTTCCAGTACACTTGATGAGTCACCTTCATAGATATTCTTATAATTTCGATAGATAATTTGGTGTTTGCAAGGAAATATTTTGCAAATTCCTTTGATGAAAAAATAACTGATCATTCCAATCTAAATCTAGTGTATTATAGGTAGAAGTACAGATGTCCGCGGATCGAGAAAGCTTAGCCGAATTCAGTTGACTTTATTTTATCCTAAGCCGAGCCAAGCCGAAACTACGGCTAAGTCGGTTCAACCAGTTAAGCCGACTTGATTAAGCAGCATGTTTTGTTGTAAGACGTATGACAATTGTCGTTGTAAGACAATTGCGTCTTCGGTACCCTCTGTGCTAGGGTGCAAAGCTGCAGTAGGGTAGTCTGACAGCCATTTTGTAAGAGGAAGTGGCTCATACTCGGTTACAAAGAGACGATGGGTTCCTTTATTATCACAAATAGAGCCACTGGGTGGGTTGAATCATTTTGAATCTGGTTAAGCTTTGTATGCGAGTGTGTAGATATAGAAGTAGATCTCTTGAGAAAAAAATTATGAAACATGAGCTGTGTAGAGTTGCGTTAATTCCAATATTAGGAAAAATGCTTAAAATAGTCGTATCACAGATGTTTTCGACTGAAACGGCTCGGATTTTCAGCCTAACCGAACCGATATCTTCCATCTGCAGCCTCGCCGTGCAGCTCGGCTTTGCTAGTTTGAAGATCTGAAAATTGGTATGGTCATACAGGAGTCTGGGGTCAATCGTGCAGTTGCGTATGCAGGATGTACCTAGTAGTCAGAGAGATTTATTCAAAATTCAGATGCCCATTGAAAATGCTTTGATTTACCTAAGAACATAAAAATCAATATTTTGTCAATTGTTCGTTTTGGAAATCAAAGTCCTTGATGTTAGCAGTTGTTAACATCAAAATTACATATTCATTATATCACCAATAGCTACTGATATTTTACGATATTATTCTTAAGTCAAAAGTGCTGCGTCGCAGATGATATCAGCAGACGAATCAAATTACGATTACAGCAACAAGCAGTTACGTGGCAATCATAAACCATTTTATAGTATTTCAATCTCTCTACTAGCGAACTAACGGAGGATGCATTAAGGAAATCATACCTGTACTATGTAACCTTGGTGATTACCTTTAACTAGTGATGCTGAGTACACATCGATTCAGTCATCTCAAGAGATAATAAGTAGACTAATGAATATAGCAATTGTCTCCTCGCGTTATGTTAAATTAATTTCGATGTCCGCATATGAATGCCCTTAAGAAGCGTTTGTGTTGCGTATTTTTATTCGTCATAGTTTCAGATAAGATTTATCATTCATTTGAAGCAAGTAATGAAAAAGGAGTAAACTGCCAAACTTATCATCATATAATTGCTAGTCTGCTAACTTGGAGGTCATCATTTCATTGCAAATGCATTGTTATGCACTGATTCCAATCTGTATTTAAAGTTTGTAATTTTAAAAATATTTTGTTTATGACTCATGAGAGAAATTGCACCGTGCTGTGAACGGCATGATGACTGTAGCTTCACAAATCTAATGTGTCATTGAATTAAGCCTGTCTCGTAGCAGGCACTTCTTCTATTATTATTGCGAAAATAAGGATGTGTGAGTCACTTTTTCCGAAATCTAAAATTTTGGAAGACTGAGTTTGGTATTTGTTAATGCAAGTGGAAAGTGTCTATTTGTTTCAAGCAAAAAAACATTCTAAAAAGTGGCTAGATGACTTTTCGAACAGCGAAAAAATGTGATGACAGAACACTAGCGTCATCAAATTGTACGGTATTTCCAAACTCTATTCGTTGGTGATGATTAACGGAAATCTCATGCATTGGATTTGTAGGAATGATTTCTGAAACCAATCCGAAGCTCAATGAACTTCTCGTAATTTTAATGAAACACTTAAGGTTATGAAAAGATACTTGTATACTTAGACAATGATCTCTAGAGACAGACAGACTGGGAGAAGTCTCTGTGTATTCTTAACGGATACAATTTGCACGCGATTTTATAACTCACGAAGGTGGGACTGAGCGAAATGGCATAAATCATGTTACAGTGCTTGCATGTAGGTGATTTCCACCTCCAAGTTAGCTCGGGCATGGTTTTCTAGATAAGCATGCAGCTAAAATGCAGCAATCTTTAGAGGCCGAAAGCATGGGTGAACCAGTGTGTTGAAGCAGGTTGAACAATGAACACAGTTGACCTTATCAAGATCATATGTTGTGTGGTGTTTCGTCCGGAGTTTGATTAAGGCTATGATTTCCTGATCAGCAACAAATGGACGAAGAACACCTGGGTGATGTTCGATAGAGGAATCAGGAACGAATGCTTAACATGGTCTCCGCAGGCATCACAATCAGCAGCGAGTGCCTCCAAGTTCGGCGAGATTTTGCCGTACGCAGTCAAATTTCGGCCACAAACATTTCAGCAGCTTGACAAAGTCTAGAAAGTCCCGAAAGTCGAGTAACCCGTAGACTTTCATGCTCACATAGTAACAGCAACATCGACAACCGTTTGCCTCACAAAGGTACATTTCAACAAAGTTGCTGTTAAATATATAATAGCTTGAAAGTCACTTCCCGGTAAATATTTGTTTCGGTGAAAGTACACATTGTAAAGACTGGGTCATTCCGTGAGTCTATACCAAATTACCATTCAGGCCCGAAAAGTCATTAGTTACTGAGGGCTGTTTGGTCATAACAAGTGAAATATGACTGCATTTCATCTGATGTTTTTGGCATATTTCTCAGTGCTGTGTTCACGTGATCCAGAGAGCTTTTTTCCACGTATCCGGTAGTAATGATTAAAAAAGCAAGATATTCAGCGGATACCAAATATTTATTAGATTATTCTGTGTTCACGTCTTTTGTTGACGACGGCAGAAAAAGCTATGCATGGTAAAATACCTAGAAGTTTTACAAACACGAAAGATATGTCTTGATGCGCACACTTGCATTTCGCTATGGCTCGTATTATTGTTTTATCTATTACTGTATTGATCACGAAATTCCGGTTTTTGTAAGGCATTCTATTTAGAAAGATGACCAGTTTGATGATGGAATCGACCAAGAAGTATAATGTACATTAAAAACGCAATTTCCAATTACATTATAGAAATTTTGAGTAGGAAAATGAACAGTTGGTTGTGAAAGTCAAAGCAATTTTAGACTTTGGGTATAGTGGATTAGCCGCAAATTGAGGAATTTGTATGCATTACATTTACTTCAAATATGGCTAGCCCGCAGGAAGCCATTTTCTGTTCTTTATATATCATATCCCATATAGCCAATAGCCACATATCCTCATCTAATCCTCATCAGCTTACTGCTTGGGAATTCAGCTATAGACTCCTATCGGTCTGTGAAATCCCAGGTCAGAACGGCGCCCCTTGCTTTGCAGTCGCAAGACAAATCCGTCCAATTCGTTGTTCCGTCACCAAAACTGTGCCTCTTGCAAATCGTTTCATGATAATTAATCTGTCGGAAAACTTGGTTATGGCATATCACTTATTCTTTGCTCTTCCGGTCACTTAAATCCTGATGGTCTTATTGGTTTTGAGACAAACACATGCATGATATATATATTTGAAGATATTTCCAGAGCAAACTCTAAATCGTGATGTTGGCTGTCGAACTTCACACGACAGATTTTCAGGAAGTTCTGCATGCATATTTGTGATTACAAGATATAAATCAATCTTGTAGTTCTTTGTGGGTTGAATGGAACTTACCAATATTAGTGCTACTAATGACATAAAATGTTACCTTACTATTCGCTTTTTATTATACTTAAATAAAACGGCTGTCAATTCAAATATAGCTTGATGGAAGTTCTAGAGAAATACTTTAATTTACATGGTGTTTCTCATTGTCACGCAAATGCTCGCATTTAGTCATAATTACTCATCATATCGTGCAGGTTGTTACTAATGCATTTTCTAAATTTTACAGTGACGCCATGAAGTTGCGTGAAGAAAGAGTCCGTCTGCATCGTAGCGACTGTGCGGTCGGCAGCATTTCCTGGATGCCAGATAACCTCAGTGATGCCAACTCGCACGAGGACGGTTGGCTCGCATGTGGCAACTGTAACGGCATCGTCAGCGTCACGCTGAGTAGTGTTCGTGTTGGAGAAGCTGCAGAAAAGATGAACGCAATTGATGGAGCGCCGGAGACGAGAGATGAAGAGCGCGAGAGAACCAACTTCAATATCGGATCACACAAGAGTCAGGTAAGAGGCGTTAGCTAGTACGTATTTTCATCTGCACCAAGTGACAGAGGGAATCTGTTGCTATGTTCTGTTTACGCAGGTTTTACGATCCCGTTTGTCATTAATGATCATACTAGGCGACGAGTATTGGGATGAGAATCTCTACTGAAATCGATATGTCTCTCCTTGTGTTCTGTAGAATCTCAATCAATTTCTACCTCTTCTAGATGTTGGATTTTCTGGATCATTATTTTGAAACAGTATACGAAACTGATATCCTTAAAGTGTAAATCAAGACGTTTAAGTCATAATACGTCACACAGAAGACATCGAGGTACAATGAAATCGTCCTCTAATCAATCTGTACAGAAAAACAATCTTCATGCGCAGATACCTCGACATTCAAATGAAAAAAACATTCAAGCAGAAAACTCGACCTTGGAATCCATCAAAGTAGCATGATCTCTTCTTGTTCTACTTTATCTTTATTTTGTGTGTTCAGATTTTTAAGCTAGACACACAATGTTTTAAACTTAAATTTCACAGTGACTGCGATGTCATTATGCCATCATGAGATGTAATGGAGACCGGGGCCAGTTGTTTGATCACTATTTGTAAATTTGAATGAAATAGCAAGAAAAGCGGGGATGGCCCACATGTGATTATTTTGACTCATTGTGAGAATTTGGATCTGAAATAGTGGTCATAAACTCAGCGAATGCAATAAGGAGTCGATGATTTCCAACTGTATTTTTAGTGATTAGCTCGTGTAACACGGAATATAGGCACATCTGGAATATAGGTCATCTGGAATCTTTAGACGGTCCTCCACCAGCTAACATGGCCATTAAAATCTCTAAAAAGCACTTGCACTTTTATTTGTTGTAGAGGATAAATGCATACATTTTTATTCAAAACAAATTGATAACCTCTATATTTTTCGGTTAGTGCATGGAGTGCTTGGATTTATCGAAGGACTTAAAAAGAAAACTGTATTTATAACGGAGAAACTTATGTCCTGAAATACATCATCTTCAAGTCGAAGCTTCCAGTAGTATGATCGAACTTTCAACCATCAAACCAAAATCCAGCGACCATCGAAGTCATTCATGATAGGCATTTACTATTATTTGGAGTCTCAATGAATGTGGATGTTCGATATGTTGGGAAATCAGTCTCGGAAGCAAAAGATAAACATATTGGCTGCTTTATCTACCATTCAGGGACAGATATTCAAGTCTTTTAAGACAGTAAGTCAAATAAAAACCATGTAGAAGACATGTTTGTAAATCTATATCTCCATTTTCGACTGCTGATGGGTATGGTTAAATATACAAACAGGTAGCTGAAATGCTGGCCCTTTACGGCTGACCGAAAGTCCACAAGCAGATAGTAGGAGAAATGATATCATTAGTAGAAGGCGGGGTGTAAGAATGATTTACACTATAAAAAATATCCAAAGTGACGATGATGAATTATTACCCGAGTCAGTTGGACGACCGGTCCAAGGAATGATTATGCGAAGGATGGAAGCTGTGTCGTGACACATCGGAAGACCTATGTTGATGTGTTAGATGCATAAATCAGTGCTGCCACTCCTGCGTAAATTTACGCAGTGCGTGAAAAAAAATATTTCTGCGTGAAATGCGTGGGATTTTGAAGAGGTGCGTGAAGGGAAATATGGATAATACTTATACATATGATCTGTAAAGGAATATGATATAATTTTGTATCGTATCATGAATTTTCCATGGTTTCCTATTTTCCATAAGAATATACATACAGTAGCCCCTACAATTATTTAAAACTAAGTTTTCTGCTTCCAGTATTGTTTTTTGGTCCAATGGCTGATTGTGGTGGTGGGTAGCATGGATAATGAACATTGTATGTTGTGTTGCGATCGTTACGACATTGCGTTGATATTGATACATTTGGACCTGTTGTTCATGCAATCCGTTCTTCCTCTTTTGAACAAATTTGAAAAAGTTTATCAAAGAAATTCTGTTCTTGTTCATAAAATGTATTCTGACGTTCGCGAACTGTTTGTAAATGTTCTTTTATGTTTTTTTGAAGAAAGAATTTGTTGATGAAAACACAAAAAGATTGAAGAAAATTTCATTTGATCGAGATTCACAACTTCCAGATTCTGCCATATTTATCGGTGAAGACACCGGAAAGAAACTGGATTCTGTTAGTGAATCAGTGCGCACTGAATTTTTCAACCGTGTCCGAAAGTTTTATTGTACTTTGTCCAGTAAACTTCAAGGCTATTTACCGCTGGCCGACAAGCGAGTGAGGCAACTTCGTCTTCTGGATCCTGCTCTTCGGAAAACCGAAGATGAAACAGCAGTTGTTTCCATTGCCAAAGAAATGAAGTACAGTAGTGAAGATGTCAATCCTTGATAACGGGAGTGGCGTCAATATGGGATTTCACGCGCAGTTGAAGAACTGAACGATATAGTTCAGCACTGGCTTCATGTCGGGAGTCTGAAATCGACTGCCATCGGTGACTGCAACACTTCGCAACAAGTCTATCCGATTCTCACACGATTGTCCACCTCCGTTTTGTCAATACCTCACGGAAATGCTGCGGTAGAACGAGCTTTTAGTTGTCTGTCAGATACAGTTACTAAAAAGCGAAAACTGTTTGAATGAAATCTCAGTGAACTCATGCTTGGTTATCAGTGGCTATCTGCGGGCTTCGAACTACTGTTGTTACAATTTTCCTTTGAGTGAAGACCTGGTCCAAATGGGCTTCAATGCTCATGCATCATACCAGAAGAGGCTGAAACAGGAGAAAGAGGCCGACAAGAAAAAAGGAACAAGCAGCGCGGAAGAGGAAATTGGAGGAAGAAATGGAAAGATCGAAAGAGCAGATGGCATTGTTGAACAAGCAAAAGCAAATAGCTTCACATAAAAGCGAACTCCAAGAAGAAGAATCATCTGCCTTATTGATGATAGCTGAGTATCAAAGGAAACTGTCGCTTATTCAGATGAAACGCAAGAAGATTGAAAAAGACGAAAAGAAATTGACAGTGGAACAGACAAAATCAAAACAAAGAATCATAAAGAAAGCAATTGAACAGTTTGCTAAAACTAACAGTACCCGGTTTTTTTACATTTTCTCAAATATTGTTATCTTCAAAGTTTTTTTAGTTGAATTATACAGTATATTTTGTACAGTGTGTAGTAGTAGCATGTACATGCATTGTCAGTACGTATAATCAGTAGGTACTCTTGTTGTATTTTGTATTCGAAAGTTTGGACATTTTTATAGAAACTAGTAGAGCTGAGCATAATTCGTTTGAGCTTATTTTTAATCGAATAATTTCATTTGTGAGCATTTTATGTACACTAGAGCTGCCTAGCTCTTTGAGTTTGTTTTTTTACTATTATGGTCTTTTGATAGACATATTCTGTTGTTATATTTTGTTTTTACGAGTCTTGCGTTTGTTAAGTCTTTTGATAGATACTCTCTACCGATATTTGTTGTTTTCAAAATACATGTATTGAATGGAAAGCATTTGTTTTTCGTTGGATTGCCCAGCTGCAATATCTAATGTATGATTGATGTAGATTTAAAATGCGGAGCTAATCGTCTGAAGGAAGCAAGAGAATAAGTACAGAAAAAAATAGATTGTGCACTCTTTAGACTTACTACCGTAACATGTACTTACATAACACATTCTCAACGCATGTTGAAGCATAATTTGACCGTATCAAGACGAAACGTTGTAAGCACCATGTGACGATTTTTCAGGAGAGTCGAAATAAAATTAAAAATTTTATTGTTCTTTATGGTCTTTATAGCTTCTTGTTCCTTTACGCTCCTCACCTTCATGCTTCAAAGGGTTTGAACACAGAAATTAGGGTACGTGACAGCTCGACAATACGCATTCCGAATATACAAAAGTCTCATTTTCGCAAAAATGTCGGTGACAACGTTTCGTCCTTGTCCGGTCGAATTGAAGCAGTTTCACAGATAGTAATTTAAGATCAAATTTATCAGAACATAACCACCACACAGCCTACACATACGGTTACATGTAGTTGTGATGAGTCAAAACAAAATTGAAAGGAAAAGTTGAACTTGTAAACCTTGTCTTGTAAAGTAGATGTAGCGCTGAATGTAACTGTTTAATACGCCTGCGTGAAAAAATTCACCTGCGTGGGATTTTCTAAATATCAGAGTGGCAGCACTGGCATAAATACAGTGATAGAGAGGATTGATTAATAAAGACTCATTATGAGTAATTCACAAGCAATTTTTTGGTGATGTGCGAAATTCTTTATTTTTGTGACGTGAGAAAATGTCTGAAAATCACTACTTTGTGATATGGGAAATTGGTGATTGGAGCAGAACATTTCTGATAAAAGTTGTTTTCACCGATTGATTCATAGCTTCTACAACTACTGGATATTGTGTCTTTATACATGTATTTGGAGGCGAAGAGCAATCAGTGTAAACTTAGCAGACACGAGGAGATACGAAGCATCTACTTGAGGCGGCCAAATTTCCCTGGTCTCCCTTTTATGCCTTATTGCGATGGAATTCTAAAGTTTCGATTTTTGAGATGTTTTTCTATATGCAACAGTGTACTAATCCAGATAATCGGAAATTTACAATTTACTGACACTGTCAAAAATTCGCAGCAATCTTCCTTTCTTAGTGCTGACAATTTTCCTTTCTTGCCTCTCTGAATAGCGCAGATAAATCTGCAGAGAAAATTGTTTTCTCTGTTCTACTGTGATGCGTTACTCTACGTTACTTTACATAAAGTTCATTTGCAATAGAAAGAGATTATATTATTTCTAGATTCAAGTGTAGTCCGTGATTTGAATCTTGTTATTTATAATTCCAATCGTGAAATCTGAATCAGAAAGATGAATGATTGCAAGAATCTTTTTTTCCGTTTGAAAGAACATTTGAAACTTCCGGTAGAAGGCATGAAATGAATCTACTTGTAGCATTTTCATCTCACTGAAGAACCAAAGTGGCAGTTGAATCATTGATGTAAATAAGATAGCGACGGATGTCAAATATCATGGAATCTTCGATCTGCAGATGCTTCATTGGTCAATTCGAAAACATGTTACGGATTCAAGTATTATCAATTTTTTGCAAGCTTTATTTAAGATAGTCTTAGAGTCAGTTTGCTTGGGCATATAAAACGATTGCAAACTTGAATTATATTAAATCCCTCTGTATCTGGGTTTTGTCCCACATGCACCAGTCAATGCTGCTCGGAAAGGCCGAAACTCAGCTTATAACAATTTTGTCTGCAAAAATTTTCCAATGTGCATCTCCTGACGAACTGGCACTCAGCAATCTGTCAATTAAAAGCCACTCAGCAAGCTAGGATCTTCAGTAGTCAATCAGCTTGCTCACCCATTCCAAATGATCATGAAACTTTTACGTCACTACTCCCCATACTTGGGGCTTGGACGGTGCTGACATAGTCAGACTTATGGAGCGTTGTAGTACTTTTAGTCCGGATGCCCTTCCTGCCGACTTCCAATGACACCTTCGCGGCTCGACCTCTGGACCAAAAGATCGCTAGGCCAAGCACTTAACCAGTGTGCCGCGGAGACCACTCACTACTCACCACACACCACTCACCCATTCCAAATGATGTAACTAATTTAGGACTTCCCGAGAGCTGCACTGTACTATTTACGAGTTTTCGCATTACGAAACACAGCGTCCACGGCTGTCAAGGAATACAGCGATTTAAATTGTTCAAGTCGCGATGCTTTTCCTATCTAAGCGCTTTGCTGACACACATATGTAACAAAGCACATGGTCTTTACATTATTGTCATCTAATGTCGATGTTTCGTCCTGTTCTAGCTTAGTCATCAGCACAAAACACTCTGGAGGAGTGACTACATGCATTTTTCACATCATTCATAATGTGCGTCTGCCGTCATGCGTATGGCAACAAACAGTAGTGATACAAATCATCGTTTCCTGTTGTGACAGTATTTTCAGTAGTAAGAGACATAGTTGGTTATCAATCGTCAGAACACGTCAATTATCTGAATTCTTAAACTCGACTTCAACTGTTTGACGTTCAATCAATCAATTTTTACCGTCAGTGAGGCAAGCACGACTAAACGAGCTATTGTTCTTTACAAATTCCTTAATTTTTCGACAACGTTACTTATCGAAAGATACTAACCTCATCAATGGTGAGGTCTAATCACTTTTGTTTTTCTCTTTTCTGATGACTGGCAAAATAAATGACTGACTTTTGATGCCGTCTGCAAGGCTTTGTAAATAACTTAACTCAATGTAAGATATTCACTTACGTCGATGAAATTTACTACTTCACATAGCGATGCTTTACTTTGATGACTCAGGAGTTTTTTTAGGTAATATTAATTATTGCGAGCTAGAAGCCGTAGAGATTTTGCATGGTTGCGATTCATTGCCATACCGGTTTGAAATACCGTGGTATCCATCATCAAAACACATAAGAATATCAGAATCACTCATCATAAAACCACGCCAAAACCTCATGAACAATCGAACATCATCCGAACTTTTACATTTATTTTAGTTGATGACCAATTCTATTTCTTTGTTTGCTGACAGATATTTCTCTGTCAATGCGTGGCTCATTCTGTTTATATGCCCACTGACGATTTTAATTTGTACTCTTGCCTTGCGACTGTCCGGGTCTCTTTTCTAAATGTGCTCATCATCGATTTCTTGTCCAAAATTGTATATAACCCTGTCCGTTTGTTGTATTATCGCCACTGATGATGGATACCACGGTATTTGAAATCGGCATGGCAATAAATAGCAACCATGCAAAATATTAATTACTTCAAAAATCTGGTCTTTTTTAACGGCCGACAATAGTTGCGTAATCGCATTCGCCTAACACAATTAATCAAACACAGTCAAATATATCAGTCTGTTAGAGCCAATTTAATAAATCAGAATTGATGACAAGCTCGATAATATTTTAATATCTATACGACATAAAAATTATATGCATCTACAGGACCACTATATTTCACAAAAAAAAGAATGATCTTGATCCAATGTCTTAACATTCGACTTCGCGTTGCAAGTTGTCTTTATTGCAGTTTCGTTGATTGATTGGGTTGATCCATGAGAGGCAACTCCCAGTTCCGCGCACTCCTTTTTGGAGTGTCAAGATATTGTCACCAGAAATTCCATCGTAAGCATCTGATTGACCGCCGCTTGTTGACAATAACTGTTATTTAAGAAATACGTCTTCAAGGCCTCTTTCTGAGATAAATTTCTTTGACACCTTATCTTACAAATATCATGTCTGACATGAGGAATTATCTTAAGATGATCATTTACAGGTGGTATCATACCTCAATTGTTAAAGGGCAACGGTTCGGTTATGCAAGTGCAGTCTTTCGCCTGGGGAAGTACCTACATCACTCATTCACATGCTCAGTCACCAGCCATCACCTGTTGAAAGTTATCAGTGTACGAAAGCTGCTTCACCCTTGACTTATTAGTACTTCTCCCCGTGGGGTGGTGTAGGGTAGAGAAAAAAGTCTAGGCCAATTTCAATCAATTTATTTAACCGCCTATATGACTGCGTAAATTCGTCACTCAAGCTCCTGCAAATAAAGGATTACAAAAGACTTTGAGAACTATTATGCATGACCAGCTTTTGTATAAGCTTGGAAGTTGAAAGTTATGGAAATCAGGCAGCGATATTGAAAAAGTGATATAAAGGCTATTGAGAAATGAGAACAATATGGTTGATAGCTTCATACGGGAGAGTTCTCTTTTTTAGTGCACTGAGGCAGCGACTGCGTCTCGAAACGTTTGCCGTGTAAATACTTTTAGCTATTCGATTTTATTAAAGCCGTTACTAAAGGGAGTGCCGTATTTTTCTTTCTCATCCTCACCGAGAACAATACGTCTCATTTTATATACATATTTTGTACCAGATGCCGGATGAATTTCATCGCAAATATTCAGGATAAGAGGAACATTTCCTCATTATAAACCATGGAGCAAATGTCAGCGGAAAAGAGATTTTATTGTTTTTTAACGGCGACAGAAATTTAGTGCGATAACTAGATTTTTCGTGTTCAAATTTGGTCTATGGTTGGAATGAAATGTAATTTCATCCTGAAAAATCTGTACCTCAAATATTAAACCAATGAGGTATTTGGTTCAAGTGTTATAGGAGTTAATTGCAAAAAGTTTACATAAGAAGAAAATTCCGAGTCCGCAAAAGTTTTTTAGCTTTTGTATGGTCTCATTAAAAGAAGTCTGAGGAGTACAATAAAGAGATCATATAGTTCATTGATGTATGAAACATTGATCTTTTCGTATTGACTGGATATAGTATCTGATCTTTGCTTCCTCACGTCATGACTTACTTTCAGTAGAAATTTACTGTGTCTTCACCGCTAACTACGGTCCTACACAGACCAAAATATTTGGTGCAACACAGTCTTCCTCATCAAACACAAATTTTTGGTTACGGGGAAGAGTGTGTGACATGTGGCGACAATGTCGTCGACGTTATTTTTATCTCTATACCACTAACATTAGTACTAAGAAAAGAAAGAACTAATATCTATATACTTTTAGCCCTGATCTGCGCGTCATGCAGCACGCACATATGCTGATTCGGCTAGCTTTTATTTAGCAACCGACGTCTTCAACCACTTTTATTAACAATCCAACAAGCATCTCAAGAACATCACAATCTCACGTTCAAGTTTGGAACGAGCGGGAAGAGGCTATAAATTTTAGAAAACAATTGAAATAATTTTTGGCTAGCCGACGCGGACCGATTCGAATTTGTCTTGAATCAGCAGCTGATTCGAGAATCGAATCCTGAAGCTTCGCAGATCCCTACAATTTCGAGTCTGACACTTTTCAACTTCTGATAGGCATATTCTTCCTCTTATCTGCATTGATTTTCAAAATACATTTCTGCGCGACGCAGGAAATTATGTCTTGGTGGCTTCCTGCAGCCGTTCCTAGTTGCATTCAGGTAGAGTAACATCATCATCGGGTGCACATTGAAAATAGTTGAAAATGATAATCACATGGCTCACAGTCTTTCCAGTTTTAAATCAATCACTAATTTCTGATGTTGTGAAGATGCCTTGGTTGAGTTCAGAAGCACCAAATTTTGTTGGATATTCAAAATCGAATAATTTGTTTTATATTTACGATATGTCGATCAGCACCTGCCGATCGTCTTCAGGCAAGTGAAACTGTTTTGCATAATTCAAAAGAACTCAAAAAATGCAAACATAGGTGTATATGTTTATGCATACATGTATGTATAAACATACAAATAAAAGGTAGAGGCGACAGGTAGAACTGGATTACAGCCAGTAATAGAGTGAAATTACTATAACCTGACTAAAACAGACACAAGGAAAAACTAAAATCAAATGAAAAGGAAATCATTAAACTGCTCAAGCTCACTCCTATTTCTAATTTTAGGTTTTAATTGTTTGATGTAGTAAGCCTCACGAAGACGTAAATTTGCATTGTCACTATCATGTGTCAGCATTGCAGTTTGAGAGATCAAAGCTATCAAATTGCCTTAGCTACTGGTGCAAACTTTCCCAGTACTACCTGTCGCCTCTACATTTCATTTGTATGTTTATGCATTACTATGCTTGTATTTTTTGAATTCTTTTGAATTATGCAGAATATCTTCACTTGCCTGAAGATGATCGGAAACATCAGAAACATCGGATATGGTCATTTTTTTCTTTGATAGAAATTGTTAAATCAGAGCGAAATCTATATTTTCTACTATTAATCTGGAAAACAAGTCACGAAATCAAGTGTTTCTTTTTTATTTTTTCTATGAAATAAGCGTGACTACGCCAGTAACGATTCACACATTATGAAATTAGAATTTAATGGCATGTGTGGTTGGATTATGACAGACGTAAATGGGCGAAAATGAAGCAATTTTCAGTTTTTAATGTGCTATTTGCTTCCTGATTTACACTTCCCATCATAAGCGATACTGCTCTTGAAATTCGTAGAAAGCTTCTACCGCACCGCCGTTAGCTAAACAAAATAGTTCAGGAAATTTGACTAAGACGATCTGAATGATGAAACGACTGGGTTTCACTCTTCCACCGGTTATGTTAATGATTGAAGCGCAGAGGAATCGAGTTATAGGGAAACTTGATGAGCAATGATCCTGGAATCTGTTTTGAAAAATGTATTTGAAAGATAAGGACGCGTAACTATTGAGAGCATCTATAATCCGCTATGATTAGTGTGATTGGCATCCGACTACTAATATTATAAGCGAAAACGGAAGAGAATCGAATTTGAAGGGAAGTGCAGGGAAGAGGGCGATAAAATTAGAACAAAACAGTGTCGTCTTCACTTCTCCTGCTGGGTTGCTTAGTTGGGAATGGCAATATGTCTGTGTCACTAGCATTGATTGAAATCTCTTGACGTGAATGAGTGGAAACTGGGCTGGATTGATGTTGTATCAATATTCAGCTTACGGATACAATATTCGATTTTATAGCTTGAAAGCAAGATAGCTCAAATTCAGGACACCAAAATAGTATAGAACAAAAATTGATTCGTCAGGATTCCATCCCGATATTATTCGAGTTTTAGGAGAGTATCCTAATGGATGATGATATTATGTGCAAATCCTAACATATGAATTTCTATCGATGGAATATGAAAATTTGATGACTTAGTTTTGTGGAAGAAGCAACCGTTGACTTTTTGAGAAACGATCTGATAATGATTGGTTATCATTTCGATAACTCAACTGATAGTGATTCAAGTTTTCAAATTCGAGGCACAAGCATTTTATAAATGAATCGTGTCTTGGATTTATCAATAAGGCGAAATAGTGATTGACTCACAGAATTAGATACATCTGCGCGCGTCTTCGGTTTCCTAGAAATGAAGAATTGTTTGTAGCCTTAATATCAAAATGGCACATCACAGAATTAGACAACTTGCTCCTTCTCGAATGGATAATTCGTGTATCGCTTGCTATTGGAAATGGCAAACAATAAGATGTCAGCAGAGGACACCAGAGCCCACAGAATTAAATATTTTGTTCTAAATTCTGTGCCAGAGCCAGAGAGATGCGTGCGTGCTGTGATATCACTTCACACACACCAAAACACACATCGATGCCTGGCTTCGATTCAGCGTATGCACTATACAGTGAGCAATGCCGAGGAGAGGATGTGAAATCATCAAGTGAACTAATTTTCGTGCGCCTGTTACTTTTTTAATAATGATCGGAAGGGTCAACATTATGGAGAAAACTTGCGCGCAATGATCTGAATTCTTCGAATCTGAAGGAATTTTGGCAATCGAAGCACTTTGCTGGAACTCACATTAATCCGCAAGCGACCCACGACTTTTTTCCTATCTCTGTAAGGTATAAGGAATTCCTTTTTGCCCACTTAATAGGTTCCTCGATGTGCCGTCAATTTCGTATTAATCACACTTCTAGCAAACCGAAGCAGATAAACAATTTAATTCTGTGGATTGACTTCTATTATGAAATACTTATGCAAACACATTTACATCCTGATTTACTTTAGACACAAACGATTTGCTGATCTAAATATAATCTGCTTGTTCATATTAAAATTCTATTTTCTGCTTATTCCATATCAGTCACTCTAATGGAGTCTAGAGTGATCGTTGAGTATCTATTCCATCGTCACATCTCATTTTTCAATTAAAAGAGAGTAAGTTTGATGACTATACAGAGATTAAGTTAAATATAAAGTAAACAGTGTGTAAGTTTAACTTGTTTTTCTTTTGATTAAGACTCATGAAGGGACCAATGAACCTTGTCGAATCGGATAGAAACACTGAAATATTGTTATGCAAATGGAGAAACCGCAGGAAGCACTCTATGAAAATTTAAGAGTAAGGAAAGCTGATCAAGGATGCATTTAGTGTCACAAGCATGCAAAATATCATACAAAAATTTAAAATTACCGGAAGTGAAGCTGACATTCGGAGATTTGGTCGTCCATCTTTTGAGGATGATAGTGAAGACTTTGTAACAAAGACTCTGAGGCAGCCGACATCGGATGTTGTTCCGCAGTTTCGGTAGTTACATGAGTCAAGGGCATGAATGCTCATTCACAGCAGGTGCGATCTTGTACCTTCATGCCACGTGGTGCTTCGCCTCTCATTTCTTCACAAAAAACATATATTTTTTGCCAGCATTTGCAATTAGCCGACGATTCATGAGACATTGGCTTACTCGATCGCTCGACATAAATCCATGTGATAAAGCTGAAGTGTATCAACAGCAAAGACCAAAAACAGTTGAAGAACTTACGGAGCAAATAGCAGCAACCACAACAAGAGTTGGAAGCAAAAGATGATGAAATGTAGTATAGACATTTAGGTACCTCCCTTTCAACCCCTTGTGGGAGGTAACGTCAAGCATTCCCAACATCTTTCATGACTTTTCTAAAATATTCCTTGAATATCATTTCTAAAGAATGGAAATGTGAGTTCACAAGTGCTTTTGGTTTTTCTTAAGAAGGAATTTCATTTACAAGCGAATTTTGCTACACCCTGCATAGCTGTTTTATGTGAGATAAGACTGATTCCCTTTTACAATAGGTAAGCCCTATACATTACATTTCTGAAGTATCGTTTCCACTTCTTCAAGTGTAGAACATGCCTTAATAAAATAGCAAAATTTAATTGCCATTTAATTTCATTTAGTGATGCCATAATTCTTGACCTCACAGCGATAGTACACAAGGCTTCTTTTGACATCACAACCAAATGGAGGGGACCCTTATGACGGCAAGAATCCATGGAGGGGCCCGTTTTACATAGCAACTACACCACGGGCCTCTATTGACAACAAGAATACACGAAGGGCCACTTTGACATCACAACCAGACGGAAGGCCCTTCTTACACAGCAACTATACAATATGAAGGCTCCTTTTTACATCGCGACTGTGCGTGGGGCACCAAAGAAGAAGACATGCTTCGTGGAAATGTCAAATCTTTCTACTCTCGTAGGTTCTCGACATTCATAAGCTACTCTTTGAAAAGACTTCATCGATTTGCCCGTGAAAATAGAATCATCTATAGTAAGTCTACCAAGCATGCTGTCTAGTAAGGTCCTGTTTTGTGCCTTGGATGTTAAACACAAAAGATAGATGAGATTAGATCTGTAGAACACAAAGGAATTCGACAAATGACGATCAGACATTGGATAGGAGAGCGAAACGTGTGACAGTAACTAAGAAATCATCATTTTTTTTATTCGCACGAATCTCATTTGAAGCTGGGTATCAGCACCACTCCTTTATGTTTCACAATTGTGATGCCTAATTTGTAACCGGAACATGTTTTGCGCTAAGAGCATGAACTAATACATATGTTGTGTGCTGTTAAAGTTAAGCTGTGGTAGACGTATCACTATCTCAATTTCTAATAATTATCAATTAATCAAATTGAAAGTAATTTAAGTGCTATGTAATGTATCTAAATGCTGCACCTTATGTTCAGCAAGCGGCCCAGGCTTAATACGAAGTAATTGTCGCCTTAATGACAAAAGGTGTCTGTTTGAAAGAGGCCCTGACTAGTCATTTTTAGGTTTATAGTTGGAAAGAATCAGGAGTATTTTATGATGTTACTATAATTAGTTTTAAATGTTTGTATAAAAATTTTCGAATGCTATCCGGCAATCATCTTCAGGTATAAAGTTACCTAAAAGAGTTATTTTAGCATCTAAAACTAATTATAGTAACATTATAAAATACTCCTGACTCTTTCCAACTATAAACCTACAAAAGGTGTCACTTTCGGAAATTACTGTTACATCTGTCCCGTTGACCTTTCGAATTGCACGTAAAAAGTGAAAATATGTGCATATAAACTCAATTTGTAAGATTCGCAACAAAAGACGAATGACAATAACAAAGTGTGTCATAATGACTAGCGTGAATAATTATGGTATTATACACCTAAAGATGGTAGTGGCTCTTTCCAGTCTCCATGTAGTGATGACCAACTGCCTTCGTCTCGTGTCGGATTTTTTGACATCTTGGACGAATAAGCAGTGGCGGACGCACGCCATAGGCGTACCCCATATAAGAAAATCCACCGAGATACTCAAAATACTGAGGATGTACTGAAATCATACCACATTGGACGGACAATTGTCTGCTTGAAAACAAGCCAAACTTTAGCAGGAGAGAAAAATGCTTATGTAGAAGTTTTCCCATGGATCTTCTCAAATCACATAAAAGATAGCCTCTTTTTGTAAACAATTGACATGTGATTTTAATCTTATCAACATAGCATAAATGTGAGCAAATACGTAAACATCTTAAAACTTGATCTACAAAAATGTACTACCCATACACGAAGGAAGAAGACTTTTAGGAAAGGTGAACAATGCAACTTCAATAGGGAAATCATCATATTTGTCATACACTGATGTTCAATTGAAGAATTTAGACTGTGATTTTAAAGCTATCTCAGCTAGTGACTTAAATTTCAGATTGAGATATTTTTACAGTCAACTAAAAAAGAACAACGGAGAATGTTATTCTGGCTCTTCTCTACTATGCATTAGAGCAGCTTTGCATCGACATTTCTCAACATCTTTTCTCAACAGAGAATTCAATATAATGCAAGACAAAGAATTCGTGTCCTCCAATAACATGCTAAAGTCGAAAATTTCAGAATGGCTGAAATCAGGGAAGAGGACAAATCATTTTCCTCATATAGAAGAAACTGACCAGCAAAGACTTGCCTTGTATTTTGATCAAAGCACGCCAACCATTTTACAGCAAGAAATCTGGTACAGTATAATGTATTACTTCGGTAATCGAGGACGTGAAAGTATCCGGGACTTGACTGTTGAAAACTTCGATTTCGCGTTTGACTCAAATGACGAAGAATACGTCTACATGATACACGACATTCACCAAAAGAATGTTAAACCTTCCTGCAGCAAGAAAGACTTCGATAACTGTAAGCAATCAAGAATGTACGCCAACAAACGGGAGCCAAGCATTTGTCCAGTGAGAAATTTTCGACTTTATCTATCAAAAATTCCTAGTGGATGCAAAAATCTTTTTCCAAAACCAAAAAAAGTCGGTAAGGTCGACTGGTATCAATCAAAGCAAGTGATAGGAAAAACTCTTTCAGGAACAATGATGAAAACGATCTCCAAGGATGTCAAACTTTCAAAAGAATATACGAATCACTGTATTCGCCCGACTGTCGTTACAAATCTACGAGAAGATGGGTTTGATCGTGTTGAAGTGTGTGCCATTACAGGGCACAAATGCGAGAAATCAATTGAGCGATATGACAAAACGTGCAAGGAAAGGACATTGCAAAGAATGTCAAATTCTTCGGGAAACCGGAAGAGAAAATTTGAAAATGTGTCGGCAGAAACAAACTTATTTAATTCGTCTAACAAATCTGGCAATGGACTATCGTTTTTTAATTGCCAATTCAATAATTGTTCGTTCTGAGAGAACATTGCACTGAATAATTTCTTGTGCAAGCATGACTAATTTGTGATTATTACGATAATATTTTGATATTTTTCAGTAGTTTTTATTTAAAAATTCGTACTGCAATACCGCATTGCAGTACGAATTGCATTGGTTTAATGTATAGTAAAAAATAGGACTGCAATATGACTAATAGTTATTACAATGCAACTTCAATAGGGAAATCATCAACTTTGTCATACACTGATAATATCGGCTCACGTGCACAGAAGTCAGGTTATGTAATAGCAGGGATATCTATGATTAATATCTATGGTATTCTAGGGATTGGAAACTCTCGATCTGTGGACGATTAGCGGAGGCCAGATTTTCACAAATTATTTCAATCGCTGGATGCAATTATCAATGCAGAAAATCATTTCTAAATATTCCTGCATTAATTATTACTTTCTACATTTATCATAATATGTTATTCCAACAATAACTAATAAGCTATAGGCCTATTTATGTTATGAAGTTTACACAAAAATGCAATTATTGTGTTATGTAGTGATACGTGAATTGTGCATTCATCAAATTCCCCAGTACTTTCCTTATATGTTATAATGGTGAAAAGATTAAATAAACAACAATGTACATGTATAATGTAGCATACTTACTTTCTTTCAATGCTTATTTGGATAACTTATTTTGTTTCCTGATATCCGCTTCATGTTTCTGATCATTTTCTTTGCGAATAAAACCTGACAATATGGTTGTGGCTAATCTGTGAACGATTGCCCCCTTTTTTTAAAATTAAAATAAGTGTCATGTAAAATGGTGAGACAATACAGGAAACGCTTCAGACAAAGATGTTTGTGGGATGTTGAAAAGAAGCTGTATGAAAGCAAGCAGTAGTAAAATGACTCTTTTGGTGGTAATGTAAGGAGAACTCGATTCAAACCATTCAGAAAGCCGATGTCATCCGGATCACATTATCATGCATGATTTGGTTGGGATCAATCGGTACGCTTTCCTTTTTAGCAATGTATCCTGCAACAGAAAATAATGTCGAGTGGACAACATGAGGTAGTTTGCAGACATTATTTTGAGCTTGGTCATTTGCTTTCCATTCTTCATCAGAGAGATCAAGGTTGATGCATTCAAAGCATGTATTTGATGCTGGAGAATACTTTCCGTTGTCTAAGCAATCCAGTTCATGTAACATCCTCACACGGCGGAATTAGGCAGCAATCAGAACTTGCTCAAAAGCGATACAATATAGTCCACAAAACGTTTCTCTGTAATATCCGAACTCGCCTTCAAGACAGTCACTCTGAAAGTGGCCAAGCAGCAGATATTTCACTTTATCACCTCCAACCAAAAGATGTTTTGACATGGATGTAAGTCCATCCAAAGCCTCCGTAGTTTCGACGGTCAATATTTGCATTTTCCTTGATACACGACTCGGAGTAATTTGCTTGAATGATTTACTCATTTTAGACAAATATTCCAACTGAGAAACATGTGACACAGGACAACGAATATTGTATTCAGATGTAGATGTGCACTGACACTTCGATTATTTAATTGCTTCCACATATTGAGGATGTGGTAAATGAAGCATGTTGTTTCTTCCTTGCCGTCCTGACCTAAGGCTGCAATTGTTTTATCATCAAACACTTTCAAACCTAAATGAACATTTTGTTTTTCAAAAGCATTGGTATTCAGTGCATTTGATGTTAGTTTCATTCGGCGAAGAGAAGATTGTTTTTCTTTTTCATATAATTCGAGGAGATCGGACCATCATGTCAAAACTCTGATGAATCAGGGGATTGGAATTCTACAGTTTGTGATTTGGAAGTTATCCAGCTGTTTCTGATAGATTTCAATAAGTAGGCCCTACGGGATCAAACAAGAGGTACAACGATCTGTTCGATTCCACAGGATGAGAAATACAAAATGATAGCGAACCATCACCTCTGAGCAATGTAAAAAATGTCCGATTCGTCGCATGACAATCTGACATCAAGTACAAGGACGTGCCACCGACCGAATAAATAATTCGCAAAGCTGTAATTACAAGATCCCTCAAAAACTGAGCATTTAGTGAGAATACCGGTACAAGGTGAATAACAAAGGCTTTGATTTTTGTAAACAGAGGCCTTATCATGATTGCGAGGACACCGCGAGCCATTTGTTTTGAATTATCACAAGCGTATCCTATGATATGTCCACCTCTCATTCGCACTGAAGGTAAAATGCGCACTTCATCAAATATAGCTCCACACAATTTGCTAACATTGTTCATACCAAAAGAGAAAATTGTTTCGCATATTTCAGCCGCTTCAGCCTCGAAACCAATATCGCTGAAAGAACCAATATTTTTTGTGAGAGTTTTGGGAGTAGGAAAATAAGATCTGAGCATTTTGTACCAAATCCTGTTTATTATAAATAAATTCAGTGCCATCAGCATGATTGATGAATTACATCTTCGACCATTTACTTCATAACAAAGCAGCTCGAGCATATCCAACACTACTTGAATTGAGGAGCTCTCTTCAAAGTTGCATTTTTCTCTCAAAGATATTGTTAGATCAATGACGTTCGTTTCAAAATTCTTCACGAAACAGATAATGTTTTCTAACTGTGACCATCGTTCGATCTGTGTTGGTAACCTGACATTTTCAAACATGCGTTTTGCAGTGGTTGAGAAGTCGCAAGAGATCTTTATGATGAAGTCTGTTTCAAGCTCGCTACTGATGGATAGCAAGAGTACGTAATCTCTGTTGATAATGATATCGATTGGGAACTTTTTGCTTTGAATATCCTTTTCAAAGGTCTGGAAATTTGATAATTTATCATACGCATTAAAATCTTCCAATTCATTTGGAGCAAAATTTCGCTGTTCAGCCAATAATCCTCGTGTGCCTGAAAGTCGTCCACGCTTGCGTTCGTTCAATTTCTCAATAGAGTTGCTTTCCTCAAATACTGAAGGAGGCGTGACTGGGACAGATTTTCCACAACAACATTTCTTTTTGGGTGCATTTTTAGGCCAATGCAATGAGCAGACTCCCATGTTCCTTGTTATTACTTCACTTTTAATTCTATTTTTCAGCACATTTATCCATGATTTAAGTTGTTCTTCATCTCATCCTTCAAGGGAAATCGATAAATTGATGCCTTTACAGATTTCTTGTGTCTGGTACGTTTATTTGATTCACAATGCAAAACGCTGCATTTGCGCACCATTTGTCTTTTTGACAAAATGCGAACTTGATCTGCCGGAGTATGCAAAACATCAAATTTACTGAGATGTTTTCGATTTGACTGCCAAAGTCTATGAAAAATTATTTCAAATTTGGCCTCCGCTAATCGTCCACAGATTGAGAGTTTCCAATCCCTAGAATACCATAGATATTAATCATAGATATCCCTGGTAATAGATAATGGATGATTTTGAGGTCATTATAGAACTTAATTAACCGAAGGCCGCTAGGCCTGAGGTTAATAAGTTCTATATGACCGATATAAATCATCCATTATCTGTTATAATGTAGGAATATAGACTGATCGTGAGGTCAATAATATAGCAAAATAAGAGGGCACGAAGTGCCCGATTATTTTGCATATTATTGACCGAAAGAGAAGTCTATATTTCTATTGTTATCTACTTTGAAATGTAAAATGCTATGACACTCACTATCAGTCAATAATATGTTTCATGTGTTAATAATATAGTCAATAATATGCAAATCAAATGTAATATCTAGGTAGATTTAAATGACGAAGACTCCTAGCCTAGGACATTGATATCTATCTAGGAATGCATGCTTCAATTATACAAAATCACTGTTCTAGATTCATTTTAGTCTGAATTGACGATGCATGCCGATGAGCAATTTGATGATAATATGTTTGAAGAGGATTTATTAAGTATGGATCTCATCAATTATGAATTTGTGCCGACTGGTATCATTTCGGGTCTCACCACTGAACAACTGAATAATTTGACCAGTAGCACAGCAGAAATTACAAGAGAAAGGGATCAAGTAACATACCCAGAAGCAGATATCGTTCCACAACAAGAATATCCTGAGTTAGGTAATCAAATTCAAGCGGAAATGAACAGAATAGAAGAAGAAATGAAAGTTCAGTCAACAGCACAACAAACAAAATCATATTCTAGAAAGTTAAAACAATTTTTGTCAGATGACAAAAACATTTTTGTGTGATGACCGTTCTCTTTAACGCAACAACGAAGACGCTCTTGAAAGTTAGTTTCGACTCGCTCAAGCATATTGACACCGACTGATGCGATTTGATTCCTTATTGAATTCTTCAATTCATCGAGAGTGCGGGGTTTGTCCTTATAAACTAAGGACTTAAGCCAACCCCAAAGAAAGAAATCACAAATCGATAAATCAGACGAGCGAGGTGGCCATACAATGTCACCAGATTTGGAAATGAGTCGATTTGGGAACAGCTCACGAAGAACACTAATTGTTTTTGTAGCAGTATGTGCTGTTGCGCCATCTTGTTGAAACCAGAGAGATCGACGATTGAGACGGCGTCTTCTCAGCTCCGGGATGAGAAACGTTTTCACCATATTGACGTAACGCTCAGATGTCACGGTTACCGTAACTCCTTCTTCAAAGAAGTAAGGTCCGATGATGCCAAATCTTCCAACTGCACACCATACGGTCACCTTGGGGCTGTATAAAGGTGTTTCATGAGTAAGCCGGGGATTCTCCGATGACCAGTATCTGCAGTTTTGCTTATTGACAGAGCCATTAAGGTGGAAGTGTGCTTCGTCACTCATCGCGATCTTCAAATCCTCATTTTCATAGAGAGCAAGCATTGGGGATAATCATTCGTGTTCAGTTCGTTTGCTATCGCCATTTTGTATGGATGAAAGTTAAGATCTTCATGCAAAATTCGTCTCATCGTTCGATCACTGATTCCCATTGCAACCGCTTGCCTTCTAACTGACCGGTCCGGACTTCGCTCCACCGCTTCTCTGACTCTGTCAATATTCTGTTGAGTCCGCACTTCACGCATTCGCCCTGGTGGTGTTTTCTTCAATAGCGATCCTTGCGTACGAAGATTATTCACCCATCTTAAGATGATGTCCCGAGAAGGCACTGAATCATTTCTACTGATATTGAAGTAGCGGCGGAACTCACGCTGGACAGTGGTCACAGATTCATTGCATTTTACGAAAGTGTCGTACACAAACATGCGATGTTCTAAAGTCCAACCAGTCATTCTCTCTGACTTGTTGCTGTTAATGGTTCTTCAAGTTTGCGTGAACTGTTTTAAAACTGTTAATTTCTAACGTTTATTGACATTCAAGATATCGATTGAATCTTGATCACTATGCATAATAAAGTGAATGTGTTAAAAGCTTTTGTTTTCAAAGCACTTAGGTTCTTACTGTAACATCGTTTCATTAAGTGCATAAAAGGGGAAAATGACTATAATTATTAAGTTAAAAAAACTGCTACAAAAAATAATAAATTGTGGTCCAATGTGGACAAAAACGTAAATGCTATGACCTAAAGAACACATTGACATCAGTTATTTCTATTTTATTTCTAAATGTAATGAGATACAGCGAAATTAAAAACACTTGGTTTTTCTGCCGCACCCTGTATAAGAGCTGGTATACATCGCTATTTGACACAGGCGCCAGTTAATCGAAGCGTCAACATTTTGAATGGAGTTATGTTTCAAACTGCAAACAACATGCTGGCTTCAATGGTGGGTCATTTTTTGCAGAGCGGACAGCCACCACCGCAGCAAGCATCTGAAATTAGCGAAGATGACTTCAGACTTCTTTCAACATATTTTCACAGAAGAACACCTGACAGGCTCCAGAAAGAAATTTGGTTTAATACCGAGAACCATTTTGGAATGCGTGGGCGAGAAAATATGCGTCAATTTACGATCTCCAGCTTTGTTCTATGTTGTGACTCAAACAATGAAACACATCTCAAAATAAATGAAATCTATTGTCAAAGAATGTCAAAGCGTCTTTGAATACAAAGGAATTTTCGGATATGAAGCAAGCAAAAATGTATGAGGACAGAGATCAGCCGAACAAATGTCCAATTGTTGCATTTCTTCTTTATAAAAGAAAATTAGAAGATCGTGGGATTAACAAAATGTGGCCCAAACCTATAGAAAATGAGAAAATGATTGGGGCAGGATTGTGGTACTACCAGAAAGCAGTCACAGGGAAAAATCTTTTGGGTGAAATGATGAGCACCATTTCCGAGGAATCCAAACTCTCAAAGCGATCCACAAACCATTCGATCCGAGCGACTGTCATTAATCGACTGCGAGACAAAGGATTCAAAAAAGAGCAAATATGCAAAATTACGGGACACAAAAATCCCAGAAGCCTTGACAGCTACTTCAGAAAACGATGTACCGATGACGAATCATTTTCAATGAACCGATCATTACAGAGCTCTTTACATGGCACTGCAAGTACGAGCACTGATCATGAAATTCGCGACGACATTTATCCTGAACCTCAACAGACAGTGGAAAATTCTCACGTTCTTCAATTCACGAACAATCAAAATTTTCTTATTGCTAGGGCCCCAAGCAACAAAAAAATGAAGCTTAAGTGTGACGGTGAAACCAACATATACTCACTGACATAAATAATGAAACCAACTATCATTGACTTGAATGGAAGTTTGTTTCATTTTTTTTCTATGGTTTGAGATGATATCTCGCTTTCTATGTATCACCATTGAACTCCATATGATAAGGGAAATGATATAGGACCATCAAATTTCAAAATTTGATATTGATCACAGTAACAGCTAGAAGTTGAACAGAATCACCACCTACTGCTGACGAGATTTGACTTATGAAATGGCGCACGATAACTTTACCAGAGGAATGGCAATTGGGATGATGCGTTTTGGGCAAAGTTCTACAACTGTTGCGAAAGAATTGAAAATTTCAAGGGTCGTTGTATGGAGGTGGTGGTGTCGTTGGAAAGCAGAAGGAAATGTGGAAAAGAAGAACGGATCAGGAAGACCAAGGGTATCATCCAAGCGGACAGATGCACGCTTAGTTTTAGCTGCTAAAAGAAACAGATTTGTGTCCGTCCCGAAGCTAATTGTGTACTGGAAGGTTGCTGGGAACGTTGCCTGTAGCGTTCGAACTGCATATCGAAGATTGCGAGAAGCTGGTATACAGTCTCGACGACCCGCTGTGAGAATTCCGCTGAGCCTGGAACATCGAAGGAGACGAGTGACGTGGTGTCAAGGTCATCAGTCGTGGAGTGACAGTCAGTGGGAACGTGTGCTCTGGACTGATGAATCGAGGTTTATTCTCGATTTCAACGATGGTCGGATCCGTGTTCATCGCTTGCCAAGTGAACGATTTGCTCCATGTTGCGTCAAAGAACACGACCGGTACGGCGGCGGTAGTGTCATGGTTTGGGCCGGTATCTGGCACAATGGAAAAACACCAGCAATCGTAGTGAAAGGAACATTGACAGGACAGCGATATGCCGACGAGATCGTGACCCCGGTCGTGGTTCCAGCAGTGACATCGAATCAATTGATTTTTCAGGATGACAACGCAAGGCCCCATCGCGCTTCAGTGGTCTCTAACAGGATAGCAAGCAGTGGAATCCCAACCTTGGAATGGCCCTCACGTTCTCCCGACCTCTCCCCCATCGAGCACTGCTGGGATGAACTTGGTCGCAGAGTGAGGGAGAGATACAACCACCCACCAGTGTCTTTGAAGATGTTGGCCGACAGACTGATCGAGCAGTGGAACCTCTTAGACCTGGCATTCATCCAGCGACTGTGCTCATTCATGCCCTCACGCATCGATGCCTGTTTGGATGCTCGCGGTGGTCACACCCGTTTCTAACTTAAGTTGATAAAATCATGAGTATCAAATTAAATGTTTTTGAGTAAAGCATTCGAGTTCTCCTTTTACAAACAACAAACAAACGTACAGTACAACCAAGTTTAAGTCATAAGTATTCATATCAGGACTTGTTTCATTCTTTTTGTCACTGAGTATAGTTGAAATTGAGTTTATTTGACATTGTGATAAACATTTAGTACATCTGGTTAGTTTTCTCCGTTTCTTGTTGATGCCTTTATTATAGGCATAACAGTTAACCTATCTAGGAGTCATAGGGATATTTCGATATGCATAGACATCTAAGTATAGATTTTCATAAAACACAATTATTTTTGTATATTATTGACCATTTAGTGGTAGACATCTAACATTAAAGTAGATAACAATGCATGCTATATATATGTTTCAGAAGAGGTTAATAATTTCCTTGAACTATGCCAGATTATCTTGTAATGTATTTCTGCTATCTAAAGATTTGGTTAAATTTCATAGCCATCCCTATCCCTGGAAATCCGGGGCAGGTCAACAAAACATAGACATTTTTTCTGCAATCAAAAAACTAATAATTTCTTGCAATGACCCAAGGACGACTAAGATATCTATACGTAGATAACTTAGTAGTCCCTGGATGAGCTCACACAAGGTAAGTAAGTACATACAGATGAGTAATAAAAATATGAACGGTTACTATCTTCAAAATTCACAAATTCAGAATTCAAAGTTCGACGTTGTGTCATCAGGCTGATGAGTGGTCAGCATTTTCGGGTTTATATCCAAATCCTAACAGAAGGCAGTAGCTCTGAACGGCGAAATGCTTGCTACTATGTTTGTCGCGAAAAGGCCACAACGGCAATTTAGAAGATGAGGAGGAGTCGCAGTTCAGTTATTGTGCAACCAAACTTAAGCGCTTTTCTCCATATACACGTCTACGCAGCTAGGTCGGTAACCTGCGATTTTCTTGAACAATTGCATATTGCCTGAAATAGAGAAAAATTATGCATTTGTTACTTATGTGGTTATTTTTATCAATGAAATCATGAACGTAACTTATAATAAGGCAATCATAAAGCTATGCCATAATGAATAATGAACATAATTACTGATATATGTTAAATGATCAAAATTCCTCTATTCAAGTTTTTGGTCAAATAAAAATTAAATATGGTCCTCGTTCACGTTATATCTAAGGACATGCGCACAAGATACGAAGGTAGTGACCAGTGAATAATGGTTTACTGCGCTGTACTTACTGTATTTATCCCGGGTATTATACCGGTCTACAAGCATGCATCTGACATTACCGCAAATGTACTACGAATTAAATTCTGTACCTACCATAAAGAATTTCCATAAATATCTCGAGAATATACATGTATATCAAAATGCTTATTCTTCATAGGCTTTCAAACAGAATGAGAAAATACAGATATGTGACTAAATTGATTTAAACATTGTCATAGGATTATAATGATTCAGATGTACATGTGTGTACTCACAATAATCATATAAGCATATAAGCACTGTCAAATGAATAATAACTAATATCTTACAGAAGAAGAATGCCTTTAGTGCACATGTTAAATAAGTGTAAATTGATACTAGATCTTACCTATCATTTCAATAATTCATGCCACGGTTGCCGGCGACCGCTTTGAGTCGAATAGATGAAGCTGTGGTAATGTGCATCGGTTGATGCTGCAGCCACAAATAAATCATTAAATAATTCTTCAAAATTGATTAATCGAACAGGAAGTCAGACATGCCTTGGTTGTCCTTCATCTAGCGTAAAAGGAAATGCAATGAAATTAGAAAATCAAATCTATCCGACCTCTATGTGTTAACCGTCCCTGTTAACCTGCCCTGTGAGCATAGAGATAATCTGGCATAGTTTAGAAACGGATAAACGTGGATTTATTAAGATTTGCTGATATCTCGGTCAATTATCATAGTGAACTGCCCTCGGGCTATGCCCTCGGGGCAGTTAACTAGATAATTGTCCTCCTTTTTTCAGCAAATCTAAAAAATCCCCGTTTATCCATTACATAATGCATGCTATTGTGCAGCTTTCTATGTATACAGGTTAATAATTTCCACAATCAAGTCGTTATATAGCACCATAATTACCTAGATATTATAGTACCTAGATTTACCTACTTTGCAACGATATAGGTGACGGTGACTAGGCATAATAGAATTAGAAAAAGCATCTTCGGATTCTCTTTTAGGTTTGAAGAGTTTTCTAATGGACTTGCAATCGCTCACCTTGCTTTTGCTGCGGCAATGTCTGTTAGTGCGCTCATTGAGAGAAGCCATTTTGTTGAACGATCCCAGCTTTGATAGTGGTCATTCTACCAGGTGCAGCTATAGTTCTACTGTGGATGCTGCTTGCAAAAAGAACGTTTTGACTGCGCAATGTGACGGGCCAACATATATTTTGTAGTGATATAATATCAACATACCATTCCAAGTCACTATCGGTGTTTAGCTAGTGTTTCTTTGGATGATAAACAAAAATCTTCCTCTTGTTGCTTCCGTCATTATTACGTTGAGTGTGATCAACCAAAAACATTGCATTCCTTCACAAAATTTCACTAGATATTCAGCCTCTTTTTTTACTGCAACCTTTCCATTGTTTATATATTCTATTATAATCCGTCAAACATCATTTTGGTTGTGTTAAAATACATCAACCTTCTGCAATGTTGATCAGAATTTTGTGAAAATTAGACAATGCGTTATGTCGAGACAACCATTCACTATTCCAAAATATATCAAGGTCCAAAAATCATGCCATTTAAAAGGGCATCAAAATAGCAATCTTGTCGATATAGCCTATTGACCTTCCACTTCAAATGTGAGATGATGAAATATAATATTTTGCAGATAACTGCGTTTGATGCAACGCATAATAGGAATTGTCATGCAAAATTAAGCTATTCAGTAGATGCGTATTCAATTAGGCTACCATTTGCTTTTGTTAATTTTCCATGAGATAAATAAAATCTTCCATTTTTTTGTTCACCGACCGACTATTGCTATTATGCAGCCTGCAAGCTGACACATCCTTATCTCAAGCTGCTATACTAGAAATTGTATGCTTTCTATATCTAGAAATTTTTTAATCTCAATAATCATGTAAAATTTACCATAGCATGGTGACTTGTCATGTTTCATAATGGAAAAATTAATCAAAAACTTGTGAAATAGCAAGATACAGACTTCAAGATATCCGTGTTTAGAGGTAATTATGAGAGAATTTTAGAAGTCTATGCTTTGACCATCGTATAGAGCATAGACTTCTATAACATAGCATCTGGACAGAAATCTGCCATATCACGGATACGATTTGAGGCTGGTTTTATGCTCGAGGTTTTAAGTATTAATTTGTCGTTATACACGCATTATTGTAATCATGTACAAGTACATATTAAAAATTATGCTAAATTACATCAATTTTAAAGTATAATACTGATCTCAGATTCAAATTCTGACTTGAGACTGCTTCGTATTTTGAAGCCTTGCATGTAAGTAATGTAAGCAAACTCAAATTATCAATCCATTTTTTTGTGTAGGTCTACCGTAGACGATTTCATTTCAAATAAGTGAAAACATTAAAGCCTAATTGCAAACAGTCATTTTCAAACACAGACAAGAACATCATAATGGCAATTCACATTATATTGACGAGAAATTTAGATAAATGAAAGAAGCTTACCGATTTAAAAGCAGTTACTGGACAGTTTCGCAATCTTGCGTTTTCTTGACGAAGAGTTACACTTTTCCACAGCTTGTTGTGATAAGTCATGAACAAAATTTTTCGCCAGACAATTAAAAAATATCGCAACAAATTTGCATTTTAGGTTATGGCCTTTGATGCAAAATATTTGGTCGCATCCTCCCTCTTCAGAGGTGAAGCAGTCCACCAAATAACAGAACGTACTTCGTTGATTCGTGGATTGCATAAATCTTGTCTTTATTTTCTCAGTTGATTTAATCAATTCAAAAACTTTCCAAGAGCTGAGACCAAGCATGAACACTAAGTCTGCTACTTTCTTAAGTCCACCACGATCTATGGAATTTAAGAAAGTAGATGCAGGATACTTCAGCGTAGAATCTATTTCTAGATCTTCTAAAGCTTGTTCAGAAATTAATATGTCCTCGCAGGATGCACACTTTGATTGTCTGATGCAGGATCGTGCAACAGCACCACAAACGTAGAATATTATATTTGCATCACTAGACGAAATGTCATAATCCAGGTTCACTTCCCCCTGCAAGTCATTGTATAAAGCCGGATCAACAGAATGTTCTGCACAATCTTTACAGTGTAAGTTGTTGACTTCCGACAAATCAATCTGAGAAAATTTCAGGAGAGATATTGCTTGTATTTTTCGATCACTCTCGATAATTTGGCGCATGGACACAAAATAATTAGCACCCGACATCTGTCGGAACCATCCGAATCTGGATTCAATGGCGTCTGACTGCAGCTTCCCTAGAAGAACAAATGAAAATCCAAGTCGATCTAACATAGAGGTAGCACAATCAGCCATAGCAGAGAACTTTTGTCGAAATGCAAGAATAGTTTCTTTCGAAAATCCGAAATCTGAGTGATTTTCCCAAAACTTCATTAATTCTGAAAACTCCCTTAGAAATTGCAATTTCCAATCCATCGACGACCGCACGGGATCTTGACTAAGATTTCTTTTATGAAATCCCTTTGTTGATGACTTGACATTCAAGATGTCCCACAGTTTTAATATGAGTGAAATAAAATCGGCTGTACCGGACCAATTCTTTCCCTCATGATTGGAAAAGAATTTTAAAGCGTCACGCGTTGATTCATGAAACACAGCCACAGCTGGTTTAACAGATGACTTCTGGATTGTCTTTGGAGAAATAACTGATGGAGTCAATTTGTGAGCTTTCCTCAGTGATTTTGAAGATTCATGTGAGTGCAATTCGGCGATGTGATGAAAGTTCGCAATAATTCCAGATGGAGCAAGGGGAGGATGAGGCGGACATTTGAATATTTTTCGGACTTGGAAATTATTGTACACATTTTTCAGATTATGCACTGGATCAAACAGCAGAAAGATGGGCTGTTGAGTGAGAGGATTGACAATACTCGAAGATAAATTTCCGTCACAGAGATCAATGTAAAATTTGCGATTACATGAAGCATTATCCGCGGAAATAGCAACAATTTTCAAAGAGATCGAGTGTAAGAGTTCCATCACCTCGTTGTACGTAACCTTTTGCTTTGAAGCAGTCAAATTTGATATGGGATAAATGGCCACGACATCCTTGTAGCTACTTGCTAGTGATCGAACCATGTAACACAGTAAAGTAGATGCAACTTTGCGATCATCAGTCATACCATGGATTTTTCCTCCACTGTACTCCACACGCTTTGCTATATAGATTTCATCAATCATCAACACGCAATTCCGCTCGAGTTGACTGAGTTTTGATTGTCTCAATTTCAAGTAACTGACGTTGTTTTTGTCACTGGAATAATTGAGATGCCGTGTTATCTTCTTTAAAGTTGTGATTGAAGGGATACATAGCAAACCTTCATCCAAAATCAATCGATACGTGGATGGACTGTTTACGAAGATCAAATAGGAAAATAAGATAAGTTCAGGGGAATAAACACGTTTGTATTTGCTGCTATCAATTAGTTTCAATTGCTCCAGAATAAAGCAGTATTTACCGATGTTTGATGATTCTGGCTCAGAGGTGACAAACGAAGACAGCTTTTCAATGGCAACTTGGAGGTTGTGTTCCGAAATTGATTCAGACTCCTCGAATGATTTTACTCTGGCCATCAAATTCTGAATTTGTGAGAGTGTGGTTAATTTGCCATCTACAATATCACGGTAATGAGTCGCAGAAACTTCATCGCCGTTATATGTCATGGAAACCTCAAGATCGGTGGAAACTGTTATAGAGCATGTTATGCGCGGCACGTCATAATTCAAATCTATTATATAGATCAATAAATAATCGTCAATAATGGCATGCAGGAATCCTGACGGTAGGTGTGAGGTTTTCAGTCGTTGATTGATTTCATGGAGTGAAATTTCGGAAATGTTGTCTTCTCTGTGAAGAGATTCCTCCATTTTCAGAAGCTGAGCAGTCTCACGTAAATGTCGATCATAAGAAGTTGCTGGAGTTGAACGACGAAACGATGGCGATTTTGAAAAATATGCAGGATCATTAGGAAATATCGAAGGCACGGCATCGCACTTCAACCGTCTTTTTTGAAGAGGACTATTATGTGGACGACTATTATTCGTGTCTTGATGCTCGTTAACAAAATCAGATGGAGTAAAATGAATAGACCATAGTCTTGAGTTAATGCTCGGTGTAAAATTACTTCGTGGATTGTTCTTCATCCATTGATCTAACAGCACTTTGTTTTTTAACGGGAAACAATGAAATGTAATAGATGAGTCTTTGGATTTACTGTCATAGCCGTTCTTACACCCGAAAGCGGAGCACTTGTTAGGCATTTTTGTGCTGTCTTCACAAACAACGTACGCAGAGTGAGAATGACAACAATGCAACCAATATGCATTTAAATTTGGTTTCTGAATGAGCGATATCGATTCAAATAGTCAGCCTCATTTCGTATCATAGAAATTAACAATACCATAGAAAGTCCTAGAATGGAAATTGCATGAAAATTATGGCACACTCCGGGGGAACTGAGTTGGGGCAAAAAGCAGATTTTGCGAGATGGCTTTCTTGTTTTCTGGTTGGCATTTTAAATTATCAATTCAATTTGTGATCTGGATTGTTGCCCTTTATCTGAAGATCATGTACACAAAAGCAATAATGAATTTACGAAATACTGCGGCGACAGGATGACAAAGAAGGAAATCCTTTAAAACGTTCTGTACGTTCATCATTTTGAAATATCGCTCCTATAATCTATCAAGAGTATAATTAGACACATGTGCAACTTGTAATGTCGATTTACAGAGCATGCATTGCTCCAGCTTGAAATCAGAGGTCAAGAAATCTTACAGTATTCATTTTACTTTGAAGGGTTCCCCTGTTCAATATATTTGAACAATTTTCAATACCTTTGCATGCTTTCGAATATGAGCCTCCAAAATATCATCACACTATATTACATAAGTCATTTAGTGATTAATTGAAAAGTTCCAGCGACATTTCATGTATCTGATAAATGACTGTCGCTAAAGAAGCGTTCGATGTGTTTATTCAAGAAAAGTGCTAGGTTTCTTGACCGCTTGAAGGAGAAATTATCCAATAATTAGAATTTTTATCTTTGAATTCTTCAGATGTTCTTACAACCAGTACACCGACTACTTTCGATAATGACTCTGTCAACCAAATTTCAATTCATATTCCAGTGTTGAAAAATTGGAAAATAGTTGTCAATGACTGGTACAAATAGATGCAGTATATTGATCCATGGAATAGTAGGCTATTTTACATAAAACAATGCCACCATCTCACTTAAAATTCTCTTCATGAAAATCCTGCAATTTGATGTCAACAACTTTCACAACCAACTTGGCAAATAGTTTGACTATGATATAATGTTTTAGATCGAATCTGATCTACAAACCATAGATTTTTCCATGTGCCATCATTGTATGTAGTGAAGATATCAAACTTCCATTCTAGTGTACTATTATCTACTTCTATGTTTCGTATAGAAGGGTCAATGATATCTGATCAGATTTCTGTCCAGATGCTATATTATAGAAGTCCATGTACAGAGTATTACAGTTATCGACGTTTTATTATTCATAACTTAACATGGAGATCTTATTTGACACATGAATATTCTAGAGCGTGTGGAATTTATCTTGCATACGAGGTAATTTGCATACTGACATTTTTATAATAAGAATTTATCCGTAGAAATTGTTACTGCTGAAACAAAATTTCTTATTATTTCTATAACATTTACTTTTAGCAGTTTTGATATTTGATGTACAATTTGATCAGTGTATTAAAAATCAAATATTGGTATAAAAATCGGAAATGTCGTTAAAATTCCCTTGCAATAATACGATATATTTAAGCACTGTCAAGAATATTGGATATTCATAAAAGTTAGACCAGTCTAGAAACAAGCCTCTAGCAACAGAAACTTTCCTTTCGTGAACATTTTCCATGAAACTAATTATGCCAATCTACTGCTTAGTAGTTTCCAGGAACAACGAACATGTTCCCAAAAGTAATTCCTCACCGATACAATTTCCTAGTATATCATTGGTTTGATTTTAGACCTTCATTTCTACTGCCCTGTATCGATCCCCTGCCTGCACGGATGGGGTCTCGAGGCCCGATGGCAACGCTGATTCATTGTCAATTATTTGTAAATTATGATTATTGCCAATTCGATATCAAAATCTTCCTAATCATTTTTGAGATGTCATCTATGGAATATTTGTTACAAAAAAGGAAGGCTGATCGTTGATGAATTCATGTTCATATTATCGCTTCTTGTCTCTCTCACTCTCTTATTTTCTCTGGAATTTCTCACATGTTCTACCCTACATTTCAATTAAGATTAAATAACGAAGGCATGATCAATCGAATTCAGATAATGTGACCAAGAAGGAGGACGTAACAAAACATTCATCCCACACGTTGACGTCCTCAATATCACTGTCTCGTTGAAGCTCACGTGCGTAGTAGGAATTTATGTGCGTCATTTCTACTCATTGAGGATCCCAATGCGTCAGGTCGCGTAGGCAATCTGAGTAATTAATAGGAGTATTATGACAACAATAGACTCTATTTTGCTATGTTGAAATCCATCATCTCTTGAAACAAGTTGACTAGCTTCAGCTGCCTATTATCAGAAGTCAATCTTTTATCATCAAACTGATTTATTAATCTAGCTTTGATGTTATCATCAAATATTGACATACGTGTACATTAGTGACAGACCATTTAATGTTGTTATGGTAAAATCATATTCAATATTTGTAATTTGCTCACCGCTGTAAGTTTGCAATTAAAATGAAATTTCGTGAGAAGACGCTATCATTCCTGAAGAAAAACATAAATAGGTATCAAAACGACACTGAAAAACCGGCGCTGTACATAGCATGCGTCATAACAAATCATTCCTGCCCACGCAACACAAAAAAGGAAGAGATGATGTTGAATTAGTTGCCGGGAGGGCCTGCTGATAAAATCATAATATAATCATAATAAATCATAAAATAATAATATTAAAATCATAAAATTATCATAAAATCCAGTAGAACTAATGAAATTTGGAAGATTTGCATATTAATTACATGCTATCATGTAATTAAACAAATAGTTGCTCTATATCCGACTCTGAAAGAGTTGATATTTCTCATGATACATGTAAAGTAGATTTTGTCGAGCTGCAGCGGCCAGCTAAAATATTTTCCTGCTTTCTCCATATCATCTACCATCATATTCATGTTGTGCATTGCTGAAATTTGTAGCTTCATCTCGGTACAGTTGACACCATCACACATCGCTAGGACCCTGTCACTCACCAAGATTTACTTGTTACCGGTTGAAGTGACCATGAAAATCTCAAATCATAATTGAATTATAATATTAAAGTTTTTTGCTTGTATGTCCCTTCTTTTGTGGATAAGCCCTGATAAGGAAAGTGGAGGTTAAAAAATGAAGCGGACATTGATTTGAAATATTCTCATGTGGATAAAGACTTGGATGTCTCGATGCCAATTTCTAGCAAGCAAATACTGAATCCAACTCATGTTTCAACGCATTGATGAAATTCCGCCGATGTAAACGAAAATCGTCGTATAAAGACATGCATCTGGAATTAACTCTGCTGTGCATATTATGTATACCCAATCATACGTTCGTTCTTTTTTTGAGCCCTTGTTTTCTATAGAAGGTGCTTGGTAGAAAAGTTGACCGATTGATTACAATTCTTTGCTTTTTATGTAAACGAATTTCGCTTTGCGGAAGCCTTAATAGAATACTATAATTCACCTTCTATTCACCCATTAATAGAGTTAATAGGTGAAATACAAATGCATCTTTCAAAGTGTTTAAACACAACTGCAATCACCCGAAGAGAGTATCAAAATACATTTCAAATACAAAGTCTGTCCATTGAAATCATGGAAGATGATTGTTTTAGTGAAAGAAATTAAAGAAAAAGCAAGAAATTTCAGTTTTGTATTTTTCACAAAAAGCGTCACAATTTCCGAGAAGTATATGATTATACGTATATTGCACATACGATTGTAATATAAACAATTACAAAAGCATTTGCTCCAAGTCTGGTTCCACTCCACATGAATAACCAGACCTGCTAGCATGTTAATATGCATTAATGTATGCTTATCTAAGTAGACAAATTGAATAGCGACATGATTAACTCAGGTTTTTGGCTGACTCTTCCCGGTTTACTTTCTTGCAAATAGGAAGTTAGTCTCCGTTGTGATTTTTAAGCCTACTTGCAGGTGCATGTATTATTAATATCGCGTGGTGTGACTTATGCTGGGTTAGCAACTGCACAAAAAAATGTTATACTTTTCATCATCAAGATACTTTCTTTTGTGGTAAAAATCATAGTTTGATAGAATGCGGAAAGATGAAAGCGGATATTTCTTAATGAACACTCCCTACTTCTTTTTCCTGACATGAACTCATTTTCTTGAGGTCATATGTGGACAATTGAAAGACATCGCCTTGCAGATGTTCATATGTGAATGAAATTACATTGAGTCATTGAAAGTGAAAATATTTATAGAATATGAGGTGAAAATCCTAAATAAGAAATTTAGAGAAAAGTCATAATGCAATCAATATATTGTCATAATTACTAATACTGATATTTCTATGTGCACTCATTTTATCGTACTCATTCAGTATGCGCTCGTTATTCTTATGAGAAAAACTGTGATAAGAAATTAATGTTATAATTTCTCACATTCTCATGTGCATCATCAGATAATCGATAATTGCTTAAAATCTTTTCCTGAGTTGTTGCAGAAATGTGATAATTTGTTGAAGTAATTTGAAGATAATTGTTAAAATCGTTGCCTTCGCGCTGTATGTCGTTTCAAGGATGTCGTTTCAACATCGATAACTTCATTAACTGTTCACTTATATTTCTAGCTTAAGAAATGTATTTTATAAGAACATTTCTCCTTACCACACAAGTGAGACGATGATAAATTACCAAGGAAAGACAGTGTCTCGTCCCTATTGCTCCTAATGCAACCTCAACTACGCCACAAAATGTAGTATCAAAGAGATAAATAAACCCTTAAAAGCATATTCGGAAGCACAGAGGGATACGACTTTCTTGCATGTAATCGAGATTAAATGTATCGACATATGGATAACTTCAAATGATGTGAATACCCATGAATAGTTATCGGAATTGTAATCCAATTTTGCAATTATCAGTCATGAACCTGTGGATCTAAATGACAGTTGGTGACAAATCTCCTTATCTTTCCTTCATTGAAGTGATGATTTGATTGTCAGGGCTGGATATCTTCGGTAAATGTTTTTCTTGGTATTACAGGTTCATCTCGTGTCATGGAATGTGTTGCACAGAAAACTGGCCACCTGTTCCGTCTTAGGAGCAATTTTTGTTTATCAGAAAAGTCAAGGTCGTTGGAATGTTGATCTCATTAATGACCGATCCCTGCAGGTAAGAGAGACTTTCATTTCTGCCTTAGCTGTGTCATACGATCATCTTCTGATACCTGTCCTGAGATCGGGTTCACAATGTATCGCATAACAGTCATATTTGTAACACTTCTGGTCGAAGGGGTATTTGCATAACGTCAGTATAAAGTCGTTTTCATAATAATAATAGCAAACCAATTAAAAGCTGATTTACTTGAATTACGAGAGAAGCACCGGATAGTAATTTCGCTACTCGCAATTGAATACTGATAATACTAACTCAATGGCGCTGTCCAATCTACGTAAATCATAGCATGGATCCTATCGCTAGGATGTGACTATTGAAATTCATATCGTAGATATTGTAAACTGAGCAATAGATCAAACCAATGAAATACTAAATCTGAAATGGAATTGTAATCTAAATTCTCTCATACAAGATTATTGCGATAATAAGACCATGTGTCTTCTAAAAATGCACTTGATATTGATACTTCAATTTGATTGTGATATTTATAACCTTGTCATGAATGTCATAACAATAATGCATCTATCGTTTTTTTATATTGGCTCGATGCTCTTGACTGTAGCATTCTCTATATTAAGTAGCCTACTCTTGAGTAAAGCGCCTGATTCTCGTATTATGAAACAACACTTCGCATCTATGTCACATGTTTGAAGCATTATATCGGAATATGATAACAAATAGCGCTGATTTCACTTAATGTGTCAGATTTAATCTTCAACCGATGCATCGATCTTTCTAATCGGTGCTCCGCCAGCTAAAATGGTAAAAAAACAACAACTATATTTAGTACAATTACTGAATGAGTCATTGCTCGAAATCATCATGAAAACCAGTGGAGGAATGCTTCCCGTTTTTTTCAGTTTCTGTTAATCCGCTTTGATGCGAATCGGAGACCTGCGCACCGAATATTGAAGTGTATCCGTTTAAAGTGCATACGTCAGTGATTCGTACGCGAACCTGGTCGAATGTCACATACTTGAGTACCAGGGTCACAAAAGGCTCTAATATCAGCTGATGCAGATGTATGAGCATTTGAATGATAACGGCTGTCCTCAGTCAATTTTTCAAATGGAAGATTGACTTAATAATCCTTATATATCAGTAACAAAATGATGCTGTAGTGTTATAATGACGAATAATACTATCATAGTGGTTAACGTAGAAGGCTGCTAGTCCATCGAAATGGATATTATAAATAATGAAATTGTGCAATACACGTATCATTTGCAATTTTACTCTAAAGTCTAGTTTTGTGACCTACACATGTAATTCCTATTTACACTCGATTTTGCTTTAGGCGCATTTCCCTGAAAGCTAATCGAATATAATCGAAATTATGCCCTGAAAATGAATTGAAGTATATTAAAATTGACGCATATTAGATCTTTCACGAATAACATTCGATGGAAGCGTTGCTCAATTTAGTGCAACAGCTTTCAGAATTGCTCCATTTGACGATAATGAACAACAACTCCCAGGCAGTTTCTGTGTCGATTTCCTAATACATTCTAATTTGAGCAAGAGCACAAGGTTTGATTTGAGTCGATAAAATTGATGAAACGATAAGAATTCAATTACCACACTCTGCAGAAGCAATAAATTCAGTACTTTATTAAATTTGACGTTGCCACTCAAGATGTCACGACATTATTTTTCTCGATGGACTACATCTATTTTATGACTGGAAATCGAAGATTTGAATCACGATGTGATAATGAAATTCATCCTTACTAACAAAAGTCATTCTGCTTGAAATTCTTTGGTTCATTCTTAGTGAAAGTTTTATTATCCTCACAAATAGAAGACTTCTCTTTGATGATAATGATTCTATAGCATAATTCACTTTTGGCTCAATTTGAGAACGAAGCAAAGGCAGGAGAAAAGTCAGAAATAAATGTAATTCCGTTTGGGAGTTTTCTAGAGTTCTTGTGCTTAGGTGAACACTTTCTAAGCTCATGGTGTCATTTTTTCATTATTTTTCGTGTCATTTTTTTGCTCCAAAAGTGTGATTCCCTTGTACTAAGTTAACATTTTCAGTTAGTTTAGGTGGAACAAAGGGTTTGCCGATAAATTGTGCATACGTGGCTACCCATAAATATGAACTGATTGGTAAATTGAAAACAGAAAAATTGAGCTGAATACTATGACTGTCAGTTCACATGCATAATTCGCGCTGTTTCTCTTTCTGAATTTCTTTAGAGTTTCGTCATTTACCGTCGTCATTCTATCTGCTCAATCTCTTTTTGATGGCAATCTAGTTGATTGTCTGCACTGTCTCGTTGGTCCATGTGAACATGCAAATTACTTAAGTGTCTTAATTGTCCATTATATACTTTTATTGTCGGTGCATGTGGTTAAAATCTTAGTAAAAACTAATCACAAAAGGCAGCAGAGATACTTTTGCAGACTTGAGCAACTTAAGAACGAAATGCCTTGCCTGTCATGCAGATCTTCAGCTTGTCCAGCCATTCTAGATGTTGTAAGCCAGTTTGGGCCTTTCGTCGCTGTACTGTCCCTATATGGCGAAACGCAGCGTCGGTATCTGTTAAAGAATGTAGGCCCTAAATTACTCAAGTCTGATGACATTTCCTTTCTCTTGCCTCAAGCGAGCTGACACCTTAATCTTTTGTGATTATGAGACGATTTTATGATTATGCATAACGAAGGTACTCGTGTGAAATATTTCTAATATTATTTTTCGTTGTTTTGAATCAAGATATGATTGGATTGCGCGTTTTCGAAATTGATAGCATTGAAGCAGTTTTAGGGTTATTTTGTCCTAGAAAATCAACTCGTTGTCTTCAGTGTCATAGCGAAAGTATATCAGTGCTAGATGAAGTTATCCATATTCAAAAAGAAAGAAATTGGCAATGACCGTGCTATTTTCAGTGTGTAAATTCAAAACAGAACTTGACTTTATCACGGTAGAGATAATGGTTGGTTTCCCCTAATTTTAGGATGGATTTGTCCTACTTTCAGGTCGAACTGAGAGAAATGAACCGCCTGGCCAAAGTCAACCATCGCTTTGTACGTACCATGGATGACATGTTAGGGCGAGTTTGCAAAAATGCCAAATATTAATCTACTGTTCCATCTATCAATCAGTGCGGCATCTATCGGGGCATATAAGGCTACAACTGCATGTCTGTGTATATCATTTAATGAATAAGTCAAATAAAGTACATGTAATACATTTCCACATGCAAATTATGAATAACACATGGGGATGAATATTGCAGGGTGGCCGGACATACCCGAATTATGAAAATTTCGGCAATTATATTCGAAATACGAAATTTTCGGGAAATTTACCCGAATTATACTCTAATTTTGAAATGTCATGTTTTACGCATCTTGTACATTATCGCATATATTTTTTAAAATAGTTTTATTTCGGTTCTTGCAACTAGCGATTTTTCATCATTTGAGAAAATATGTTTCTCATGAAATTTTCATCATTGGACTATTTCTGTTTTTCGCACACCTTTAAATTTTCGCTACACTTTCCTAATATTACACATCAGCATTGGTTAGCGAGTGAAAAATTGACTGTGAATTGTGCCAGTGTATATTCTGTACTACTAACTTGGAAATCTTTGGCACCAAAAATGAAACCGAATTTTATTTTCGGAGCCGTGCGGTCACCCTGATATTAGGAATCGAGACACTTGCACGACAATGAAGGCAAAACAAGAAAGCGTTTATTCATCGACTGATAATCAATACATGCACATTATGAAATGGTTCTTGAAGTATCAAAAGCATGATAGTGATTCTGTAATTAATTGTAATTGGAGAAAAGTAAAAATTGAGTCTATGTGAATTGGAAATACTGAATGCCTTCTTATAATGTTCAAGAAATTCAACATTTTGAACGTACATGCTCGAGAATTGAAGACCAGTTGCTTAAAGTTAATAACGTGGTTTCTGAATCTATATTCGAAGTTTTAAGACATCCATTTAAATTTCGAAAAAACAATCACGTAAAGAGGTTCACAAAGATAATATAAATTAGAGCAAGAAAAGCGTGGGTTTCAAAAGTCGAACGCGAAAGTCTATGGTTGCATTTCCTCAATACGTTTCGAAAATTGGAGTCCCACTTTAACTTGCTTGTGAAGCAATCAACGATTTTATCTGAAATATGAATATTATTAGATGCCATACTAGGAGGCAGAGTCATAAAATGTAAAGGTCCGACTTCACATTGCGACATTTGAAATATTATTGAATCACTGAATTACAGCTCTACTAGTAAACTTAATATTTCAAACATTCATATAACTTGGTGGAAGAAGAGAATAAGGAACTGTATGGATCGTCAGCAAATCAAATCTGATTCATTTCTAAAATTGCCAGAGCATCCTACAAATTTGTTTTTTTATCAATCAACAAACATTCATGTGACCGAAAACGTAGTCGGATTATCTTTATCTTTGCAATTCACTCAATTCCTTTGAAACATTGATCTAACAGGAGCTATTTTGTTGAAGTCAAACGGATCTCCTCCTATTATGGCTTGTTATTGTCAAAAGTTAGAATGCCACAGGGATTAGAGACCAACAACGATTGTGATTGCAAAACGCTGGAGGCCACTCCTGACTCAATAACAGGAAACGGAAATCCGCCTGAGTATTTCCAAGAATGTAAGTGAGTAGATCTAAGATGAGAAGAAAGATCGTCACTTCACCCAAAAGAGACTAATTAACTGTCTAAAGTTATACTGAATGCTCTCTTATCACCTTAAATTTACTCCTTTACATGCTTGGAAATCCACTGAGTTCCATAAAAAAAACTCGAGTGGATTTTGATTTCCTTTTACTGAGTCAGGAGTGGACTCCAGCGTTTTGCAGTTTCAATCGCTGTCAGCTTCCGCAGTCGTCATCAAAGGGTTGGAATATCCATAGTCTTTGGCCTTCAAGCTTCAGACAATCAACAAGCAGTTGCGGTGATGCCTTAGCTTTTTAATTTTGATGTTCAAGACAGCAATGATGCTTGTTTTTAGGGAGATTACTTGTTGCACTGTAACCCTGATAACCTTGGTAAAGAAAGACTGCAAGAAATGATTCTATCAGTTCATCTACATTGTCAACTGATCACAATGAAGACTAAATGTTTGCACCCAGTTGATGCTTCTTCTATCATACTGGTCGCCCTTTGGGGATGATTTAAAAGTGACAGGGCTCGATCCTTGTCTTAATTCATTTTTAACTGTGTTTCTATGTCATTGGAATTTTTTGGAAAGCTAATAAAAGTGAGTATTGCATTGTTTTCTAGTCTCATATACCATTGCTGTAGTTACTTTTAGGAATTGAATTCATCCATTATGAGTGTTGTTTATGCAGCTAATCTTGGGAAAGTCATCGCAATCTATTTGCTGCAGACAGTCTACATGACTCAGTATGATTACGACTTAATGAAATGCAAAGGTTATGTTGAGTTGAATTTGTCTAAGACTGAAATTAATTCAATTTTGCATAATCACTGGAACCGTGGATAATAATAATAATAATAATAATAATGCTATATTTCAAATACTACATAGCGGTATTTGACAGAAAACAAACTCGCAACAAGTGAAAATCTTATTTGATTAACGCGTAAAGGAAGTAAAGGAATGTCGATGACGATTCGTCCAGTCTATTCCTCAGAGGAAGAACATTTTCGATATTGGCCCATCTGGCGGCAAGGCGATCAATTCGTTCGATCTTAGCGAAGTATTTCATAGGCAAATCACATATCACTGGCCAGCAAAAATTCAAATGACACATTACGAGGCCGTTGTAGGCTCGCCAGATAACATTACAGGTATTACAATTCACTTTCAACCTTTTTACACAGGAAAGACTCTTACACATTTTTTTGTATAAGAAGTTGAATTGAACATCCCATTTCAAATCATCCGTGAAGTAAACCCCCAGGATCTTAACAGAACGAACTTCATCAATAACAAACCCATCGATTGTAACAGGAGCAACAGATGGAGTCATAGATGGATGTCAATTGAACTCGCACTGCTGTTCTTATGTAAAAGGATTCAGTGACATAACGAATCTCCTTAGGAAACATGATACATACATGCGCCAACGACCTGTTTTCTATTGTCATGTCAACTCTATTTCCCCTCGGCGCAAAACTTAACTACATGTTAAACGAGAAGGTCAAACAACTTATTCGACCTGGTAACCTCTTATTTCACAGTGTGAAGACAAGAGCAACAACATTGATAAAAACAGTGTCACTCCCATTGTTTTGGTCTCGACTTGCACGGGGGAATCGAAGACACAATATTATCATCGAATTCTAAGCACATTTGATTCGACCTGAATGTCAGGAGTGTGTGCTCCTGGAAAATGCGTTGCGTGTTTCGTAAACCTTCAATCCGAACCAGTGAAAGATCATGATTCAAAGCGCCAGAGCTGTACTATTGAAGATCGGTTTCATTGTATGTGTAATTAATTCCGAGCACGAACAGATAGATCAGATCTAATAAAGTATCTATCATTAGTTCTTCTTGCATATTCATTAGGCATTGCGAGCAAAGACAACTCCAGTATCAGTTAGTTGACTGTCAATTACGAGTGTTTGTTACACATTCCTACATCATATTGCAAATCTAAACTTTACCCGGGCATGGCTGCAACTTTGAATAAGGAGTTGTGTCTATGTTGAGAGATGTGAACTAGTCCTGCTGATGATTCATGATTTTGGATGAAATGGCAGCTGTTCAGGTCTGTTCCCATATTTCAACTGAGGATGCAACTCAATAATTATTCTACTCCTGCGTCATCGTTCACACATCCGACATCATCTCTAACTACCGGAGTTTTCCACTTAATATACCCAGGTATATTAAGTGGAAATTTGTGCCAGCTAATATACCTGGGTATATAAACTTTCATTATGTCTTTGTAACATTCAACAATTTTCTTGGAAATAACACTTCTGTTGATCTTGGTGTCTTATGTGATCACACCGGAAGGAGCTTAGGCGAAGGAATAAGTCTAATTACCTGTATACTAGGGTTTTCAAAATCCCGACTTTTTCTTATCCCGGGATTAGCAAGCTTAATTCATTTACCGATAGTATGCTTAGGATAGCGTAGGCTGAACAATGCTATGCGTTGTTTTAAATTCTTTGACGAGTATTTTGAACGATGCACTGTACACTAAAAACTAATGATATCAGATAGATATGTGCCTTAGTGTCCTTGAATTAATAAGCTATCTTTTCACATGTAGACACAAGCTATAACAATAAATAGATCTGGTTATCACACACAATATGCGTTGTCGCATTAGGACATGGTATTCAATTCGATTTTCAAATCGAAATGCAAATCCCCGATTTTTTGAGGTCTGGTAAAAGCCCGATGTTGTATAATAATCGCTTCAAAAATTCATTAGATATTAGTGCGCCTACATGTATGACGCTTATTCTTTCCTTCTCTCGACTGTCTGAACAAATTTTTATTTTTTGATGCCAATGAATTGGTTGAGATAGACAATAAAGCTGCCATATCATATATAGACAATAAGTATATTATTCTATGAATAGTTCTATGTGGGAGTAGCTATGTCTCGAGTTTGCAAGTGTCTATTGTCAAGCTGATCGCGGAAAGTATATTTAATTCTTGAATCGCGTGGACATTCACATTTCACGCATTGCATCTGTTACTCCATCTTCACACGGCTCCTAACTGCTTAAGAGCAGATGCTACCTAATCCTGGGTTTCAGAATCGTGTAAAAATGTGATAATCCCGGAACATTGGGATTGAAACCTTACTGTATACCTAAGAACTGTTATTCTGTTATTCAGATGTTTGTTACGGTATTGTTCAATTGATACCCTTGTAACTGTAATAAATTACATTCAAATTGTAAATTAGTTTTCATTACATTTTAGTTTCAAGCTCATATGTACCAAAATATAAGCACCTATAGTAAATAATTGTTACTTTAAGTGACGAATTCCATCTCATATATTAAATATGCTTATTTTGTGGTGCTTCCACTCAATATACCCGAGTATATTAACCTGATCCAAACTTATTCTGCAAATTTCGTCATTTTCCAGTTAATCTACCGGGTATATTAAGTGGAAAACTCCGGTACTGGTTTTGATAATGAATGTTAATGCTGTGATTTTCTACTTAGTTCTCAATTTTCCTTTATAATAAAGGTTTGTCACCTAAATGATACTCTATATATAATGATACTAATGACCTAAATGATACTAAATAACTCTTTCACCTAAATGATACTAACTAAGGAAAGTGAGAATAATAGTCATAATAGTTGCTGGTTTACCTTCATAATGATCTTTTGGAGCTTTCTGGGTTTATGGCAAAATACTTCTGGATGACTCCTCATTCGAAATTTGTCAGTAGATTCTCTAGAGTGATCCTTATAATGCTGCTTTTCGGTATCCTGTTGGCATAGTACTACATATATGAAATATTGACTAACTTTAATAGACATTTTCTGGTTAATTCTACAATCTGGGGGTGTGTGATGAACATGAACTGGAATACACATTTTGTTGATGTTGAAACACGTTGCTGTACGCGTTTATACATACTGAGAGTTTTAAGAACTACTCTGAATCATGACGAGCTATGGACTGTATTTATGTCAAATATACAAAGTGTGATACTGTATGCTATTCAACTTTTTTGGAAAACTGTCTTATTATCGCAAGCGCATCATCCGCAAGATTTTTAAGCGTGCAAAGATCTCTCCTAGCATGTGTAGGTGCACTAGCACTTTCGACAACTTTCTAAGAAGACGATTGAAATACTTTTAAGATTTTTACGCTAAATGTCACGAATTTGATCATCCTCTACACGATGTAACGTCACATTTCAGAAGCGGTCGTATTCTTGCTGAGGCAAGTTGCACAAAACACCGGCAGAACTGTTTTGTCAACATTGATTGTAAATAATTTACGTGATCTGATGTAACTTCTATTTCCTTGTGATTTCGATCTTCATTTTGAAATAAAAAATCTCTCTATCTCAAAAATTAAACAGTGATCGTGTCCGTGATCAATGAATAGTATCATGTTTAGTCTTGCGACGCAATTTTGCGCCTTTAAAATATTGTTTTCTCAAGTATTAATCATTCCTAAGGGATTAACTTAATTGAAAGCTCATGTACATATTTTACAAATGGTAGGCTGTGTTTGATTCTTCATCCAAAAATTACAGACTGTGTTAATCTGTAGGGTTCATCCAGAACTACTCCGCATAAGTTCTCTGAGTAATCCTGATCTGCAAAAGGATGTCTATAGACGACGTCTCCTTGCTTACGTTAGGGCAATCATTTAGGAGCCTCAACTTAGAATATAGAAATGCTTGCAATTTTTTTCTATGAGTAGACTCGTGATCGATCGTTTTGTTAACAGGAAGTTGTATCATACCCTCAAGAAATAATTCCCAAACCTATCTATTATTGTAGGAAAAAATGTTTTGCACAACAGCAAGCGGAGTAACCTTTGTGAAATAACTTTTAGATCCTCTGGTTTTGTCGTCAACAAGTGAGGTGCAAGAACCAATCCGGAAAACTAAATGTTGCTTCTTTTGTTGAATCATGAGATCTTATACAATATATCTAAATGATGCAACTTTTGTTGAGACGCTGACAATTTTGGGAGTCACCTTCAATAAAGGTTGCTCATGGAGCGACCATTATGAAAAAATTGCGGTATCCGCTTCCAGACGCCTCTTTCCTTTAAGATTTCTTCGACCGCATTTATTAAATTCTCATCTGAAGTTGGCCTACTGTAGCATTATTCGATCAATAATTGAATACGCATCTCCGTTATTCATCGGACTTTCATGCACATAGGTTTGAAATGTTGCAAAGCAGATTTTATCGACTTCTTTGTGGCCGGCATTGTAAAAATGGCTGCCTTCAACTCCTTGAGGAAAGGAGAAAAATTCAGTCAACTAAATTTCATAGAACAACATCCAGTGAGAATCATATTCTAAATAATTTCTGTTAAAAATCTCCACTACGGGACGCTTCATATTACCAAGAGCATCTACTTTTCGCAGACTCAATTCGTTTCGTGTAAAAGTTGCAACTACTCTGAATGATCAATTTCCGCGTGCGAATATTACATGAGACTTCTTATTGACTGTTTTCTTGATGAACCTCTTTGGATCACTTTATGACTTCACTACTTGAAATGTACGATTTTCATTTACTGGAAATAGACGCATATTATTATTATTATCATGCAAAAACTTCAAAAGAGGACATTCAATGAACCTTAAGAATTAGACATTGAAATCTATGCTACTTGTGTGCGATATTTTCTTGCACTTTCAAGTTTGGTAAATGCAAGAACAAGTAAGTTTGGTAAATTCAAGAATGCTTGGAAACAGACCTGTCCTCTTATCATCTGAATGGGCAGGCTGTTAAGTAGGATCTTTTCAATATATAAGTGATAAGCATAATTTTGAACAGAACGACTTACTCGCCAATTCATTACACATGAGGAGAGGAGAACCGTTGTTCGTCTTTCTAATAAGTATTTTAAATTTTTAGACATTTTAGGATATAAAAATTTTCTTTTAAATCATATTTTGCACCTATTAAAAAATTGGTCATTAGCTTGTTTTTTTAATTTTGTTACCTTGACGCACTTTGCTACGTTGAATTATATCATAACAAAAAATTAAACTGTTGCCATAATCATCTTACGTGGCTCGTATTATTTCTTGTACATGTCGTGTTGAACTGATAGCCATTCGTGTCCGTGTTGAGATGTATATCATTGAAAATTGATGAACTGTGCACATTTGATTTACAAGCTTTCACAGTCTTGAGATGTTAATTCTGACGTTAGCTGTTTCATTTAATGCTCGAGGGCTTACTGTATAAGGTAGTCATTTTTTAGATGATTGCTGAGCCGTAAAGTGTTGCCTAAGCGACGTCAAAGATTATTGCTGTTCTGAGGGCTTGTCTGAGAGATCTGAACTGATATTTCTCTCCACGACTGAAGCACGAAATAACTATTGCTATTTACAACACTGATTCACACAATACTTGTACTTAATATTCACATGGAACAATGAATATTGATAACTATCTGATCAAAGTCACAAGATTTGCTGGACGAAATGTGGAAGAAGTATATTGAAGATAGCAATCACTGATCAGGAACATGAATGTAGACTTCCTGAGAAACTGATACTGTAAATCTTTTTCCTGTGAAGCATAATCATAATCAGGAAGCTGGGTTTTTGATCACATTCAATGGATCGACTGAAGCTTGCATATTTTTCATTGATATTTTAAAATATTCATTCGCGTCGAATATTCCTCATTGAAGACTTTCAGAACTTCCATCCGTTCGCAGACACGCACAAGCAGGGAGTCGTACTATCATGCCGTAAATATTTTCAGAAGATCATCTCTCTTTAAAGGGCAAGCCTTATACCAAATTTTAGCATAGACTTGAAGATTGATGGCACAGTAATTTGAAGCCTCCCCCATAGAGAATCTGAGCTCTATTCGTCATCAAGATTTCGACCGGATAAATAAAACATCCAGGGTGACCATTCGGTCTTTTTAAACAGACCAGTCTGTTTTTGGCATTTTTTTGGTCTTTCTTTTAGGACAAATCTGTTTTTATTCATTTTTTTGTAGGAGTCTAGTTTTATCTATAAGTGAGTGAAATGTGTCAATCATTTTGGTAGTCAGGCTGTCTAGTGCATCAGTTGGCTTCACTTCGTTTAAGGTTGCCTGAAGCCAAATCAAACACCCTTGTTGAGCTGTATTCATCTGGTCTGTTGAAAGACTTCCCGTGTATATCGGCTTTGGTTGAACGGGTGATGCTATTTTGTCCTCAAAACATGGTCGTTGAAGGAGGTTTCTCTCAAATGAAGCTCACAGAAGATGATTACAAAACGAACATGTTCCTGGAAACGTACAACTCCGTGCGCAGAATTCTCGATTTTTTCAATCGAGATGCTTTTGAGACCTACACATCACGTCCAGAATTGATAGAATTGATTCGTCGCGCGAGGTCGACCTACAAGAAATCCGCAAACGAAGCGAGGACGAAGTCAGCCTCTGTGCTAAGACGTCAAGTCGGAGTTGTTGTGAGGCAGACTCCGACACAAGCTAAGCGATATTTCCTGGAAATTGATAAAGAAATTGAGAAATCAGAGCAGCGCTTGGAGAAGCTGAAGGCAAAACGAAGACAATTGCTTGACACTCAGAAGGAACGTGACAATGTGATTTCGAGCTTTGTGATCGACAAAATGTTCAAAAGATAGCATTTGTTTTTTGAAGGATTGAAACGCTTGAGACATTTCGTGTTCTTCAGAGATTATTTCAAGAGTTCTATAGATCACGCACTTTTATAAGATTGTTATGGAGTTCTACCGATTGCGGATTGTTTTGAGGTTCTTTTATGGTTTTATAGATCACGTGCTTTTATATGATTGTTATGGAGTTTTATCGATTGTGGATTGTTTGAGATTCTCTTCTGGCTTTACAGATCCCGTGCTTTTTAGATATTGTCAGAGTGTAATGTATTTTAGGATCATCTAGGCTTTTTAATTCAGGCTATTATCATGATATGATAATAGATTACATAAGAATATCACGCAACTTCTAGTTGTTAGAATTTATGGCCAAGGATTTTAGTTGTGGACTTGCTCCTGATACCTTACACTTCCTTAGGTATAAGGGATGATATTCAATTGAGCGTGTCATTTGGAGGAGTAGCTATTTTATATACGCACGCATATGTGTCGGTCATTCAGGAGCGCTCAGTTTGAATATCAAGAAAATTGAACTTCGTGTGATTTCCTTCACAACAAAATTGGTCTCATAATTTCCAATTTAAGGTGTATGAATTCGTGAATCTACAATGAAATATCAAAAATGGACTGACAATGCTTACTATGCTAATTATATTCCAGGTCTTTTTTTTGATTTTTTGAGAGTGGTCACCCTGAGAACATCCCTCAAGATAGTAGGTCGACAAACAGGGCTTCGGAATGTTGGTGGGTGGGTCACGGCTCCGTTTCCGGATCATGAATCTATAAATTCATCTCAGTGGCAGATTTCAAATGAAAATCCATGAAGTATTATTCATGAGGCTGAGCTGAAATAAGTTGCTAATAAGAGCTAAACTCCCTATCAAAATGCACGTACTTAGATAAGACTTTAAAAATTTAAAAAGTAATTTAATTCGCTCGTAGTGATGTCTCAACAATTCAAGAACCATTGCTGCCTTTACAAATAGAACATGAATGCATCAATTTTCTTGACCCGTATAAATCTTCTTTGAGTTCTTCAATGCAATCTGATATATGATTGATGCTTTGGATCACTCTGATTAATCAGAGTTTAACGAATGTAGGACGCAGACAATCCACATTTTTCAATAGTATAAGGCAGCTGTTTTCTTCTCACAATCCCTCTCCAAATAGGATAAGAAACCTTGGTTCAGTCTTACCACTCGTTTGAATGTCAGCTTCCTAGGGGGCAGACAGCTGAGATTCGCCCAGTCACTTGGCGAGCATCTCATCTGGTGTTCTCTCATGAACGTGCATATTTCATCTTTTTCAGTCGTTCAGATTCAGAAACGTCCAACTACTGATTTCTGTTGGAGCTTAGGTCATCTAGTCGACAAAGAGATTTAGACATTGATCGTATCTGCAGAGCCAGGACGTCGGGCTGATTGGTGACGAATTCTTTACGTCAAATTTAGAGCCTTTTTTGGTCAGCCTAGAAACGCTCCTTGTCTGTTGCTATCTTGCCTTTATTAATGTGGACTATGTTCAGAAGAGCTTGCGTTAATTTCACCACAACCTCCGTCACTAGATGCACAAGGGGAAGTGATATTTGAAAATTTACTTGTTCACTATACCCGGTTGTCGCACTGAACATCTCAAGAGCAGCTTTCTTTTACTGAACAGCGTAAAGCTTCGGAATAGTCTTCCTGACGAAGTGTTATCATGCACTATGAACCTGAAGGCCTTCAATATAGCAGTAAACTTTCTCCGTCTCATAGTACCATGCAATACATCTTCTGTATACATTTTTCCCGCTTGTTGTGAATTCTTAATTGTCAGTTATGATTTTATATTTTTCCTTAACGTTTCAGCTTGAATTCCGGCGACTTTGTTACATTTGATATTATTCCTGTATGCGACATAACTGCTATCCGATACAATATTCCATTTTTTATTACCTTCTCACTTCTCATCGTCTTTTTTCCTTTCCCTGTCGATGCTTTTGTTCCTCTTGAGTGACTGCTTGACGTATAGACTCGCCCTCATCTCTCGAACATTGCTTAAGATGTAATGTTTAAGTCGCGATAGGTGAAGATGTAGTCGTTTACGGTATTGAAGAATGATGATCCCAACCAGATTCAAGTATCTTCGTGTTCAATCAATGTTTCGTCTCTTCAAACTTGCATATATCTGACTATTTTCAGACTTGAACGTGTATGTATGAGGAAGAGTTGCAATGCTAGAGCAAGCTAGGTACGTAGTGAACTCTGCTCACTGTAAATAAAGCATAAATACGACATTCGAATAGAAAGATAGAATTTCTTTGCGCGTCCTTATTTTTGATTTGTCCGGTCTATTATCGTTTCAACCCAGCAATCAAAAATGCCTCTGTCTTGTATTAATCAACGAAACAAAGAAGAAGAAAAAGATGCGAGAGACGTTCTTGAATCAGGGACGCCTTTGAATGAAAGACGTATCAGCATTAGCTGTAAAACTGCATCTTTTTCCTTCAGGTCCAGGAGTTTCGGTGGTCACATTCATGTCAGCGTGTCCTCATTGCTTACTCCGATGGCCTGGTGGTAATGGGAACGGTACAAGGTCAGCGTCTGTGGCAGCGCATTGTAGATCTCCCACGACCACCAGACCAGAATCCTGTCCCTGCTGTTATACACGAGTGGCCGGGTGCTCAGCCAGCTCTTAATCACGGTGCTAATGTAGCCCCGAATGCTGAAGGTGCAGTCGGAGCCGGTGATGCTGCGGTGAGAGCGGCACAAGGACTACCTGGAGGCTCGCTGGACGAGCTAGTTCTCACATGTGGAACATGGAGTCCTGGTGATCGACGCATCACTGTCGGTACTTCGACCGGTAAGAAGAATACTTTTACATCTTGTTTTTCAATCTCAAATGTCGCTGTTTTTCAGGTTATCTTGTAACATTTGCCGTGCAATGGAATCGGCTTCCCCTGCATTTATCTCGTCAGTCAGACCGGCTCTTAGCGCCTGGTATCCGAGTGACACAGTTGCTGTGGTCATGTCCTGTTTATTCATCTGACATAATTGATCCTGCTCAGCCAGACGAATCGAGTGAGGGGGACGGGCCAACCGGGCCTCCTCAGGACGGTCCAGGCCCAGGTGATGTGGGAGCGGCTGGAGCGGAGGCGAGTCCTGGAGCACGGAATGACACAGTAAGTTCTAGTTCGTTGCTCCTGACTGCAAATATTTGCCATAATGGCATTCTTTACATTTAGCTGGCCAAAGCATTCTTTTTGCATACAGTTTAAACTAGATATACGAAGGATACACATCTGTAATGAAGAAAAGATATAAGTGACAAATTCAGGCCTATTTTTTTTTACATTCCTCCTTTTCTCGGTAGAGATCTCCTATTTTCAGGATTTCTATTATTCCTCGGAATTTGATTGGAACTTCATTGATGCCAAGTGCGAGATAAATGCGTTTATTGACACGTTTGTCACTGACCAAGCCCTTATGAAGCAGACGAATTTATTGGCTCCTACAAATCAACACATTTTTTATCATGTTTCTACATTAGGACTTAATTGAACCCAATGAGAGACGCTTCAGTCATCTAGTGGTCGACGCTTTCCTTCACTTATTCCCATTTTTTCGAAATGTATTAAATTTGCCGTGCTTAACTGGTGCCAAGTGATAAATTTTCGAGTTATACTACGGCATTTTCTTTTTCCCGATTCCCGTTCTTTTGGTGGAGGGGTTAAATACTTGCCATCTTCTTTTTCCCCGCTCTTTTTTTTGAGTATGAGAGTAGGGTGAGAGACTTTGTTTGATAGAACCATCAGAAAGCTAAAGAGGCTGCGTTTTCTTTTACCTACACATATCTGGAAATTTCTCCATTTTGGTCCATCTGGATTCTGACCCCGTTCAACGTGGACGAAAAACACGGAAGTAAGTAAGTAAGCCATATGGATTCTGGGCAGTATGAGAGACTTGTCACGAGCGAAAAATGATCTATGTTTTCTTTTTCCCGCTCGTATTTCTTTGGAACTTTTCGCCTTTCGTCAAGCATACGTAGGAAGACTGAGTTCTGCCTCCCTGATTCTGGTCCTTTGTATCTGTGAGGAACTCCACCTCGAAGCTTGAATGACGAAGAGTGACATATACATGTGGGTTCATTTCATATAATAGCGAATAATGGCTCACCTGTCTGCTCTGTCTGCACGCTATAACTTCCGATCTGAAAATTGGTTTCCTCAAAGTCGTTTACGAATGCATGTTTTACACTGACTCTCTGACAGTCAGAGTCTGACTGTTAAAAGACATGGATGCCTCAAGAAATCCACTTAGCGTCAATGAAGCAATAATTTCGAATTTTCCCAATTTTATGACTAAATTTTTCTTCCGTCACGTTTAATGCTCAGACCAATAATCAGCAACTGGAGTTTTGCTTAATTTGATCGAACCGAGACTTGTCTTCTCCATGCCACTAGTCTTGAGTGTCGTTTCCATCGTCGATTGAAGAATTCAAAATTCGATTGTCATCAATCGAATCCTAGAAATCTTAAAGAAACTCATGATAACACCACTTGTTTATAGAAATTTTTGAAATTTTAGAAAATTAGATAGCTATTACGAGGATTAGCATTTCATACAACTGTTATGAAGGATCTATGACGACAAAAATTCAAAAACAAAATATGAAAATACTGAAATTAGAGACAGCATTTTTATAACATAATTTCGGTTCAGCATGGAATATCGACAGCTTTTCATTTCATGTCCTTCAATTTCCCATATTCCCTGACTGACGGACCACTAATGTAAAATCAGTGGACCCTTTCATGGAATTCCATGACCCTGCCTGAGTGACTTAACCATCAATGGTTGGTTATGTTTTGGAAGTTTTTTGGATTAATAGGAATTGGAAGCGGATACATCATTGAAAACCTCAAATGAAGTCTTAGTATTTTACATACTTTAGTATTGATGTTTCAGCTGTATTCCGTTATGTAACTTTCATGCATCAACACAACTGATGCTTTACATGAACACATATTAGCCTACACACTGCTTTCAAAAGAAATTTATGTAATAACTTATGAAATTCATCATTTTCATTGATTTTCATTCTCCCAATCAAGTGTTTTCAATTTGTGGGGTGGATATCCATGCTTGTTCTCGTTATTACATGTCGCTTACTTCGGCGTCTTTTGTGATGTCTTCGTCGATTTCACGAATGAATATTCAATGAATATATTTTATGATGGACGTTATAGTTTTCCATTATTTGTATTATCGAATGATAAACGTAATCGAGTCATCCGCCGATAGCATTATCAAACAAACCCTGAGGTTTCAATTAACAACTAACGCTTCGATGAAGCTGAAAATAGGTTGGACAAGAAAAATGCTGCTGTCAACGTCGCTGATGATAACATTCGTCTACGAATTTCAAATGATTGCTCATGAAGAAAAATAACTTATTACTAAATATTATTAATATTAAAAGCATTTTTAAATCTCTTATTTAGTTTAGTTTCTTTGGAATGTTGAGCAATATGACTGCAGAGAAACTTGCTTCCTGATTTTTTGGTAAAAGTAATCGATTGATGGGATGTTTCAAACGTCCAACCAAATTCACAAATAACAGCATTTTATTGATCTATTCGTATAAGCACAGGCTGCATATTCTAGATCATGACGGTGATGGACCAATTCAGGCTAAAACGACTCCTAATCATATAATTGCTCTGTTAACAACAAGATGTCATACTACTTTTGCGCGGAGAACATCATCTAGTGAATTAAATTTTTTGGAAGATGACTTAGGCCTTCAATCAATGTTTAAAGCACTGACAAATTCTCGGTCAAGTCATGCATTTGGTGAGTATATCAATATCAATGTCAAAATTGAGAATTCCGCAGACCCTTAAAACGGAAACCTTAAAATGCAGAAAAACGGACTAGGACTGCAAGGAATTACTATCTTTCAACATTGATTTACTTGATAAGATGAATAATGTGAATTTCGGTGTTGAGAACCTCTGTTGCAAATAAATAGCACAGTGATAACAGACGAACAGATTGACTTGGTTGACAAGATTTGTGTTCCTATATGTACCATCTCTATTCGTCTACTTCTCTTACCACTCTAAAATGTTAATTTGTAGGTGGGCAGCGGATCGGACAATGGACCGGCTGAGGCAAAGTGGCTAGAATCCGACTACGGAGGTCATCGGCTTGCAGTAGCGTTCGAAACGGGTCATATCTATCTGATGGATGAGCCCGAAGATGGAGATGCAGATTTGGTGACCACTGGTCTTATCAACGTAAAGCTTGCCTGGTCATCTAATGGTCAGATGCTAGCCGTTGGTGGCTTTGTGCGCTCAGCCAACTTAGAGTGTGCCTGCCATGTCCAGCTGTACACGAGAACAGGACAAATGGTCTTCACTGTACCGGTCTACTCTGCGGTAAGCTCAAAATGTATTATCAATTTGATCTTGTGTCATATTTACGACAATTTCTGCGTTTTCTCACAGATGAAAAAGTCGACCAATTTCATTTTCATTGGTGATTAGAATTTCATAGATTTCTTTATTGATGAAAGAGCATTCTGAATTTGATTATAGATCCTTGCGTATACAGTGCAATCGCACCATTTTGAAAAAAATGCTTTTCGGATGCTGAAATCAACTATATATCTGCAACGTATTGATTTATAAGTAATGTCACGAAATAGGATAAGTGCAAGGTATTCAGAGTGAATTTCAAAAGTTCTATCTCTCGTATCATACTATGGATTCCCCATTATCACAAACATATTGTATTGTAAAGCGTAGGACCGTTGTTGCCTTCCTCGGTTTCCCCAAGAATTTACCTTCCAGTCTGAAAATTCTGCAGCTTAGACTTCAACAGGGTCTTTTATTCCTAATGGGAAAATTAATTCCAGAGTCAACTTTCCACCGAGGCTATTGAATGACTCCTACCCACAGACCTCGAAATCTCGATGGTGACAACTTCAATCAACCTTTTAAGAAATTTGAAAGTGAAGTTTTTGAGAAACCTTCAAGAAGGCTAAACAGAATCAGTCAAGTTCTGTAACATTGTAAAAAGTAGATTTCCATGAAGGTGGCGTAATTCATTCGATTGTTTTCCGGAATATTCAAACGTTTTCACAAAAGTTCAACAATCATTTACTATTTTTGGTATCGTTTTCGAATTGAAAGTTGTTCTTAACTTAATACTGACGTATATCTATTGTGATCTTGAAGTGGCATTTGCTTTGATATGAGGTGGAAAGTGATAGAGTCTACTTGTTACACCGATATGATGACCTCATCATCTTCTGTATTTCTCCAGCATAGCCTCCAATTCACTAATTTGCACTTCACACAGGCTATCTACACATGCCTGCAGATCATTACTTATGGAAATGAATGCAGTGACTCGGCTCGCAGGTTCGTCATTGTTGATGATTTCATAAGTTGAACCATGACCGAAGTTGATTTAATTTGACATTGCTCCCACCGCTATATTTGCTAACTCTGCAGGATCGCATCATGCAGTTACCTCAGCAAATATTGTATGCCCCTTTGATGCTCTTGAACATCTTTCTCCTTGATACTCGACATGTGTGCTACCATTTTTGAACTTCACCCCCCCCCCCCGACCACACACCTGCGCATTTATCATAGTGTTCAAAAAATATATAACAGCCACGGCTCTGAATTTTCTCAAGCTTGGCCCATGTGAACATCAAAAATTTGATCTTTATTTAAAAGTGCTCATTGAAAATCGAGAAGTTTTGTCAATTTCTTACTGTATTGAAGATGGGGCTTCGATGCTATTTTTAGCATTGTGGATATTTTCATGGGGCTTGAGTTAGAGAGGGGCGTTTATTAGAGAGATAATGTGGGATGCTGGCCCATATTGTGTGCAAACATGAGACGCTCCATAGAAGACTGTTTGCAAGTCAAAACCCGAATTTTTGAAGGTAATTATGTGTAGAATTCTATTTGAAGTGAAGAAATATTTTTGAAACTAACTTTAGAGTTTCGAATCTTAACCTCATAAGTATCCTTTTCATAAAATCATGTGCATGCCGAAGACTTGCAGGTACTTCAATATAACATTATTGGCTATCATATTTTATCATATAATAAAGGTGGCAAAAATGCCAGTCATCGCAAACAACGTCCGTAAAATATCATGGCAGCACAAGTGTTAAGTACTACTCACAATTTTAACAAGCAATGTTGCCAGTTTTGCGCTACATTTAATGTATCCCTCCTATATAATGGACTGGATATCATGCCACATAATATTTTTGATGCATCTGTAATGTAGATGTGCAGTTTCTTTTTTTTCTGCTCAATATATAAGTGAGATAGCAGCGGCCTGTTTATAATTTACACAGGGTGGTGGCCTTGCCCGGGAATTTCGGAAATAGCCCGGGGGCCAGGGAATCGCCCGGGAATGATATTTTCACTCAAGTAAAAACACTAAACAATCATAACATAGAGCGAAAGTTTTGTCTGTCTCAGCCACGGTTCGCAAAAAATTTAGCAATACGCATAAGTTTCATTCAAATTTAGCCCATTCGTGCCGATAATTTTTTTTCTCAAAAATGCAATTATCTTTGCGAACACTAGTTATATGAATCACGTGAAGATCCAAAAAAATATTTCAATGCATCTGCTTTTTATTACAACATATCCGCTATCGGAAACTAAGCAAACTCAAATTGCCGCCACATCTTCGATGAAGATTCCAAGCATTTTGGATAGAAACATCTACAGTCCAAGAAAAAGTTTGGTGATACCATTTCTTACGTCTGATGGAGCTCAATAACAATTCACATTTTTGTCCATGCGGTCCGTTCCGCCCATGAACTTATTATACATCTTAACGCTATGAGGAATATCTACGGTAACCTTCGTTTTGCTAGCGCGAGAGAATCGCTGATAAGTTCCTATTGGATGTATGGAATCACATGTTGATATGAAGGAAACTACCTTATGGTCTTTCCAATGTAAAATACAAAGATTATTTTTCAAATCTGTAGTATGAGCGCATGCACCTCGTTTCTCTTTGGCTACCTCTCTTTTCTTGCTAACTTGAGTCTTTTGATATGTGATTTTCTGATTTGGTGCCTATACCATCGTAGCCTCTCCTCTGTAGTTCTAGTAAAAGATCCACATTCGAAAAAAGGAGCAGTAACTGAGGTCTGGATGAGGCAAATTATCCAAGAAGTGTAGTAAAGGTGCAGAATGTTTTCCTACTAGACTGCCATAACTGCATGTGTTTCGTCGTGAAAGAAAATACTTGCCTTGATATGTATCAAAACTCACTAGATGACCTGTTGCAGTGGTAAGACATCATGCTTTATACCCTTACCGTGTGGGTTTGCCACAAAAATATATTGCTCCCGTAGAAATCGTAATACCCAATCATGGCTTCATCCCAATCCATGAGTGTCTCAGGTACAATGTGTCCGAAAATTTGCATTCGATCGTCTGTTAGTGGTCTCAGTTTGAAATTTTTTTCACTTTCATCAATTTCATAATTATTTTTGTGTTCAGTATGAAATTGGGTTAGAACAAGACGATGGTGCTCCTTAGTCCACATAGTCCGCATTTTGCACTCTGTCCACTAAAATATTCTTCGCCACCTTTAGCGCCGTTGAGATGTGCAACGGCTATGAATTGAAACCCGAACCATCTGCCACACGAACCAATTTTGAACCCGACCCGAAAATTTTAATGAGCATAACTATTATGGTACGAACCAGAGTTGGAAAAGTCGGAATTGGAATTGACGATATTTAAATCTACTGGAATTGGAATTGACCTTGATAAACCTCAATTCCACTTTTTCGATAGACCTGTGATAAATCTATTTGTACAAAAATTGAAATCACAGTTCTCGGCCGTTGTGTCAGCTGCACGCACAGATAAGAGAGAGAGAGATAGATCGACAGAGGTAGATTCATTCTATTGTTGAATAAAGGGTGCTAATTGTGACTTCGATGGGCCTACAGCCCCGGACAATGTTAATTCAGCGATTAAGCAAACAAGGAAAAGACAATCATCTTTGTTCAATCTGTTGTTTAGTTATTTATCATGTAAGATAATGAATCAAAATAAAACAATTGTTGAATTTAGTTATTGATTGGATAAGCACAAAAATTGGAGATTAACTTAATTGTTGTGCACACGAAAAACAATCGGTTTGGAAAGAGGAAAATTAACCCTGCATTAAAGGGCATTAAAGGACAGTTCAAATAACAATATAGACAGTGTCAACAAATTATTCTAATAGTTAATGATTCAATTAAAATGGCAATGACATGAAATATTATTCAACTTCCAATCACAACAATTGACAATATTAATTTTCAAGACTAGTTATACAGATACGATACTCAACGATAAAAGAAAAACTTTAAACTTGCAGTTCACTTCTTAATGTTGAATTCACTTCAATTCGATCGGACTCACTTATACCAAAATAATATCATAAATATCATGAATATCAGTGTCACTTATACCGTCAATCTTCAATCGCGCTCGCTGATGTGTTGCCGCATACGCTACTGTGTTGTTGTTCGCTGGTAGGCAGTTGTAGTTGTTACTTCTGTAGTTAAGTTACACCGCGAGAGCCCGGAGTTCTTCTAACAGCTACTGAAGATGTCGTATGTGTTGTTGTTGGTAGTTGTTGTTGTTTCAATTTCTCATCGTCTCTAATTTATGCAAATTTTTGACACTTGACGATAAATCCACTTTCTTTTGAAAATTGAAAGAGTTTCCTTTAATCTCTGCTCGCTAGCTTTCGATCCGACCACATTTCGTTCTTATCACGGAATTTTTAGTCTCCTTTTTTAATATGGACCATTAACCAGTTTTCATGATATCATTTTTATCGTCGTTTTTTCTTTCATCAACAGTCACGTTATTCGCACATTGAATTTCTTTCTTCTGTCAGTTAATTAATAGATCTATTCGCATCTCTCTCTCTCTCTCTCCCAGCATTCGATTCTTTGCTGACCGTTAATTTTCTTTTCTTTTTTCCACGAGATATTGAAAATCTCGTTTACGAAACGAAAATGGCGCAGGCTGACCGGTTACATATATATATATACGTACATGTACACAAGAAGTATGAACTATGAACATGAGAACGCACATAGGAACGACGCAGGGAACGGCGCACACGAACAACGAGGATAGGATAAGGGCACATGGGTTAGATTGAAGCGAGAAAACTTTAGATACATTAACATAATACATTATACGCGTCATGCAATTATCGGAATTGAATCTCATTATGGAATTGGAATTGAATTGAACTGTTTCGACTGGAATTGGAATTAAAAAATTTCAGTGGAATTTTTCCAGCTCTGGTACGAACATTATGAAAAATTATTTCAACCGTTGAGAATGTATTTCCCAGTATTTAGGCTTGAGTCTTCGTGAAAAAAAACGACTAAATGAGAAGGAAATTGCTCCTTTTCACAATGACAATCTTTAGGCCTATACATTGTTTGTGGAGTGATAGGGCCTATTACGTGATAGTATCCTAAAGTTTGTGAAGTGTGAATATCACACATTGCTGGAATATATATGTATAATTCAGGGTGGCGGTCGGGCCCGGGAATCCAAAGCACACATTTTATGGATGACGGTTACTACGCGCCCATTGTTTGTACGCAAAATGATAAAAAAGTGATGACAATTAGGAATTCTTCTGGCGTTAACGGTCTTTGTCTATTGTGGCAGTCTTCCTGGTTTCACTTGTCGATGCTTCTGGATAAGTTGGTGTTATCGTCCTTTTGTATTAACATGTGGATTTTGATATCCTGGCTTTCCCTCATGGCATGAATACGCTGCAGTTCAAAATGTAGCGTTCCAAAATGGGATTTGTTGGTTCAACTTAACATGTTAGAAAATTGAAGTCTGAAAAATTGGCGAAATGCAACTTCATAGAATTTTATTAATCAGATGATGAAAATGAAGAATTTTTTGATTGTTGAAAAGTTCAGGAAGCGAACTTTTCCATCGATATGAAATCATTTAGATTCCATAAGTAGCTTAAGGCTGCAGGCCATTGAGGAAAAGTGGATGTTTATAATCTTAAGAAACACCGCTCAAAAAATTCAAAAATTTTGAAAACTGAGTGCGACAGAGTCAAATATCGTCCACGTCATAATTTGGTGTTGAAATACTAACCGGAAGGTATGATAAAAGTAGTTCAAAAAAATAATGATTTTTTGATGTCACTTTACTCTTGTTTAGTTGTTAGTGTTTAGCATTTGTTGTCACTGATGGCTAGGACGCTGCTGACACAGTCAGACTTTAATCTGGAGTGTTGTGATCGTTTAGTCCGGATGCCCTTCCTATCGACTTCCAATGACACTTTCGGGGCTCGACTTCTGGACCAGAAGATCGCTAGGCCAAGACGTATTTAGCCACTGTGCCACGGAGACCACGTACATTTGTGTTTTGAAAGTAGTTTAAAGCAGTGTCCGGATAATTTTTGAGTGTTGTAGTTGGAATAAAGTATCTTGTCATTATAAAAAAAATGGCCTGGAAAAAATCTGGCCGCCACCCTGTTTACACGTATGTTCAAAAATCGTTCAGCTGTATTGAGATGCTTTCATGTGTTTCATGCGATGACTTATTCAAAAACCTACAACCTTTCCAACAGATACTCAAAACATAAATTTTCTGAGTGGTGCTCAAAAATTGAATTGCTATTTAATTGTAACAAAATGACCGAGTTGGTAAAAGCTGATAGCACTTTTGTGTGCCAATTGTGTTGCATAGTTTAAAATTTAGTTTCAACCTCTGATTTTGAATTTAGAAATATAGTCGCCTTCAATCATATTCAGATAGAGGAAACTTATCTAGCAGGAAGCATTATTAACTGTAGTTAAAGATTTTTATCTGATAAAATGTATTGGTTGAAAGTTAGCAACCGGTTTTTAGGCAAAATTGAAAGATAAAAGAGAACTTGAAGTATCCAATGATTTGACAAAAAGTAGCTTGAAACCAATAAAATGAAAAACAGAAGTGCTTTATTTCAGGGCTGTCAGGTTATTTAAGGGACTTCCACACGTATGGGCACTCAATTTCCAATGTTGCAAGATAGCACAGCTTCTGAATAATAAATTCATAATAATTAACTGAAATTCTACATGTCTGGTAAATTTTCTTGTTATAGAAAATTCTGTCGATCCATCCGGAGTTGGACCACAATATTTTTTGAGCTGGAAAGAGTCTGGTATTTCTAAGGTATTGATCATTATTTCTTGCCAAAATGTATTTCGATTACTATACAGCAATCATCTTCAGGTACAAAAGACTAGGGTTTGTAGAAGTTTAAAAGATATTTACAATGATGTGATATGATAGAATGTAGAATTGAACAGGTTGTGCTGAATTACATATCTTTCCAGTATCAAAAATAAATTCACCTGACAAGAAGGATGAGTCCTATGTTTGATGAATTAGTGAGGAAATTGAAAAATCATGAAATTTATTAGTAAAAATAGAAATCACGGTAGCTGTCAAGTTCTGCTATCAAATTCATTGCAAGTATCATTTTCAAATTCATTTTCATCATCATTCAAATTTTATATTTTAAGCTTCTACTAACCCAAGTCTTATGTAATTGAAGATGAATGTTGGATGCTAATCAAAAATTTTTGAACATCTTGACAGGAAATGATAATCATAAACTAATATCTTAGAAATGCCTGACTCTTCCCTACTCAAAAAATAGTATGCCATGATATGCCAGGGCATCTTCCAATCGGGAGTTTGTTTGCAGTGCATCATTTTTCCTTTCATATTTCTTAGATGTCTCAGCAGCAGCACTGCTATCTGATAGCTTCATATTTTAACAGATTGAGCCCAAGCGCTTCGGAGAACTTCGACGCTTCGTTCTATCATTTTACTGTATTCACCAAATTGCAATGTCAAAGACAATGTCTTCTTCATCAGTAGTTGAAATATAAAAGCATACATGTTAAAATAAAACGGTTATCAAAAAGAAATTTTGTCCAATAGAAAGCTAGAAGTTGCAAACGTAAAAACAGTGGGACTGACGTATTGTTGCTACATGTACTTAACAACAAAGACTTGTCAGTATCGGCAATGAGTCAAGATTCTGTGATGCGAGTATTATTCGTTCTGGCAATGACAGTCATTGCCCGAACTAATAATACTCGCATCGCAGAATCTGTACTCATTGCCGATTTCTTTTTGATAACTGTTTGATTTTAACATGTGTGGTTTTAACTTTAAACCACTGATGAAGAAGACATTGTCTTTGAAATTGCAAATTGTTAAAGTAAAATAATAGAATGCAGCGAAGTTCTCCGGAGCTTCATATTTATAATGGCAGGCTTGATGAGCATGCGTGTGTCTGGCACTATTTAGCACGTGAAAATGCTTATACCGGTAATTTCTTTAAAATGGATGCCTACAATGTACTTGTATATTTAGTGGCGTTTAGTAGTTTATACCATAAAACCAATACTAGACCACCATAGTGGCATATTTGTCAGCTGCTATCTGCTTGTCAAAAAGTTAAAGTTGTAGCAGCATTAATTTGCATTATACTTCTTAAACCAAAACTTCGTAAAATGCCGTGCTAAACACCAATAGGTCTATGTCAGAAGATAATTTACATGAAATCAATCATACATTACGGTAGTCCTACATAAACTTGAGATAATGCTGAATTTAGCTTTTATTAATGTCGGCATTTGACGACGACGATTTATCGCTTTCAGCTAATATTTGCTCATATCTAGCATTACTTACCAATCATCAATTATGTGCCAAGGGTCACAAATAGCAAGCTGTATTATTCAGGTCTCGAAGTAAAACGATCGTATTATTACTTTTTATCATGCATAATAGAAAGGTAAGAAGGAGGACCCTATACAAAACTAAATCCAGTATATGACGCGTCACTTCATTATACATGAATCATATAGGCATTCATGAGAATCAGCGATTGTACATGTATGCCCAGTTTACCGAAAAAATTAATTTCAGGTTTTTTCCAGCTGTCATCCAAGCAAATGCCGCGATACCAAAACTTTTTGTACCTCCGTAATATTTAGGTGTTGGGGTATTCATACCAAGAGAAGTTTAGCCGATATCTAGTATGACTCCTGGGAAAATTCGCTTGATGTGATATTTAGGTAACAGGCTAAACGTCACTTTTCAGAAACGATCAGTCGTGGAGATGACTTCAACTTTGAAACACCACCTAGAGTCGATAGGTATGCTGACATCAGTGTATGAAGCTAATTGCTTAATAACCAGAACGAAAACTTTGACTATTTTTGATGATAGTAGACAAAAATGGAAACTAGACGAAATTACCCAATCATCTTCTGTTAATGCTTGAAGGGATAATGCTTCTAAAATTCCTCAATTGGTCAGACTCGCAGATTGTAAGGCAGTGATAATCGTTTCAACTATCATATCAGTGAATTTCGATTTTTCAGAAACTTAAGAGAAAAGGCCTATTACGCAGTGTGACACTCATTCCTACTATGCGAAATGAATTTTCGCAAAGTTGCGTGATGCACGTCAATGTAGAGTTACATGTATAGCTCTGTAAATATAACTTCCGATGACCTAGCACAATGCAAATTTCTGAAGCAAAACAAGTGCGCGAAATGTTGACCCACCTCAGATTTTGTCTACCCGAAATTGCTATACGTGCCACTCGTATCTCATTCGATATGAATATATAGTCCATGTTACTAATTGATACAGTGCATCTGTGATAGTAAAATGGATGAGATCCGAAAAAATGAAGCCACTTTGAAATCAGAGGATCCGATTTTCCGTGATTTTTTCGTAATCCGATTGTAAAAAATATACCGAAAAAATCATCTGGTTTTCCGAAATTTTTGAAAGTGAAAAACTGTCGGCATAAGGGTGTATTCATTAGCTTGCAAAAAAATGGGATGTTCTGACCGTTAGACATTTCAGGAGATAAAAAATTCAAAAAGTTGAGAGAAACTTTTTTGGCGAAAATTTTGACATTTCAGGAGATAAAAAATTCAAAAAGTTGAGAGAAACTTTTTTGGCGAAAATTTTGACATTTCAGGAGATAAAAAATTCAAAAAGTTGAGAGAAACTTTTTTGGCGAAAATTTTGCAATCTGTTTGTTGGAGTATTGTTCATAGAAAAACTTGAATGAGAACAAGGTCCCTACCCTTGCTGTCAATATTAGTTAAGTTGGAATAAATTGCTGCTTTGGAGGTAGGGCCGTGATGTTTTTTTGGTAAACTTTGTGCATGATTTGTTTCGGTAATCATCAGCTGATCGCTTACATAATTTGAATTACCGCCAGCAGTGACCTTCTGCAATTTATCAGTCACAATTATTCCCAAGAATATTCAAGTGATTACTTAGAATTTTTGTAGACTGCTTGTGATAGTTTTTGTTAGTAAATTCATTTCACTATGTTTAAGTGTTATCCTCGTGACTTTGTAACTATAGTTCACTGCTCTGTATATAAAACCGCGCATTACCAATGAAACCGAACTGTTGGCATTCATACTTGTTTTCAGACAAGAGCGCCTAACATACGTGGCGCATGTGGAACCGAGGGACTATTAACGCTTAATATAAGTAGCGCATAATCGTGAGAACGCCTAAAATAGATTTCTAAATTCAATATATGCCCTATGCGCAGTCAAATTTCTTGATTGGGTACCTGCTACTTTACTGTCATGACTGTTTGATATAAAGGGTGGAGAGTTGTTATAAGCTTATGGCATTTATATGCGAGTAAATGCACTATCTATTACATGTATAAATAATGTTAATACATATTTAAATGCATTCAAAATCAAAAGTTCGTTCGTATGTTATGGCATACATATACATGTAGCTAAAGCAAAAGCATACTACCTACATTGTCTGTGTTAATCGCACGACTTGGACAGGAAACTTCCAAAATGTTTGCTGTCCTCTCTCTGAGACGGACATTTCCGGTAGGGTCACCTTGGGTGAACCACAAACCTGACATACGCAAATAACATGTCAGTCAACGTTAACCTGACCCCGAACAAGTTTTCTAGCCTCGACCTCGGCTAGAATTAAACGAGGCTGTAATTTAGCCTTTTACGTTAGGCTTCTAGTTTGTGAGCAATACTTGGTCAAATAAGTTTCAAGTTCTGTGAAAATTGATTGACTACAGCTAGGGAAGTCTAAAATATTAATCATCGTACACACTTATACACGTACACTGTATACAACATGTATCGCAAAGTAAGTAAGTAAGTAAGTGTATATTTTCATTCACATTGAAAATCAGGAGTAAGTCATTTACAATCAATCAATCATATGCACACAAGAGATAAATTCAGGAGCAGCAAATGCAAAGGTATGTCAGCGTAAACGATAAATGAAAGTATTACTACATTATGCAATTATCTGTGCCAAAGTAGAGAAAATGCTGTAAGATACCATCTATTCGAAAAAGGTCCCGTTTGCAAGAATTGTTGCCATCGGAAAAAAGAGCTTCTCCTTCGCGTTGTTTGAACTTGTGGTTGGATAAATCTCCCAGATCGAGTGGATTTCTAAGGACACAATTGGTGTAGCGGATGAAGCGGATAACTGGAAATGATCTCCAAAAGTCGAATAGTGCTTCTCTCACGCCGAAATTTCATGTTAGGATAATCATCACAACGGCAGTCATCACCGCAGATGAGTCTGTGCGCTCTTCTTTGAATCGTATTTAAGATTCAAATAACAATAAGTTTACAGCGAAGATTGATTTTCCCTCGCTATTTCAACTTGTACTCATAGATGCCATTTGATATTCTTCGCACATTGCGTATCTGAATTCATAAATTCATTTAAACTAACACATCACTATGATAGCTATAATGATTGCGATGAAACCTTGAAATTGAGAATTTTCGTCATCTCTCCCTTTCATATTCATATTATCGATGTAATATTATTCATATATTAATATATATAATATATAATATATAATAATATATTATGTATATTAATTCATATTATCGATTGTGGACGAAGCACTCTACATCATAACGTCAGCGCAATGCATGTGAGATTTCCTTATTGATTCATACTGTAAAACAGTCATGTGGTAGCTGTCAACCTCAGTTTTCTTATTTCAACGTCAATGTTTGTCGTTTATTGTTTTTGCAATCAAACACTTCATCGCTCTTTGATCACGTGGATAGTGAACAATCGTTCAAACCGCCAAAACCATCAATCAAAGCATGAACTCATAAACAATCGTACCGTCAAGTGCACTTGATCAGGAGAGGAAATACAATCTAAAGGAACCGTTCGACTTGAAACTAAATCAGATGGTAGTGAATATTCAAAAGATTAATACAAAATAGTCGTTCATTCAGCTGATTCGTCACCAACAGGTTTCATTGTCACCATTGTGTATTACACAATTCGGAAATCTGTACGCTTGAAAACATTCTAGATTTAGTGACATTTCATTCATGAGTCAAATTTGTCTTCATGTTTGCATTTCAATGATTTCCTCAAAATCTTAAAAGTCTACTTTGTACATAGTTATCATTGCGGTAGGCACTATGTACAGATGTACCGATAGAGGTAATTAGTCGCCATGAATTCTTCACGAATCAGATGGATGTCTCTTGAGAAGTAGTCGATTTTATCATGGGTCAAAAGCACTGCAAAATTTTCAAATAAGTCCCATTATTTCATGCTTATATGATAAGTCATAAATGGTAAATTCCAATAGTAGAAAATTAGAAACAAGAAACTTATTGTCGACATCACTCATCTAGCTAGATTCTTTCCCTAAATAATTTCGTGTTAATGCAACTGTGACTTTAATACAGAACTGATAGATGCTTGGGAAAAAGTGCTTATGATAGCAAAAGTGTGATAACGAGATGAGTGCAATAGTACTACTGATGTTTTCTAGCTTAGTTTGAAGATGGATGCGAGAAGAATATACAGGAGCATACTCGTATATGCAAGAATAAATTATTACATTTTCTAGAGCGATTGCTGTAGTCCACTCTTTTATTTTCAAAGACAGACAAGTTGACTTAAGTCTTCAATATTTAGTAGCAGTTTTTAGGGGGAACATCACTCTTCTTGCTGCATCTGTAGGATCCTTTGTTGTCTCCGAGCTCAAAGTATTTCTTGCCTTTTCAAGGTCAAAGTATATTTTGCCTTTCCTACCTTATGTGCATGCATTGTGCGCCTGTCTGGCAGCTAAATAATAATGTGAAAATAATAATACAAAATAATGACAGATTCAGAAGAAAATCAATGATTCGATAAGATCCTGTTACAATTAATTTAAATGGATTAAATACTGAGCTTTAAATTATCAAGAGACGACAAGAAAATGTATTTTGGAGAACATAGAAAATGTTACACAGATCGTCAGATGTAATGTAACTTGATTTAACGCATCTCAGTCAGTTGGTTGGCAATTTACTTAGTTCACTTACTGTAGTATTTATGTAGAATGATTAATGGAATATCATGGTGATAGTGATCGAACGTCAAGTTAACAACGAAAATATTGTGCAACTTTATACGGAATTTGAAAACATGAAGCGCACTATCTGAGGCACATAATGCTTCTTTTTTCAATACTTTTATTCTACAAAAATAGTCTCCAAGCTATTCAATGTGAGGATATTTCAGATACTTTGATCATTAGCTGAAACTGATATTAATTTATGTGAAAATTCTTCAACTATAATTTTTGATTACTCTTCAATTTACAATCATTCATTGTGGGGAAGTTTTATGATGTGTTTGGGAAAATATGTCTCCCTGCTTCAGTCGTGGATATTATGTTGTTTTGTAGACTGAAACCGTGGGAGCCAGTCGATAATAATCCTTCCTCGGCGCGACAAAATTTATAATAAATTGCAAATTAATTGATGTCTGCGTGAAAAGAAGTCGAATGATCTATAAGTATTTTCATAATTCAAAATGCGTGCAAGTTGTTTCGTTGTGAACACTGGTAGAATCATGTGTCCTATTTGCCAATGGTTGATGACATAGAACCGGAGGTAAGTTGTTCAAATCTTACCAACAGTTACAATCAGGGATCGAGAGAAAGGACTTGGACTTCAATATAGCATTTCTCAGGTTGGGTTGGCCCGTGGACTTGTAAGCGGTATTGCTTTTAATCGGCGCGTCACCCTCCTAGGCGGTCTCCAATATATGACTCGCATCCAGCTCTGCCCCATTTCTCTGTCTAGCCCTATCACTCAAAATGGGGCATGAGATCGAAGAGTAGGACATTTCCGCATTTACTTTTATTGAAAAGTTTCCAGTAACCTGGTGCAAACTTTCCTGTGAATGGTAGTGCAAACATGTCACTTGCATGTAGCGGGATACTACTGTAAAGTGATATGCTGTAGTTTGGTGTGACAAAATCAGTACCTCATTCTCAGAGAAACAGCATTCGACGCGTCATTGGTTTCTTCTTTCTGAAGTATTGATTTTCTATTTTACATGAATCATTAATGTAATATTTAGCTCCGCCTGTGAACATTAGCATCATTCGCGGGAAGCTAAACGCTATGTTGAAGTTGTAAATTGATTATGAAAAGTTACTCTTCGCTATTTGAAGCAAATTTAATTTCTGCGCTTGATAAGATTGATTTTCTCTCTAACTTCCCCTCTGGTTTTGAAGCGGAAGTAAGTAAATCAGGACTTCAATCCATTTGCCTTTCTGCTGAAACGTCGAAATCTAGTATTTATTGTTCGATCCCTAGCCTCGATTAATGCAATTATGCGAGTCTCTTGCTTGAAATCGACTGAGAATCAAAATATTCGTTAATATTTGTTGTTATTGATTCATAATTTTGCAGTAATATGCATCCTTCGCATAATCATGAAATTTAGAACTGATATTATGAAATAAGATGAAAGTAAACATACCATGGAGTGCCGTGCTGGCGCAGACTGCTCAGCATGCCATAGATTATCAGATTGATGAATGCTAATGTTCTGGAGAAGGTTCGATGGCTACAGAGTGTATTTATTAGCTTAGATCATCAAAAAATAAAACTTGCCTTCTTTGGTCACAGGTCACATTATAAGAAGTGGAAGAACTATAGGAAAGAATGATGACCAATTGATGAATCTGGAGCAGAAAGCGACGAGGTCGGTGAAGTCGGACACAGGGGAAGTCTTCTTTCCTCAAAATTGAATGTGAACTCCTGTAATAGCAGTTAGATACCCTTACTTCATTTTATCTTGATGACATTTTTAATACATAGGAAATTAGTAGGCCTACCGAATCATATTATCATCTGCTATAATTAAGAAGAAGCTTTTTAATTCCTTCAGATAACCTTTCAACAGTTTATACTATGTAAATAGTAAGAACACAATAACTAATCAAATATCTACTTGGACGAAACTCGGATATTATTGCCGTATCATATCCTTGTTGTATTTCGAATATTATCGGCCAGTTGCATTCATCCGTTCATTTATCCTTGCTCAGCTATTATATATTACGATACATTAGTAAATATTGGATGGACATTTAAACACCATTAAAAATCAAATGATTGAAATGCAGCCTATTACGCGCTGGCACCTATAGGTAGTTTATTTCCTCTAGGCTTTCAATTTTGTCTGTAACGCATAAAATTTAATCCATCACTACAAAATGACGAAGAGTGTTTTCTACCAGCATGCAAAATTCCACGCTGGTTTGATTGGTACTATAGAATTCAGGGCATTAGTGTGAAGTGTAACATCTCTGCCTGTTAGAAATATTTTGAGTAAGGTGGAACATGTGAACTGCTTCTCAGTTGACATTTTTGGCCTGTTCCCGTTGACTCAGGGTCTGCTCTTCTGTTCCCTGTCCTCCGCCTTGTGCGAGCCATTGTCAGGATGAAAGCTGACGCTACTCAGGTGTACATGGAGCCGGAGGGTGCCGATCAGCAGATCGTTGCAGTCGACCTCCTAGAATCGTGAGATTATTTCACCACCGTCTTCCACATCTCCACAACCGACGCACACCGAAACGACATGCCCCGTCACGACCACTGCAGATATGGCATCCGCCTCCTCCTCCCCTAACCGCTGCATACTCAACACCTCGCCTCCCTTCAGGTCGTCCCTCTCCTCACGGTATCTGACAGACGCTTGGAAAGGCCTCATTCCCGCCCATTTGTGCACCGCCCTTGCGATGAGGATGCGCAACCTCTTCTCCAGGATCCTGACCCTCATCTTTCCCTATCAGCCCGCGACTCCCCTCCTCACCTCTTTCCGAAATCCCTCCCAGTTGGCCCTCTACCAGTCCCTGCCGTTGATATCGATGGGGAAACCCCCCCATGCATCTAATGTTTTCGACTGCACAGTGCACAGTCTGATGCAGGGGATTATTAGTGCCTATGTCAAAAGCACTATTGAATGAATGTTCGAGACCACAAACTTTCTAATACTAACTACGTTTCACAAATTCGCTGCAAATTGCAAGGAATTGTGTTCATGTTGGGAGATGTGAACTGGGCCTCTCAGTGATTCTTGATATTGAATAAAATTTCAACTCCTCAGAGCTGTTCCCACTTTTAACTGAGGATGCAACTCAATATCTAATGATTTCATCTAGCAATATATTTTCTGCTTCTCAAAATATAATGAGGAATTGTCTAATTTCTTCCAGGGCAAGCCAATTTCAAGTTTGTGTTGGGCACACAATGACCGTCGTCTTTTCGTCGCTGCAAATTGTTACATCCATACCCTATGTGTAGAAGAAGAATTCCCCAGTTTGCAGCTCACAGCTGCTCTCTACCTGCACGACAGACTACGATGGAAACGCTCAGCCTTCGATAAACTGCCGCTGCCGGTCCATCTACGAAGCATTGTTCAGCGTGCTGGGTATCACACTATCAAGGTATGTGCCGATGACTATTCCGATCAAACGTGATTACGCGATTGTTGCTTTTTCTTGGTACGAAATTCAACTAATAACCTATCATGTCTCTATTTCGACTAATCCAAGTTGAATCGAGTTTTCTCAGTTGGTGTGACTGATAATGAATCTCAAAAGTTCCAACACAGTTTCGAAGATGAATATATGAATTGAAAACCCTGATATTATTTGGAAAGGATTTAGTTTCCTAAATTTTCCCTAAGACTACTCAAACCGCAACAGAGGACACAATGTCAAGTTAAACTCCCTGTGTGTCCTCTTTTGCGGCGGTTCGTAACAAACATTAATTGATTAAAAAGTTTGGGACAGCCAAACTTAGTTGTTACGAGTATTGTGAAACAATTGAATATATTTCGACTATAAAAAATCCATACTCATTTCCAAGAGAAGTTCAGAAAGTAAGTGGAAAAATACTTATATATTGGAGAATTCAATTTCTGGTTTTTCGAAAAAAAACCAGCAACTAGAACGATGTTCAGATGCATGCAACAGACTTCAATAAGCACAATGCAAACTTCAGCAGCATTTTGAAGCTTAGCGGTTATCCTAACAATTTTCATACGTATAAACCAGCCAAGAAGAAGAAACCTAAAGAAGATTTTTCATCTTTCAAAATTAGCTACCATGTGCACTTGATGAAATAGACCGAAAAATTAAGAGCATATTCAAAAAAATAATGATTAAATGCACGCACAACACGTCGAACAAACCCCTGAATATGTCTTGTGACAATCCGAAATTCAAAACGAATGCAAAGTACATGGCTGCAACATAAATGATGCCATAAAGCATTTCAGAAAAAATACACTGAGTACCATCGGCACATCATGACATGATGTGACAGAGGGGCTTGGGGTAGTATTGTTTAAAATGGATATTTGCAGGAATGTGTGATCCCACCAATAAATGGTGAAATCCCGGAAATCGGGGAATTCCAGGAAAATTTTTAAACATGCATAAATTTCTCCTGAGCTGTTTTGTGAACAGGCTTTGATAATATTTAGTTAATAAGTTACGATATTGTAACTTAAAGATATAATAAGTTTAGTTAAAAAGTATAGCACTGAATCAGATATTGTGTATTGAAAAGGTAAGCCTCATTAACTCAATAAGCTTGCATTCACATTGCACCATGTCTGATTTAGTGTGATATTTTCATTTGTCATTTCTGACTCTGGGAACACTTTCAAGCAGTTGAATATGGTGATCACTTATCACTTAATTTTTTGTCATTCATTTATTGTTGCCAAATTTAACATCAGCAGATTTTGTTCCGTAACGTCTCTCCTAACGACTGTATTTAGACGCTGTGATACCTTATGTTTCAGACTTGTCTTCCTGAACCACATCGTCTCCGAGAATTTGTTTTGTTACCACGTCGTGAGCGTTTATATTGTACAGTTCTACGAAACGATCACGATACTGACACACCGTCCAGATACACAATGTATCTCGAATTCATGGGTGGATTGATTCCTCTGTTGAGAGCGCGCCGTGTGCCTGGGTTACGTCCTGATTTTATCATCTATGATCCCAAAATCGCTGCATTTAAAACTGATGGTAAATCTCATCTTTCTAGCATTAAAATAATCTTACATTTCGAGATAATCCACCTTCATTTTGATTTGTAGAAGACGATGAGCTGTTTCCCTTCAGTAGTGAAGGTGAATGGAGTGAATCTGAGGAAACTGGAATTCATTGCATCGGATCATCTCATACCGAATGTCGTGAAGGACAGACGAGTCCCCCTGGTCTTCCTCCATCACATCCCTCCTCTCCTCTGTCTTGTAGCCAACGTCATGATTCCCGTCGTCGCCGACGTACACATCGTCACTGTCGCCTTAATCGGAACGCCATCCGCCAAGTGGATGGACCTTCCGATGCCCTGTTTTACAATGACCGACTGCCCGAGGTGAGCTATAAAATCTTTAATCCATACACAGATAAAATCTTTTTCTGTGGAAAATGTTTGAATGTAACCATGTTACTGACATTTTCACTTAAGTAGCAACATTGATATTTTATAATAAATCGTGTGTATTAAAGCAATCTATTATTGTACATGAAGACCTTTAATTCTGCAGTGCCATCGCCTAATGGCTGTCCAGTCCAACGTCTGGGGAAACCGGTTTCGGCTATTAGGTCTCGCCTCTTTTCTCCCACCGCTGTTAGGCAGTGTGAATTTCCGCAAATCGGTGCTTCGCTCACAGCCGCGTGAAATGAGCATCTCCGTATGTGAATTAACGCCGGATATGCGGGATAAAGCTTGCAGACTACGGCGTGGCCTCGTACCGTGTCCTTGTGAGGCGGATATTGAGGACGAAGAAATTCCATCATATTACCGCTCCGACCCACCCTCTCCCTGCTCAGGCGTCCCAGGTCGATGTCTAGCCCGCAACCTCCTCCGCGACTGCGTCCGTCGTCAGCATGACGGTGGAGAAGTGTTACAAGTGGCAGCAGCAGCCTCCCACAGGTAAGCATTTGATATAGAAAGGAATTTCAACTGTTTATAAGGCAAATCAAATGTCTATGCTAATGAACTTGCCTTTGAAATCATTTAAAGCTTGCATTTCGTAGCGACGTTCGGGGTTTTTTCATGTAACAGACATAATCTCCTTTGATAACAAAACAGGAAAGATAGGATCACAGAATTAAATTCATCTGCGCGCGCTTCGGTTTCCTAGAAAGGAAGAATTGTATGTAACCTCAATATCGAAATGGCACATCACAGAATTAGGCAACATGATCCTTCTCGAATGGATTATTCACGTACCGCTTGCTATTGGAAATGACAAACAATAAGCTGTCAGCGGAGGACACCAGATCCAGTGAGAGATGCGTGTGTACTGTGATATCACTTCGCACACACCAAAACTCACATCGCCTGGCTAACATTCGATTCAGTGTATGCACTATGCAATGAGAAATGCCGAGTGATCAAGTGATCAAGTGCCGAAAACATCAAGTGATCTAATTTTCGTACGCCTGCTACTTTTTTGGTAATGATCGGAAGGGCCAACATTATGGAGAAAACTTGGGCGCAATGATCTGAATTCTTCGAATCTGAAGGAATTTTTGTGATCGAAGCACTTTGCTGGAACTCACATTAATCCGCAAGCGACGCACGACTTTTTTCCTATCTCTAAGGTATTAGGAATTCCTTTTTGTCCACTTAATAGCTTCCTCGATGTGCCGTCAATTTCGTATTAATCACACTTTAAGCAAACCGAAGCAGATAAACAAAATATTTAATTCTGTTGGTAGGACAATGTAAACAACGTTTGTAATCAGTCGTATCCAGTGCGTGTCTCAGCCAGCCCGTAAATTCGTAAGTTGAGGACATAAGACGTAAATTCATCGATGCTATCTTCCCTCGAAGCAGGCATGCAAGAGAAATGATTGGTCCAACGGCGGTGTCTCGATGAAATTGATTAGGTTTGATGAGCGCAACTGATACTGCATCCGGGCATACCTGAGATGTCCCCCAGCATGACAGGCGACATCCCGATGAAAAAGGCGCAGAATGCACAAGTCAAGAAACTAGTGCAGCTTACTTTGCTAGTTTCAAGAGGTATGTGGAAACACCAGGAATCTATTATCATCAGAAAGTGCATTTGATATAGATTTGGGACAAGAATAGCCCAACGCACTTTCTGAAAAGTGTGGGGTCGGTGAAACATGAGAGCGACATAATAGTCTTTTATTTGATCGACTTTCCACGTGGACTGGCATTGTCTTTGATTATCCTGTTAATGCACACTTTGTGATATAGTTCTCAGTATGCGCGGCCTTTGAATCCGTCACACAGCCTAACGACCGTGATGATAAGCTGATTAAGCTTTCAAAAATAATTTTTCAAGCTTACACGCTGTCGGTCTATTGAGTGTCTTCTACTCCGCAAAAAAATCGCTGTATCGTCTTTTCTTATGCGGATGAACATTACTTGTAATTTAATTTTGCAACCGATACTGATGGATGAAATGCTGGCGTATTTAGACCAAAATTAATCAAAATAACTGTTTCTCGTCGTTATAATAAGAAAAATTCTGTGTGACTGTTCTCACTTCTTTCCCTTCCTCAGTGCTCCCAGCACGCCGGTGAAGACTAGCGTCCTACGAAGGAAGAAGTCTCAGATCGAAGGTCTTCTGAGTCCGCGAAGGTCGTTTCGCCGACGCTTGCACTCTCACCGCCACGCCGGGCCGCCACCTTCTCCTCTGGTAGCTGAAGTGGCCAGTCCTCCTCCTCCTGATCCCGTAGAGGTCGTCACAAACTCAACTGTCCCATCTGTCAACTTCCTGCGCCATACTGAAACAAGTGGTGGACGTGGGAAGAAGGTAAGATGATAATAAGTGTGATTTTCTGCGTCTACCTCACTTCTTAAGCTCTACAATAAATGTCATAAGTGTAGTGTCCACGACCTTGAAACAACAATGTAAACCAAAGTAGAAACATCTTGATTTTGATGAGATTTGAACGAATTCAAAAGGATATCGTCCACGACCGAAATTATATTTAATAATAAATGACAACGCGCTTGATTTTGGGCATCAATCTTCGAAACATGAGCTAAGGTTTGTCATCGATTTTTCATAATCATGATGGAGAGTGTTAGCGACTTTGAAAAGCCTTGAATTTGAAAAAAAGGTGGAAAACATTGAAACACCTTGTATCTATGCATCAAACTTTGTCATAGACAAACATTTTTTTCACTGCTTCATAATCGTGATGGCAGTTTTTAAATTGATTTGACTTTGATTTGGTCGTCTCTTGCTATCGTATTTCAAAAATTAAGTTATAAAATTAGTAGAAATGGAATCATAAGGTAGAGCTCCGTTATCCAGTTGAATATATATGACATGGGAGTAGTGGACAATACTCTCACACGGAAGAAGATAATGAGTGATTCCATACATAATACATACGTCAAACTGTGTTTGTGCGCTAGGGGAGTGGCTGAAATCCAATGGTTTACACCTCAACACTCAAAAGACAAATTTGATGTGGATTGGTACACGACAGTGCCTTGGAGACTTTGTGAAGAGGCCAATCGTAATCGGCAACCACAACATTTTCCTGTCATTCAACTTGATGTCTTGGGGATATACCGGATTCGACATGGTCATTTCCATACATAATACAGACGTCAAACTGTGTTTGTGCGCTAGGGTAGTGGCTGAAATCCAATGGTTTACACCAAGGAGATCTAGATTGCTACAGGAGGCGAAACTCATTTTCATTGATTACATAACCATGTGGATGACCCTATTTTACGCATTTTTGGATGTTGTTCAAAAATATGAAGCTAGGACGCTAATTTTTTGAGACATGTAATTTTAACGTATCTTTGATATCCACTTCAAATTTCATTACATTTGGTTTACGGGAACATCAAAAATATGACCTATAGTTAAAAGAACTTATTTCTAGAAATTATAGTTTCGCCAATTTCGAAGGAAATCAAGCATTTTTATCAGTTCAAATTGCTTTTAGACTAAGTGCATTAAGTGCTATTTAAGTCATAAGAAACATACTCATGTATACACTAGTGCAACTATAATGATACAGAGTGTTTATGAAGTCTGTGGATGTTTTCATAATGTCATTTTACCACGGCTGAATTCAGTGAATCGGTACATGTTTCAGCAAGATAATGAAGACCCAGTTCTGAAGTTTTACTTGATATGATGGTTGGGGTAAAATCGGGCATTATCGACAATAAAATGGTTTTCAGGCTCTCACGGCTGTATTTCTTGGTTTTTATATGAACTGTGAAATCCAACTAATCTCTTCTTACGCGAATTTCCTAGTTTATTGGTTGAATTATTGATTCTAGGAGGAAACCAAGGTGTGTAAACTATAATGATGTTCGTATAATATCGACACTTCGTCGGGTAATATCGACAGTCCCAAGAAGAGTCAAAATTTGCCAGGTATGGTAGACTAAAGACATTATATATTGTATGAAGCGAAGCTTAAGATATTTGTTGTTTCCTTGACAGTCCGAGAAGGTGGAATTTCATGACTGAGAGCAGTCTAGATAGGCGAGTCTATCTTCGTCAAAGAAAAAGAAGAATTCCGCACATTTTTCATGGGGAAAATGGTGTTTGCACATTTATCAATAGAATTATTTGCGCTCATGATTTTCCAAATTAGATATTCGTTCCTTCTAATGTTCCGTCGACATATTTGATTCAACATTCATGCCAGAGGATAACTTATGTTGTCGACACATGGGCAATGTGAATATTTTTTCGGACTATTATGCAAAGAATGTCATCTGCCATAAAAAACGCGGTCGCAATGAGGTCATTTGAGTGACGTTGAGCGCTATCCAGGACCAATAGAAACTTAAGTATTTGTTCGATGATAAACTGCAATAGTTCAGTGTGATACTCCTTCTGAATCAAAGTCGGAAGGATATCACATATTTTAAGTCAAATAAAAATGCCTGAGCTTTACTGATCCCACAATGGATTTCACGAGAGCGAGAACCTATTCATTGCAGCTGAGGAGATGATTTACTTTATCCAAGTCAACCCACGCATTCAAATTGATTTTCAAATGTAGCTCGATGCTGTCCACACCACTAGATCAGATTTGTGAGAGATCGTTGTTAGGACAGACAAGCGCTAATAGTGACTCTTCGAGATTTTATGAATCCGTAAGGTATCGTTGAATTTTTTCTATGATCATGAAGATGTCTTACCTCATCCTCGAGCCCATAATTTGCTCTAGATCATGCAGATATTGCACTTTGTTGGCATGTCGGGCGCTGGATGTGGATCTCGACGATCGCTCCTGAGGCCGAATCAATGACTGATTTAAGGCTAAATGTTTGGGTTGTCCTGGAAGCAGCCCTCTCAACCAATAAAGTAGATGTTAAAAAAAGAAGTTTTTGACCTGGTAGCCCTTGATCTTCGTCGAGTTACTTTACCAAATTTTCACCCTAGACTTTATCAAGGTAAATGATAAAATGGACATCACAAATAGATTTGAGTAGTTATTAAAATTCAAAAATTTACATATAATGTAGACTGCATAAATCATGGATACCTATATATATATATATATATATATATATATATATATATCTATATATATATATATATATATATATATATATATATAGCGCCTGCGTGAAGCGCCTCAATCTCGGATGCGGTATTAAGTGATTGCAGAAAGCAGTCCGCCCTCCACGTGCCTGCGTTAAAGCAGTGCATTCCTGGCTAATTCGCGCTCTCAACAGATGGTCCGGTGGCCTTGTGGTTAGAGGGTATGCTTGCACGTCCTCTAGCTCCAACGTCGCTGGTTCAAACCTACCCACGACTGATGAGGCCCAACAGGCCGAAACATGTCTCGTGGTGGTTACATCTGTTGACATTTGATATATATATATATATATATATATATATATATATATATATATAATTTTCCTTTCAAATTGACTTGATGCTGACTCCTACGTGTATGTTGTCAAACAACTAACAATTGTCAATTTGAATGGAAATTTATTAATTATTTATAGAAAATTACTAGGTAGGCCTACATATCTTTTTTTACTATAGTAACCAATATGTTGACACCGCTTTGTACACCTACTTGCTGTCAATTTGCTTTGCCTAGGTGCTTTATGCACTTATGGGAGCAATAAAATAATACTAAAATAAAAATCATTATTATCATTTGTATCTTTATCACCTTGCGTATTTCTCATGCTGGTAGCTAAGTCTAAGCTTTCTACGCATAATAGTTTCCTATTTCTTTATTACTTTTCTAAGGCCTATATGTAGTGTTTTCAACTTAAAAATATTGTACACAAATGAGGCTACATGTAAGTTTTTCAATTTTGATTATTTGCTTAAAAATATGCTGTCCATTTCATCATTAGCGTTGACCAAGTCAACGGCGGAAATATGGAGAAACATCATCTTAGTTTTTGATTTGAAAAATGGCTACTAGGCCAAACACTTATTTTTTAAAACATGTAGCTCTGCAATATGTTAACAAGTTACAAATATTCATAAGATAAATATTTATGAGCTCCTTCTTGTGTTGTTGCTCAGAATCGTTGATTCGTGAATCCTCAGATTTGTGATGCAATCCGAAGGGTGAAAACGCAGACTGTGTTCTCGAGAACAGCTCGTAATGGTGAAGTTTATCGCGGTATAATCATAAGGCGATAATCAAAGAAAATAAGCAGAGGAAAACTATCAAAGCAGTATATTTTTGAATGACAAGTTAAAATTTACTTGTTCTGACAGCGCGCTTTATCGTATCTCATTGTATAGTATCATGATAACGCGATAAATCCAGCGACAATTGCGCACAGCTCTGATATCGAGATTTTTGACGATCCTTTCGTCATCAGGATATGAAAACAATCACAACACATGAAAATGATGAAAATTTATTTGATCTGTTCGTAGAATTAAAATCAAATAGATGAAAGCAGGATTGTCTTCTATTAATGGATTGCATACACCTTTTAACCCATTAAATTCAAATTACTCGAATCAATGCAAGTCGCAGACAAAGTGATCCATCAGTAAATTGGATGACTGAATCCAAAGTACACTGTCGTGTTACTGTGATCATATTATCATTTGTAAATCTTGAACGTATGATCTCACTGATTTTTAATTGAATGTAATCCGCAATTACTAAATGTGTGAGTTTATTTTTTATGCAGCTGAAGAAAGCTTCACGAATTGGGGACAGTTGCGCACCCTCGCCTGAAAGCAGCTCTGAACCGTTCCGTTATTTGACTCTTCACAACCGGAAGCCGGTGTGGAATGAGAATCTCCAGGTCTATCAACTCGATTTTGGAGGTCGTGTTACACAGGAGTCGACGAAGAACTTTCAAGTTGATCTCGACGACAAACAGGTACGTGTTGCAGAATAAAATACATTTTATGGTTGAGCAAGTATTCACTCACCAGGCGCTCGTGCGCATTAAAACAAGCGTATTTCCTATCTGATGCAGTGAAGTCAACTTGAAAACTGAATCAGTTCTCATGGTTGACATTGTCAGCAAGACATCCGTCGAATTAAGGCCATTCATAAATCACAGATTGGTAAAATTGGCAATTCTTAAACCACAAGCACACTGCTCGAAGATGTTGAGATTTCGTCAATGACCTCCTCCCAATAATCACGTAATTCTATGTCTAGAAAGCATGAATCTTCGAGGAGATTCTAATCAAGTGATACTGATCAAAATATAAATATCATCGATTCTTTGACAAAGTTTTTATCCCTTGACTATTTTTCCCGTTGAGATTCAATCAATTACGTGAATTTGCAAATTGTTTTCAGGAATGTCCTGAATCATCATTATCCAAAATATGAAGTCAATTTATAGACACGCTCAACAGCGAGAGTGGTTTAGTTGCGAAATAAGAGATGATTTTCGTATCGAGAGTGCTCCACTTATCTCACTGAAAACGTCCAAGGTTGGATTGCACAGTCTATTCGTGGACACACAATTCAAATCAGGATTAGAAGCGGCCTGGATCTTCGTAGCCGGTGTGTCCCTAAAAACCCGACATTGTGAGCAAGAATATATTTCTATTGCAATAGGCAACATAATGTAAGAGCCAGTGACACCAGGACTATTATGTCACGAGGCGTGATATATCTGTCATGTTATCAGCGTTTCCAAAAGTGAGCGCGCAGCTGCGCGGTTTTGCCGATTCTGCGCGGAAGCGCGGAAAATTGAGAAGCTGCGCGGAATTTTGATGTCACAATCTTTTTTCAGTTTTAAGTATGTTTTGAATCTTAGTGTGGTGTTTTTCACAGAAATCATTTCAAATTAGACATTGTTCACCTAATGTACAGCTTCTGTAGTACATGTGATAGAGCACATTTTTTGTTATATAAAATAAAAGAAATGTACAAATTTTCGTGGACTTATCAGGTCCGCTTCATCAGGTTGCAGTGGTAAAACTGAAGTCGAACCAAAAGAGAGAACGATATACGTGCGTATATTAGGTAAATACATTTCCCATCGGTTCATCGCACTTTGTGATTGCTGTGTATGGTAGGTCTCAGCGAATAATCGCGGGCGCCACTTCGTCTGCCTTGTGATGACGTGCGCCCTCGACTAATCAATAGCGTGATTCCTCTCGATCGAATGCTCTGCAAGGGCTAATTTCAGCAGTTGAAGAAGAAAATAGCTTCTGCAGCATTATTTCAATAATAGATGGGAACCAAGTTAGGATATTTTAGCTTTTCTACTCATAAGATTGTAAAATGACTGCATGCGAATCAAAATACATTTGCCCTGCTGCTTGAAAACTTGCTTATGCTTAAAACTTACTTCAAATCACGCTTTGTTTGGCTCTACATCATATTAGGCCCACCTAGTGCTGGGGAGAATAAGTAAACCACTCAAGTACCATAAGTATCACTTTTGGCCCTTCAGATGGTCCATTTTTTCTACACCGCACTGTAAATGGATTCCATTGTTTTTTCGTTTTGTGAAGTCTTTGATTAGTACTGAAAATACAGTACCTACTACACTACGCTTTGTTTATAGCTACCTACTAGTACTACTAGTTACAATATGTTGACCCTATTGGTAGAAACAGTTATAGTGACCCAATCAGGTTCCATCGAAAGTCTACTTAAGATTGAAAGTAAAAGTTGCACATCACTATGTAGGATTCATTTTTGAATATGCAAGAAAATGAAATCCAGAAAATCAGAAATATGGTCTTAAAACTGCAATGTAAAGGGAGGGTTTATCTGCGCGGATTTACTTGGCCTGCGCGGATTCTCAGAGATTTTACTTTGGAAACGCTGTGTTATGATCTAATGACTTCCAGAGTACTCGTTGGGTGTAGTGTTAAAAAGTGCTCCTTGATTTTCTTATAAATTTCCAAATAATTCCAATGTAAGATGCTAACTAATAAATGTTGTCTTTGATAACATATTCCCAGCTTTTGAAAGTGTTTTGTGATGCTGAGATGGATTTGATGGTCACTAATAGAATATTTGTGCAATAATGCTCAAGTACCTAATGCATATGCATTGGTGTAAAGCACGGTTTCCGCATGTTGTACTTGAGTAAACTAGATCAAGTTTTGTAGTATAAATTGAATAACTGTATTGCTAAAGGGACAAAAAAACAAACGTGAAGTTTTAATGTTGAGTCTTATTTAAAACCATGTTTACAAACTTGGTTTTAAATCCTTGCTTTGTATATTGTTTCAAAAAATTGTTTCCAAAGTTGATGTTTTTAAGTATGCTTTAAACTGTGTTTTTAAACTCTATTTCAGACCCCACTGATATGCGCATGAATAACATAGACTGGTTGATAGGTACCTTAATGTTTTATTCAACTCTAGAGCAGATAAGACAAGTGAACCGACAGTGGTTCATGTTCTGCTTGAGCGGCGAATACAAAAGTTTTGCATTCTCTTACGAACTTTAGTATTTGTCAGCTAAAACTTGACTAGTTTAGTTTGCAGAGAAATCGAATCAGTGAGGACATGTGTTATTGTGTTATTGATTATTGTCTTTTAACTATCTTCACTAAAAATCAGCGGTATCAATGTGACCAGCCTGCATGTAGCCGATGTGGTCAAAAACTGGAGGCTATAAAGAAATTATCATTGAAAGTCACAAGTGCATTCGTGTTGCCATACTTGTGCAGAGTTCTTTACTTAACTTTTGTTATTCTATGTAGAGTGCAATCTTGCTTTTGACTCCTTGTTTGATTAATAAGCTTCATTACTTTTCTTTTCAGATTTTACAGTTCGGTCGACTTAACGCCAACACGTTCGCATTGGACTTCCAATATCCGTTTTCACCTTTACAAGCCTTTGCTGTTTCTCTCACCAATGTGACTTGTCGTTTCAAATGAAGTTTGTATCTCAATACTTCCCGCGTTCTTCCCTCTTTACATCTGTTGCTTCCCGTCCTCCCGACAACACAGGTCATATTACAATTGCTCCCTGACCTCGGTGTCGATCACACAATTGTCTTCAAGATTCATCAGAAGACGTAATAATGCCATATTTTGTGCACCGAGACGCCTTGAGCATGTTTGCAGTCTTCGTCCTGAGTGTTCTGTTTCGTCATGATTGTCAAATATATTTGGAGTTTTGTAAAGTAGCTTTGGAATTATCTGGAATTCTTTGATCTGAAATGCATTCGGGAAAGTTTCTCAATGGGATATAACCTCGCCGGCAGCCTTTATCATTGGCTATCGGCATAGGCTGGAATCATTGGTTATCAAGCTATCAATACTTAATCCTAGTCACTTTCTGTACGTTGTTTTGTAGATGAGTGATCGTCCATAGATCTCCTGTATTTATCGACAGTTTAGTCTCAGGTGCTTGAATCGTTTTTTTCAATCACAAACAGACATTTTCTCGTGTTTACTCGCTATCAGGACCAATGAGGATGTGAAGAAATTATTTACGTGTGTGTCATAGTATTCTGAAAATCACACTGCTAATGTGATGTTGTCAACAATTTTAAATCAAACTGTTTTTTGTTTTCTTTTTCTTTCAATGAGAATGTCATTTTTATGGTTTTGTAAATGACAAAATTTTTCATTTATTTGAATTTCGTAATTGAATTTTTGAGGTATGATGATCATTTAATGATCAATTACGACTAATAATATTATGAAATTGTTCATTTTCTTATGTTGGTTGGTTAGCAATTGCGACATAAATAAATATGGAAATCATGTATTTCGTGGGACTTAACGTATCGCGTGTCTGTGTAGCCTCGCTCGACAATAGTCACCAGTCATGTATTCTTTTGTACAACTTAAAGTTGTACGACAAGTTATTATGTGCATTTATCCGTCGTTTTGTACACGCTCAACACGAACACAAGGTATTCGGGAGAATTACCTCACGGTTCACGTTGTAGACGACTATTCTTTATATGATTTTGTATCTTTTGTCCGATGGTTTGAGGAGATGGTCTTCTCGTAGATTCATATGACCGCTTGCTGATTGGTAGCATGACTGAATTAACACTTACGTTTGAAATGGTGGATATGATATTGATGTGTACTGACATTTCATCAAAATATACCTCTCCAGAGTACTTGCTAGTTTTGTTGTTGCCTTAATGCAGTGTTTCTCAACCTGAACATATCGCGAACCAAGTGAGCTATATGAAATAGGACTTATTTAAATAAACATGGATTTATCATACGCAAAGGCGTCTATTTAATCGCGGTGAAATACAATTTAGTATTTTTGTCTAAATTTCAGCTTCTATAGATGATATCATGTAAGTCCTTTCTCCACTAGCGAAGCAGTAAAACATAAATTACTACCAAAATGACAACTAAGTTAATAAATGAATCCTGGGATTTGCACGAAGCCAATGGAATCTCGGGATTGCAACTTAAACCGATATCCCAGGCTATATCATGCGAGTACATGCTTTGCAATCTAGGATATTTACTATTCTACTCAATCCCGGAATTTCGGAATCCCTTCTTGTAGTTGTGATTGAATTCACAGGTAGCATGTGATGGCTTAACTAGCCAAATCGAATACTCCGACGCTCTAAGGTTCGCTTGTAATGGTGTCAACACCATTCGATAAAGAACTTGAAAAGAGTTATTACCTGGCATACAACTTTCTATTGTTGCCTCTCCAAATGTAGAATTGATATTCATCTTGGCACCGGTTAGCCTATCATGTGCGCTTATCTCAGCAACTGAATCAGGCGCTTGCAAATCCTATTTCACGACTGGCATGAATAGCATGAGCCTGGCAGCCCCTGTTGTATAGTTTGTTGTAAAAGTTGCCAGGTATAGTAGACTAAAGACATTATATATTGTATGAAGCGAAGCTTAAGATATTTGTTGTTTCCTTGACAGTCCGAGAAGGTGGAATTTCATGACTGAGAGCAGTCTAGATAGGCGAGTCTATCTTCGTCAAAGAAAAAGAAGAATTCCGCACATTTTTCATGGGGAAAATGGTGTTTGCACATTTATCAATAGAATTATTTGCGCTCATGATTTTCCAAATTAGATATTCGTTCCTTCTAATGTTCCGTCGACATATTTGATTCAACATTCATGCCAGAGGATAACTTATGTTGTCGACACATGGGCAATGTGAATATTTTTTCGGACTATTATGCAAAGAATGTCATCTGCCATAAAAAACGCGGTCGCAATGAGGTCATTTGAGTGACGTTGAGCGCTATCCAGGACCAATAGAAACTTAAGTATTTGTTCGATGATAAACTGCAATAGTTCAGTGTGATACTCCTTCTGAATCAAAGTCGGAAGGATATCACATATCTTAAGTCAAATAAAAATGCCTGAGCTTTACTGATCCCACAATGGATTTCACGAGAGCGAGAACCTATTCATTGCAGCTGAGGAGATGATTTACTTTATCCAAGTCAACCCACGCATTCAAATTGATTTTCAAATGTAGCTCGATGCTGTCCACACCACTAGATCAGATTTGTGAGAGATCGTTGTTAGGACAGACAAGCGCTAATAGTGACTCTTCGAGATTTTATGAATCCGTAAGGTATCGTTGAATTTTTCTATGATCATGAAGATGTCTTACCTCATCCTCGAGCCCATAATTTGCTCTAGATCATGCAGATATTGCACTTTGTTGGCATGTCGGGCGCTGGATGTGGATCTCGACGATCGCTCCTGAGGCCGAATCAATGACTGATTTAAGGCTAAATGTTTGGGTTGTCCTGGAAGCAGCCCTCTCAACCAATAAAGTAGATGTTAAAAAAATTAATGGAAATTTATTAATTATTTATAGAAAATTACTAGGTAGGCCTACATATCTTTTTTTACTATAATAACCAATATGTTGACACCGCTTTGTACACCTACTTGCTGTCAATTTGCTTTGCCTAGGTGCTTTATGCACTTATGGGAGCAATAAAATAATACTAAAATAAAAATCATTATTATCATTTGTATCTTTATCACCTTGCGTATTTCTCATGCTGGTAGCTAAGTCTAAGCTTTCTACGCATAATAGTTTCCTATTTCTTTATTACTTTTCTAAGGCCTATATGTAGTGTTTTCAACTTAAAAATATTGTACACAAATGAGGCTACATGTAAGTTTTTCAATTTTGATTATTTGCTTAAAAATATGCTGTCCATTTCATCATTAGCGTTGACCAAGTCAACGGCGGAAATATGGAGAAACATCATCTTAGTTTTTGATTTGAAAAATGGCTACTAGGCCAAACACTTATTTTTTAAAACATGTAGCTCTGCAATATGTTAACAAGTTACAAATATTCATAAGATAAATATTTATGAGCTCCTTCTTGTGTTGTTGCTCAGAATCGTTGATTCGTGAATCCTCAGATTTGTGGATGCAATCCGAAAGGTGAAAACGCAGACTGTGTTCTCGAGAACAGCTCGTAATGGTGAAGTTTATCGCGGTATAATCATAAGGCGATAATCAAAGAAAATAAGCAGAGGAAAACTATCAAAGCAGTATATTTTTGAATGACAAGTTAAAATTTACTTGTTCTGACAGCGCGCTTTATCGTATCTCATTGTATAGTATCATGATAACGCGATAAATCCAGCGACAATTGCGCACAGCTCTGATATCGAGATTTTTGACGATCCTTTCGTCATCAGGATATGAAAACAATCACAACACATGAAAATGATGAAAATTTATTTGATCTGTTCGTAGAATTAAAATCAAATAGATGAAAGCAGGATTGTCTTCTATTAATGGATTGCATACACCTTTTAACCCATTAAATTCAAATTACTCGAATCAATGCAAGTCGCAGACAAAGTGATCCATCAGTAAATTGGATGACTGAATCCAAAGTACACTGTCGTGTTACTGTGATCATTTTATCATTTGTAAATCTTGAACGTATGATCTCACTGATTTTTAATTGAATGTAATCCGCAATTACTAAATGTGTGAGTTTATTTTTTATGCAGCTGAAGAAAGCTTCACGAATTGGGGACAGTTGCGCACCCTCGCCTGAAAGCAGCTCTGAACCGTTCCGTTATTTGACTCTTCACAACCGGAAGCCGGTGTGGAATGAGAATCTCCAGGTCTATCAACTCGATTTTGGAGGTCGTGTTACACAGGAGTCGACGAAGAACTTTCAAGTTGATCTCGACGACAAACAGGTACGTGTTGCAGAATAAAATACATTTTATGGTTGAGCAAGTATTCACTCACCAGGCGCTCGTGCGCATTAAAACAAGCGTATTTCCTATCTGATGCAGTGAAGTCAACTTGAAAACTGAATCAGTTCTCATGGTTGACATTGTCAGCAAGACATCCGTCGAATTAAGGCCATTCATAAATCACAGATTGGTAAAATTGGCAATTCTTAAACCACATGCACACTGCTCGAAGATGTTGAGATTTCGTCAATGACCTCCTCCCAATAATCACGTAATTCTATGTCTAGAAAGCATGAATCTTCGAGGAGATTCTAATCAAGTGATACTGATCAAAATATAAATATCATCGATTCTTTGACAAAGTTTTTATCCCTTGACTATTTTTCCCGTTGAGATTCAATCAATTACGTGAATTTGCAAATTGTTTTCAGGAATGTCCTGAATCATCATTATCCAAAATATGAAGTCAATTTATAGACACGCTCAACAGCGAGAGTGGTTTAGTTGCGAAATAAGAGATGATTTTCGTATCGAGAGTGCTCCACTTATCTCACTGAAAACGTCCAAGGTTGGATTGCACAGTCTATTCGTGGACACACAATTCAAATCAGGATTAGAAGCGGCCTGGATCTTCGTAGCCGGTGTGTCCCTAAAAACCCGACATTGTGAGCAAGAATATATTTCTATTGCAATAGGCAACATAATGTAAGAGCCAGTGACACCAGGACTATTATGTCACGAGGCGTGATATATCTGTCATGTTATCAGCGTTTCCAAAAGTGAGCGCGCAGCTGCGCGGTTTTGCCGATTCTGCGCGGAAGCGCGGAAAATTGAGAAGCTGCACGGAATTTTGATGTCACAATCTTTTTTCAGTTTTAAGTATGTTTTGAATCTTAGTGTGGTGTTTTTCACAGAAATCATTTCAAATTAGACATTGTTCACCTAATGTACAGCTTCTGTAGTACATGTGATAGAGCACATTTTTTGTTATATAAAATAAAAGAAATGTACAAATTTTCGTGGACTTATCAGGTCCGCTTCATCAGGTTGCAGTGGTAAAACTGAAGTCAAACCAAAAGAGAGAACGATATACGTGCGTATATTAGGTAAATACATTTCCCATCGGTTCATCGCACTTTGTGATTGCTGTGTATGGAAGGTCTCAGCGAATAATCGCGGGCGCCACTTCGTCTGCCTTGTGATGACGTGCGCCCTCGACTAATCAATAGCGTGATTCCTCTCGATCGAATGCTCTGCAAGGGCTAATTTCTGCAGTTGAAGAAGAAAAAAGATTCTGCAGCATTATTTCAATAATAGATGGGAACCAAGTTAGGATATTTTAGCTTTTCTACTCATAAGATTGTAAAATGACTGCATGCGAATCAAAATACATTTGCCCTGCTGCTTGAAAACTTGCTTATGCTTAAAACTTACTTCAAATCACGCTTTGTTTGGCTCTACATCATATTAGGCCCACCTAGTGCTGGGGAGAATAAGTAAACCACTCAAGTACCATAAGTATCACTTTTGGCCCTTCAGATGGTCCATTTTTTCTACACCGCACTGTAAATGGATTCCATTGTTTTTTCGTTTTGTGAAGTCTTTGATTAGTACTGAAAATACAGTACCTACTACACTACGCTTTGTTTATAGCTACCTACTAGTACTACTAGTTACAATATGTTGACCCTATTGATAGAAACAGTTATAGTGACCCAATCAGGTTCCATCGAAAGTCTACTTAAGATTGAAAGTAAAAGTTGCACATCACTATGTAGGATTCATTTTTGAATATGCAAGAAAATGAAATCCAGAAAATCAGAAATATGGTCTTAAAACTGCAATGTAAAGGGAGGGTTTATCTGCGCGGATTTACTTGGCCTGCGCGGATTCTCAGAGATTTTACTTTGGAAACGCTGTGTTATGATCTAATGACTTCCAGAGTACTCGTTGGGTGTAGTGTTAAAAAGTGCTCCTTGATTTTCTTATAAATTTCCAAATAATTCCAATGTAAGATGCTAACTAATAAATGTTGTCTTTGATAACATATTCCCAGCTTTTGAAAGTGTTTTGTGATGCTGAGATGGATTTGATGGTCACTAATAGAATATTTGTGCAATAATGCTCAAGTACCTAATGCATATGCATTGGTGTAAAGCACGGTTTCCGCATGTTGTACTTGAGTAAACTAGATCAAGTTTTGTAGTATAAATTGAATAACTGTATTGCTAAAGGGACAAAAAAACAAACGTGAAGTTTTAATGTTGAGTCTTATTTAAAACCATGTTTACAAACTTGGTTTTAAATCCTTGCTTTGTATATTGTTTCAAAAAATTGTTTCCAAAGTTGATGTTTTTAAGTATGCTTTAAACTGTGTTTTTAAACTCTATTTCAGACCCCACTGATATGCGCATGAATAACATAGACTGGTTGATAGGTACCTTAATGTTTTATTCAACTCTAGAGCAGATAAGACAAGTGAACCGACAGTGGTTCATGTTCTGCTTGAGCGGCGAATACAAAAGTTTTGCATTCTCTTACGAACTTTAGTATTTGTCAGCTAAAACTTGACTAGTTTAGTTTGCAGAGAAATCGAATCAGTGAGGACATGTGTTATTGTGTTATTGATTATTGTCTTTTAACTATCTTCACTAAAAATCAGCGGTATCAATGTGACCAGCCTGCATGTAGCCGATGTGGTCAAAAACTGGAGGCTATAAAGAAATTATCATTGAAAGTCACAAGTGCATTCGTGTTGCCATACTTGTGCAGAGTTCTTTACTTAACTTTTGTTATTCTATGTAGAGTGCAATCTTGCTTTTGACTCCTTGTTTGATTAATAAGCTTCATTACTTTTCTTTTCAGATTTTACAGTTCGGTCGACTTAACGCCAACACGTTCGCATTGGACTTCCAATATCCGTTTTCACCTTTACAAGCCTTTGCTGTTTCTCTCACCAATGTGACTTGTCGTTTCAAATGAAGTTTGTATCTCAATACTTCCCGCGTTCTTCCCTCTTTACATCTGTTGCTTCCCGTCCTCCCGACAACACAGGTCATATTACAATTGCTCCCTGACCTCGGTGTCGATCACACAATTGTCTTCAAGATTCATCAGAAGACGTAATAATGCCATATTTTGTGCACCGAGACGCCTTGAGCATGTTTGCAGTCTTCGTCCTGAGTGTTCTGTTTCGTCATGATTGTCAAATATATTTGGAGTTTTGTAAAGTAGCTTTGGAATTATCTGGAATTCTTTGATCTGAAATGCATTCGGGAAAGTTTCTCAATGGGATATAACCTCGCCGGCAGCCTTTATCATTGGCTATCGGCATAGGCTGGAATCATTGGTTATCAAGCTATCAATACTTAATCCTAGTCACTTTCTGTACGTTGTTTTGTAGATGAGTGATCGTCCATAGATCTCCTGTATTTATCGACAGTTTAGTCTCAGGTGCTTGAATCGTTTTTTTCAATCACAAACAGACATTTTCTCGTGTTTACTCGCTATCAGGACCAATGAGGATGTGAAGAAATTATTTACGTGTGTGTCATAGTATTCTGAAAATCACACTGCTAATGTGATGTTGTCAACAATTTTAAATCAAACTGTTTTTTGTTTTCTTTTTCTTTCAATGAGAATGTCATTTTTATGGTTTTGTAAATGACAAAATTTTTCATTTATTTGAATTTCGTAATTGAATTTTTGAGGTATGATGATCATTTAATGATCAATTACGACTAATAATATTATGAAATTGTTCATTTTCTTATGTTGGTTGGTTAGCAATTGCGACATAAATAAATATGGAAATCATGTATTTCGTGGGACTTAACGTATCGCGTGTCTGTGTAGCCTCGCTCGACAATAGTCACCAGTCATGTATTCTTTTGTACAACTTAAAGTTGTACGACAAGTTATTATGTGCATTTATTCGTCGTTTTGTACACGCTCAACACGAACACAAGGTATTCGGGAGAATTACCTCACGGTCCACGTTGTAGACGACTATTCTTTATATGATTTTGTATCTTTTGTCCGATAGTTTGAGGAGATGGTCTTCTCGTAGATTCATATGACCGCTTGCTGATCGGTAGCATGACTGAATTAACACTTACGTTTGAAATGGTGGATATGATATTGATGTGTACTGACATTTCATCAAAATATACCTCTCCAGAGTACTTGCTAGTTTTGTTGTTGCCTTAATGCAGTGTTTCTCAACCTGAACATATCGCGAACCAAGTGAGCTATATGAAATAGGACTTATTTAAATAAACATGGATTTATCATACGCAAAGGCGTCTATTTAATCGCGGTGAAATACAATTTAGTATTTTTGTCTAAATTTCAGCTTCTATAGATGATATCATGTAAGTCCTTTCTCCACTAGCGAAGCAGTAAAACATAAATTACTACCAAAATGACAACTAAGTTAATAAATGAATCCTGGGATTTGCACGAAGCCAATGGAATCTCGGGATTGCAACTTAAACCGATATCCCAGGCTATATCATGCGAGTACATGCTTTGAAATCTAGGATATTTACTATTCTACTCAATCCCGGAATTTCGGAATCCCTTCTTGTACTTGTGATTGAATTCACAGGTAGCATGTGATGACTTAACTAGCCAAATCGAATACTCCGACGCTCTAAGGTTCGCTTGTAATGGTGTCAACACCATTCGATAAAGAACTTGAAAAGAGTTATTACCTGGCATACAACTTTCTATTGTTGCCTCTCCAAATGTAGGAATTGATATTCATCTTGGCACCGGTTAGCCTATCATGTGCGCTTATCTCAGCAACTGAATCAGGCGCTTGCAAATCCTATTTCACGACTGGCATGAATAGCATGAGCCTGGCAGCCCCTGTTGTATAGTTTGTTGTAAAATTTGCCAGGTATAGTAGACTAAAGACATTATATATTGTATGAAGCGAAGCTTAAGATATTTGTTGTTTCCTTGACAGTCCGAGAAGGTGGAATTTCATGACTGAGAGCAGTCTAGATAGGCGAGTCTATCTTCGTCAAAGAAAAAGAAGAATTCCGCACATTTTTCATGGGGAAAATGGTGTTTGCACATTTATCAATAGAATTATTTGCGCTCATGATTTTCCAAATTAGATATTCGTTCCTTCTAATGTTCCGTCGACATATTTGATTCAACATTCATGCCAGAGGATAACTTATGTTGTCGACACATGGGCAATGTGAATATTTTTTCGGACTATTATGCAAAGAATGTCATCTGCCATAAAAAACGCGGTCGCAATGAGGTCATTTGAGTGACGTTGAGCGCTATCCAGGACCAATAGAAACTTAAGTATTTGTTCGATGATAAACTGCAATAGTTCAGTGTGATACTCCTTCTGAATCAAAGTCGGAAGGATATCACATATTTTAAGTCAAATAAAAATGCCTGAGCTTTACTGATCCCACAATGGATTTCACGAGAGCGAGAACCTATTCATTGCAGCTGAGGAGATGATTTACTTTATCCAAGTCAACCCACGCATTCAAATTGATTTTCAAATGTAGCTCGATGCTGTCCACACCACTAGATCAGATTTGTGAGAGATCGTTGTTAGGACAGACAAGCGCTAATAGTGACTCTTCGAGATTTTATGAATCCGTAAGGTATCGTTGAATTTTTTCTATGATCATGAAGATGTCTTACCTCATCCTCGAGCCCATAATTTGCTCTAGATCATGCAGATATTGCACTTTGTTGGCATGTCGGGCGCTGGATGTGGATCTCGACGATCGCTCCTGAGGCCGAATCAATGACTGATTTAAGGCTAAATGTTTGGGTTGTCCTGGAAGCAGCCCTCTCAACCAATAAAGTAGATGTTAAAAAAATTAATGGAAATTTATTAATTATTTATAGAAAATTACTAGGTAGGCCTACATATCTTTTTTTACTATAATAACCAATATGTTGACACCGCTTTGTACACCTACTTGCTGTCAATTTGCTTTGCCTAGGTGCTTTATGCACTTATGGGAGCAATAAAATAATAGTAAAATAAAAATCATTATTATCATTTGTATCTTTATCACCTTGCGTATTTCTCATGCTGGTAGCTAAGTCTAAGCTTTCTACGCATAATAGTTTCCTATTTCTTTATTACTTTTCTAAGGCCTATATGTAGTGTTTTCAACTTAAAAATATTGTACACAAATGAGGCTATATGTAAGTTTTTCAATTTTGATTATTTGCTTAAAAATATGCTGTCCATTTCATCATTAGCGTTGACCAAGTCAACGGCGGAAATATGGAGAAACATCATCTTAGTTTTTGATTTGAAAAATGGCTACTAGGCCAAACACTTATTTTTTAAAACATGTAGCTCTGCAATATGTTAACAAGTTACAAATATTCATAAGATAAATATTTATGAGCTCCTTCTTGTGTTGTTGCTCAGAATCGTTGATTCGTGAATCCTCAGATTTGTGGATGCAATCCGAAGGGTGAAAACGCAGACTGTGTTCTCGAGAACAGCTCGTAATGGTGAAGTTTATCGCGGTATAATCATAAGGCGATAATCAAAGAAAATAAGCAGAGGAAAACTATCAAAGCAGTATATTTTTGAATGACAAGTTAAATTTTACTTGTTCTGACAGCGCGCTTTATCGTATCTCATTGTATAGTATCATGATAACGCGATAAATCCAGCGACAATTGCGCACAGCTCTGATATCGAGATTTTTGACGATCCTTTCGTCATCAGGATATGAAAACAATCACAACACATGAAAATGATGAAAATTTATTTGATCTGTTCGTAGAATTAAAATCAAATAGATGAAAGCAGGATTGTCTTCTATTAATGGATTGCATACACCTTTTAACCCATTAAATTCAAATTACTCGAATCAATGCAAGTCGCAGACAAAGTGATCCATCAGTAAATTGGATGACTGAATCCAAAGTACACTGTCGTGTTACTGTGATCATATTATCATTTGTAAATCTTGAACGTATGATCTCACTGATTTTTAATTGAATGTAATCCGCAATTACTAAATGTGTGAGTTTATTTTTTATGCAGCTGAAGAAAGCTTCACGAATTGGGGACAGTTGCGCACCCTCGCCTGAAAGCAGCTCTGAACCGTTCCGTTATTTGACTCTTCACAACCGGAAGCCGGTGTGGAATGAGAATCTCCAGGTCTATCAACTCGATTTTGGAGGTCGTGTTACACAGGAGTCGACGAAGAACTTTCAAGTTGATCTCGACGACAAACAGGTACGTGTTGCAGAATAAAATACATTTTATGGTTGAGCAAGTATTCACTCACCAGGCGCTCGTGCGCATTAAAACAAGCGTATTTCCTATCTGATGCAGTGAAGTCAACTTGAAAACTGAATCAGTTCTCATGGTTGACATTGTCAGCAAGACATCCGTCGAATTAAGGCCATTCATAAATCACAGATTGGTAAAATTGGCAATTCTTAAACCACATGCACACTGCTCGAAGATGTTGAGATTTCGTCAATGACCTCCTCCCAATAATCACGTAATTCTATGTCTAGAAAGCATGAATCTTCAAGGAGATTCTAATCAAGTGATACTGATCAAAATATAAATATCATCGATTCTTTGACAAAGTTTTTATCCCTTGACTATTTTTCCCGTTGAGATTCAATCAATTACGTGAATTTGCAAATTGTTTTCAGGAATGTCCTGAATCATCATTATCCAAAATATGAAGTCAATTTATAGACACGCTCAACAGCGAGAGTGGTTTAGTTGCGAAATAAGAGATGATTTTCGTATCGAGAGTGCTCCACTTATCTCACTGAAAACGTCCAAGGTTGGATTGCACAGTCTATTCGTGGACACACAATTCAAATCAGGATTAGAAGCGGCCTGGATCTTCGTAGCCGGTGTGTCCCTAAAAACCCGACATTGTGAGCAAGAATATATTTCTATTGCAATAGGCAACATAATGTAAGAGCCAGTGACACCAGGACTATTATGTCACGAGGCGTGATATATCTGTCATGTTATCAGCGTTTCCAAAAGTGAGCGCGCAGCTGCGCGGTTTTGCCGATTCTGCGCGGAAGCGCGGAAAATTGAGAAGCTGCGCGGAATTTTGATGTCACAATCTTTTTCAGTTTTAAGTATGTTTTGAATCTTAGTGTGGTGTTTTTCACAGAAATCATTTCAAATTAGACATTGTTCACCTAATGTACAGCTTCTGTAGTACATGTGATAGAGCACATTTTTTGTTATATAAAATAAAAGAAATGTACAAATTTTCGTGGACTTATCAGGTCCGCTTCATCAGGTTGCAGTGGTAAAACTGAAGTCAAACCAAAAGAGAGAACGATATACGTGCGTATATTAGGTAAATACATTTCCAACGGTTCATCGCACTTTGTGATTGCTGTGTATGGAAGGTCTCAGCGAATAATCGCGGGCGCCACTTCGTCTGCCTTGTGATGACGTGCGCCCTCGACTAATCAATAGCGTGATTCCTCTCGATCGAATGCTCTGCAAGGGCTAATTTCTGCAGTTGAAGAAGAAAAAAGATTCTGCAGCATTATTTCAATAATAGATGGGAACCAAGTTAGGATATTTTAGCTTTTCTACTCATAAGATTGTAAAATGACTGCATGCGAATCAAAATACATTTGCCCTGCTGCTTGAAAACTTGCTTATGCTTAAAACTTACTTCAAATCACGCTTTGTTTGGCTCTACATCATATTAGGCCCACCTAGTGCTGGGGAGAATAAGTAAACCACTCAAGTACCATAAGTATCACTTTTGGCCCTTCAGATGGTCCATTTTTTCTACACCGCACTGTAAATGGATTCCATTGTTTTTTCGTTTTGTGAAGTCTTTGATTAGTACTGAAAATACAGTACCTACTACACTACGCTTTGTTTATAGCTACCTACTAGTACTACTAGTTACAATATGTTGACCCTATTGATAGAAACAGTTATAGTGACCCAATCAGGTTCCATCGAAAGTCTACTTAAGATTGAAAGTAAAAGTTGCACATCACTATGTAGGATTCATTTTTGAATATGCAAGAAAATGAAATCCAGAAAATCAGAAATATGGTCTTAAAACTGCAATGTAAAGGGAGGGTTTATCTGCGCGGATTTACTTGGCCTGCGCGGATTCTCAGAGATTTTACTTTGGAAACGCTGTGTTATGATCTAATGACTTCCAGAGTACTCGTTGGGTGTAGTGTTAAAAAGTGCTACTTGATTTTCTTATAAATTTCCAAATAATTCCAATGTAAGATGCTAACTAATAAATGTTGTCTTTGATAACATATTCCCAGCTTTTGAAAGTGTTTTGTGATGCTGAGATGGATTTGATGGTCACTAATAGAATATTTGTGCAATAATGCTCAAGTACCTAATGCATATGCATTGGTGTAAAGCACGGTTTCCGCATGTTGTACTTGAGTAAACTAGATCAAGTTTTGTAGTATAAATTGAATAACTGTATTGCTAAAGGGACAAAAAAACAAACGTGAAGTTTTAATGTTGAGTCTTATTTAAAACCATGTTTACAAACTTGGTTTTAAATCCTTGCTTTGTATATTGTTTCAAAAAATTGTTTCCAAAGTTGATGTTTTTAAGTATGCTTTAAACTGTGTTTTTAAACTCTATTTCAGACCCCACTGATATGCGCATGAATAACATAGACTGGTTGATAGGTACCTTAATGTTTTATTCAACTCTAGAGCAGATAAGACAAGTGAACCGACAGTGGTTCATGTTCTGCTTGAGCGGCGAATACAAAAGTTTTGCATTCTCTTACGAACTTTAGTATTTGTCAGCTAAAACTTGACTAGTTTAGTTTGCAGAGAAATCGAATCAGTGAGGACATGTGTTATTGTGTTATTGATTATTGTCTTTTAACTATCTTCACTAAAAATCAGCGGTATCAATGTGACCAGCCTGCATGTAGCCGATGTGGTCAAAAACTGGAGGCTATAAAGAAATTATCATTGAAAGTCACAAGTGCATTCGTGTTGCCATACTTGTGCAGAGTTCTTTACTTAACTTTTGTTATTCTATGTAGAGTGCAATCTTGCTTTTGACTCCTTGTTTGATTAATAAGCTTCATTACTTTTCTTTTCAGATTTTACAGTTCGGTCGACTTAACGCCAACACGTTCGCATTGGACTTCCAATATCCGTTTTCACCTTTACAAGCCTTTGCTGTTTCTCTCACCAATGTGACTTGTCGTTTCAAATGAAGTTTGTATCTCAATACTTCCCGCGTTCTTCCCTCTTTACATCTGTTGCTTCCCGTCCTCCCGACAACACAGGTCATATTACAATTGCTCCCTGACCTCGGTGTCGATCACACAATTGTCTTCAAGATTCATCAGAAGACGTAATAATGCCATATTTTGTGCACCGAGACGCCTTGAGCATGTTTGCAGTCTTCGTCTTGAGTGTTCTGTTTCGTCATGATTGTCAAATATATTTGGAGTTTTGTAAAGTAGCTTTGGAATTATCTGGAATTCTTTGATCTGAAATGCATTCGGGAAAGTTTCTCAATGGGATATAACCTCGCCGGCAGCCTTTATCATTGGCTATCGGCATAGGCTGGAATCATTGGTTATCAAGCTATCAATACTTAATCCTAGTCACTTTCTGTACGTTGTTTTGTAGATGAGTGATCGTCCATAGATCTCCTGTATTTATCGACAGTTTAGTCTCAGGTGCTTGAATCGTTTTTTTCAATCACAAACAGACATTTTCTCGTGTTTACTCGCTATCAGGACCAATGAGGATGTGAAGAAATTATTTACGTGTGTGTCATAGTATTCTGAAAATCACACTGCTAATGTGATGTTGTCAACAATTTTAAATCAAACTGTTTTTTGTTTTCTTTTTCTTTCAATGAGAATGTCATTTTTATGGTTTTGTAAATGACAAAATTTTTCATTTATTTGAATTTCGTAATTGAATTTTTGAGGTATGATGATCATTTAATGATCAATTACGACTAATAATATTATGAAATTGTTCATTTTCTTATGTTGGTTGGTTAGCAATTGCGACATAAATAAATATGGAAATCATGTATTTCGTGGGACTTAACGTATCGCGTGTCTGTGTAGCCTCGCTCGACAATAGTCACCAGTCATGTATTCTTTTGTACAACTTAAAGTTGTACGACAAGTTATTATGTGCATTTATCCGTCGTTTTGTACACGCTCAACACGAACACAAGGTATTCGGGAGAATTACCTCACGGTTCACGTTGTAGACGACTATTCTTTATATGATTTTGTATCTTTTGTCCGATAGTTTGAGGAGATGGTCTGCTCGTAGATTCATATGACCGCTTGCTAATTGGTAGCATGACTGAATTAACACTTACGTTTGAAATGGTGGATATGATATTGATGTGTACTGACATTTCATCAAAATATACCTCTCCAGAGTACTTGCTAGTTTTGTTGTTGCCTTAATGCAGTGTTTCTCAACCTGAACATATCGCGAACCAAGTGAGCTATATGAAATAGGACTTATTTAAATAAACATGGATTTATCATACGCAAAGGCGTCTATTTAATCGCGGTGAAATACAATTTAGTATTTTTGTCTAAATTTCAGCTTCTATAGATGATATCATGTAAGTCCTTTCTCCACTAGCGAAGCAGTAAAACATAAATTACTACCAAAATGACAACTAAGTTAATAAATGAATCCTGGGATTTGCACGAAGCCAATGGAATCTCGGGATTGCAACTTAAACCGATATCCCAGACTATATCATGCGAGTACATGCTTTGCAATCTAGGATATTTACTATTCTACTCAATCCCGGGATTTCGGAATCCCTTCTTGTAGTTGTGATTGAATTCACAGGTAGCATGTGATGACTTAACTAGCCAAATCGAATACTCCGACGCTCTAAGGTTCGCTTGTAATGGTGTCAACACCATTCGATAAAGAACTTGAAAAGAGTTATTACCTGGCATACAACTTTCTATTGTTGCCTCTCCAAATGTAGGAATTGATATTCATCTTGGCACCGGTTAGCCTATCATGTGCGCTTATCTCAGCAACTGAATCAGGCGCTTGCAAATCCTATTTCACGACTGGCATGAATAGCATGAGCCTGGCAGCCCCTGTTGTATAGTTTGTTGTAAAAGTTGCCAGGTATAGTAGACTAAAGACATTATATATTGTATGAAGCGAAGCTTAAGATATTTGTTGTTTCCTTGACAGTCCGAGAAGGTGGAATTTCATGACTGAGAGCAGTCTAGATAGGCGAGTCTATCTTCGTCAAAGAAAAAGAAGAATTCCACACATTTTTCATGGGGAAAATGGTGTTTGCACATTTATCAATAGAATTATTTGCGCTCATGATTTTCCAAATTAGATATTCGTTCCTTCTAATGTTCCGTCGACATACTTGATTCAACATTCATGCCAGAGGATAACTTATGTTGTCGACACATGGGCAATGTGAATATTTTTTCGGACTATTATGCAAAGAATGTCATCTGCCATAAAAAACGCGGTCGCAATGAGGTCATTTGAGTGACGTTGAGCGCTATCCAGGACCAATAGAAACTTAAGTATTTGTTCGATGATAAACTGCAATAGTTCAGTGTGATACTCCTTCTGAATCAAAGTCGGAAGGATATCACATATTTTAAGTCAAATAAAAATGCCTGAGCTTTACTGATCCCACAATGGATTTTACGAGAGCGAGAACCTATTCATTGCAGCTGAGGAGATGATTTACTTTATCCAAGTCAACCCACGCATTCAAATTGATTTTCAAATGTAGCTCGATGCTGTCCACACCACTAGATCAGATTTGTGAGAGATCGTTGTTAGGACAGACAAGCGCTAATAGTGACTCTTCGAGATTTTATGAATCCGTAAGGTATCGTTGAATTTTTTCTATGATCATGAAGATGTCTTACCTCATCCTCGAGCCCATAATTTGCTCTAGATCATGCAGATATTGCACTTTGTTGGCATGTCGGGCGCTGGATGTGGATCTCGACGATCGCTCCTGAGGCCGAATCAATGACTGATTTAAGGCTAAATGTTTGGGTTGTCATGGAAGCAGCCCTCTCAACCAATAAAGTAGATGTTAAAAAAATTAATGGAAATTTATTAATTATTTATAGAAAATTACTAGGTAGGCCTACATATCTTTTTTTACTATAATAACCAATATGTTGACACCGCTTTGTACACCTACTTGCTGTCAATTTGCTTTGCCTAGGTGCTTTATGCACTTATGGGAGCAATAAAATAATACTAAAATAAAAATCATTATTATCATTTGTATCTTTATCACCTTGCGTATTTCTCATGCTGGTAGCTAAGTCTAAGCTTTCTACGCATAATAGTTTCCTATTTCTTTATTACTTTTCTAAGGCCTATATGTAGTGTTTTCAACTTAAAAATATTGTACACAAATGAGGCTACATGTAAGTTTTTCAATTTTGATTATTTGCTTAAAAATATGCTGTCCATTTCATCATTAGCGTTGACCAAGTCAACGGCGGAAATATGGAGAAACATCATCTTAGTTTTTGATTTGAAAAATGGCTACTAGGCCAAACACTTATTTTTTAAAACATGTAGCTCTGCAATATGTTAACAAGTTACAAATATTCATAAGATAAATATTTATGAACTCCTTCTTGTGTTGTTGCTCAGAATCGTTGATTCGTGAATCCTCAGATTTGTGGATGCAATCCGAAGGGTGAAAACGCAGACTGTGTTCTCGAGAACAGCTCGTAATGGTGAAGTTTATCGCGGTATAATCATAAGGCGATAATCAAAGAAAATAAGCAGAGGAAAACTATCAAAGCAGTATATTTTTGAATGACAAGTTAAAATTTACTTGTTCTGACAGCGCGCTTTATCGTATCTCATTGTATAGTATCATGATAACGCGATAAATCCAGCGACAATTGCGCACAGCTCTGATATCGAGATTTTTGACGATCCTTTCGTCATCAGGATATGAAAACAATCACAACACATGAAAATGATGAAAATTTATTTGATCTGTTCGTAGAATTAAAATCAAATAGATGAAAGCAGGATTGTCTTCTATTAATGGATTGCATACACCTTTTAACCCATTAAATTCAAATTACTCGAATCAATGCAAGTCGCAGACAAAGTGATCCATCAGTAAATTGGATGACTGAATCCAAAGTACACTGTCGTGTTACTGTGATCATATTATCATTTGTAAATCTTGAACGTATGATCTCACTGATTTTTAATTGAATGTAATCCGCAATTACTAAATGTGTGAGTTTATTTTTTATGCAGCTGAAGAAAGCTTCACGAATTGGGGACAGTTGCGCACCCTCGCCTGAAAGCAGCTCTGAACCGTTCCGTTATTTGACTCTTCACAACCGGAAGCCGGTGTGGAATGAGAATCTCCAGGTCTATCAACTCGATTTTGGAGGTCGTGTTACACAGGAGTCGACGAAGAACTTTCAAGTTGATCTCGACGACAAACAGGTACGTGTTGCAGAATAAAATACATTTTATGGTTGAGCAAGTATTCACTCACCAGGCGCTCGTGCGCATTAAAACAAGCGTATTTCCTATCTGATGCAGTGAAGTCAACTTGAAAACTGAATCAGTTCTCATGGTTGACATTGTCAGCAAGACATCCGTCGAATTAAGGCCATTCATAAATCACAGATTGGTAAAATTGGCAATTCTTAAACCACATGCACACTGCTCGAAGATGTTGAGATTTCGTCAATGACCTCCTCCCAATAATCACGTAATTCTATGTCTAGAAAGCATGAATCTTCGAGGAGATTCTAATCAAGTGATACTGATCAAAATATAAATATCATCGATTCTTTGACAAAGTTTTTATCCTTGACTATTTTTCCCGTTGAGATTCAATCAATTACGTGAATTTGCAAATTGTTTTCAGGAATGTCCTGAATCATCATTATCCAAAATATGAAGTCAATTTATAGACACGCTCAACAGCGAGAGTGGTTTAGTTGCGAAATAAGAGATGATTTTCGTATCGAGAGTGCTCCACTTATCTCACTGAAAACGTCCAAGGTTGGATTGCACAGTCTATTCGTGGACACACAATTCAAATCAGGATTAGAAGCGGCCTGGATCTTCGTAGCCGGTGTGTCCCTAAAAACCCGACATTGTGAGCAAGAATATATTTCTATTGCAATAGGCAACATAATGTAAGAGCCAGTGACACCAGGACTATTATGTCACGAGGCGTGATATATCTGTCATGTTATCAGCGTTTCCAAAAGTGAGCGCGCAGCTGCGCGGTTTTGCCGATTCTGCGCGGAAGCGCGGAAAATTGAGAAGCTGCACGGAATTTTGATGTCACAATCTTTTTTCAGTTTTAAGTATGTTTTGAATCTTAGTGTGGTGTTTTTCACAGAAATCATTTCAAATTAGACATTGTTCACCTAATGTACAGCTTCTGTAGTACATGTGATAGAGCACATTTTTTGTTATATAAAATAAAAGAAATGTACAAATTTTCGTGGACTTATCAGGTCCGCTTCATCAGGTTGCAGTGGTAAAACTGAAGTCAAACCAAAAGAGAGAACGATATACGTGCGTATATTAGGTAAATACATTTCCCATCGGTTCATCGCACTTTGTGATTGCTGTGTATGGAAGGTCTCAGCGAATAATCGCGGGCGCCACTTCGTCTGCCTTGTGATGACGTGCGCCCTCGACTAATCAATAGCGTGATTCCTCTCGATCGAATGCTCTGCAAGGGCTAATTTCTGCAGTTGAAGAAGAAAAAAGATTCTGCAGCATTATTTCAATAATAGATGGGAACCAAGTTAGGATATTTTAGCTTTTCTACTCATAAGATTGTAAAATGACTTTTGAAAATTGAATTTTAAAATGAGTTAGGATATTTTAGCTTTTCTACTCATAAGATTGTAAAATGACTGCGAATCAAGATACATTTGCCCTGCTGCTTAAAACTTGCTTATGCCTAAAACTTACTTCAAATCACGCTTTGTTTGGCTCTACATCATATTAGGCCCACCTAGTGCTGGGTAGAATAAGTAAACCACTTTTTTCTACACCGCACTGTAAATGGATTCCATTGTTTTTTCGTTTTGTGAAGTCTTTGATTAGTACTGAAAATACAGTACCTACTACACTACGCTTTGTTTATAGCTACCTACTAGTACTACTAGTTACAATATGTTGACCCTATTGATAGAAACAGTTATAGTGACCCAATCAGGTTCCATCGAAAGTCTACTTAAGATTGAAAGTAAAAGTTGCACATCACTATGTAGGATTCATTTTTGAATATGCAAGAAAATGAAATCCAGAAAATCAGAAATATGGTCTTAAAACTGCAATGTAAAGGGAGGGTTTATCTGCGCGGATTTACTTGGCCTGCGCGGATTCTCAGAGATTTTACTTTGGAAACGCTGTGTTATGATCTAATGACTTCCAGAGTACTCGTTGGGTGTAGTGTTAAAAAGTGCTCCTTGATTTTCTTATAAATTTCCAAATAATTCCAATGTAAGATGCTAACTAATAAATGTTGTCTTTGATAACATATTCCCAGCTTTTGAAAGTGTTTTGTGATGCTGAGATGGATTTGATGGTCACTAATAGAATATTTGTGCAATAATGCTCAAGTACCTAATGCATATGCATTGGTGTAAAGCACGGTTTCCGCATGTTGTACTTGAGTAAACTAGATCAAGTTTTGTAGTATAAATTGAATAACTGTATTGCTAAAGGGACAAAAAAACAAACGTGAAGTTTTAATGTTGAGTCTTATTTAAAACCATGTTTACAAACTTGGTTTTAAATCCTTGCTTTGTATATTGTTTCAAAAAATTGTTTCCAAAGTTGATGTTTTTAAGTATGCTTTAAACTGTGTTTTTAAACTCTATTTCAGACCCCACTGATATGCGCATGAATAACATAGACTGGTTGATAGGTACCTTAATGTTTTATTCAACTCTAGAGCAGATAAGACAAGTGAACCGACAGTGGTTCATGGTCTGCTTGAGAGGCGAATGTTTTATTCAACTCGAGAGCAGATAAGACAAGTGAACCGACAGTGGTTCATGTTCTGCTTGAGCGGCGAATGCAAAAGTTTTGCATTCTCTTACGAACTTTAGTATTTGTCAGCTAAAACTTGACTAGTTTAGTTTGCAGAGAAATCGAATCAGTGAGGACATGTGTTATTGTGTTATTGATTATTGTCTTTTAACTATCTTCACTAAAAATCAGCGGTATCAATGTGACCAGCCTGCATGTAGCCGATGTGGTCAAAAACTGGAGGCTATAAAGAAATTATCATTGAAAGTCACAAGTGCATTCGTGTTGCCATACTTGTGCAGAGTTCTTTACTTAACTTTTGTTATTCTATGTAGAGTGCAATCTTGCTTTTGACTCCTTGTTTGATTAATAAGCTTCATTACTTTTCTTTTCAGATTTTACAGTTCGATCGACTTAACGCCAACACGTTCGCATTGGACTTCCAATATCCGTTTTCACCTTTACAAGCCTTTGCTGTTTCTCTCACCAATGTGACTTGTCGTTTCAAATGAAGTTTGTATCTCAATACTTCCCGCGTTCTTCCCTCTTTACATCTGTTGCTTCCCGTCCTCCCGACAACACAGGTCATATTACCATTTCTCCCTGACCTCGGTGTCGATCACACAATTGTCTTCAAGATTCATCAGAAGACGTAATAATGCCATATTTTGTGCACCGAGACGCCTTGAGCATGTTTGCAGTCTTCGTCCTGAGTGTTCTGTTTCGTCATGATTGTCAAATATATTTGGAGTTTTGTAAAGTAGCTTTGGAATTATCTGGAATTCTTTGATCTGAAATGCATTCGGGAAAGTTTCTCAATGGGATATAACCTCGCCGGCAGCCTTTATCATTGGCTATCGGCATAGGCTGGAATCATTGGTTATCAAGCTATCAATACTTAATCCTAGTCACTTTCTGTACGTTGTTTTGTAGATGAGTGATCGTCCATAGATCTCCTGTATTTATCGACAGTTTAGTCTTAGGTGCTTGAATCGTTTTTTTCAATCACAAACAGACATTTTCTCGTGTTTACTCGCTATCAGGACCAATGAGGATGTGAAGAAATTATTTACGTGTGTGTCATAGCATTCTGAAAATCACACTGCTAATGTGATGTTGTCAACAATTTTAAATCAAACTGTTTTTTGTTTTCTCTTTCTTTCAATGAGAATGTCATTTTTATGGTTTTGTAAATGACAAAATTTTTCATTTATTTGAATTTCGTAATTGAATTTTTGAGGTATGATGATCATTTAATGATCAATTACGACTAATAATATTATGAAATTGTTCATTTTCTTATGTTGGTTGGTTAGCAATTGCGACATAAATAAATATGGAAATCATGTATTTCGTGGGACTTAACGTATCGCGTGTCTGTGTAGCCTCGCTCGACAATAGTCACCAGTCATGTATTCTTTTGTACAACTTAAAGTTGTACGACAAGTTATTATGTGCATTTATTCGTCGTTTTGTACACGCTCAACACGAACACAAGGTATTCGGGAGAATTACCTCACGGTCCACGTTGTAGACGACTATTCTTTATATGATTTTGTATCTTTTGTCCGATAGTTTGAGGAGATGGTCTTCTCGTAGATTCATATGACCGCTTGCTGATTGGTAGCATGACTGAATTAACACTTACGTTTGAAATGGTGGATATGATATTGATGTGTACTGACATTTCATCAAAATATACCTCTCCAGAGTACTTGCTAGTTTTGTTGTTGCCTTAATGCAGTGTTTCTCAACCTGAACATATCGCGAACCAAGTGAGCTATATGAAATAGGACTTATTTAAATAAACATGGATTTATCATACGCAAAGGCGTCTATTTAATCGCGGTGAAATACAATTTAGTATTTTTGTCTAAATTTCAGCTTCTATAGATGATATCATGTAAGTCCTTTCTCCACTAGCGAAGCAGTAAAACATAAATTACTACCAAAATGACAACTAAGTTAATAAATGAATCCTGGGATTTGCACGAAGCCAATGGAATCTCGGGATTGCAACTTAAACCGATATCCCAGACTATATCATGCGAGTACATGCTTTGCAATCTAGGATATTTACTATTCTACTCAATCCCGGGATTTCGGAATCCCTTCTTGTAGTTGTGATTGAATTCACAGGTAGCATGTGATGACTTAACTAGCCAAATCGAATACTCCGACGCTCTAAGGTTCGCTTGTAATGGTGTCAACACCATTCGATAAAGAACTTGAAAAGGGTTATTACCTGGCATACAACTTTCTATTGTTGCCTCTCCAAACGTAGGAATTGATATTCATCTTGGCACCGGTTAGCCTATCATGTGCGCTTATCTCAGCAACTGAATCAGGCGCTTGCAAATCCTATTTCACGACTGGCATGAATAGTATGAGCCTGGCAGCCCCTGTTGTATAGCAATACTAATAATAATAGGCTAATATGGACGTTTATTTCAAAAACCCCAAATGGTAGGCTAATCGTGGGGCTCAAGTCATACACAAAGACATATATAATTACACAGAAATACAAGAACTGTGAATACAATTCACATGGTGAGGAAGAGAAGACGATCGTTATGGGTCAGAAAGTAGACAGCTCGCTTTCTTTCAAGTCACATATGGGTCAGAAAGAGGTTGCATGTGCGTGAAATTGAATTTATGCTCGTGGCCCCCAGATCCACATGAGTGAAAAAACACGTAGACAACAGCAGTAAAGAAACACATCATTTCCTAGACGCAATGTCTTCAAATCGTTCGAGCCATTAAGTTCATCAAAATGAACGAAATATCGAATGTTTTCTAAAATCGCCCGGCAGATCTAATAAAAATTGAGAACTTTTTAAAACTTTGCATAATATCCTATGAATTATTCATCATGTCAGAAATTGAATTTTTAACATAATATTTTCTCATTCGTTCGGAAACTTTTTCGACGTGGCACGGATTTCCGTTTTTATGTATAGTACTCCTACAAGCATGTGGGTGAAGTTGGTGCTAAGTCAGTGGCAAGCTTACGTGTCGTGTATTTGTGCAAGCGCTGTAATTTGCAGTGAATGGAGTCGCATATGCTCGACAACAGAATCAGGATAATATGGTAGATGCTTTATTGAATCCGGCCTAGTAGGTCACATCCAAAGTGATAGGCCATGTCCGGTGATGAACTGTTTACTATCTGACCCATCTTTCACCTAAAAACCTTCCATTCATAACTCAAGCAGTGTTACAGACACAAAGCAATAATGTTGCATGTCTTATTCATATGATGCTCACCGTGAAAATGTCATACATGTTCCTATGCCCTAAACTGTAGGCACTTCATCCTTCGTTAATTCAAGTGCTATTACTTCGCGAGTCGCGACACAGTAACTGAATTTAATGGCAGATATGAAATAGCCATAGAAATTGATAGCAATAAAACCTCAAGAATCAGAACGGAAAAAAACCTTCGTGTAAATGTGGGGCTGTTCATTAACTAAAATTCTGATCGACTTAATATTCTTCCGGTAGAATATTCAGCCTACTTAATCAACGATGGTATATAACACCGAAACCGGAGGAATATTCAGTCGGTTTCGGTGTTACAACATCGTTGGTAAAGTCGGTTGAATATTCTCGGTTTTAAAATTGATTAAATTTTCTACGGCAGAATTTTGGTTAATGAACAACCCCAATAGAAGCACAAAAATCGCACACATTTTCACTTAGACACGCTTTTCAACGGCTGCATCATTGTATATTAGAATAAGTCACGGGCGTAATTTAAAGCTTTTCATTGGTGGTTGATGCCACAACTTAGTTCCCCGGATATGCCACGACCTTGAGTCAATTTCCATTCTGAGCAACAGATAAACAATATTTTTCTATGGATATAACAGACAGACTGATCATACTGCACAGAAATCGTCAATAATCAACGTTCAATTTAGTTGTTTTCATGAACAGCTGGTATCCAGTCTTGATATTCTTTCAAAAAGGTAAACATTGGACGTACGGACCCTTCTAAGTCCGGCATTCGAGTTTGAGCTTCTAGAAATGAAGCTCGGTTCAACATCAGTCCAGGTAAACAGAAAAATTTGCGAGCCAAAAGAGACAGCAAAGGATATTGTCCTTTCTTGGTGCGCCACCACTTAAGGGGATTGCCATCAAGTGGGAGGTCCTCCTCAGTTAAATAACTGCAAGGTAAAAATGGGATACTGTTAGTATTTTCATCGAGTTTTACGTATCTTTTTCATCAATGCTTCTTTCCCGAGCAAATTTTCGGTAACAAAATAGGTTGCATGAAAAAATTTCCAAAAAATAATTGACAGAAAAATGAGAAAATTATATACTTCGCTCATATATTAATAAATTATTAGGATTCAATTATCAATTAAGATTTATTATCAATAATAAACATTTCAAGTTTCATTTTTTGTTTATGCTGTAAATGAGGAACCAGAGTTTCCAAAAATGAATTGACAGGCTGCAGCACAAAACCATGCGAACAATTCTGCAAGTTAGACTGATCATGTCACAAGTATAAAAATGTTTGAGACGATAGGTTGGCTACCTATTCGAGCACTGGTCAAGTGCAAAACCTCCATACTGGTATACAAATCCATTAATACTGGAATGATCTCATCTTATATGTCTGACTTATTGAAGTTCCGCCAACAAACTAAATCCCTTCGATCTTGCTAAAATTACAGATTAGAAGTTCCTCATCGAAAAATCAAGTTGTGTGGAAATACACTTGGATTTATGAGATCTTCTATATTTAATTCACTATTGATCAGAATACAAAATAGCTATAATCACTTGACATCTTCATGAAAGTTTCAAGACAGAGTGTTTCAGTTTCTTTCCTTTAAATCATGTACTTATGTAGAACATGTAGTTTAGTATTTTTGCTCCTTGCATTGTTGTCTATGCGTATTTGTCATATGCTCGACGTCATTGAAAAAAGGACCTCGTCCTAATAGGTTTTCGAACGTAAATAAAGATAAAAAATAAAATACTTGCAGTTTCACAATAAATGCTGGAAGTGAGCGTCATTAATTCGGTACAAAGAATAACACGCTTCTTAAAGTTTTCAAAAGTTTATTGATTGTGACTTTTGTCAAGGACTGGTCTGCTCCAGATATTTTTACTCACAGTTCTTAAATGTTGGATGGCTTCTTCTTATACACAATTTCCTTGATATGACCTCACGAAATATAAGCAAGAGGTGTCAGATTTGAGCGCCTTTGTGGCCATTGGACCGCTTCGGGCAATTCATCGATAAGGGAATTTCATGTTGAGAAATTCTCTCACATTCAAACCCAATGAGGCGGTGCGCCATCCTGTTGTAGAAACGTCTTCAAAAGTCGGCGCAATCTCAGTAATTCCAGAATAAAATAATTATAGTGACAAATAACAGTCTTCGGTCAATGTTGCTTAAAAGACGTAAGGTCCACACCACCAATCTTTTTGATTAGAGGGGAATCTCGTCACATAAATGTAGATCACATAATTATTCTGCAGTATGAACGAAATATTAAGTTTGTAGTGCAAATACTTTATGAGAAATTTTAATTTGAAACTTAATTAAGATTTTTGAGTCCCCCTGCATATCATTCAAAGCTTTTTTCTGATAAATATTTATTTAATTATTTTATGCTGCAGCTGAGGTGCCAGTTTGGCGAAATATCGCTCTATTATTGAAAACAAATGCATTTAAAATCCATAATTTTCAGGATACTCAAGTGTGCGCCGATTGATTTTGACTTTGTCATTAAATAATTTAGAAGATTATTTTTCAATACAAATGATTCTAAATATTCAAAATGTCAAAGTACTCCTTGTCAACGATGTACTTATTTTATAAATTAATATCCGAGCAATTGAAAATGTCTCTTTCAATTGAGGGCCCACCGGAGCATGGGTCCAAGATCTTGTTCTGGGCCCATCACAGGCCCATATGGGCTCTACCATGGGGCGCCAACCGACTGGCCATCCCCTCGGAAACATCGTCAAAAAGAGACGGATGATTGGTAGCTAACCCATGACAGAAACATGATTTCAGGTCATTCAGTAGTAGTAAGTAAAACTCCACTTCTGGATAGCGCAAGATGGCCGCCGTCGCTGACGTCCCCCCTCCTGTCCGTCGTGTCGGTCGTGGTGTGGCGTCGTGTTGCTTCGAGTCTGACGTCCCCCCCCCCTCCTGTCCGTCGAGTCGGTCGTGGTGTGCCGCCGTGTTGCTTCGAGTCTGACGTCCCCCCCTCTGGCCGGCCGTCGTAGCGCGCGGTGATGTGCTGTCCAGGTTGGCGTGGTGTGCCGGCCAGGTTGGGAGGGTGGACTGTCGTAGCTCACCTGAAAAAAATCCTAAGTGACTTTGTATGGACAAAATTTTGAAATTTTCCAAAGTGTGTCATTTCGACCTGGGACCTTCACCAAAACATTTTTCATCAAATTTCACTGACCCCCCCCCCGACAGCAATCTTCTAACTTTGGTTCTAGTGGACGGATTTTGTCTTACAGCTACTCGTTTGAAAGAGGAGAAAAAACTGCTCGACGACATTTTTGCCGCGAGTCAATCGGACCAGCCGTTCAAAAGTTAGAGCTGTTACAAGATTTTAGGTCGGAGCTCACCTGAAAAAATCCTAAGTGTCAGAGTGGCTTTGTATGGGTAAAATTTTGAAAATTTTCCAAAGTGTGGCATTTCGACCTGGGACCTTCACCAAAACATTTTTCATCAAATTTCTCCGAACGAGGGGGGAGGGGGGGAGGTCAGTGATATTTGATGAAAAATGTTTTGGTAAATGTCCCAGGTCGAAATTCGGAAGTTTTAAATTTTTCAAAATTTTCACCACACTGGAGCTCTCACACTTAGGAATTTTTTCACTTGTGGCATGTTACATGGACATGTGCTGACGGACCAACTTCCCGTGGTCATATGAGAATAGTTCAGGTGTCATATGATAGAGAATGATAAGACGAATCGTTTGCAACAAATCGCATGTCGCTACGATGAATACTTTCGGAGATAGAGCCACTTTAAGTTTTCTTCCGAGCATATATAAACCCCCGACAACGTAAGTCTGATCACTTCATCGAAAGACGAGGTAAGCGACGGTCGTCGCTCTGAGCTCCCGATGTCGGGTGTTTCAAAGGACTCTATCTTTTGAAGTAGGCAAGCTATCTTCTTACTTCAAAGTTTGTGTGATAGAGTTTGATAGTGTCTTTGCTACTGATAAAATTTTTTAAAAGTAGTATGAGTAGTAAAATGCGGATTTTTTTAAAAATTCTTAATTTTCAGTTTTTTCAAAGTTTTAACATGTAGACTAAGGTGTTCAAGTATGCTGAGTTCAAATCTGCTATCAGATTTCAAATTTAACTAAGTCTAAGGCAGCTTTGAGGGGTTAGATCCCAGCTACTGTTCACTACCTTTGACTCGGCGTTCCTGTTACCACTTCGGGGCAGTGACAATGATGTTTTCAGCTGTAAAGAGCGGGTATCGGGGAAGATCTCTCACTTCCCTAGTGATCAGTACAAGGCCTTCGGGCTGTCGACGGGATCGAGTGCCACTCACTACACTCAAATCTATCATTCCTCACTAAGTGTTATGCTTTAGGCTGTATGCTACATGATTCCAAACTTAAACAAATTTCATTATCTTACAGTTAACGATAAAATCGCAGCCATGGTCAATAAGGACAAAAATAAGAAATTCCACATTAAAATGTGTGTATGCGGCCGAATTAACCGCCGAGACGGTCTCAAGGACCACATCAAGAAGGCAGGGGCCGACCACATGGTTATCCTGAGTAGGGTTGCCTGTGTGAAGTGCAGGGTGCTGTTGGTTGTTGGGCAGGAGGCCGAGTTTTATTTGAGGCATGGTGAGTGCACAGGAGGGTTGGTGACCGATTTGAGATTTGTGGAGTTGATGAATGCTGAGAAGGAGCGAATGTTGGGGAAAGAGGCCAAGAATGTTGTTGAGAATGCTAGTGGGAATGTTGTTGAGAATGCTAGTGGGAATGCTGTGGAGAATGAGGTAGAGAATGCTGTGGCCGGTTTGAAGGCTGACAAGTGGCGGAAGAGAGTGTTTGAGAGTGATGATGAGGATGATGTGGATTTGGATAGGGAGCGAGTGAGGAAGCGTGTGAGGAAGTTGAGCTCTTCGTCGTCGGAGGTATCCAATATTGTTGTTAGCGACCCCCCGCAGAGCTCATCTTCCCCAATAGTGAAGGGTGGTGGGGTACGGAAGCAGTCGGCGCGGTGGGATGAGGACATGGAAAAGAAGCATGTGTCGCAGCAAGCGGCACATGCTTTGTTGGTTGATCGGTACAAAAGTTTGAAGAAGGTGAATGAGAGAACGTTGAGTGAGTTGAGTGAGCTGAAAATGAAGGAGGTGAAATGTAAGGAGGTGGCAGATGAGAATATCCGTATGAGGCGTGTTGTGAAAGAGTTGAAGGAGAATGTGCGAGTGTTGGAAGACAAGAATGATGAGCGAGAGAAGAGGACGAGTGCTGCAGAGAGGAGAATGGGAGAGGCAGAGTCGAAGTATGAGGAGTTGATGAAGGAGATGAGTGTATTGAGAGCGAGGAATGCTGAGTTGGAGAGGAGTGTGAGTAGGCAGGGTGATGAGAGAGAGTCGTTTGCGAAGTTGGAGCGCATGAGGAATGAGTGGAATCGTGTGAATGAGGACAGAATGTTTGAGTTCCACATCCCTATTCGGGATAACCATCTGGACGGTCAAGTCCTCGTCAACTAAAGCCTGGACGAGAGCATAATCTGCTATAATGGTCATCCGACTAAGAAGTGCCTACATGCCACACTCAGAATGCGCGGTCATTTACAAAAATTTTCAGTCAGGAAGCCCGCGAGACTGCCAAAGGATGACTAACTTGGTAAGTGAAAAGCAAATAAGATAGTATATCCTATTCTAATACATATCATTTTCATTGCAGATCTTTTCCCTGCCTTCACCACCCCATCAATTCACTCCCGAGAACGAACCATCGGCTCTCTTAAGGGCCACCTAGGGGCAAGACATGATAGAACCTCCACGCGGTTTGCCCTGGACAGTCTTCGGACTGGCGAATACTATCATTAAGTTGAATCTGCTATCAGTCAACTTGAACGTTGCGTCGCGTTAGAGGGGTATATAAACCACTGCCTCTCATTTCATTTCATTTCAATCATGCAGACGCCGAACAGTCAAGTCAGCTCTCCTCGCGGACCGCAGTTAAGGCCGCGAAATTTATTTGAGGAGTTTGTCAGGCTAGAGGAGTAAGACAGAGTTTTTAATAATCTTGCTCGGATTGGCAATCCGATGACAGCAACTGCTGTCAATCCAACGGAATGGCGCTACATTCCACTTTTTAGTCACGTGCCAATTAGCGTGGAAGTCGACAGTGCTACCAAAGAGAGAGTCAAAGACTCTCTCAGCAGAATTGGTAGGGTGTAAGATGACGTTACTCCCGAGAATGAACCATCGGCTCTCTTAAGGGCCACCATGGGGCAAGACATGATAGAACCTCCTCGCGGTTTGCCCTGGGCAGTCTTCGGACTGGCGAATACTATCATTAAGTTGAATCTGCTATCAGTCAACTTGAACATTATGCAGTCGATTGCTATCCCTGAAGCATTCTGATTCGCTGTTGAGCAATTCATTGTTGAAAACCCTATATAAGCCAGAAGATTGTAGCGCTTCTCATTCAATTTCAAGTCACGACGGAAGCAACATCTACTAGCACCATTCCCGTCTTCATCGATGAAGACAACGCCATTCCCGAGTTCATCATCCTCGACGAGTGGGATGAAGAGGATGAGAAGAAGGGGAAGATTAAGAAGATCGTTTGGACGGATGAGGTATGGACTCCGAATACCACTCGCATCCGAAAGGTGCCAGATGCACCAGCACGACCTAGGCGGTATAGGGTCTATGAGAACCTAACCGTCATACCCATTGACTATTCCAGCCAATAGTCAACTTAATTCACACCCCGAGAACGAACCATCGGCTCTCTTAAGGGCCACCATGGGGCAAGACATGATAGAACCTCCACGCCGTTTGCCCTGGGCAGTCTTCGGACTGGCGAATACTATCATTAAGTTGAATCTGCTATCAGTCAACTTGAACGTTGCAAATGAAGTTCGGTGTAATACTTCCTTTCGACGGGTGTTCCTGTATAGGGCGGCGGTGAAACCCGTAGCTATGTATACCGCAAGGGACATTCGGCAATGGTCAATCTTGTTTAACCTCTCTGCGTCATGTTTGCAAGTGATTGCCTCTGTCTCAACGTAGTATGCATTCGCGCCAGGGCGACATTTAGCCAACTGTCGAAGGTTGCCTAAAACTTTCCATTGCATACGTTATGAGAACCATGAGTTCTACCTGTCTCTATCAATGAGACGAATTGATGAATGGAATGAAATGGGAGGACACTCACGCGCCACACGCAACATAACACACTTCTCTCTTCCGTAGTCTAACAAGCTCTTTACACATGGATCGCAGTCGATTGCTATCCCTGTATCAGAAGTGTAAGCTATCTTAATTTTATTTGACACTATTTCATCTATCATCATCGCCCATATGAAATGTTTTAAGATTTACAAGTTAGACTACGCGTGCTACTATTTCCAAATGAAAAAGTATACATGGTTAAATCATCCACTTAAGCCCATCCGTAGTCTAACAAGCTCTTTACACATGGATCGCAGTCGATTGCTATCCCTGTATCAGAAGTGTAAGCTATCTTAATTTTATTTGACACTATTTCATCTATCATCATCGCCCATCTGAAATGTTTTAAGATTTACAAGTTAGACTAAGCGTGCTACTATTTCCAAATGAAAATGTATACATGGTTAAATCATCCACTGAAGCCCCATTCAAGTAAGTCAGTATGAAAGCAAAGATAATACGAAATAAAAATTTATTATGGCATGTATTTCAAAAGGTCTTCATCGTCAATATCGTCCCAGAGTCTGGCTTCACATAGCTAACAAAAACAGTTCAGTTGCTTTAATCGTTCTTCCACTGCGAGCCTCACTTTGTCGATATACTCCAACTCCGCCATAGTTCATGGCTGGGAGTTAGGGGTGTACCACTCCCATAATTGGTGGAGGAATTTGGTGCTGGTGATCTCCATCACATCGTCAGTATCGTACTGGAGATACTTCCAAGGAGTCGGGATACTCCTTCTCACATACACTCTCTTCGTCGTCCGCTGGCAATGACAACTTTCTGATATTGTCCAGTCGGTACACCTTCTCTACCTTCCCCTTCGTTGGAGCGTTTGGTGCAACGAGCGCCTTTGGTGTTGAGGATGGAGAAGAGAATTTTGTGTTTGGTGTTGTCGGAGGGCTTGTCATGTTGACTGTGAATAATAACTTTGAAATGTTTTCTAATTCTTAAGTATCAACAAGCAACCAATCAGAATGAACAGCCAATGAATGATGAATATGAAAGTATATATGTAAAGTGACATTCGTGTCATTTCACTCTATCTTTGTGACATATAACTGAAGTGTTCTCTGGCGAATTCTATATTTGAGGCGTACAAGTGAACTGCTCTCTCGTGAATTCCAAATTTGAGTGAAGTCTCTATCTTGTTGAAGTATCAACCTCAAACTTGATTTCGTTGAAATGGTAAGTTGAAAATTCCTTCACTCATCTCCCTCAAACGTGTGGCTAATAGCATCTTCCTCAATTTCAGGCATCAACTTCATCACCAACGCCCTCCCTTCTCGAGGAAAGTTTAGAGTTGTTGAGTCAAAGTAGGTTGTAACAATACACTGAGACTTGAACAGAGATGATAGAATGATTTCTCTTTCAGGTGATGTGAGTTCCAGCTCAGGACTCTCGCGACAAGGCAACGAGTGGGAATGTGCCGACTGCGGACATATGTTTACAAGGAAGCACAGTCTCCTTCGACACATCAAACAACGTGTGTGTCAACGCAAAGCGGCGTCAATCTCCGGAGGTGAAGTTGATTCAGACGATGACATCTCCTTTCCTTGCGATTTGTGCCCTCTTTCTTTTGATAGTCACTTTCAGCGATCTTCGCGCAGACTTCAACACAAGCATGCAAATGATCACTACACCAACGGTACCTCTACCATCTGCCTCATTAATGTTTCACATAATAATTTAGTACGCGACTACTGCATGGAGTCCAATACTCAAATAGTAGATTTTCCTGAGTGGCTCCTTCAAAATTCTAACATTATCGAAGCGCTCTTCAACAATTTAGACAATTTTAGAAGGCGCTCATCTACCTTAAACTAAAATATATTAAGATAGATTTTCAAACGGGTCAAGTGACGGAGAGAATACAGTTTCATGTTCCTTCCTCTTCCGCAACCGAAATTGTAGACTGCGAGTCTTGGCTAAATTTTCACATTCAATGTTTAGAATCAAATGTAGATAATTCAATCAACGCGACAGCGCTCTCATTTTTGATGGTGTGGACTCAGCCATATTCAAAATTTCACTATTAGAAAGTCATGCAGCTCGAGGCACATTTAAACTACCAAAAACATTGTATAATAAGAAAGCTGTCATCAATGTCGATTGTAAATCACAGTGTTTCAAATATGCAGTCCTATCCATCCTTCACTATAATGATATCAACGCGCACCGAGATCGCACCTATAGCTATAGACAGTGGGAGGATGAACTAGACTTTGAAGGTTGTGATAGTAACAACATGAAAATCAAAGATGTAGAAACGTTCGAAAAACATAATAAGATTAAAATTGTCGTTCACGTGTGGGAGAAGGGGTTGAAGGTGCCCGCTATAATTCACGTTCAACTTGTTATGAACCTGTAGTCAACCTCTTATTAGTAAAACAAGATGATAGCGAGGAATGGCACTACTGTGGTATTCCCAAAATCTCTCGCTTGTACACTCACTTGGGGCACTCTAAAAGAGGTGAACATTTTGTATGCGACCGCTGCATCCGCTCCTTTTGGAGTAAAGATAAATTTGAAACTTACTTTGAATGGTGCAAGCGAGGTAAATTACAAATGGAACGCATGCCGAAAGATAAAATATTTTCACATAGGGATAATGGTGACGAATTAAGTCCCCTGCGTGTCATTTACGCAGACATAGAATGCTACATTGATGATATAATCCACAAGCCAGCAGCCATATCCTGCTATGAAGTATGGCATGACCACTTTAGGAATAGACAAAACAAAATGCATACTTGGCAAGGTGAAGATTGCATTTCAAAATTTCTAGAATTTCTCGATAAAGCTGCTAAATTTCAACAATCATATGATTCTCAATTGCAGCGTAAGTCACTACATATGTCAGATGAAGACAAACAAAAATTTGAAAGTTGCACATCGTGCCCTAAATGTCATAAAACGTTTGATGACGATAAAATTAAGAAAGTGCGTGGTCATGATCACATCACTGGTAAATTTAGAAACGCACTCTGCTCCAAATGTAACTTTTCTCTGAGGTTGCGACGTCGTGTACTACCCGTCATTTTTCATAACTTTAAGGGCTATGACAGTCATATGCTCATAAAAGGAGGGTTGAGCCAGATGAAATCGTGGCAGTTTAATGTAATAGCGCAAACGAGAGAAAAATTCATGGCAACGACAGCAAAAGTACCAGTAGATAAAACTAAAGAAAATAAGACAGTCTTCTTCGAAATAAAATTTTTAGATTCATTCCAATTCATGTCAGCGTCACTAGCTTCTCTCGTTCGAAATCTCAAGTTTCTTCCCCATATTCAAACTTTGAAGAAACACTATCCAAACTTAACGGATGATATGATCACTCGCAAAGGAGTCTTTCTCTATGCGTATTTTAGCTCAATGTCTAAACTAAATGAAACAACCCTTCCTTCCATTGACAAATTCCAAAACGATTTGACGGGTCAAGATTGTCCAGTAGAAGATTATGAACATGCTCAAGAGGCATGGTTAAAATTTGATTGTAAAACGTTTGGCGATTATATGATCGCTTACTTAGAATTAGATGTCATTTTGCTGGCTGATGTCTTTCAGGAATTTCGACGAGTGGCATTAGAAGAAGACAAATTAGATCCTGTCCACTTTGTCAATCTACCAGCCATGTCCTTTAAATCAGCCTTTAAAATGACTGGTGAGACCATTCATCTCTTACAAGACCCGGAGATGTATAATATATTTGAGCGCGGAATACGCGGTGGTCTCACATTTGTAAATAAACATCATATAAAATCTGAAACAGTAGGTGATGATCATATCCACCTAAAGTACTATGACCAAAATAATTTATATGGCAGTTCACTGTCTAAACCACTACCTCATTCCGAGTTTAGTTGCTTAAATCAAGATGAGCTTGAGTATTACTCCAACCCTTCAAACATAATGAAGATTCCAGATGAAGGTGATTGGGGATATTATTTTGAAGTGGATTTGATTTATCCAAATAGCATTAAAAATAAAACTGCTGATTTCCCAATCGCACCTGAATCTGGTCTGGTGAAGTGACTGAAGATATGTTTTCACCATTCATGTCACAATTTCATAATAACTTAACAGAGTGTGGACAGCCAAGGTACAAAACAAGGCCGCAAACTTTTACTCACCCAATATGATAAGAAAAATTATCTCGTACACTTCTGCATACTAAAATTCTATTTAGAAATGGGCATGCTTCTAAAGTCAGTTCACCGCATTATCAAATTTAGACAGAAAGCCTTCCTCAAACCCTACATAGATAGTAACAGTCAAAAACGTGCACTCGCCCAAAATAATTTTGAAAAGGATTTTTATAAATATAAGAATAACAGTCTTTTCGGAAAGACCATGGAGGATGTTAGAAAACGTATGAACTACAAACTAGTCGTTGATGAACAAAAATATCACAAATTGACCTCATCACCTCTTTTCATTGATAGAGACATCATCGATGAGGATCTTGTAGGTGTTAAAATGATAAAATCAGAAGTTGAGTTGTGCAAACCCATCTATATTGGGCAATCCGTTTTAGATTATTCCAAGCTTGAAATTTATCAACTCTTCTACAAAATATTAAAACCATGCCCTCTCGTAAAAGAGGTTCACTTGCTGGGTGGTGATACAGATAGTTTCTTTTTAGGAATTACCACTCAAAAAGATTTAAATTTTAATAAAGTAGGCAAGTTATTAGAAAAATATTTCGACACATCTAACTACAATCCCACTCATCCACTCTATTCCATACAGAATAAAGCCAAACTTGGTTGTTTTAAGCATGAAACAGCAGGAAAGGAAATAGATGAAATGATTCTCCTCCGTCCTAAAATGTATTCCATGAAATTAAAAGAATGTGCAGATAGTATTAAGCGTGCTAAAGGTATATCAAAATCCATTGTTCACAAAATGAAACATCGGTCCTATAAGAAGGCCTATAAAAATAAAACTATAACGTTTGTCAATATGACAATCTTAAAATCTCAAGTTCATACTGTGAAAACGCACACGTTCAAGAAACGAGCGCTTTCAGCATGGGAGGATAAGAGGTGTTGGATAGGACATAACACATCTCTTCCACATGGACATCCTGACACAAACATACCTCCACCCAAAAGAATAAAACTCACGCTACCACATTCAGGAGATGTATTGACATAATCAACTTTAACTCAGTATTTTGATGTTGCTTTTTGTAGATATACATGGTTGTTTTATGTATCGCATGAGATCGTTTCTTCCTTGTGAATATATGCCTACAGTCAGCCCATTCCCCTTTATCTGTGAAAAGACTTTTTCATACACATATTTTTATTTCAATAAACATATCACAATGACTTCACTTTGTTTTCCGAAACACTAAAGTTACGAGCGATTTAGTATCTTTCACATGGATGCACTCTTGTAAACCATTGGTAATTTTGATAGCAATAGAGGGTATAGTTTGTTTGACGACGGGATGATAGAAAATAGATTCATACATCTTCTCGACTATTCCATATGAAGCGTCTTTATCATGAATGAAATCACGTAAAATGTATTCTTTTTTCTCACCAACAGAAATAGGAAGAATCAAATCACTTTGAATGTAAAGGTGCTGTTCATGTTTATCAAGTGTCATTGGTGTTTCTATACCAATCGTATGCGCAGCAGTAAACACAGTTTGTAGCATTGAAAAACCAAAGAGTTTTTTCAAATTTTTACTCAATTGACATTGAATGTCATCACCCAGTTTCAGAACAACGCGTTAATTTTCAATTGAAAACGAAATGTGGTGTGTCTTTACATCATATTTACTTTTCATCACATGCTTCAACTTCTGTTGTATATAAGGATTTACTACATGAATGAAGCTTTTAACTGTATGATATAGACGCGGCATTATATTGATAGCAACTTTAGATTCTTGATAAGACTGGTAAATTTTCTTGATGCGATCACCATAGATGTCAACCTATCATTCATCATTAACTGAATCAGCTTTAGTGTGATATTCATGAGAAGCATACACCAGACCGCTTCCAATAATAGGGGTTGGATGTCTTACAAAATGACGCAAGGTTGGAGAGAAATAAACTGTAAGTTTGTCATTATATTTCTGAATAACCAACTTATTTTTGTCCGCCATAATTTTCTCTCCATACTTCTTACCCACAGTCTCATTCCATCGTTTTACTAACTCAATAAGTGATAAAGGTTGAACACCACGCTTTTTCAAAATGATGCGTTCTTCGCATTCTACAACATCTTCATCAAATATTTTAAATTTATAATGAAATTTGTTGATTCGATTTGAATAAACTTTTTTAACATTTGCAGTAGCAATTGACGTTAGATGTAGTCCATGACCAAAACCGACATGTAGATAGAATTCATTATCCAACCTCAGTGTAAGACCTTTAGTAAAAGAATGAAAGCGAAGGAACTGTCTCCCACTCCAATGATAGATAGTAAACTCACAAACGTTCTGATCCTTATTCTTCATGATGGAAGTATTACCACTGTTGAATGCCTTAATAATTTTCTCATTCCCAAATGGCTCATAAGAATCTGATTTTATCTGAATCTATTCATAGTTCCACTTTCCATCTGACGTTAAATTGTATGGGAACTGGAATGCATTATTCATCGTTATTCCATCATGGGTGCGAGGAGTCAATATCATTTCTTCCAAATCATTCACATCCTGAATATTGCTATCATAGCAAATACTAGAAACGCCAACCTCCCATTCACCTTCTAAATGTAGTGGGCGATTTAATTCTACTCGATAGTCTGACGGTTTATTTTTGGGAAATTTATTCATAGAAGCATGACTGGGCAAGTAGATTAGAAACGAGTCCTTATTTTCACTTTCCATATTATTCACATTGGAAAAATATATTAGCATACTTTTGCATTAACTCTTCATTCGGAAATGGAGTGTGATACTTGTCACAGCATCTTTATGAAAAGGAATCAACGCACCAGCATCGTCATAAATTGCAATATCAATTTGTGGGATGTAGTTTGATTTCAGCTTTGTATAATGCACTTTCTTGAAAGTATGCTCAGATAAAATACTGCAGCTTTTTGGCTGGTATGGTATCATTGCTAGCAATGGAGCTTCAACATCTCCCACACGTACATCTTCACCAATATTGGAATATATCTGAAAATAGTTAATACGACGCGATAGTGACATGTCTGCGCTAGCTTTGTTTACAGTACCACTTTTAAAGATATTTTGATCAAAACCCAAAATGTCCATTAGAGTTTTATCCATAATTAGTTCAATACCTTTTCCACTTATAGTGAGAGACAAAACACATTCTTTTTCAGAAAATGAAATTTGTTGGTCATTAATCACTTCATTTAAATAATCTACAACCAATTTAACTGAAGTAATAATGCGAGGCATCAACACTCTTGTTTCATGTAAGACACCATCGAAAGGCTCTACACACTTTCTGTATAAAGATACGGCCCATTCTGTATCAAATTGATTTGACCTTTCACATGGTAAATGTTGCAGATCAAATTTTCCATGAACAGATGCAGAACGATGTCGTAAGAACTGATGAAAATCTTTTGAACAAACTAATACTAGATCATCATCATTTAATTTACTTATTGCAATATGATTAGATGATTTGATATAAGTCAATGTTGCCACTTGTTTACCATCAACTCGAAGGAGATAATTAAATTTCTTCAATAATGTTTCAGGAGTCATGTTTGTCTTTCTTGGCTTAATCACAATCTTCTTCACCAACGTCTTCTCATTTTTTGGAATAAGATCTACATAATAAGCTTCCCCTCGATATAAACTGTTTATGACCACTTAGGTGGTAATTAACGTTATAATTATCATAGCTTGTTAAGGCGCTAGCGAGGTAACCTAAATCATTTCTTAAACTTGGACTTAAACCAACAATCCAATCTTTCTCAACTACATGATGTACATAATTATGATCATCATTGTGCGGAGTAAATTGGGCAATATGTTTACACGCTTTATTCAAGAAATCATATATAAACTTTTTACATGATAAGAGATCTTTCTTTGGCCACTGGAATGTATACTCGGTAGCCCTTTTCACATTGGTAAGCAGCTGTGCGTCTCATATTAATAATCATCACCTCATGATCAAAAGTATAGACACAGTTGCTATGAACAAGTTGAGTGACACCCACTTCCCACTTTCCATTTAGCTGTTGTGCATGATCAATGGGAGTAGAAAAGAGTGCGGCTCGATTACTAGCAAATCTATTTGCATTCGCATTGCTAAGCAAAATATGATAAAACGACATTTTGATATTGCTGATCTGCGGCTTTGCATAACATCATGAAGACTTGGATTTTGGACTCTCTACACTATATCAGAGTTGATCGTAATGGAAACGTACATTTCAAAAATTCTCATGGTCATACATCAAGAGGTATTACATTAACATGGCGACAATTTGTCAACCTCAATGATATCATGAGGGATTTAGAATATTTTGAAACATTAAGATTCATCTCCTTGCCTGATCAAGTTTGGCTTCAACATTACAGAAATGAAATTCAAATCTGCCATTCTCATTCCGCAAACTGTTTCTCATTTCGCAAATACAATTGGGAGAAGTATAGAAGATACATACATCGCTCCATCATGACATTTATTCGTCGTGAGTTCATCGCCCTACTATGCAAATCTTAATCAGATATGACTACCACGCACCATGAGTTGGAAATTAGATTCCCTACAACGTATTGAAACGGATCATGATCGAAACGTCTATTTCAAAGAATCAACTGGAAATGTGAGAAGAGAGTTTGCTTTATCTTATCGTCATTTTCAATCTCTACATCATATTACGAAGGTTTTGAAATACTTCTATATGAAAAGACATTCACGTATTGGAAATCGCATCTGGTTGCGCGTCAACAAACGGCGAATTCAACTCTATCATTCCCAACTCCATACTAACTTCACATTTCATCAAGGTAGTTGGGAAAAGTATAAAAGGAAGGTACATCGCTCAATTTACTCATTTTTTCATCATGAAGCGCCATCGTTACACCATCGTCAACATTCTCCGTCGCTTCAGACTCTACACCAAAATCGATCTCACAACATTACACCAGCACCTTCCAAACAGCAAGTATTACCCGGGCCGACCTCAAATGTTAGTGGTGAAGATGAACAATTCACGGAATCTTCAACTCTTCCCAAATGGGACTGTACAGATTCTCGGCGCCCTTTCTCATTCATCGGCGCAGTCAATGCGCTTAGAGCTACAGAGACTACTACGTCGGATATGGAAGAGGGAGAGGTGTGTGATGTCGAATCTGACTGTGGACAATATGGTGATCTCTACTCAATTGAGTGAAAGTGTATCATTTTTGAAAATCCGTACCAGCAGTTACAATTTGTGTTATGAACCCGAACTTTTTCCTGCAGCTCTCATTAGTTGTTGGTTACCTGTGCATGTTGCAATCTTTCATAATAGTAAAGTGATCATTACTGGACTAAAATCTCATGTACAAGCAAATGTGATCCTAGACTATCTCATCGAGTATGTACGTACCCAGCGGATTGTAAAATAAAAAACAATTTTTCCAACATGATGTTTTTATTTCAAATAATGATAGAACTTACAAATCATTTTTTCATTAGAGGAAGGATTACCTGAAAAGTTTTGAATAACAGATACAAATCGAGATACATGTAAACGTTTTAAGATGAAGTACATTACAAAAGCACCACACGTTGATGAAAGTGGTTGTTGTAGTATGCGTTCATTTCGCTGATATTGACGCGTATGTTTTCTCAACCACTGCTGTGTTGGTATATTTGGAGGTTGAGCAAGAGGGTCAAATAGTTCACCACGTCGGTCTTCTCCAATAAAGATCGCTTTCCAATGCTCACCGCCTAAATTCTGCGAATGAGTGTTTAGCACAATAAAGATGGGATAGTGATTTACTGCAGGTGGTAAGGTATCGAGTGAATAGACATTATCGAAAGCTTTCAACGTCGCTTCGTCTGCATTACGCTGCACTTTAGTCTTAATATCGTCAGCAGTCAACCAACTCATTAACGATTATACTGATGAATCACGTCACGATACTTTGTAATTTCAATATTTGAATCGAAGACTGCATAAATTAATACATTGATCGTCTCAGGCAGTGTTCTTTTGAACGTCAAATCCAAACGAATATTATGAGGCACGTTCGCTTGACGATAGGGTGCACTAATATCGCTGTCAGCAGTCAAATCAAATGCATAAATAGTATATCCACTCTTAAACTCTTTCATAGTCAGTCCGTTGGTGTCATCCGTATTGTAAAAGCCAAAGACATCCATAAAATCAACATAACTGCGCATAAATTGATCCGAAGCAAAATCTGGTTTGTAGGGTGGACCAGGATGACTCACACCATTTACACGTAAAGCAATTTCACTTAACTGATTGTGTTTAAAATTGAAAGGATTCTTCTTTATATTACCCTTAAATGCATCATTTTCAACCATTGCCACCATGAGGAGCTTCGGTGCTTCCGATGGAAAGAGGCCATCTTTCATGAAACTCTTTTGATCTTTAGGAATTGTAAAGGTGAGAAGCTTTGTATGCTGAATGGGGTAAATGGCATTTTGGCGGTTAAGACCTTCAGCATGCCCTCTAATGACACTTGGATTCGGTACTACTCGACGAATATAAAGTGCAATATCTTCCACATGAATTCTAAAATTGTCAACTTTAGCAAATGCATTCAGCGCAAATTCAGGCTTATTCAATGTCAGCTTGAGTCGCATGCTGGTATTACAGAGTAAAAACTTTGACTGTCTAAAGAAGTCTAAATTCAGCGGACCATATAGCTGACATACTTTACTATCTTTAATCATAGCAGATCGCTTTACAAAGCCACTGTTTGTTTCAGCATCAAATTTTCCTGCTTCATCTCTGTACTATCCCATGGCTTCCATATGACTTTTTTGTGCTGCTGGATGAAACTGTGATACATGATTGAAATATGATTTATAGGGATAATCGCTTTGACCACCTTCCACCTGCTGCTCTCCAATCGTTAGAGAAACATCGCGAAGTAATTTAGTCAATGGTAAATTGTTCAGTCCAACTTTATGTGTATCGTCAATAGCAGTTCCATCTGCTTGCTGAATTCTAAACCTCAAATCAACCATCGCATAACTCAAATCTATGTAGTCATCACTACCGCCAGGAATAACAAATTCAATGGGGCCAGCATTCTCAGCTGTTCGGGGATGATAATCTACAATACTTGAACTAAGAATATCTGTCTGTATGGCTTGTTGATCAAACAAACAAAACCGGAAGTTTTACACTCCATGATTAGAAGTTATGGCAGCGTCGTCGTTTAGCGCCTGATGAATGATTAGAGCCTCTGCGACGTTTGCGTGAATGCCTTTTGACTGAAGATCGCACCTTACCAGCTCCGCGATGTTTCCTCCTTCCTTTATTCATTCGTTTAGGTGATTTCTTTCCTTGAGTAACACCAGCAAAGGTCTGCTTCAATGTTTTTAAACCGCGTTCCTTCCCACGATTCAACAAACTGCTCTTAAAACTTCTACCTCTGGAAAGATCACTAGCAACATCACCAGCAAAGCCAACGGCATTACTTAAAACATTTCGTTTTAAAGATCTTCCGACATTGGATATGAGAGGTGCTACAACAGATTTCAGTGCACCAAGTATGCCACCTCCACGTTGGCGGCGAGCGCCGATGTAAATTTGTCCTCCACCACTTACATAGGAGGGTCGTGAATAAAATGAGGCAGTTGGATTCATAGCTCAAACCCTAAACATTGTTAGTTACAACTTTGCATGAATCACTGTCGATCACTTAGATGAAAGATGTCGGCACGACGCATCCAAGAGTTCATACTTGAAGGATAACCAGCCCATTTAACAAGACACCATTCTTCACCTTGCCGTTTTTTACACCGAATGATTTTCTCCACCAAATATGTTTCACTTTCAGTGACTACCTCAATCTCATAGCGGTAAAAGCTACCCTCAATTTCTTCATTATCGTAATCTTTCAACTTGTAGGTGGTGGGAGAGTCTTTTTGATCAATCCTTGATACTGTAAATACCTCCTCTGTCCAATTCGGGAGGTACCCTTTAGCAAAAACACTTTTCACTTTTGAGATACGAACTTTATCACCAATTTTCACATAACTTTTCACATGAGTGCGTTTACGTTGGAATGATTCACGCACTTTATCTACATTGTCAGCATATACATCTACTGGTCTGAGTCCAATAGAACGATGGATAGAGTGATTGTAGGCATGGAGTGTATCTTGTAGAACCTTTGTCCAATTTTGTGTCAAGTTGGCAGTAAAATGTCGCCACAAGCGATTTTTTAATGTGCGATTAAAACGTTCAACGAGTGCAGCTTTATAAGCACTCTTTACACTAAACAACTCAATGTCATGCCTCTCAAATAATCTTGTCACATGCTGATTTTCAAACTCTTTTCCTTGATCACTCTGAATTCTTTTTGGAATGCGACCTTCTCGAACAATTGTTTGGAATGCTTTTGCTACTCCTTTCCCTTCTTTAGTTTTTAAAGGTTGAGCCCACGCATAACGCGAGAAAATATCAATGACGGTTAAAATAAAATTATTGCCCGAGTTATGTTTTGAAATGGAGGCAACATCACACAAATCTGCTTGCCACTGTTCATCGATGTCATGAACAATATAACGGCGGGTGCGGTACTTCGTTTTCGCTTGTTTGTGGAGTGTATAGGTAGCCTGACCCTTTAACCATCGTTTCACTTGTGATTGTGGAAGACCACTCGCTTTTGATAATTTCTTGATAGATGCAAATCCTGCCGGATGTTTTACATCATAATAGATTGACTTCAAACGTTCAGCCGATGACGACTGACTCTTTTTCCTCCTTCTCATCTTTTTGTTTTCTTGCCTTTCTACATTTACAACAACTGCAGCATTTAGCTTTAGCGGTTTTGCGATCGTGTTCACATTGCTTAGGGGTTTCATTGTGAGAGCTGGCGCAGCAAGTGCAAGTGACAACGACATTCACCTCTGGCGGCTCATTACATGGCAAGCAACACATCTGCTTCATATTAATAGTCTGAGAACATGTATTTCCTGGGAGGAGCTGTTTTACGTTTTCCTTTTACTAGTTTTAGTGGTGATGTAGATCTACGTCGAGTTCTTCCTCTTGTTTGCTCAGTGAGTGTGGGAGGGGATGTAGCAGGTGACGTCTTAAACCAATTTGTTAGCATTTTCATCGTCTGAAGCATTGGAGCAGTAGCCACTGTTGAATCAAGTTCTTTCAATGTCTCATTATTCAAAGCAAATTTTGGCACATTATGCTTTTTCAATAGTTTAAGAAAGTATGACCAACCAGGTGAAACATAGCCCTGACGGCGCTTTCTACGTGTCGCATACTGAATCAAGTCTTCATAACGTGAAGCATCAATCACTTTATTTTCATCTGTAATGATTTCTCCTCTATCATTTACATTGAGATGGGGTTCAATACTGTTGAAAAGAGATATGGCATGTGCGCGAGATGCTAAAGGTGTAGCAGTCGATACAGAGTCACGCATCTTATTCTTCAAGTTTTTCAATTGCTCAACAGTTTCCGATTGTAATAATACAGCACGATGTGGATCTTTGATGTGAACATTTTGCTGATAATCTATTTCTTTCCTATACATTTGATTTGCAAGAGGTTGCTTTACTTGCTGCATGGCAGTCAATTGCACATATTCATCCTGAGGAATAACAATCATGCGAGAATAAGAACTCATAGTTTGTAGATAATCATGGGAGTTTTCAAAATATCACTTCGAAATCTAAATTCTTCAGGACACTCTTGCGTAAAGTCAATGAATAAGTAACCGTATGGTTTTTCAGTAGCTGCTTGAAAAATTTCAATTAAGGCTTTTGATCCTCTGGGTGCAACTTGTCGCGCTAAAATTTCAAATTGACTTTTATCTCGCGGATTCTTGAAAATAGCATAATAGTGTGTATTCAGGTTTCGTGCACGAGCTTCTTCTCCATCAGGAAACAAATTTTGTGTGATATAGATGATAAAACACCTTTTATGATGTGCTGCGCGAGTGAACATATCTGTAACATCTTTTGAATTCTTACTTTCTTTTAATAAATCATCCAATACAACAACATCATTAGACTGAAGTTTATCCACTGAAATAATTCCTTCATGTCGAATAAAGTTGCGACTTTGCAATTCCTGAAACAGCGACAGTTGATAAATACCATAACACCAAATCACTCGATTGATTGGTTCCTTAAACAACTCCCTTCTTTTATCCAATAAATTCAGCGTGAAAACAGTTTTACCTGCATGGGATGGACCTGATACAGTCAGAACTTTATCACATTGAAGTCTGAAATCCATTTTAATACTTTGAGATTCAACATTTGCATAATTAACGCTTAGAGCCAAGGATATTACCCAATAGGTTACCCACGACAGGAGCTAACATTGGAAGTATTGCTGAAAGGAAACCGCCCTCTTGTGTTACAGTTTTCCTCTTTCTTTGAAGGGTGACTTTAGGATTGGAGATGAAACGCAATTTTGTGGCATATCGCTTAAGTAACTTTCGTTGTTTTGGCGCTAATTTCTTCGTCCTCAACTTTCTGACATGAGAAATAATTTCACGAATGAATTTATCGTTGGCATGTCGTATAGCATTGTATCGCTGATTTGCTTTCATTCGTCGGAGAGCTTGAATGGCTGAAGAAAACTTTGAAGACTTTTGACTTTTACGTTTCGTCATTTTACGTTTCGCCATTTTCCGTGTTAGTCTTTGCTAAAACCTATCTTTACCACATTTGCATAGGTACTAACTATTGCGACATAAGTGACACTCAAAATGAGCAATATCACAGTGGTTACATTTGCAAAGTTGAATGCAATTACGTATGAAACAGCGTTGACAAAAAGCATGCTTACATCTCTTGAAGATGCGCTTTTCATTTCCATCCTTTCGCTTACATACATCACAACACATAGTTTCACCGTTACTGATGTCTATAGCAAGTCTTTTTGAAGATATGAATTTGCTAGCCTTTTCTAAATAATAGACGCATGTACAGAAGGAATATACTTCGAGAGTGATCAGACATAGCTCGAAAACCAGTTGTGCTACAATCAAGTACCACTGCATTTTCAATTTTTCTTTATGGAAAGTTGAATGTGAATATCTGAAATCGCTTCAATCACTAGACTGCTACCATGATGGTTAAATGCGTTAAGACGTTCAGCAATTTTTATCATATGTCTTTTAAAAAATTCTTGGGGGTGATCTACCACTTCCATTGAATAAGAAGCGAAATGGAAAGAGCGACTTTCCACCTCTTCCTTTCCAAAATGACTAAACTTAATTTTCGCAACTAATCGCGCCATGACAATGCTATCAGAGAATGTATTCATTAACTCTAGAAATAGAGTGCTGGCATGATCGACCACTGCTTCGATGTCGGTCTCATCTTTATGAAAATTTATCACATAATCTTGAACAGCTCCTTTTAAACTTTGCCTATGAAAATGTAATGTTCCGCAGTCGTTTGAGAAAGACATGATCGCCCTTTATCTAACCCATCCATTGCATGAAAACAACAACTCTTCTCATAGTAACATTTATTGAATAACGGTAACAAGCATGCATTATAAATCAATGGTTTGAAACAGATAAAATAGATACAGCTGGTAACTATCATACAGCGAGCAATGATAACCATACAGGACTTTGGCAGTGTTGAGGTAAGGAGGAAAGAAGCATTGGTTATGAGCGTAGCTACTACAACGAACAGACAAATCCTTAAAACGTTTCGTGACTTCATGGTAGTGTTGATTCACTCTACTATCCCAAGGTGGGAGCAAAATATCATCAATGATTAGATTGGGAAATACTTTCCTCTCCTTACCAGGATTATTACAAAAGATGCGTATAACATTGAAAGCAGCTAACCATCGTTTAAAGTCAATAAGAAGAGCACTCTCACAAGAAAAGCCATAGTCTTGCAAATATTTCAGATTAAGTCCATGAATGTGTTTTCTCGCCCATTGATCAACATTGGGATTGCAGTTGGCATGTTGATGATAGACACTGACAATCTGATATGTCCAATTGTTCATTGCAATAGCACTGAGCTCCTGTAGAGGTTCACCCTCACAATCCATAAAAATGATGATAGAAGCCTAAAACGGAAATTTACACATCTAAGGAAACGTTCTATAACATATTACAAAATGAAGAATTACATCGATGCTTTTCACGACAAAATACACAAATGATATGATGGCAACGAAGAAGTAAAATGTATATAATAAGACCACGTCTACGACACTCAAAGCACATAAGCGAATTGTCATAGGGTAGAGTTAGGAAAGGACTAGTAATTCTCCTTCTTTGATTCGCGTTTTGATGCAGCATTCTTGTCCGACTTGCGCTTCGTACAACTGCTGTTAAGGATTTGATCAATTATGTCGTCCACGTTGGGTGGTTTTGGAATATATTGGATGGATTCCATATGCATGGAGAGAGAGGCTATTTTATTATCCTTGTGCCGACCATAATATAGCCCATTCACTTTGAAAAGGATATCCCAAGTACCTTCTCCGAGCTCGTCGCATGTGATGGGTGTTGAATGATCTCCCTCCTTCTTATAGTAAGTGCACCAATGTGATACCGGTAGGCAAATTTGATTGCCATCCCAAATCTTTCTATAGGGAGTAACCTTGTCATCTCTCGCCTTCCACTCTTGAGCAAGAGGAGTAGGAATGTCCATATTTAATGTCACGTACTCCTCAATAATATCAAGTTGGTGGCGAATGTACGGACTCACGGGGATCAGTATGTAGTCCCCATACTGATTGTGCATTATCTTGACATCCGTGGAAGGGAGCATTCCCGTTTGGAGTACTACGCTATGATCGTCATAACGCAAGACTTGTTTAAATTTACGCTGTAGCGGTGTAGGATTATGTACCTTGGTTGTTTCTTCCACTGGCCTCAGTTGTAGATGATCTTATCGTAGCGAACCTTGTAACGTTTGACCGCCATTTTGTCCTACTAGTGCAGCAGATGGAGTAGATGCCTGAAAATGAAAAAGATTGTATTAAGTTTACGTTCAAGGGAGGAGAGGGAGGAAAGTAGCGACTTACCATTTTAGTTGGATAATAGAATAGGGAACTAGAGAGAGAAAATGTGTGTCCGTCACTCGTGTGATTCAACGATGGAATGATTCTCACTGTGGAAGGCTCGCTATTTATATAGAAATGCTTGATTCTCATTGGATGATGATCCTCATTGGACAATAACATCAAGCTGATTCCAAATCTGGCCTCCGTTTACCAATCCGAGCCTTCCTTCGCCCGCTGGAGCTGTTTCTTGGGAAATTCTAACTCTGTCGTTTTTCGTCAATCTCCCAAAATCTTAAATGGCCTCTCACATCTAAACGAAGACAGATATGAACAAGCCGTTTCTTTCACTGAATTTGTCTCACTCTTAGCTTTCAAACGAGCTATTGCACGACTTTCTACGATCTCTAGAACCAAAGTTGGAAGATCGGTGCCGGGGGGGGGGGGGGAGGACGTCAGCGAAACTTTTTCTCTCCGATTGACTTGCAACTCACCATACCGATGCAGAATTTCACGCTGAATTCGAATCTGGCGTCCGTTTTCCCATCCGATGGTTCGTTTTGACGCTACAGCCTAAAACGACCAAAATTCTAACTGTCGTTTTTTCGCCAATCTCCCAAATCTTAAATGGTGTCTCACATCTAAACGAAGACAGATATGAACAAGCCGATTCTTTCAGTGAATTTGTCTCACTCTTAGCTTTCAAACGAGCTATTGCACGACAAAATCCGTCCACTGGAAGCCAAGATCGAAGCTAGCTCTCCCGAGGGGGGGGGGTCAGTGAAATTTGATGAAAAATGTTTTGGTGAAGGTCCCAGGTCGAAATGACACACTTTGGAAAATTTTCAAAATTTTGTCCATACAAAGTCACTCTGACACTTAGGATTTTTTCAGGTGAGCTCCGACCTAAAATCTTGTAACAGCTCTAACTTTTGAACGGCTGGTCCGATTGACTCGCGGCAAAAATGTCGTCGAGCAGTTTTTTCTCCTCTTTCAAACGAGTAGCTGTAAGACAAAATCCGTCCACTAGAACCAAAGTTAGAAGATTGCTGTCGGGGGGGGGTCAGTGAAATTTGATGAAAAATGTTTTGGTGAAGGTCCCAGGTCGAAATGACACACTTTGGAAAATTTTCAAAATTTTGTCCATACAATGTCACTCTGACACTTAGGATTTTTTTCAGGTGAGCTACGACAGTCCACCCTCCCAACCTGGCCGGCACACCACGCCAACCTGGACAGCACATCACCGCGCGCTACGACGGCCGGCCAGAGGGGGGGGACGTCAGACTCGAAGCAACACGACGCCACACCACGACCGACACGACGGACAGGAGGGGGGGCGGGACGTCAGCGACGGCGGCCATCTTGCGCTATCCAGAAGTGGAGTTTTACTTACTACTTTCAGTCCCTTAAGAACATTCAAGTAAAATATAGTTGAGAATTGATTGTGACTACATTGTCACAATTTTTTTCCTGTGTTCAGCTAAAAATGGTCAAACGACTTTGATGTAGCATAGCTTTGAAAAGAGCTGCCCCACTAACTTTCTTCACAAGTGACTGATCAACGGTTAATGCATTGGTACTTATGGGTTATCCCCCCCCACGTTTTCAAATATGTCCAAAATCCGTTAAAATGAATCAACCGTCACAAAACTTCAGATACACGTATTTGAGTATATTTCATACCCACATGCAAAAAATTATGCAAATGGAACAAGTACTTTTTGAATTAGAGATGACAACTTGAAGTGTAGCGATGTCAACAGCTTGATCTGACTTTGTCTTTGCATAAACTTTTGTATGTGGGCAGAAAATATACTCAAATACGTGTACCTGAAGTTTTGTGACGGTTGATTCATTTTAACGGATTTTAGAAAAATTGAATACGTGGGGCGAGATAACCCGTAAGTACCAGTGCTTTGTCACAATTGTTTCATTTTCTGAAACTAATCCTGATGACAAAACAACCAATCCATCAGTTAGTTAGATTGAAAGGTGTATCCTATAATAAACACTCAAAAAAACTTTCGATCATGAAAATTTACACGTCAAGTTTCCATTAGCTCCTACATGAACCTGCACGCTCATTAATTGAGAGTGTCAGCTGATTTACGTGCACATCACTCTTTCACCAATACGGAATCAGGTAAGATCAAAATAGACGTCGAAAAATCTCATACAATGTGTCAACTTTCACTACTAAAACAGAACGGATTTGCGATGATTTTTGATATCTTAATAAGCACACTCCAAACTACACGTATACCAGTTTTCAGAGTAACACAAACTTTGTCCGGCTTACTCATCTTTCGTTCATAAATTTCTTGGACTACATAGGAACTACCAGTAGTTGACATTTATTAGCTTGTCTCATTAGTTTTATATACTTGTTGACCGTCTGTACTGGAACCGTCAACCCACCAGATTGGAATGTCTTCAACATATTTTAATATGTTCGTTCATGTGTAGTATATGTAAACTCCTCATTGTTTAACTTATTCAGAAGAATGAACACTAATTCTGTTTAATCTACACTAATCAAGATACTATAACATCAATGTACACTAATCTAGTTCTGCTAATTCATTGTCTAATTCTGTGATACACTCCTTGCATGTGCATATTCGGAAAAATAATGTTACTGCATAAGTGTTCTACAGTAGTATCAAAACTCTCGTCATAGAATGATCATTAATTGCAGTAGAGGTTAAAATTAAAGACGTTTTACACAACAGATTATGTCTACTTTAGTTTTTGATTTACGGTTTGCTTAGCCGAAAGAAATTGATGAATCTCGTGAATTCTTAGCATGAGCAACGAAGCGAACAAGCCTTCCAAATTGCAAGACCGACAGTAAGGTTGGGCAAAAACTTGGGGTCAAAACCCAAAACCCAAGCCCAAGTTTAAATAAATGAATGAAATCAAGTAAACGAAGTGCATTCTTTGTATTTTGTGCTGACATAGAGATTCGTCTATGGGACAAACTTCCTATTGGGCCCATGAGAAGTGTGGCATTAGTGGGAAACCATTTATTATTGCAATAATTGTAATTGGTATCCTAAGTACATGTATTACGTCATAAAGTTTTCTTTTAATTTAACCTACACTGATATACTGACTAATTGACGATCTTTGATTTAATCATGATTGAGCTACACAGTGCCCATAGCATAGCCATTGTTTTCATTTATCATTCAGAAATATAAACTAACTTGATAAATATTATGGCTGCGCAGTAAGTGCATGGTTAAACATATTTAGAATGTGAAATCGGAATGAATTTATTTTTGGATAAATGTCGGTTATCGCAGAAAGTTAAGGGTGCGAAGATAACTCCAAAGATGTCAAATATACGGAATATAAAAAAAATTCAATATGCACAAATGCAACAAAATAAATGTAAGCTTACAGTAGATACAATATGTATGAACTTTCAAGCGCGGTATTGTCAAGTCCAGAATGAAATATCTAATAATCACGAGTATTTCATTTTTGAAATATTCTGTGAATCCAGTGGAAATTTGATAAAATATCAGAGCTTTATGCTCTTATCCTGTAGCTCTCCTAAGATTCAAATCAAAATATTAATTTTTGTAACTTGATCTGCACATATTCAGCATTAATAGAAAAACTCAAGTTTTGTATCATTTACCCAAGGTCGACCCAGAACCCACGGTCCAAACTTGCCGACGGCAGTTGTTGATTAATACCAAACATCGCCACGTGAAAATTTTCCAGCTTGTTATGAGAAAAAGTACAATTGATAACTTTGTAACCAGCGGCCCTTTTCGAGTTGCCAAATTGATGTGACCTTGGGAACTCGAAAAGGTGATTATTTGCAAAAATTTGCACTTTTTACATGAACTTCGTCAAGGTCTCTTCGAAATTTTTAGTCGGTCAGAGCTCGATTATTTTGGGAAAACCGGCAATTCTAAGTTGGAAAACAAATGAGTAAATTGCAATTGAGTGTAATTTGTGATTACGTTTCATCCAAAATATTTTGATAAAACCGAAAGTTTAGATTTCTTTGTTTTACTGTATGGTCATGCACAAGAAAATTCAAAACGTCGAAAAGCCCGTGCATACAGTTAATTCTTTTGATGTTGATGTCCAAAATTTTTTCCTATTCTCCAATTCCAATCTCTAATGTAGTCTTTCTGTTAATGCCCACTCATCAATTTAAGCTAAATTCATAGCACGGTGATTATTCATTGAAATATATTCAGGTTGCAAAATCAAAATGAACTCTTTCTATTTTGGTCGGCACACTTATTTGTTTTCAAACTTAGAATTGCCGGTTTTCCCAAAATAATCGAGCTCTGACCGACTAAAAATTTCGAAGAGACCTTGACGAAGTTCATGTAAAAAGTGCAAATTTCTGCAAATAATCACCTTTTCGAGTTCCCAAGGTCACATAGATTTGGCAACTCGAAAAGGGCCACCGAAATGGTGGACAGGAAACGAGCTATAGATAAACAGCAACTACCATTTGTGAATACGATATCAAAAGAGCGCAGTCCCATTTGTTACCGAAGAAAAACGAAATATCGAGACAAATGGCGATATGGAGATAATTCGATGCGCTCCGATGGAATGTGAGCCAAAAGGAGCAGCCACAGTGCTATCCAATCATAAAGCCTACAAGTATGCCAAAAACATTTTTAGATAGCTATCGAAAGACACAATAATACCATGGCACTCAGTGAAGTAGGCAGTCAAATTCGTACCTTTATTTTTCTGAGATAATTGTAGTCTACTCCGTTTTATAACTCGACCTAATTCGAATGACACACTAAATCATCAGTTAGATAGAGGATGTGGATTTGACATGCGACATTTAGCTTACCATGCGATATCACATTGGCCTGGCTTTGCCGGACAGATAGTTAGATGATAGAAGCTATGTCTGTAGCCTCAGGCTTGCAGAAGTCCTTTGAATCACAGCTGTGACTGAAAGCGCAACCTCCATCAATCGTTCCTATACCTAAATCCTGTGCGTGGGAAAGCACTAATTTTCATGAGCTGAAAATCAGCAGATTGTGTAACTTAATTTTCAGAAAGAAATAATAGAATTCATCTTTTTCACATACCGTTAGTAAAAAATAAGAAGTATAAGAAGTATTGCGTTACGACAATAAACACAATATATCCTACCTAGAAACAATAATAGAGTTGTTGCAACCATAGAGTAAGTATATGAGGTTGAGTGTGGTAGCTCTGCATTTATTAAATCCTCAATGTGTATACACTTTCGATTTTATTAAATGAACGAGGGTGATATAGTTGGTATTTGTTACCAAATGTGAGAAATGCAAATTTTTGCAGTACTGAAGAAATTACTGCGGAATTGAATGATTATGATTGCAATGCAGAAGGAATGATCGCATTTTATTATGGTATTCTCAGTGTCGACAGCCTTGGAGATTTAATTGTTAAATCAGCATTTCGATGGGTTGATGCTTTCATGCTCAACCTCAAGAGTGTTTCCTTAAGCGTGATCACATCGCAGGCAACCTGCCACTGTCAGAGCAAAGGCACGTGATCAAAGACAGTGATTTCAATTAACTTTGAAAGTTGTCAATGGGTCCACATCACTATTCAGATTCAAGAAATGAAACATGAATTTAGTGAATCATAAAATCATGCCGGTGAAAATTGAATCAAAAACTTGAGATTTCAGCCAAGAAAGCACGAATAATATCGCGACTTTTTCATGAAGACTTTCATTATAATACGGACCATGAAATTCCCTTGATAATCAGCTTGATTTCCGCTTAGTTATGATGCACATTAGCAAATATTCATTCCTTTTGGTAACCAACTTGTTTCATACTACTTATATAGGGACGTCATCTCGGTAGTATATATATTTGCAAAAAAGGGTTGCAGAAGACGTTGAGCACTTTCATGTATGTAGAATAATTCTCGTATAAGCTTGCGCTAGCCCGGGCTTCGAAATTAAAAATCATGGAGACTCTCTTTCATGTTACTGCTAGATTTTAGAAGTTGTCAGGAAACCGAGCACAGAGCTGAAGTCATCTGAACAACATGTAGCACGCACTGTGCAGCATGTACAGTAGCTGCTTTATCTAATCTTATTTAGCAACCGAGTCTTCAATGCGGTTTACGTGAGAATTCAAAATTGCAAGCATATCTAAACCTACCCACAAAGGTCGTGTCGTACAAGAAGAGGCTATAAATCAAAAAAAAGAAAACAATTGGAACAATTTTTGACAGCCGAAGCGAACCCATTCGAATTTTTCTCAAATCGCAATTTCGAATCGAACCTCGAATCTTCGCTGGCTCCTAATTTAAAAATGTCAACTATGAACTTCTCAGTTATAATCCTTCAAAGCAGGAAATGTGCTGCTTTCATTGATGTGTTCTTAGAAAATCTAAAGAGGTAATTAAAGCGTTAGAGAATTAGAGAATAAGATGCAATGAATTCCCGATAATGATTGTGTTCATGTCCTAATATGTCAAATAATTATCATAACTTGTTTATCATAATTTGTTTCCAATTTTGAAAGATTCATCCTATCATCATGAGCATTTATTGTTTTCTTTCTTACATGATATGCTGCATATTCAAACGGAATACAAGACTTATCGATCATTTCGTGAGTTACAGTTGAGTATACAGGCCCTATCAGGTTAGGACACTATTTTTTTGATAAATGCGAATGAACATCTAATCGTCATAATGCAGAATACCCATCTAAATCAGCCGAGAAATGACTGAGTCAGCAAATCTGGGTTATATTATTTGATATAGAATCAAGATTTAATAGCTTGACCGTGCCCCCTCAAACAAGCTCCGGAGCCCCAAAAACACGAAAACCTGGCGACGGGACTGACTGTTTTTGACTCTCATTTGGAGTGATCAACACCACAATTTTCGCCTTCATCGTCGAAAATGCATTAAAAATTTTCTTTGGAATTGAATTTTCGAAGATCGAAGGACAAAAGTGTTATCTAAACATTAAACAGGGCTTATAGGTCAGCGTATTGGGAATACACGCTAGACCATTGTCAAAATGTTGCCAGATGCTTTTTAGTCTGCAAGCACTTACTTGGAAATCTCGCGCTCGGCCTTGTCCTCAACCGTCGTGTTACATTTCTGACTTTGAACGGATGCTTCTGATGAATTGAATAATTCTGATAAAAGTGCTTCGGTCGAAGATTTGACTTTCTTAGCAGGTGGGATGGAGTTATCTACTTCAGATCCCATAGCAAAAACAGGGTACACATTCTGCAAGATAAGAGTCAACCCATGAACAAGTTATATGCTTTTAGTATATAAATAGGACTGCAATATTATCATATTGGCATAAGAACGGCACATCGTAACCTGTTGAAGTTTTATACTTAACTACTTTTGCTGATAAGCTCACAAGACAAAATAATAATACGCAAAACAAGTACAAAAGTATTCTGATGATAACTGATGAGGATGCCATGCAATACAGCTCTGCCATTCTGAAAATCCTCCGAATGGATAATCACAAGCAAAGATGACATTCTTACTGGAATTCCGCAAATGAGCCTCTCAGCAGTTCTACTTATTACATGACCAGAATGGAAATCTTGCAACCGCAAATCCATCCAAGCCGCCAAGGTAAATAGATAATGTGAACAGTGGATTTAAACGATCAATCAAAGAGCTAAGAGGATGAAATTTCGACACTATTTAATGTGATCGCACCTTAAAGGTTTACTCCGTAGCTGTTTCAGCTTCTATCTTATTCCAGATATAAGGTCTGGGATGGTTGATCGAAGGACATGGGATCGCATTAGGTCGCAAACGGAATAGAGGCTGATTGTTCGATATTGGTCACATATCATAGCTTATCGCAGATTCTTTTGTCTTGTTGACTTCGGCGAGTCAGAACATAGCCTACGACTATGTTTATTAGGAGTAAAGTCTTTCCGTTCTATGCTTCGACATCGACACCATTTAATGAACAAGGAATCTTTTGTTGGGAATCTGCTTATAAGCTAATATTTTTGCGTTCAGCATTGGTATTGCTGAGACATTTGAAGAAACAACACTGCAGCATTTTTACTGCAAGCTGAAAATAAATCTTTAGATGAAATTGCTACTATTTGAAATGATGCGCTTGTATTTTGATGCCTGTTCGTCATAGTCCGGGAGCTAGCGTGAAGTTGTGCAGGGAACGAGTTAGTACATAAAACTTTCACATAGCATAGTACACCTCTAACCTACTGCAAAACTTCGCGTCTGCCGGATCAGATCATTTGCTTTTAAGAAATAGAGAGGATAACAAAATCCTATGTATTTCCAGTGGTAGTATTGTGACATTTAAGGTGTTGACTCCATTTTTTCGAATTTTTGCTCATAAAAGTTACACAAATTGGTATTTTGTTGAACTGGTTATTATAGAAATCATCTACAGATCATGATCTTTCAAATGAGTTATCATTCAGTGACAGAGGATGAAGTAAAGTGTACAAACAGACACTTTTCGTTAAAGTATATCAACAATTTTCCTGAAATTTCTATGTTAAAATTTGCAGTTACACCAACGAAAAGTGTCTGTTTGTACACTTTACTTCATCCTCTGTCACTGAATGATAACTCATTTGAAAGATCATGATCTGTAGATGATTTCTATAATAACCAGTTCAACAAAATACCAATTTGTGTAACTTTTATGAGCAAAAATTCGAAAAAATGGAGTCAACACCTTAAATGTCACAATACTACCACTGGAAATACATAGGATTTTGTTATCCTCTCTATTTCTTAAAAGCAAATGACCTGATCCGGCAGACACGAAGTTTTGCAGTAGGTTAGAGGTGTACTATGCTATGTGAAAGTTTTATGTATTAACTCGTTCCCTGCACAACTTCACGCTAGCTCCCGGACTATCACCAGAAGACATAAAAATGCGATTCATTCATCGGTGCGTCTAAAATCTGACGCTTGCTTGCAAGTTTCCTTCCTATTGGAGCGACAGACACAATCAGCGAAAAACGCATCAAGGTTTGACTGCATGAAGTACTGGGGACTAATCTGAGGGTCACGGAACTGAGAGTCTGTTGATTCAGAGCTGGTGGACTCGGCCCATGGGACCCAATATGTTAGGCCCCAAAAGTGTACTACGAGATGATGGCACTCGTAGAGTGTACAAAAGTGTACTCGTAGACGCATAGTGGACTAGATGCAACATTCGACGCGCCGCGAAATTCAAACGTAGAATTATTGCTTACTATCTGGAGAACACGAAAACACCAATGGCTGACATTCTATGTGGTGGAATACCCCCGACAGACGACCCCAAAAATATGCTTGATGCAACATTCGACGCCTCGAGCAATTCAATCGCAGCATTGTTCCTTACTGTCTGGTGAACAAGAAAACACCAATTACTGACATTTCAAGTGGTTGAATACCCTCGGCAGACGACTCCAAAGGACCTTCCCCCTAAAGTGCGCTTGATACAACATTCAACGCCCCGCGAAATTTAAACGCAGATAGTTCCTTAGTGTCTGGTGAACACGAAAACACTCAAACTACAAAAAAACAACAATCAAAGCTACAGCATATTGATCAATTTTCAAAAAAATTTCACGTGGAATTTTTCTAGATTTGATGCCAATAGCGCTGCATTCTTTTATCTGTCAGCAATGGGCTATAATGCAGATCTAACATCATTTTAAATGAAAAATTTCCGCAACGCGTTATATTACAATTAAATATCACAGAAATGTAATTTTATCTCCCCTTGTGCCACTCTCAGATCCTTGGTGACTCTCAGATCACTATAAGTAGACATGTGTTGCAATTGTAATTGAAATTACAATTACTGTTATTAGCAATTGTAGTCAATTACTTTTTCTGATGAGTAATTTGTGATTACAAACAATTACATTTTTATCTATGTAATTGAAAAGTAATTGTGATTACTTTGTATACAGCAGTTATCCATTCAACATGTACGGTACTCAGTATGAATTACTTTTTTTCTCCTCGTCGTTAATGCGTTAATAACTGCTTCCTAATTTCGTGATTCAAGGATTGCAATCCCTAATACCAATATTTCGGGATCGCGGATTGAAGAATTTTAGACATGCATCTTTACCATAAATTAATCTAATGATCAGGAATACCTAAACTATGCTATTTTGCCTTCGTCAATTTTTTGTGGACGGAATTCTGTTATTTCATCAAAATCGCAGCCGCAAGATTTTAACCCTCAAATCCAAACATTTGCTGTCCAGGAATTGTACTCAGTACTCCTGACTCGTTATTAGAAGGTCAGACAGAACTGCATTCAAAATTGTCATAACATCGAAAGAGATTAGACCAGTCTGGTTCGTTCAATGTGAACGTTTGAGATTGAATTCCAAGAACATGGCTGAGTATGATTCTATAATTTACATAGGCTTCCCTTCAGGGTGAAAACAGGTTGTTCAGTCCTAAAATTGGATACATTGTCTCTTCTGTGGAGACACTAGACATACTATCTGATTTAGATACTCTCGGCCATACCTTTTATTCTACAGTATTTTTTGTTGCGAAAAACGCCTCAAAATATGTATAAAATGTTTAATCGTGCGACGCTTAGGAAGTCGTGGTTACGCACAAATGAACCAAATCAGAAACGGCTGAAGATCTGCGACGATGTCTGACGTTTATTTGTCACAATTACGAAATAAAATACAACAACCGAGTCTATCTGCAGATCAAGGGCTGCCCTATGGGTGCGTACTTTGCTCCGGCGTTTGCAATTATTATTATGCACAAAGTTGAATCCATGGCCTTAAATACCCTGTCGCAACGGTTTGGTTTTAACCCCGACATTTACAAAAGGTACATCGACGATATTCTGATCGGTCCGGTAGTGACGAGACGAACGGATGTTTCAGAATATTTTGCAAGTCTCTAATGCCATCAATGAGAGTATTAAATTTACTATCGAGATACCGGAGCGGGATGCTTGCCTGAGTTTCCTTGACCTGCAGATAAGGATAACTGAAAATAATATTGACTACGGATGGCATTCCAAACCTTGTCACTCTGACATCACTTTGAGAAGTGACAGCTGGCTACCTCGTCATGTAAAAGCGAATTTTGTAAATACAGTCCGTTTCATAAAAAGTGGATCATCCTAAAATTTGACTAAATAAAACATAAGTATGATACAGAAAGCATTTTTCATGTTATTTCATATCCCTAATATATTTAAATGTCCTTATATAATCTGATAAGCTATGATACAGTAACGGTTCTTAAGAAGCTTCGTTCATTCACATTCATTCGTAAAACATTCACATAGCGTTCAGAATTCATGGTTCCTTGCTGTATGTGAAGTTCAGAGCGAGCGGTCATTGGTCCAAATGCCAGCCCAAATCAGTAGAGTCGCACCACCTTGTACTCGGGGACGATGTAAATGTCTCGGAATTTCCTGATCAGATTTTATCCATAATCTCAATCGACCATCACTATCCTTCAGACAGACTGATGCCTCATCAGACCAGACAACCCGATCCCATTGATTTCGCCACTGACACTGACTTATTGCCCATCTGAGACGTCTTTTTGTATGCTGATCTGATAATTTGATCTGAGAGTGCCTCTTACAGCTCTTGAAATTTGACTCAATAAGTCTTCTACGAATAGTGGACTTAGAAATAGACGAGTCTAGTGCAGCCATCTCAGTTAACGAGAGACTTGGATCAACTTTAACAAATCTCAAAATTAGGCGGTATCTACGTTTGGATGTTTTGCGTGGACGGCCAGAGCCCTCTTTACGACAGAGTCGAAAATCATCATTATGCCATCGATGCACATTTGTGTAAGGGACATTTAGTCGCTTGCTTGTAGCTCGCAAAGAAAAACCTAGTTCTAGCAAGGTTGACACTTTGCCTTTTGTGAATGCGATCTCGTTATTGTTCATTTGTGCTTTGTATTGTTTTCAACCGGTAAGAGATAGATTTCTAGCTGAAAGCAATCAGGAGTGTTGCCAACACCACCGCAACGAAGTCAGGAAGCTATGGAACATGAAGTCCAGTTAATCACCTGTAGCACTTACATTATTGTTGATGAATGATGGTGCTATACTGGCTCTGATTGACCGATTTTCTTTATTTTTGTTTTGCTTGATAGCTTTTCGCTTGTAGAACAACATATTACATAACAAAGGAAACAAATGTAATTTTATAAGAGTGAGGTATGATTTTGTGTAACATTGCTAAATGAAGATCAAATTATCTACTACTTTTTTATCTATAACAGGAAAACAACTCAATATTCATGCTTGAAATTTCCAACAATGATATTAGTAAGCACAACTGACATATCTTCCAAATTTCAGAGAAATTCGTTTTTTTATGAATTTTTTTATAAAAAAAAATTTTTTTTTCGTTTTTATTTTTTATGAAACAATCTGTAGTTATATCGACAATGTGAAAAATAGATGCTCGAACAAAAGAAACGAAGAGGCAGCTATGGAAAGAGTCAAGAAGACGCTTGATAAAAATGGTTTTCGAAATGTGAACCTCAACACTAAAAAGGTGAAAAGGCATTCGGAAACCATTGAAAAAGAGAAAGTCTTCTTCTCGATGAAATTTATCAATGATAGCTGCACGAAGAGAATCAATAAAATCATCAAGAATTATGATTTGCCGATAAAATTAAGAAGCCAGCCTGCCTCTAGTCTCAAACAATGTCTCAGTCGCAAGGAAAAGAGTAAACATGACAATTGCGAAGTCTGTGATCGTTTGGGGTGTAGTTTTACTTGCTCTGATAAACATCTAGTATATCAGTTTACTTGCAAGTTGTGTCATGGTAGCTACATAGGTCAGACGTCAAGACCTTTCAATTTCCAATATAATGAACAAAAGCGCAGCCTATCAAATAGCAGCATGGATAGCGCATTGGCAGAGCACGCAAGGCAATACCATCATGGACATCTGGCGATCATAGACTTCCAGCTAGAGGTTATTGACAGGTGCAGATCACCGATAGAGACGAGACTGTCAGAAGCCAATCATATTGAAGTACAAAGACCAGCACTCAATCGAAGACATGAAATAAACAGACGTTGAACGTGCCGTCACTCCTGTCAAACCTTGACAATGCGGGCCGGCTCGCGAAAGCTCGGAATTGTAAATATCTTTTAACAAATAAACTGTTCATATTTTTAGCAGCTAATCTTTTCTTGGGGAGACGACACAAACGGAAGTGAGGTTCACTATGAAATCCAAAACATCAAAAAGTATGTACAAAATTTTAATGTAAATAATGTAAAACATACAGATATCTATCATACTTCCTTGAGGAAGGAGGAAATACTTAAAAGAATCAAGAAATCTTGTTTAACCGAGTTCTTTTCTGCCGAGTCCATTTTCGTAAAGAAGGAAGCCAATTTAATGAATGGGTGTGAGGGGAGGGGAATTTTATCCTTCTTATCATGGTTTTGTGCTTTCCTTAGTCTCCGACGAAATAATTCTCCATGCGATGCAGTGCTCCAAGTACTATCATCAAATATTCTTCCCTTGTACTTGGACTTTTCCACTGCCATATAATTTACTTTTCTTAGTGTTTTTAGATGCTAGGTTAAACAAGATTTCTTGATTCTTTAAGTATTTCCTCCTTCCTCACAGAAAGTAGTGATAGATATCTGTATATATTGCATTATTTACATTTAAATTTTGTATATGCTCTTTGATGTTTGCAAAGCCTAATTTGGTTCATTTGCACGTGACCAAGATTTCCCAAACGTCGTGCGATTAAGCATTTAATACATATTTTGAGGCGTTTTTCGTAAAAAAATAAATAAAATGCTAGACATACCGGTACTTGTACAGTGTTTCTACGGAGGGATTCACCAATATTATCGCAGGATGTGAAAAATATCGCAGGCTACAAATGACATTATATTTGTTATCAATATCATATTTTAATTCGCACTATCCAATGGCACTCATCAGATGGTACAACTCACAACCAGATCGACTTGATCCTTATACCACAGAAGTTTAAATCAAGTATCAACCAAGCACAGACTAGGACTCTCCCGGTTGCAGGTATCGGGAGCGATCACGCCATGGCATTGATGACAATTTTGAAAGTAAAGTTAAGAAAAGTTTTAAAGATTCAGTTGCGATGCGTCAGCACATAGTACGAATATCGAAGAATTAACATTTTCATCTCATTATTCATTTCAACCATCATTCAATTTGTCATGCTCATTTTATTTTTTTCTGATTCCCCTTCCGTTGCGTCTCTCTCGGATTTGGCATCTGCCATACATGACGACGGGTGTGCCTCTTCTATTCCTTTGACCTCTTCATACAAACAACACACAGAGAAAATTAGGGAAATTTCGAACACTGCTTGAGTGGTGGCAAGAATGCTTATGACTAATGCCAGAGTATCAACCAGACACATCTTCATGAAAGCTATTCCACCTTGATTTGCGTACGGAAGGTATGACATCGTAATCAAGAATTCCCATACTGCCATTTGGGAGGCACAAATAAATACAAGAATTGCGAAAGCCAGTGCTGTGATATGAAAGACGCGCCGATGTCTGAGAAGCCCGAGAACTGCCATAACACCAGAAATAATGCAAGTTAGCATCAAACAGAATGACGGTGCAATCAATATAGCTTCACAGTAACCGAATAATGTGGCAGCTACTTCCACGGCAAAACAAAATGCACTCATCAAGATATTCGCACTAGAAAGACTTCGCGAAATACGCGAGGCCGTCGCAATCTTCATTTTCCAAAATTATAAAACTTTATGAGAGATGGAAAGTACGCAAGCTGTAGAAAATGAGGTGCATCAGTGAAATGATTGCATCCTGACAATCAATTTGTAGATAAATAACAGACTGTTTATTGGCTATACTTTTGGATCTCAAATGTAAACTTCGACTTTGATATGTGCAATGTATATATTTCATTGATCCGTCCGTCCATAATACACTTATACACGCAGATGTTCAGTACAAGTACGTCAACTAATTTAACCTGCAAAGTGCACTTTTCACCTCCAAAACATTCACTAGCACATACTACTCCATGACCTAAAAACATATGAGCACGCCAAATTTGAGAGTTCAGAGATCGTTTCCAGCTGTAGAATTCACTACACTCTACATCACACTACAGTGTGTTCGATTAGGAGTGAGATGCTCAGGGAGCATAGCACAATAGACTGAGTTAGAAATTCCGTACTAAATAGGACATCATCCTAAAACGGGCTATAGTCATAGTCGCGAACATTTACCTTATGCATTTTCCGGCATTTTCCTTATTTACAAGCTTTATTCACGAATTTTACACCGGAGGAGTAGAGTTGCTCCTCGACCTCAACTTGAATTGTGCTCACAAATAGTGCTTCCAAAATCCCGACATTTTCTGATCCTGGTATCCTTGGATTTACTGCTTGATGCATTTACTGATGGTATGCTTTGGCTAGCGTAGGTTGAAAAATACTAGGCGTTGCTTTAAATTTTTAGACGAGTATTTTGAACGATACAATGTACAATACAACTTATGATATCAGATAGACATTTGCCTAGATATCCATGACTTAATAATACATTTTTTTCACATGCGCAGACATGAACTATTACAATAAGTAGATCTGGTTATCGTACACAATATGCGTTGTCGCATTTAAACCTGGTATGTGATTTTCAGTTCCAAGTGCAAATCCCGCGACTTTTGTGACGTCTGGTAAAAGCCCGATATTGTATAATGATCGCTTCAAAAATTCATTAAACATTAGTATCTTTGTATGCATAACGCTCTTTCTTTCTTTCTGTCGACTGCCTGAACATAGCTTCTTTTTTATATCAATGAAAGTATTCTCAAATTCTCACGGCACACCATCACTGTGTCAAAAAACCAACAACGTTCATTCTGCCATCCTGGGGACTTTCATGTCAAGAGACAATGTAAGTTATACCTCCCTAGGTAGGCGCCCACACATAGAAAATGCCGTCCCGGTTTGGAATCCATCATTATCCGAAGACATTGCTCTGATTGAACGTGTGCAACGGCGCTTGACTCGGATAATTCATGGCTTGACTTCCATTCAGTAGGAAGAACGACGAAGACATTTAAATCTACCATCCTTCCAATGTCGTCGATATGTAATGGATCTCGCGGAAGTATTCAAAGTTATGAATCTTTGTGATCCAAACACTTTTCATTCAAAATGCGTCAAAATCCTGTGGTTACTCTCTCAAACTCTGCGGACAAGTGTAATCGTAGCACGGCTTAATTTTTTCTCGAAGAATTTTAGATGACTGGAACGCACTTCCTGAAGAAATCGCAGTTTACAGCTCTCTGAAAATGTCTTACTGTAAACTGCTTGACTTCTTGTGTTATAACAATGTAGCTGTTCATGTATATGTATCTGTCCATCATCCTGCCATGGTACTCTATTGCACTTATTTGTGTATTTGAACAAATCATTTTTGGCATAATGCATAAAGATGCACTAAAATTAATTCTAGTACATGATAAAAACGTATGAATAAGCAATACACAATTAAAGTCTATGGGTGGGTTGCTCAACTCGGTCGTAACTCTACTTTCGACGTAAATTTACTACTGACTTAAAATCATGTTGCTCAACCTGGTCGTAGTTTACTACAAGCTTTGCTACCAGCTTTGCGATCGGCTTTTTACAACGCAGATTTTACACGACTGACTTTGCTATCGACTTGTTTCTCAACACTGATATAGTAACTGCGGTGACGTCACGCGCTTGCTACCGATCGGAGTTATAACAATGGAATTTACTGCTACTGGAAATTCCAGTAGCAAATCAATTCAATTGTAAGAAACTCGACTGCTCGCATTTATGTCTTCGATGCTTTGTATGTCTACGACATTGTCTGCGAACAGCGACGACGAAGCCTTCGAAGTCGAGTTAACCCTCAATTGTTTTACAGCGGCGGAGAATCTAGAAACTGTTATAGAATGACTAAGAGGTTGTTTTTAAAATTTGAGGATCTCATGACACCGTATATGGAAGAAATGAAGAAGACTTGGGGTCTGTCGAGACACAGTATTCGGGCTGTTTCATCAGATTTTCACAAAGTTCATAAGGGTACGGTTTGCAAATTGATCCATCAAACAACAATCACGATTTGTAATCTTCGAGGTCAAATGATTACACGGTTTTGAAAATTAAGTTCTAAGATTTGAACTGGATTAGAATCCGTCGCCAGGTGTCTTACTATGTGATAATGGTTATCTCTGCCGAAAATATATATTAACACCAATACTGAATCCTCTCACACGTCAACAGAAACGGGACAACAGGTCACACAAAAGAACCGAAATTATTATTGAAAGATTATTTGGTGTTTTAAAGCGCTGATTTCTTTGTTTGCACGTCGGTATGCGATTTCGTCCAGCTAGATGCTGTCGTATTATAGTAGCATCTATTCTGCATAATTTTATCATTACCAACAGAGAAGAGTAAAATGACTCCGACAACGAAGACACTGATGTTGAATTAGAACCAACGACTGAGAGTATTTCTGACGACGTCAGTGGCAGCCTTATTCGACAAAATTTTATTGATAGGCATTTTTAGACATTTCGATGTATTGTTACTGGCAGCAGCACATCGTTTCTTTCAATCTATGCATTGACTTGAAAATATATCATTTTCGATAGAATGTCTTTTTATTCAGCTTTTTTTACGTTAATGAGAAATACGCAGAAAAGGGCAAATAACACTTTTCGAAAATGCTCGAAATCAAGATATGCCTAGTAAACGAATCCCTTTAGATCCACTGATAGGCCTATGGCAAGAAATGCAAATTTTAGTAAAATATAGACTACAATATTTATTATTGCTCTTGGGCTGATGCTGATGCTCAGGCAATATATCATTTACAGCCTGACAAATCGGATCGATTTCATTTTCCTCCACTCGTCTTCAAACGTTCTTGTTTCTGTTGTGTGAATCTCTCCTTAGTGCGAGATTTCAAATCGCGCCAAAGAACTTGCAACTGCTTTAATGTTCTACTGTTAGAACGGAAAATAATGTAAGAATTTCCTCCCATGCGTCCGCTTTCTTCTTTATTGACTTCGCATCGTTCTTTTTCAACTGTATAGTGTCAACGAGGTTCTTATCCTTAATTATCTCGATCAGTATAACTTTCTCCTGATCAGTGAAATTTTTCTTCGACTCGTACCTGTTTTCTTCTTACTCGCCATTATGTGCACATATGAGACACAACTGGGCACACCATGTGATTACAAGTTTGATGTATGATGCTCGTAGATATCACGTGCTACAGCAATGCATTTGACGTTGTTGCTACTAGGTTGAGAAACTCCAATTTACTGCCGACTCGAGTCGGTAGTAACTACGACCGAAAGTTACTGCGTCGTAACTTGCGACCAAGTTGAGCAACCCACCCTATAAGTTGGAAGCATACTGTCTATTTAGTTCTTGAAGTGCGATAACATACTTCATGCGTTGCATCTGTACAGCACACACCATAGATGACTCACAAGCGTTCATGTTCATTCCTACACGGATTGATGAGCCTTGTTGCTCCATCTTCATACAGCCTAACTGCCTAAAAACAGATGTGAACGGTTACGTAATCCTGGAATTCAGAATTCCTTAAAAATGCGATAATCCCGGGATCTCGGGATTGAAACCCTACTCCTAACTAATTATTTTTTAGTGCTTTCTGCTAGCTCCACGCCAATCAGAAATCACACGCACACGTGAATTCGACGAGTCGGAAGATGCCATGCTGTTAATCATCGACCGACCTCATTTCGCTGACAATGTTTCGACAGAATGTAACGCTCTGTAAAGCACCGTAATGAGCGCCAAATCGTTCCTAACCTCCACCTGTTTAGTCCGGCAACCAGAACGAGTTTCTGCAGGGAACGAGGCCGAAAATGAGACTTTCACAGAATGATGTACACCCTATTCCTAATGCGAATCGGCACGTCTGCCGAGCTCTAGTGAGTTCCTCTTCTTGTCAGACAGGATCAAAGAAAAACTCATGTTAATCCAATGGGACGCAGATTGCAGTTTTTGGCTAAAATGAAATTTTCTGTATTTTCTCTGATTAAACGAAAAGTACTAAGCCCAGAGTCATAATTTTTGACATGGAATGTCTTCAGGTCATTTCCTATGATGTGCATGTGCTTTTATTATGCTTCTGATCGACAATGTATGTGAGAATGTGGTTCAATGTGGATAAAGTTACTCAAAATGTTTGTGTTTACCGACATTAAGAGGCTCGCCAAATCTAAATGTGTTTAGCTTTATTGACGAGGATGCATAAAGATGAAAGGAAATGACCTGAAGACGTTCCATGTCAAAAATTATGACTCTGGGCTTAGTACTTTTCGTTTAATCAGAGAAAATACAGAAAATTTCATTTTAGCCAAAAACTGCAATCTGCGTCCCATTGGATTAACATGAGTTTTTCTTTGATCCTGTCTGTCAAGAAGAGGAACTCACTAGAGCTCGGCAGACGTGCAGATTCGCATTAGGAATAGGGTGTACATCATTCTCTCAAAGTCTCATTTTCGGCCTCGTTCCCTGCAGAAACTCGTTCTGGCTGCCAGACTAGTTGCAAAATCTTGGAGAATTCATGTGCGGAAAGTGCTTTCATGTGTTGCTGACTTATTCGAAATGGTGCTTTCTCCCCCCTCCCACGTTTTCAAATTTGTCTAAAATCCGTAGAAATCAATCAATTGTCACAAAACTTTAAGTAGGTACATGTAAGTGAGGACATTTTCTACGCACATACCAAAATTTGTGCAAATCGGAAAAGTACTTTTTTGAATTGCATCGTCTTCATCGACTGTGCAGAAAGCACTTGAAGTCAGCAAAGTCATTTCCCGACAACTAGTGAAGTGATGATGACCAGGCCACCTACTACACCAGCGCTTTTAACTTAAGAAAGGTGTGGCAAGGTAGTAGTCGGGGGAAGTTTTCAAATAGCAGTGGATGAGACGAAGAGGGAGAGAGAACAATGCACACACGAGTAACAAGAACAATATTGCGTCGAACAGAAATTATGCTTAAGTACGTCTACCTAAAGTTTGGTGACGATTGATTCATTTTTGCAATTTTAGACAAATTTGAAAACTTAAGGGAGATAACCCATAAGTAATGAATTTTGGCCTCCATCGTAATTATTGCCTAAATACATTTTCTGTGGAATACCGTATTAGTGATTTTTTATTGATATCAGAGAAACAGGAAATTAACAGAAAAGTACCTTATTCTTTTATACTAGGCCTACTAACCAGTAAAATTACAGTAAATGCAAAAGTAGTAGCTTACCGGTGCTTCTTCAAATGCCTTCTTCTTCAATTCTTCATGAAATATCAGCCGCTCACTCTCCGAGATAAATGGCAGAGATTTAAATCTGGGATCCAACAAAGTTGCCACTCGATAACCATCTCCAGCTTCGAACTCGTTGTGGAGAGCATTAGTCCAACGAGCTCGTAAGCCATTCCAATCTTGGCCCTCATCTACTTCCAACCCGCCTGCCATCGACAATTGCTTCTTCATCAATGCTACAAGTGGTCGAACAACAGAAAGATGCACACGGTCTTCATTTCGTAGTTGTTGATAAACAGCCTCTAATGGAGTCATGAATGCTAGCAGAACTCGTCCTGCATTGATGCTCGCCAGTGGTCCATCGCGCAGGTAGTGACATAGACGACACCATTCTGGGAGCAGATTATCTTGATGTTTCGCATTTTCACTCTTCGCATCCGCATTCATAGCACAGATAGCTGAAGTGACGAATTCTTTCCCATTCGTATCTTCAACAGCTGCCGAAATAACGCGAGCTAGGCTTGTTTCTAGCGATAAGAACTGTGGTTGCGGGAGACGATTTCGAATATTGTCTAGGCATGCGGAGTCAGCACCCTCGACCCACGTTCCGGCTAAAACTAAACCGAACATGGCCGAAGGGGAGATATCCCAATCTAACAGTACGGAACGTACATGCGGACACCAGGCCAATGGATCGGCATGCAGATGTGATAGCGTTGACTGAAGGGTTATGCGAGAGCAGTTGAAATCGGCATCTAAACGATGCATGCTGATTCTCTTGGCGGTTGCTGTACCATGGCGGCCATGAAGCAAATGATCCAACTCGATCGAAAGGGCGAATAATGAGTCTTCTGCTTGACGTTGTTCAGGAGGGAAAACAGTATCTCTTACTCGTTGATACAGTCCGGATGATGAAAGGTTCAACGGCACAGTAAAATTTGGGTCTAGTTGTTGGCAGAACTCGATAAATGGCGTTGAAGAAACAAGGGTTCGCGGGGACACAAGAAGATCAATGGCTGTCGCAACTAATGCCTCTTCGATAGGAGACTGACTTGGGAGAGAAGAAAGGACAGAAGTACCACTGGTGCTTAGAGAATTCGTAGGAGAGTTAGTGGACACTTCTGGTTCAGATGGCAATATGATAGCTTCTTGTTTAACTGGCACGGAATCTACCAAAGTCGGCAAACATTTGACTGGCAGTTTGAAGAACGAGCTTTCACCAACGCTTGCAGCAGAGACATTAGTAACAACAGCGGCTGAAACTGGTGCTGTAGCAAAGGTGTTCAAAGGCTGGCTAGTAGTTCCGGTGGATGACGGCGATGAAGAGTTGGTCGAAGAGACGTATCGCGTTGACGAGCGATCAACGTGGGCCAATGCTTTAGCTGCTGCGAACTCTCGAGGATGTCGACTATTTAAATGTGATGATAAATTGGATGTATTTCCAGAGTATGCCATTTCACGTAAACACAACTTGCAAACGACAACTCGTTTCATGTTTTCAATGATTTGTCCACCATGAGAATAAAATCCGAAATAACGCCAAAATTGACTTTTGCAGCCGGGCAAGGGCATTAATTCTGTGGCTGACAGCAATTGCTGTGTCTGCGAAGAATAACCGATATCCGTGCTCGGGGGCTTCCCCTCCATCTTGCACAAAATATGATCAATCAAAAATAACTTACGATGAACAACAACACTGGCAGATAACTATGACTCACAATCAACTGGCATTCAAATCTAACTTTGCTCTCTACATGTCGCTGATTACTGCATCGTCGTTCGACCATTGAGCGCGCGCATGCATCGATTTCAATGAGTGTCAAATGCGTGCGTGCATAGTCGTTCAATCTTCATTCTCTTCTTATTCAGTTCAGACGTTGTCGACTGCGCGGTGTCGGTGAGGTTTACGGCTGTGGTGTGTTGCATACAAATCACACACGCTCTCCCTTCCAGGACAGTCGATTGTCGATACGTCGCTAAGCAACTTGCATTGGGTTGTTAGATTTATAGATGCATCAGTGCAGTGTCGGTTTATCGCCCGAGTTCAAATGGGGAGGAGTATGCTGCACCGTCGAGTCAGCCGTAAAATATCGTTCCTGTTATGATGTAGAATGCATTGACATGGGTATAATTATCTTTCAATGAGACTGATGACATTTTTATGCGAGTTTCATGAATGAATACATTACGCATTATGTTGCAGGTATTACATTGTGCGCATAACATTGTATGTATTGTTGGGTGACTTTAATTTCGATATTGACTTCAAATACCGAATTTGATTGTTCAAGCGTGTCAGACAGGACTGAGAATTCCAAAAGTTGGTTTATGTCTAGCGATGGTTGTATTAATCGAAATGATTTAGTGATTAGTAAAAGCGAAATGTTTCAAGGCGCTTCATTCACTGATTACAATCATCAATCTTCTCAGCCTCTATTTGTACAGTTTTGTCAATTGAGTATTGTCATTGAATTATTGATTTCAGTGTATTTATCCTTTTGGCACAGATCAACCTAATGTTGATCGGATGATCTCATGCAACTGAATATAACTGTGAATAGCACATTGTTGATCATTTCATGCATTCTATTGCAATAAGTCAATGAGAATGCTATGAATATATGAGCAAATTATGCTATCAAAATATTACTTAATTATAATTTTGGCACTTCTGTTTAGCATCATGTGTAGATCCTGGAGATCATTTAGCAATCAGCAGCACTAAAGCACAAAGCAACTTTTTCGCTTAACCAAGTACAGTAAAACCTCTGAAACACCGGCCTGTGGAAGGACTCAATTAAAGTGGCCGCAGTTGTCAGTTTTTGCATGCATGGTTTGGTTATATGTGTACTAGTAGCATATACTCCTAAATCTGAGTCTATGACATATAGTTAAGCCTATCAAAAGTTAGGTCAGTCTCGTCTTTCAAACTTTCTTATTAGAAACTTTGAGCATTTGAACTAAGCTTACAAATTACTGTTAGCTAAGATCATTAGGCCTCAAAGATGCGGGACAAGGAAAAACTTACTTACATGTTATACATTTCAGAATGCAGTAGCCGACGTGTCTTACGCACTTCCACCATACGAGAATGCAATAGTCTTCAAATTCACAACAAAGATTCAGTCACACACGATCAGATCACAGTCTCCTTTGTACAAATGCATAGTCTGCAATGTGACTTTGGCAGCAATTTATTTTTACTCTGAAATTATTTGCTGAAACATCTCCGTTCATGCAAATTTCTAGCGGTTCGCTATCATACTTTGCGAGAACTAGGTGTTTGATTTCATTGCGCCACTTAAGTTCTGGCAGCGTCCGAACTTCTTAAGGAGAAGTCCGAACTTCTCCGCCACTTAAGATTCTTCATGTTGAGTATTCACGTGGTCTTCCTTATGTCAACATATCTGTCAACAGACACTGTTCGCTATTCTGAGCTAATATTTAATTGGTTGGAATATAGTCTATCTGTCCTTAATTCTGAATGGTGTCCTTGATTCTAAGGTTCTTTTATTTTCACTCAGCTAGGTACTGCATGGTGCATATCATAATTATTTTATTAACATTATATTATCCTTTTATTTTACGTATTTATTGACATTTTCATACTTCTTATACATTTTGTCTTTATTCATAAATATAATATTTTTTTATATTTATTAAATATAATAAATTTTTTCAATTAAATATAGTTGTCTTCTTTTTCATATTTCATCATATTTTATTTGTTAATATATAAGAGTTGTAACTGTGATGAAATTGTGCCACGTCACTTATCAAAACATCACCAACTATTTTATCGACAGTGTATTTTCAAACAATGGTAGACCTAACCTTTTATTCATACCGGTATTGTGCAGACTTGTGTCGATTACTCATGAGTCAATTACTCGGTAGTTGACACATTTCAGTATGGTAGCGCATCATCGATGAAGAGAGCGAAGTAATTTGAGCTGCGTGCGAAATTATACGAATAAACTGCTAGTACCTGCATGATTAAGCCGTCAAGGCGAAACGTCGCACCGAATTAAAGTTGCATGGTATCCGAATACGATCTTCCGTCAAATTTGCGTGCTAAATAAATATTTAACATTGCTGTCTGTAATGTAATTGCAATTACTTCTCAATTACATGGCTAAAAAAGATAATTGATTACAATTACAAATTGTTCATCAGAAAATGCAATGATGGCAGTTACTAATTACGTATTCTCAATTACGTAATTGTAGGCCTAATTGCAACACAAGTATTGTGCCCTTTTGAAGACATCGACCCGCATCTTTTGAGACAACATTGCGCAATATTTGCAACCAAAAGAAAGAGGAGACCAGTGCAATCTGATGGCACGTCCACTCTCAGACTTTTACGATGCAGCTAGCACGTCCGCAAATAGTATTTGAAAAAGATTGAAAATCACTTCAATTCATGAAATATTAGTTCATCCTTATGTATGAAAGGGTAAAACATAATTGAAAAAATGACCATTTTTCTTCTTGGATCGAAGCTAAAATACTTCTGTGGTCAACAAATCTGCGACTATATAGAGTTGATAGATGAGCAAAAAACATTGGCAACTTCGTTGGTGTAGCCTCTTAATTTTCAAAATTTTCCATTACAGCTAGATAAGGAACAGATTCGGCTGTAACCCTATTATTGATTGAGACCGGAACGCTCCTATTCAATTTTTGTAAATTTTTCGAAAAGGATAATAGGACCTAAAGAGAGCTGAAAATTGTGACTTTTATAGCTTCAAAATGCAGTATTCATTTGGATTATTGTGTCAAAATTTGACGTCAAGCCAACGACAAAATCAATTTTTAGAGCTATTTTAAAAAGAGGCAATGCCTACTTAGATAGCCGTGGCCGTAGCTCGAGCCCTTCCCGACGCACATCCTATGCATGGTAAAAATTTAACTAACTTTTTATTTCATTTCAAAGTGGATTAATATATTTTTGCAGAAGCTTAAAAAGTAACTCGATAAGTTTTCCTCTGTCAATGATAGACCCTCGTTCATAAAGCCTGCAGAGTAGCAAAACTTTTGAAGTTTTTATTCGACGCATGTTACGCCACACTTTGGACATTTATAAGCATTTTATCACATAGGCTAACTAAAATCAGGCGAAGTACGTTTCGGCAAATCTCGAGCAACTATGAAATCTGACATCTGGCCTAGCCTAAATCACATGTTGATTTTTACTAAAACATGATTAGATGGGATATTATATACATGAATTCAATATTGAAAATAATATGGCAGAGAAGACTCATTTGCAACAGCAACGCAGCACGCTGCTTTCTACAGCGTTGAATAGTTTTCATTTTAGTTAAATTGATATAGGCTGCAATGATACTAATTGCTATGCTTATAGAGACATCGATTTAGGCCTGCATCACGAAGTAAAACAAATCGAAATAGTCAAGGCATCTAATCGCTCAAATAATATGCTAAGAAACATCTGCATTCACTCATTTCAAGCGGTAATCAGTAATTAGCATATCTAATTTAAGTGACTAAAAATTGAAAGAAATCGACGGTGGTAGAGGAACAATTTTTATAAAGTACTTTTGAAATGTTAACGCTATCAAAAATGCGCATGGGGGAGAATTGTGCTTAGTAGCTAATTGTCTGAATGACACATAATGTAGTTTCAATGTCACAGATGTTTCTATCATTTATCAGCTTCGACGGCAAACTTGCCTGACCGGAGAATTTTCGAATATTATCGGATATTTTCGAATATATTTTTCGACTTATCGAATATTTTTATTCAAATATCGGACTGAAATAATTTTAGATGAAAGTTGCACCATCATGAAAATCTGCTTTGAATTAATTTTGAGCAATTTGAATAATAAGCCTAGAATACTCGTGTAGGCCTAGTGTGTGCTGCTGCAGAATAGGAGAGCTATAAATCATTAACCTGTATAGACCTCAAGGGTAAATCCAATTTATTCCACAACATTTGACGAAAATGTGTCTTTGATTTGTAAAATCCATATTTCTGAACCGATTTCAATAGTTTTTTTTTTAATCGAACCGTAAAGATCTCATCTATTATGGCATGGTTTTTAAAAAGTCACAAAGCCAAGACCTTCTTCACTAGTTGCCGTTTTTTGCCGAAAAAAGACCAAAAAGGCATGTCCAAAGTTGCAGTACTCTCACTTCAACACGGATTTTCGATTAGATACTTTAAAATACACCCACTAATATTTATATCATCTGAAAGAAGAAGATCAGCTCTTTAAGATAGTCTAATTTTGAATGTTATAATCAATATTAATCATTGAATTTTCACTGGGTTTCCATTGTCCAATGAAAAAAATGTCCTCTGACCGAGACGTTTTCTGTCCTCTGACCGAGGTACCTTTTCTCGAAGAATATTGATTTTTCCATTAAACGTTTTGCACCAAACGAATCCTCTAGTGTGCTAGTTTATAAATCCGTAAAGAAAATTCAGTTTGATGCCGTTACAAGTGAGCAATATTGATTTAAAATTATTTTTTTCCGTTTTTTCGACCAGAGAATTTGAATATTCCCAAAAATTTCATATGGATGCTGAAACCAGAAATTTTGTCAGGAATCGATGAAATTTCACAACATAGGAGGGATCCATGCTCTTAACATCTATGCAAAAGAAATTTTTTATTTATATCAATTAACCCTCTCAAAATCTCCAAAAACCACGAAAATGTCCTCTGACCGAGACCCTAAAAAATCTCGGTCAGAGGACAACGTTGAAATTGAAGACCTCGGTCAGAGTACAAGGGTCTCGGTCAAAGGACATGATAATGTATGCAATTACATTTAGATCACTTCGTTTTACGCGTTCAAGTATTCGTCCAAAGTTCCCGCAGTCTCATGAACCCAAATGCTGAAACCGAAGAGTTTCCTGTTCGACATCAATTTGTCCTCTGACCGAGACCTTAAAAATCTCGGTCAGAGGACAAGGTAGGTCACGGTCAACGGACATTATATGTAATACGTTACATTTTGGTCACTTCGCTTTCCGCATGCAAGCATTCATCCTAAGTTCCCAGTTTCATCAGCAACCCAAATGCAGAAGCCGAAGAGTTTCCTATTCGACATCTTTCTGACCGACATCAATTTGTCCTCTGACCGAGATGTAGAAAAAATGACTTTTTAAAAGTGCTAGATTTCTATGGAAAGTTTTTATTTGGTGTGGTCGCCGCTAAGATTTTCGTGTTCAGCGTAAAAAAATGAGTATATATGCAAATTTTCACGGAAATCTGAGACCCAAAGTTGAAAAGACAGAAATGTTGTGGAATAAATTGGATTTACCCTCAATCATTTTCCCGGGAAATTACCTCAAGAAAGTTAGATGTCAATATAATAAAATGCAAGAATATAATTGTTCAGCTGAGTAGACAAATGAAGCTAAAAGTCAAACTGCCATTCACTATTTAGAATCGAAACAATTAAATTTGCACTATCAGAAATTAACTCTTAACTTAGGGGGATGTTCACGGGTCTCTTGGAATCTTAGCATAGCCGCAGTCGACTCTTTTGAAGCCGAACCGGAACGGTGGCTAAAGGTCGGTTTTAGCCAACGCATTTGTAGCTGTAGCCTCTGCTCACACGCTTGTGGAAAATCAACATAAATGCGCTATACTCAGTCTCACACATTAGTTATAATACTTATATTTTGATTGAAAAGGATGCGATGCCGCAAGTTAAGTTTTGCTGCGAGTCTGGGTGCTGAGCCGTAGAAGGGTTGTCCACGGTCTCTTAATTGAGTTAGGGTATATATGTTCTCTCGGGTTTTGGTAGGAGTTCTCACTTTCCTGTGCACTTTTGGCCTTAGCAAATCCAAGTCGCATAGTCTAACTTTACATGTCTCTGTTATAAGCGTAGCCCTATACAGCAGCCTATTGTATAGGCTATATGAACTATGAAAAATGACAGGAAATTAAGAATTATTTCATTCCATGATTAATTTCAAAATCAACCAATTAGCGCATTTATATGAGTTAAAATAATCGAATGAAAATAAGCTAGTAGGCATACTTTCTACACTTTTGTTGTGTCATTGAAAAGTAAAAGTGATAATTCATGTAAATTAATCACATCAACCTAGCGGTTTACTGTCCACTTGAAATAACTGAATATCGATAACCAGTTTCACAGAACTGTCGATATTCTGTGGTCGGCACAGAATTAGATCGTTTAACTGTTTCAGGAAGCAATGACCATTGCAACGATTAACGGCAGGAAAGAGCAGTCTTATTCTATGATAGTCGATACGTTCACTGTGATTTTGATCTAAAATTGGTTTCTTCATAAAATATAGAATTTCATAATTATACACACTCCTAACTAGTTTGAAACAGTAGACTACAAATCATTGGTGCAAGTTATAATTATAATTCTACAGAGAAACATGAAATAGTTGAGATACTCAGTTTCCCTGGTTTTATCCGATGGAAAATTGCTCTATTGCTTCTAGATTCCTACGAGGAAAAACAGCTCTTGGTCTCATTAGGAAATTTAAAACCGCAAGATATAGGCCTACACGGTTTTAAGTTTGGTTTTAAGTTTTCGCATGCCTAACAGACCTATTGGTACATTTTTTGCATTCCCAAGAGATCTTATTTGATTTCATTGTGATGGTCATAATTGATTGAATGGCGTTGCATGATTCCGAACGTTTGTAATAGGATAAATGGACACGTACCTGATCGATCAATGTCCCGGTTTTCACTGAAAGATGACAGCATGTCAATCGCAGACTCGATGATCATAGAATATCTGGTGCGGAAGGAGTAGGGGAGACCGGGGCTAGTTGTTACAATTTTTGATTTTTTTGAGATTGTGACCGAAGTATTTGTCCTTTTCGCCTAATTTCTTTGCTGGAACATGTTTAGATCGTGAGACATAATGTTCATGCAGTAGAATGAAGGAAAATTAAATACTATTCCTGTGGCAAACATTTAATTACAAGTAAAAATTTGTAACAAATTGCCCCATATACGGGGCATATTGTTACAGCAAGCGGGGCAAGTTGTTACAAACGACGTTAAAAATTATATCGTCATCAAATGTTTCATTCTAATATACCAAACCCGGTAGCATGAGAAATATGACCAAAAAAATATGAGGATAGTACAAAACATTCTCAGACGCACACTCACTAAGATTTCTATATGTTTATAAGTTGCAAACATGACATACAAAAGGCCCTTCATTCTCGGTGCAGTCCGCGTGGGCCCAATCACCGCATTCAATACACTGAACCCACTTTTCACCAGGTACAGAGTTTTCAAACGTATCGCCACAAAACAAGCAGACATTTTCTTCGGATGTAACTGCCTTGCTTTCAGCGCGCTGCTTCTTCGTGATACGTGCCTTTTTCGCAGGCATATTTTCTCCCTTTTGCTTCTTTTCTTCAAACAGCTTCTTCCTTATCGGTGAACTAGTCAAAATTTCGGTTCTTCGTCTTCTGCCATTAGGTCTACTTTTCCTTGGCAGAGCCTTTGGAGAACGGGCGAATCATTTCTGGAGACACCTGCAGAACTGCAGTCATGTCCAGACCTGGGCTTGACTCACTTGGATGATCAATGCTCTGCCGAGATGTCCCTAGCATGTCACTTAGAGACTGATCCGTTGTAAAGCGCTGCGGTAAAAGATTATCATCATGACATGGCCTATCGAAAGACAGATGAGCAATTTGGCTATCTTCCTCATGCTCAACGAGAACCGGTGAATTCAAAGGCCCATCGGTTGTGTAACCAAGTAAAAATTCGTCGTCAGTGAATATATGTCGATTAAAAGGGAAAATTCCAGACACTCGAAAGCCACTTAGAATATTCAATGGGGACAAAGCTCGTGACCAAGCATCGCTGGACATTTTTGGTATATCATAGATCGTCATTGTTTTGCCAGGATGAGCCTTTTGCCAAGAATCACATGAAGCATTATAATATTTCTTCAACGGACCGCGTAGACACTTTGGTCCAATGGTTGGAGTTTGTGGGAACAATGTGCGGGAAAAGACACAAGTACAATGCCATGTTCTCTACAAAACTCAATACAATCGTAGTTCACATGTGATTCATGATTGCCCAAAAGAACTAGAACTGGCTTTTCAGGTGAGCTACGCTACGGACAGTGGTTACAAAATGCTGCAAAAATATTATAAAATTGGGTCCTGTCATCCATCCTGATGGACAGGGCTATAACGACTTAGGCTATTGACTTGTAGACAATTTATGTTGTTTGCTGCCTGAATGGTATTTTTTCTCATCTGCAGCAAGTTGCTATGCACAGCACTCTCGAATATGTTTAACGGCTACAACAAAAGCAATTGTTCAATTATAAGTCCATTGACATCTGTTTATAATCTTAAAAGTGACAGCGAAATGTTACTCACCTCTTGCCTTGATCGCCAACTTGACAATGAAACGTTATCGAATGATACCGATGGAGCAAGCTGATCGGACATCCCTTAAGGACATCACTTTTAGCCATTCACAGTGAAAGTGGTTTTCCTCTCGAGATAACATGAATATCTCATAAACTGGCTCATAACGTAGCGAGTATGGTTGTGATGGGGCAAGTTGTTACACTGTAACAACTTGCCCCATCCCTGCTGTAACAAAATGCCCCTTGAGCAATGATTTTGGATAAATCACTCTACAGCTGAAAAGACTGCAATTTGCGAAACATAAAGACTTACAATCTCGAAAACATACACACAAGTACTCTCAAACAGATAACTGTGAATATGAGACTCATTTGACGCATTGAGTAACAAATTATGCAAAAACTTGAAAAATTACTCGAAGGACGGAAAAAACGATTTTTTTATCTGTAGTTCACATAATATAATAAATTGAACTTCTTTCATGGGGAAAATAATGCGTCAATAAAGGTTCATCTTTTGCTAGTTACGCGTCAGATTTCGCTTTGTAGTTTTCACTGTAGGCCCACTGTAACAACTTGCCCCGTGTAACAACTAGCCCCGGTCCGCCCTATCTTGTTGCACTGACGTGTGAATTTACAAAGTTGGCCTCCGCAAGAGACAATATCCACAACAGTAGCCACATGCTCATATAAAACTCGGGGATATTTCTCTCAGATCAAGCTATGTCTCACTTCTTGCATAATTCAGTAGAAGCAAGCTATTTCAGTAAGAAAAATCTCATTTCGCTATGGATACGATATGGTCGTCCGATATTTACGAAATTGTGAACGTTCGAGGACGGATGTGCCTTTTTCACATCGAAGAATGAGCACTAGGCCTAATGGTTTTTACTTTGGTTTTTATAGACAGTTGTGACTGGAGCACATCTAGGTACGGTATATGACTTTCTTATTGAAGGGAATTCTGCCCTTTGGAAAATAAGATAGAGGGGGAAATGCATCGATCGGCTGCCTTATACTTTCAATAATAGGGTTGTATAAATTACGGTAATTTATTTTTCGGGTAACTTACCGTAAGTTACGGTAATTTATCCGGTAAGTTACGGTAATTTATGAAATATCGGCTCCCTTCACTTATTCATCTGCATATTCTAACTTAAAACCTATTCATCAAGGCAGCTAAACTTCCAAGCTTAGGTTACAATTATTGTAGACCTTCGAAAATGTTATTCACATTTGTAGGCAGCAATTATTGACATCTACAACCCGAATATTGGTCTCCAGCAATTGCTAAAAGTAGCATATCCTATTTATTTTAGATTTTTGTGTCATAAAAACTCCACTAGAATTATCCTTTTTTAGGCAGCTAAACATTTTTTATGCTACGAATAAGTATCCGCATTATAACTACAACTTTTAGTTTCAAAACCTGTGGGCTTTTGCTTTGATGTGTTTATCTACAACTATGTAAAATAATTTTGATATCAATTGCATTGAATAAAAACTATGTGATAATAAAAAAAGTATTTATAATAAAAAGAAAAACTTTTGAAATTAAGCTGCCTTACAGACAGCTGATTGACAGAACGATTAAAAAATTCACGGTAAAACTAAAATATGATATTTGTAGAGCTTTTTGCTTTTCCAAAAAATATATGCAACAAATGAAACAAAGAAAAACATACAAGGAAATTACTTGGCATGATTCGGCCTCTTTAACGATCATATAAAATTATGAGATATATCACAATTATACTGAGCTTATTACAGACATGTTTCAATGGAGATACATCTTTATTGTGGTTTTGTGGAAGGTCAAGTATTTGTATTTTAGCGGAAGTTCAATACATTTCGATAGTTCAGCGCTATCATCTTCAGGAGCAAAGATAGTACTTCAATCAAAGTTATGCTCAGAAATCACGAGCATATCAAATGACACTGTATATTATTATCCATGAATATACATGGAGATTGTGAGGGAGAATGGTGTTAGTAAGGGTTAGTATCCTATGCATGCGGCAGATAGAGCTGGGTTACATGTTAGGCCTACTAGTTGCAGATTACCTGATCTGGCTAAAAGAAACGTGTTCATGCAGAGAAGTAGTCTTTTGAGAACTACAGGAACAAGAAATCATTCAACTCTTGTTTCATCAACATTGAATGATTTCTTGTTCCTCTAGTTCTCAAAAGACTACTTCTCTGTAGGAACGGGTTTCTTTTAGCCAGATCAGGTCATCTCCAACTGGTACCATGTAACCCAGTGCTATCTGCCGCATGCCTAGCCTACTAACCCTTACCAACATCATTCTCCCTCACAATCTCCATGTACATTCATGGATAGTAATATCCAGTGTCATTTGATATGCTCGTGATCATGTGCATAATATTGATTGAATCACTATCTTTGCTCCTGAAGATGATAGCGTTAAGCTATCGAAATATGTATATATCGAACTTAATTCACCTTTCCACCAAACCACAATAGATGACCAGTTTTCAAGGCCCATTTAAATGTAGATGAATTTCACAGTAGAGCAAAATCACTGAGGCAATACTTAGTTCGATTAGTTATTTTTGTGATTTTAGAAGGGTAGAATCATAAAAATGTTGGTTGAGACTTATCAGTGTAAGTCAGCTCACAACGAAAATGCTAATCATCATAAAATACGCGATACAGTATTTTCCGGATAATTCCCCAACTTCGTGACAAAGGCAAAATAACAAAAGGCCTACTCATCCGTATTTGGGAATTCATCGATTTTAAAGTGGGCAAATGTTTCATAAAATTCATCGATTTGCGAAATAGAAAACATGACCAATTTAGTGGGTTGTTGAATTAACAGGGAAATACTGTATTGCGAGCTGAAGTATATGTTATAAACATGCTGTCAACTTTGAGACCACTTCCTCAATATCTTCAGCTGTAAATACATAACCACCGCGCCTTGTATGCGCAGGTTCTTTTAAACGTCTTATTTCTTTGCTGTCAACGATAGAGGTATCCCCTACTTCAGGAAAAACATAAATTCCGAACTTGTTCATTCTAAGGAAAGAAACCAAATACTCGTCATTGTCAAGACTTTCAGTAATTTTTCCAATGAAGACTTTGTGTCTTAGGGACGGCCTAGATTTTACCGTTTCAAATATTTTGGCGGCAACGAACGTCCCGGATGGTACAGGTATGGACAAATCTTCATCTGGAAGATCCCCGATGTCCATGTCACATTGTTCTTCGTCTGAAGAATTTTCGTTTTCGCTATCACTCTTGGCATCATCGAAATTTGCCTCTTGGATTATAACAACCTATTCATTCTTGTGGTGAATCAATTGGGATTTACTTGCTCCTCTTTTTGTTGTCCAGCGCGCTGTTTCATCTTCAAGTTGTAAGCGACGTATGTTAAATCTACTGCATGTTCATCTGATAATCTATTTCTAAGCTTTGTTTTTTGTAACCCAAATCCTTTGTTTGAACGCTCGGTTGCAGCACTCGTGGCGCACATAGTCAAAAGAATCACAGCAACTTTCATCAAGGCTCGACCCGAACAATTCCCTTGCCACCATAAGACAGGATTAGTAGCGTATGATACCATATTTGCCAGATGTGCCTCGCACTGTTGAATATGTTACCTGACTTCGTTTTATATTCCAACAGGTCAGTTGTTGCGTCGTCGACTCGCAGCTTTTCAAGGTCTGCCAACCTTAAGATCTCATCTTCTGCTGTTACCATCTGAAATTCAGACAATGTTTTGACCTCGGAATCGCGGATCCAGCAAGTTTGCAGCGAAATGGAAGTTTGAGAGACAAAATTCTTTTCGTTTGTCAAAAGCTGACAGAATCCTTGCTGTTTCGCATTCTGATAAGAACGATTGGTTTTGAAGAGCTGTTTTGATCTATGTTTCCTCAGCAGCACCGATAGCATGTGAAATAGGTCGAAGAAGAGAAGCCACTTCGTCAGTCGGTTCCCAAAAATTTGAATTATCCAGAATTCTCAGCTGTAGATGTTGAGGCGCCTCGCAATTAGCATCAATGATCGACAATCGAAGCGCATTTTCAGATCAAGATTTTTTTTCAACATTTGATAGTAGCTTGCCCATCGAGTGGGAGTTCCAAGTTTGACACTAAGAGGAGTGTGAAGGCGCAGGATGGATCGGGTAACATGTCTATAACGGAAAAATTTGGATATTTCACTATTTTCTGCTATAACTGTGCTGATCGACAGAACTTTTCGCATATCAGAAGCTAGTAAATTCAAGCCATGCGTCAAGCAACCATACGTGTTTATCCAAGGGAATCGATTTCGTATCTCGATCCACGCAGATATCATGTTGGCAGCGTTATCAGTCACCAAAAATCGAATGCTCTTAGCCTCTACATTAGAAAATTCACAAAATTCATCAATCGCATTGCAGATAATGTCACTCATGAATTTTGCAGTGTGTCGCATTTCTTCTGAGTGAATACTTTTAAAGAAAAACGGAGTTGGAGTCATACATAAGACTTGAATATGAGAATCATTCGATATACACGACCAGCCGTCAGCGGACATACCAATAGATGGCGAATCTTTGCACAATCCTCAAACGTAATCGCTAACTCTATTCTTCTCCTTCATTAAAAGTGGACCACTAAGATTTTTTCTGGAAGGAATTTGAAATCCTGGTCTTATCTTTTCAAAAAATGCACACCACGAATGATTGTCTGTCAAAATCAGGGGAGAAGCAGTTACATAAATTGCCTTGGTTAATGATTCCTCAATCTCAGTTTGTTCCGATGACCTAACGCGATCGATAAATGGTAGGATACTGCATTGATTTTGATTGTTTGAAATCGACACTGTTGACTGGCTGTGTGAAGGTTCTTTATCAGTTCGTGAAATCTTGCCGACATACTGGTGACTAATTGAAGAGGTTTCACGTATGCTATCACTATCTTCGTTATCACTTCCAGTGACTACGGTTGCGTTGTCTGTGGGTAGACTTCGAAAGGCCATTATCTTCATTCGCTTTCGTGATGATGCAACTGACTGATTGACAACTTCCTTTCTGTATAATTCTTTCACTTCTGGTGGGGCCTTTGGACATCCTTCTGTTAGATGGCATCTCATTCTCGTGGCGTTTGCGACAAATGAGATATCACAATACTTGCAAAATTCTTTCATTTTTCCGTCAACAGTAATTTTTGAGAAATGATTCCAAACATCGCAAAAGTTCTTCGGCATCTAAAAAAGAAAGTGATATGTGAGTTTTGAGATATAATGGAAATAAAAAATGTACCTAAAACATATAAATCTATCATATCCTCCAATTCATCAATGTCATTGAGATCAGTGTTGCGGAAACGGAAGCGGTAATTTCGAGTGAAAGCGGAAACGGGAGCACAGAAAACTAGCGCGAAAAAATAGATGGCATCTAAAAATAAATATGATAGGCATACTATATAAACCTATTCTATAGAATTCCACTGTGATTTAGCCTATTCCCAATTCACCTATTATATGTCTGCTGTGTTCTGCTACGCATATAAAACAAGGTTATGGAGACCTATCGTAAAATAAAGTCTGATGTATTTTTTCATTAATGGATTTTACAGTTTATATGAGTAGACAACTGAATAAGTGATAACATAAATAAGTAACAATAACAAAGTATTGTAGGCATTCTACAAAGAAGCTCAATTATGAAATTTAAGAAGCGATCGGTATACATACATAAAGAGCCCCATGTCATAGTGACAGGAATTTGGATGGAATGTTCCAGTCAAAACCGCTTCCAGTGGGCCTGGAAGCAATGGAGACGCAAACGCTTCCGCAACCCTGATTGAGATGCATGTTAATGGGGGTGTTCGTTTCCGGTAAGTGGAAATGATTTGATTTGAAATGTACTTTCTACAATTCACCGTTTTAATTCGAGAAATAAGTATTATGATTTGACTGATCGTTTGGTAATAAAATTTTTCCTTGGGACATGTTCCATGACAGAGTCGCCTAAAGTGCGAGCACTTCAATTCCAAAGTCTTGCACATTTTGTTAGATAGGATAAGACATACCGTTGATGTTTAAAAAGACAATTGATTCACATGCTATTCCTGGTTTTGCGAAAAATCAGTTTTTTAATTAATCAATAATTGCTTTTCGATTGTCACGCACGCCGCACGGGACATCAAGTTTATGAATTAATGAAGACCACGAATCAAGAGACATTAAAAAAATTGAAAAAAAGTGGATAATATCTTATATACGCGTGTTAAAGATTGACGTGGCAAGAAAATGGTGCACAACAATGGAAATTTAAAAAAACCTCAGAATAACTATTTTCAGTTGAAGTTTGACTGTATTGATTTTACCCTTCACTTCTCTATTGGAGATAGATATTCTCAGTAGTTGATTTGAGACTTTCTGATTCAACTTTCATTTTAACTTGTAGTTGATATTTTTCTCCGTTACTGGTAGAGTGATGATTGGTTGTATCTGTTGAATTTTGTCACTTATACTAAAAATTGATTAATTATACAGCAATATACTAAAAGTTAACGAAAAATCGATTATTTCAATAGTAGTTTTTTCTATTTATCTCATTGAGAGGAAATGATACTTGATGTCCTCATTTATCCTCATTCTGTGAGTATTTTATTTGCAAAATATGGTAAGTTTGATTAATAGCGCTTTTGTACATTTCTAATATTTTACAAAGAAATCAAAACTGTCCCGTGCGTGACATGTTTGACACTTTCTGAAATGCCATGAGAGGAAACCGCGCCAAAGAAAGTGTTATTGCATTTGTGAAGGATCCCATGACTTTTTATGAAGCCGTTACTTATGTGAGCATGTCTATCATACTGATTCTCATGGACGAAATTTCGTCAACCAAGACTATCATTGAGGACAGCCGTCATCTTGGGTATCTCAAGTGCACATTACATCTCTGAAAGTTGCGACCTTTTCTTCAGTTAGGCCTATAGCATCTTAGGTGAAACGGGATAAAATGAGCAAAGTTTTGCAGAACATGTGGGAAAATGAGTGTGTAGTTTTAATATAGGCTATGGATATTTTCTTGTTTCCAAGTTATCCGAGTTACATCGATTACATTGATTCCGACAGAATTTATTTTAAGAAAGTGATAAAGGGAAAAACGTATTTCAGCAACATCGGTTACTTCTGCTCTTCCCCTGAAAATATTTGGGCCTTCGAAGGCGCTACATGGTCTATTATCTGATTTTCCGGTTCTGATGACTCACAGTGAATGTTTACTAAGAGTCCGTCATTAAGTAATCCAATGATTTTATTCTGTACCAGGGTATCTTCATTTGGTTATCATTTTCAGCGATGAAGTTTAACCTATCCTTACGTACATGAGCAAGATCTTTTCGTGTTCATCAGATAGTCTGCGCTTGATTCGAAAAAAAAATCACATTTACAACTTGCACAATTTAGAAAGACCCATCGTCATAAGGCTTCATTAGTGGATAAAGGACTACAGGTAGGCTATGCCGACATGATGCGTATTTATTTCAGACCACGAATCAAGAGACATTAAAAAAATTGAAAAAAAGTGGATAATATCTTATATACGCGTGTTAAAGATTGACGTGGCAAGAAAATGGTGCACAACAATGGAAATTTAAAAAAACCTCAGAATAACTATTTTCAGTTGAAGTTTGACTGTACTGATTTTACCCTTCACTTCTCTATTGGAGATAGATATTCTCAGTAGTTGATTTGAGACTTTCTGATTCAACTTTCATTTTAACTTGAAGTCACATACAGTCAATCATTTCCTTATCACAGTCCGATGTTGAGAACCATTCAGTTTTACGTAATTCCACACTGACTGTATCTGCATTTCACAGTTCATGTATTGCCTTGATAAAAATGAACGAAAGGCTTCGCCAACTCGTGCTGTTTGTTCTTCATTTACTAAATTAGCAAAGGGTCTGGATTTTCCACAGATGAGATTAGCAGAAAGTACACGTGCGACGAATGATCGAGTGGATTGGCGTAGGAGAGTGGTGACCACATGCACATCGCAAGGCGACCCCTGACAATAAGATGAAAAGTTTACTGCAGGAGACTGGAGAAGACGAATATCAGATAACTCCTTTTTTCCTAGGCTTTCTTGTCTTAATCTTTAACATCATTTCTTGTCTTTCACTTAAGAAGTATTTCTAGTCTTGACCCTCGGCCCTACCTGTTCTTTTCCCCGAACACGGTCCTAAAGGGGCCCTTCAATATCTTCTAAACCAGTGCTCTGTAACCTTCTAGGTAGTCGTTCGCACTATCTTGACTAGTTAAATCCATTTCGCACATTTCATAGCCTACGAAAACTATTGAAAAGTGTAAGGGTAAAACCAGGAATGTGATTTTTCAACGTTTTTTAAGAAAACTGCAATTTAAGATTTTAAGACTCATACCACCTAGGTCTGTGTGAGTTATTTTTGTTTTTCTCATACAGAATGTTTATGTTTGTATTAATTTAGATTGAAAGAAATATTTTCCAAGGTGTAATGAATAGACGGAGTTATGAATATAATATTCATTGCGTAATAATAGGGCCTACCAATAAATGGTAAAACTGGAAATTCTTTTTTCTGTGGATTGAGTCCTTACTCGGCAGATCCCGAAAGTGCATTGAGTACAAAATGCGATCGTAGATCATGTCAGTCTTGAACTCGCATCGCCACTGCCTTACTGCCTGCGATTCCAGTAGGCCTACGTGTAATTATCACACCTATCTATTATATAACACTGGAAACGGAACGGACTAGTTCCATTTCCGTTCCAAAATGGAAATGGAAGAGTGGTAGTTCATCTAGGTTTTCGGAAATACATGATTGCGATTGCGATAAGCAGAAATTGTGTGGCCTACAACGTTTGAGCCAACAGATGAGGCGATCGATTTGTAAAGGGATGTACAAGGCTAATTGTACAATTTAGCATGAAGGTACCGCTGCGTCCTAGTGGTACAAAATACAGTAATTTGACATTATTAAGGGCGGATCAGTAGCCAAAATACGCTTATTGATCCAACCAGGTTGCGGCGAAAGCCACTGCCGACAATTATAACACGACAAAATCCTCAGTTATAAAAGGCATATTATGATTGATCTGATAAACTAGATAAATTCTTCAAACACAAGATTTCACACATGACTTTTTACATACGACTGAAAGCTACGGCAAGACCAGTATTACACCATCCAAATTATAGGTCCTACATCATAATACAGCCGACAAATTTTAACATAGAGCACATCAACACTAATATATTTAGTGCCACAGCTATCTAACATATCAAGGAGATCTGACGACAATTGCCAGGTTAAAAGAATCGGTAATGTATCCAAAAATGACAAAATTGTTCAATTTGCTCTACATCGATAACTACACACGTGTTTAAAGTGAAACCGGTCTTGAAATGGAGAAAAATTTACAAGGAGTCAGTTAAAATTATATTTAAGAGTTAAAACAAAGTGGAAGACTCCTCAATATCTGAAAAACAACAATTATATAATAAATTACCCGGTAATTTAAATATATGTTACCCGGTAACTTACCGGGTAATTTATCCGGTAACTTACCGTCGGGTAAGTTACCGTACAACCCTATTCAATAAAATAGGATGCAGTGTAGGTTGTCGGCTTTGAAATATTGGAGCACAAAAATATCTAAACCAACATAACCATATAGGAAAATAAAATAGGGTATACAAGGAGCAAGGTTATAATTTACGATCAGAAGATGTAACCGAGCCTACATTTTCCGGCAGAAAACTGAGACTGAAGGAGAGCGAGTATCATCGGGTATTTGAAAATTGCCTCCTGCTCTTCTATAGGCTACCGATCTGATGAGTTAACTTTCTTTCTTCTCTTTTGTTATCTTTTTGCTCATCATTGAATCGCTTCGTCAATAAAACTGGCGCATGCTGATGTAAAGATCACGCAAATCCCTCGAAAAACGAATATTAAAAAAAACAAATAACGAAATATATGTAATGGTTTCAAGGAATTATGGACAAAAATTTTACTTCTTTGAAAGGAGATCTAAAGCTCTTCTGCTAAGATATTTTTCGAAATATCTTACTTAGCTTGAAATTCGACAGGATAAATTGTAATTAAGGTTAGATATAATTGTATGTGAACAATGAAGTCAATGGAGTAAAATGTTTTACTACTATATTAGGAAATGCTGAAACATATTCATCATATGGAAATGCTTATCAAATTAGGAAAAGCTGCTCTTCGGCTCACAGATATACACATATATTTATATTACAAGCTTAACACAATGCATAATCCATCATATAAATTGAATATATATTTACATCTTCCTAATGTATTCAGTCTCAATTGATTGAATGATGCATTTCGAAGTTTCATGATTCACAGCGATTGTGAACTAAAAGAATGTGAACATCCAAACGCAGATAGAAACTACCCTTTAAAAAATTGGTTTCGCGGATGGGATTTGATTAATGTCAAACTAAGATATCTTCGCATTGATAGGCAATCATATTGCAACAAAGGGAAAATTGTATTGGATGCATAGCAACACTTCGAGGTGCATCATTTTACATCATCAAGACTAATAATTCACAGCCAATAAAATAGCGACTTCTGCCGTTATCAAAGCCGCGCGCCCGCGCGCGCCTCAGTCCTTCTTCCGACTCCAAGAATTTGTCAAAATGACATCGTTTTGGCATCGATTCAAAGCCTGTGCGGATGCTCGAAAGGTCTTTCTACCACTGTTGCAACAATTTGGTTTTGGAACACAAACGTTTTCAGACGCTCGAAAACAAATATGAAGATGAGTAATATGCTAACGTATTGAATCCATCCCCATTTGAGAACGTACCAGAAACCAGGTTTGTACCTGAGAATGAAAAGAGGGAATCAGCAAATTGATATTAGATGCATCATTAATAAACACTCACAGAAGTGTCGGAGTAGTATAGAAAACTGTTGCATTCAGAGTGAATGGCTGACCAGGAGCTCGGTCTCTCTCCCATCTGTAGTACGTATTTTCGAAGCGTGTGGATACTGAAATAAATAGTTCAATTAAAAACGGTGATTGTACAAAATTTATCAAAATATTCAGAAATTAATGACATCAAAATGTTAATTGGACTTGAGTCAAACACTGTAAAAATCCGACTAAATCCAATAAATTATACAAAGATGAATCATAAGTGTCTCACAACAAGCTAAAATGACTGATTCATCAATGATACTGAAACAGGTGACAAAAATGCTTGTGCACCTATAACACATTCATAGAAGGACATTGCAGTCTGAATAAATGCTGGAAAGACAAATCATGTGGAACAAAATAGAAAGAAATTAGGATGGGAGTCCGGCATTGCCAAATTCTTGGCCACCTACAAGTATGGCACCATGATAACAAGCATAGAACAGCCTTCCGTGAATACTGTTGATATGGAGAAAATTGGGAGATCCCAACTCGCGAGGACCCAGTTTGAAGGGGATACGCGAGATGCAAAACTCCACGAAATTTTGCACATTATGTAATTCAGTCGACAAAGTCAGGAATTCATATCTACTTAACTTGGCAGGGTTGCAAAATCAGAGATGCTTGCGGTCTGAAAAAAATCACACCGGTTGCATCTTCATTATATTCTAGACATGTACAGTGATGTTATTGCTGAATTTGAAAATTCTCCCGCAGGCTACAAAAATCTCGCATCCCATCCAGTAACTGTTTTCGGCTTGACATGCATACTTGACTAGCCCTTTCGACTGACCTTTATGAGCTGCATCATTAAAATAAATTAGGTGTATGATGTTTCGTATCAAGAGTAACCGAAAGAGGAGCAGCAACAAGCAATAGCCAAGAGGAGCGCACAAAATGCATCAGCTGACTGTGGAGAGGAGAACATGCTCTCGTGCATGAAGCAATTCATGGAGGACGTCATGAAAGTGTTGAAAGACGGCTTTGAGAGACAACTAGAAGTCATACAGAGCGATATCTTCGACATGAGAAAGGAACTCGATAGAGAAAGGGAAGCAAGAAACCGTTTGGAGATGGAAAACGAGAAGCTGTGTAGCGAAGTGCGATACTGGACTGGTGAAGTAAGCAACATCACGGCAAGAGTGGACGAATTGGAGCAGGAGAAAAGGGCACGAGATGTTGTGATCAGCAATGTTTCAATGTCTGAAGGCGATCCCAAGGAGCAACTGAAAAAAACTGTAAACGCAGTCCTCATGACGGACGTAGTACAAGGAACCACCGACATCGAGGAAGTCAAGGTGATCAGAGACAAAGGTAACACCGACAAAGTGACACTGATAGGCACTCTCCGAAGCCCTCTAATAAAGAAGGCTATTCTCTCAAAGCGCAAACTCTTCCACACAAAGAGCATTTTTGTGAGGGAAAACTTGACTGAGGCACGCTACCGACTTCTTAGGGAGACGAAAGAGTTCGCCTCAAAATTTAACTATAAATTTGTGTGGACTAGGGACGGATCTGTGTTCATTAGGAAAGATGAGAACTCTCCGCACATACGAGTGAAATCAAGAGGCACATTGGACGATATACGTCGTATATGTCGATTTGTAGAGCTGCTGAAGAGATGTAGCAACTCATTGGCCATCAACAATCTGATCTTTAGTTTGCATTAAATACAATCTTAAATGCATGAACAACATTTGAACCATTTGAAAGATGTTGAATATACTGACCTATTTACTGAGGATTTCAATGCATTGTTCGGTAGACAATATGACAATTTAGATAATATTAAAATCTTGCACATGAATATCCGCTCCCTAAATCGCAATTATCGGGAATTAGCGGTGCTACTATCAAATCTGGAAACAGACTAGATGTTATTTTGCTCTCCGAAATATGGCAGACCAACATTCAGATGTTTACTAATATACTGCCAGGCTACAAATTTGACTACTTGTTATCGTCTCACAATAAAAGTGGGGGCGTAGCGGCCTACACCAAAATGTCGACCATTGAAATGACACGAGTTGAATCTGGAAAAATATATAACTGCGATGATTTGTGGTTATATTTTAAAACTGAAACGCATCCTGAAAACTGCATCATCTGCATTTACCGTAGCCCATCATTGGACATAACAAACTTTGCTGAAAGTATTCGGAATAATCTAAAGCGCTTGCGTAGACCCGAAAGAGTAATATTCGCCGGTGATTTTAATATGAACATAAATAAGCAGTTAGACAAATCAGCTAGTAAATTTTATGATCGAATGATAAGCTTCAATTTCTCGCCATTAATACGTACAGTAACTCGAGAAACAAGCGACACAAAAACAGTGATCGACCAGATGTTAATACACAACCGAGCAATATATGACAAGAAAAATAGAATATGTACAGGTAACCTCCTTTCCGATGTAACGGACCACTATAGTCAGTATCTCATAATAAAAAAGAACTCGCAAAACACGAAATACACAGTTAGAGATCGACCATTTATTAGATCCTACACTGAAAAAGGTATTAGACTATTTAAAGAAAAAACGAAAGATTTATTTTACTAACGCACCAGGACGTTCCACTTCAATATCAGATAAAATGAGTAACTTTCAAGATGAGCTAATAAACCTACACGACACATTTTTTCCACTAAAGCAAATCTCTAGAAAAATGTTTAGAGAGAAGGATTGGTTCTCAGATGAGTTAAGGAAACTCCACAGAAATAAAATTCAATTATACAGGAAATGGAAAACTACTAGACTTCAGGAGGATGAAACAAATTACAAAACTTTTGCAAATAAGATTAAAATACATGGCTAGATCGGCCGAAAGGAAGCATTATAGTAACATATTTTCAGCTATTAAAAATGACACCAAAGAACTATGGAAACGCATAAACCACGTAAGAGGCAGCTCTAAGACAGATAATAGCTTCATTACTGAATTACAGACAAATACCGGTATTGTGTATAACCATTTTGATATGGCTAATGCACTAAACGAGCACTTTGTAAATGTTACTGAGAAACTAAAAAGTAGCAGCAGCAATTCCAACAAGGATGACTACTGCCAGGAAAGTACCACTTCAATTGTGTTTGAAGACATCACACATACCGAATTGATCGAAGTAATGAACAAAGTACACAATAGTAAATCGACAAATGATGAACTTCCCCTGAGAATTTTCAAACAATGTTCCAAAAATGTTTTCTCTTATCTATGTGAACTATTGAACGTATCAGTTAAATCGTGCATCTACCCTAGCTGTCTAAAGAAATCAATTATTATACCCATCTTCAAAAAAGGAGATAAGAAGTCGCCATCCAACTATCGACCAATATGTCTTTCTGAGTTATATAACAAAAGTTTCGAAAAATTGATTCATAGGAGGATATTTGACTTTTTAAATAAGAAGATGTTGTTATATGAAAACCAATTGGATTTAGGAAAAATCATTCTACCAGTCTAGCTCTCTTGAAAATGTCAGACAAGATATACAAGGCAAAAGCTAAGAATGAATACAGCGTAGGACTAAATCTGGACATAAGTAAAGCCTTCGATGCGGTCAACACTGAGTTATTGTTGAAAAAGTTAAACAAAATAGGTATCCGCGGCTTCTTGCACGAATGGCTTCAATCCTATCTAAAAAATAGACCTCACATTGTTTTTATCAACAACGTCAAATCGAAGGAGCTTACCGCTAAGTCTGGTGTTCCACAAGGCTCAGCGTTGGGGCCTCTATTATTCTTGGTTTATATAAATGACATAAAAAACATGGTCTCTTTGCGGATGACATAAGCCTAGTTGTAAATGACAAAACTCTAAATGATGCAATAGAGAAAACTCAACTTTTACTGAATAGCATCCTGAAGTGGATGGAAAGTAATAAACTAACACTAAATATAGATAAATGTGAATACATCATCTTCAATCCCATGAGCACAAAAGTGATTGTGAAATGTCCAAAAATATACATATTGAGGGCACCAACTTGAAGAAAGTTGAACATACAAAAATACTAGGAATAAAGTTCGACAATAATGTCAAATTCGATGAACATATTGCGACTGTTGTCAACAAATTAAAAAAATTCATTCCGATTTTTTATCGGCTAAGAGATATTCTACCACTAGATGTCCTTCGCATGATGCACGAACAACTTTGTCCCCCTCTGATAAAACATTGCCTAATAGTATATGGTAGTGGAAACAAAAATTCGAATCGTTGTTTACAAAGAATACATAAAATACATACAAATAATACAAAGAATACAAAGATAATACAAAGAATACATAAAACTTTGATTAAGATAATCCATCGAAAAGAAAAGCAATCACTTGAACTTCATTTCTATGAGAGGGAGCAATATATGAATATTACGAGTATGTATCAATATGAACTTTTAGTGCTAGCATACAAAATTAAGTACACAAAGAACACGTTGCCATCGATCTATCAAAACTATGTAGAATCATCGACTAGACGATCCGATAGCTTCAAATTGCCGTTTTGTAAGAAATCATTAGAACAAAAAATGAGCACTTTTCAAATACCATTTACATGGAATTTGCTCCCCAATGAAATAAAAAGCTCAAAATCAATTAGAGAATTCAAAAAGAATATAAAGTCGTATCTAATAAAAAATATGGACTCATTTTAGAAACCTGACCACTCTTACTCACGATAGATAAAAAACTCTCTACTCTAAATGTTATCGCGTAAGAATAATGCGTTTTAAATGCGTTCGCAGAACAAATTCTCTGAGTTTTATGAGTAGCTACGCAGCAGCACGCATGCTCTCTAGTGTTTGAACAATTTCTTTCTGGTTTGTGAACAAACATGTGCATAATTATGTGCGGGCCAGTCATATACCCCTTCTTGTGGGTCCTCTGGTCCCTTTCTCCATTATTGTTGTATCTCCACCTTGTTGTATTACTCTTGCATGCCTATTCGAATGTACATACTCTGCTTGTTGTCTATGGAGAATAAACATATTTTCTATTCTATATCCAGCGATTGCTATTAGAGGGTTTATAACGCTTTTGGATTTTCAATTTCCCTGATTTAAAAAATTTTATAAAATTCCATGTGCACTTCATTCATTATGTTAACGCAAATAACACTGAAAACGGTTGCCCACGACAGCAATCCATATCAATTTCTCACAGCAAGATCTTCGATTGAATACGCTTTCCCTCCACTTACCTGTATATTTACATTCATTCCTTAATATTTTTTATTTGACATTTTATATCTGTGAGAAACACAAAGCGCCCGTCATAATGCCGGGGATCCAGACTTCCTCGGCGGAGTATACATATTCCGTCCGGACAATTTCAAAGCAGCTTTTCCAAACCAGCAGAGAGATTCTGGACGCAGCTTAGGAGAAAAGCGCAGCAGCAAACTAAGAAAGCACATAAAATCAACTAGCCTCCTTGTCCGAAAAGTATAAATTACATAAATTAATAAAGCAGACGTACAATGCTTTAAAATCAATGTTATAGGTGTTTGACCATACTTTTCTTGCGACTTTGCACTTATTGATCAAATCATCAAGCGATATAAAAATTGATGTCTATATCAAAAACATGGAAAATATGAAATCTCTACTTTTCTTTGCTTATACAGTAGGCAATTTTGTTGATGTTGTCATCAGTCATAAACACATCCAATCTTTTTTGCTATACATTTCAAAATTCCCTGGTTTTCTCCCGGTTTTCCAGAAATCAATTTTTCCCGCGTTATACACCCAGCATTATTATACTTCGCTTCATTTATTTCATTCTCCGCTATATTATCTCCACTTCATTTGAATTAATGATGAGATCATGAGGCCAGCTTCACTAAATCTGCAGTCTTGTCGATAATGCTCCTATTGACAGACTAAAGGCGCGTTCACATTAGACCGATAACGATAAATTTAAAGAAAATCGCTCGCATGAGTAACATAGCTGCTGCTCACATCAGCCCGATTTTCTCAACGATAAAATTTACAATGTAAATTGCGGAGCTGAGCGACAAAACGAAATATCGTCACGATTTCATCGTTATCGTGCTAGTGTGAACGCGTCTTAAACCCCGATTCTATTTAAATAACGAACTCATCATTCAATTGCAGAATATTTAGTGGCTAAATCAGGTGTGGCTTTTCTTTTCTGAGACAAAAATATTTGTTACTGATTTAAACATCCAAACAAGAATTGTTTGATTCCTTGATTGCTCAACTAAGTTAGGTTAACAAATAACAAAGAAATTTGGTGACTGAAGCTTTGAGCAGATTTAGTAAGTTTGACGTGTGATGTCATAACTTCTGCTAACTTTTGGGTAGAAAATATATTCGATGTTTTCAGTTTCATTGGAATCAGACTCTGTTACCTCTGAGATGGAATGTGAAAAATGTTGATCTATGAAGTACATGTCTCGCATTAATAACCATTTCTGTGTTATTTTTTTCAAATAATTGTTTGGAAATCATGTTACTAAATCAAAAAATATTATAATGCCTAGGAATTTTGAAAATAATCTGACGCGCGGTTGCAATAGAATAGGAAAAATAATCAATCGTAATTTAAACAGAATAATCACTTTTGATTAATCAGTTGTATTGTTAATAATACAGCTAATGCATCCAGACCGGCGAGATAATTATTCTGTTTAAATTACTACTGATTATTTTACCTATTGTGTTACAACCGTGCGTCGAATTGATTTTAGAATTTATGTATATTCAATAATTCTGATTTAATGATATACCACTTGATGTTTTAATAATAACCACTTATGTACAGAACAATATAAATTATGTTCACACTCCGGCACTTTGAATCTTTTTTGAAATCTTGCAAGCACATTACGGCATTAATGGCTTGTCGTTATGCATATATAATTCAACCAATGACTTACTATTTCTCTGCGAATATCTTGCCAAAATGTTATTGATGTCATATTCTTGAAGAGTAATACTTGCAGAATTAACAATACTGGCCTGAAAAACAAAATGAATTTAATAAGAAGTATACCATGAGAATGAACAGTGCGGCATGAAAAACACAATGCATAACTTTTTCAGCTGATGTAACGCAATGCTGAATAGGATACTTACTAAAGTCAGTAATAATCATTAATTCTACACATATTTATTGAGCTTGACAGGAACAAATGAACATGCTTCAAGGCTATCAATTTAAATATCTGACTTTAACAGATCAACGAAAATAAGGAATGAAGAAATTAATGCGTGTATAAATTTTAGTTCGTAAAAAAAGAAGGCTCTGGTCATCGCAAATCTTAAAAAGAACCAATAGAGAAACAGTTCCATCTTTCAAAGAGAGTGGAGTAGCACACAACTTAAAAATACAACCAACGATGTGAAAGTATGCCTCAGAAATTGAATGCAGGAAAGTCATCGAATATATTATGTTTTGATCTTATTATGAGGTTAGGTCATGTACTTAGTGTCCTATCAGGCAGAGCATTCCACAATTCATTCATTAAGCCTAGATTTCGATTACTGTTCTGGCCTAATTCATCTGAATCGCAAAAATAGCTGCAGTATTTTGCTATTTTGAATCTTTGCTGATTAGCAAGAATGCACTTATAAATCACATCGACAAGCTGCATAAAAAATCGGATTTCCATATGCCTGTTAATACAGTTTACATGCATTTTAAATCTAAGATAATGCCACTAAACGTGCATACATTTCTCTCTATAAAATATTTCAACCTTCCGATGTGATTTTTCAAATGGGATATCAATTCATCTTGTAGAGCAAACAATTAATTCGACATCTTCAATTCATAAACATGTTTACCGCGTAAGTTGAGTCCGTTCCTTTGTAACCCAGCAGTGAATCTTGTACAAAATTTAGTCTTCCAATCACATTTAGTTTGCCTGCCGAGAAGAATGATTCCCCACGAATGTAGGCCATTGATTCCATTGAAACAAATGACATTTGCTGAAACACATGAAATAAAAGACACGTAAATATGAGAGGTTCATGAATGAAAATAATGCTTGATGTCATATACACATAGTTTAAGTTATAAGCAAGGAATAAAAATCAAACGGTACCATTTTTGCCAATCATTCTATCATTGCTGTTTTTCTTCGAGCATTGTCTCTTCAACACCGATCATTCGATCATCAATCAAGGTCATCGACCAGTGATCGATCACTTACCGAGTTGACTATGTATGTATACACTAAAAATTTTATTTTTATGGACTGCATGTGCAAGGCTAAGTAAGTGGCTAATAGTATAAAAATGTCGAATTCATCCTGCACAATTTTACTTTTCAAAATCCAAACGTGGATTTGAGAGTTAAAAACTATGTCAAGTGTAACAAGTAGCACGCACTGCCATGGATTTGCGGTGGCGCGTTATCCTGTCGTTAAACCAGATGTGGAAAAACACAATCAATAGAGGCACATGTACATGTAGATCGATCATACCGATGCTTTGGTTATAAAATAAGTTCTGCAGATATTAACCAGACAAAAATGTGTGAAATATCTTCAAGTTGTAATTTAGAATTGACGGCAAAAAAGTGGAAAAAATGTGGAAATGGCACATTCAGGTTTCCACACATCGGTTAAACAATCGGCTTCTCAAGGACTTCAAGCAGCATGTTTCCGATCACTACACTCATCATTTCATTTAAAGTTCGTGAAATTTGGCAGCAAATTGTTCGATATGCAGAAAAAATAAAATATCGAAATCAATATGATTAAGCTTAACATAACATTTTTCTAATTTTCGACAAACTAATTTTGTTTCAATGTTGGAGAACTTAAATGCAATTCTTGCAAACCATTTTAATATAAAGCCAGCGCTTCGGATTAATTTTATTTTATTTTTTCGTCCTGGCAAGGTATGAAAGAAAGAAAGATCTGGAGATAGAAGAAGCAATGCTAATAAAGAAGAATGAGCCGGTCCTCAATAAGCAAGACCAAGGACTTACACGGCGTCTAGCAGTGATGTAGAAAGACCTTTTCTTGTTTTTGTTATTTAGTATCTCTTAGTATATTAAGTTTGACTTCTATTTTGTATCTAGCTATCAAGCTCATTCATAGATTTTCGTATAATTATTGTACTAGGATTTGAATTTAGAATCAAGTTAGCCTGTAATATGATTTCATCAGTTTGCCCTGAAGATGGATGCTGTGGACATCCGAAGCGCTGGCTTTATGATAAAATGGCTTGCAAGAATTGCATTTAAGTTCTCGAACATTGAAACAAAATTAGTTTACCGAAAATTAGAAAAATGTTATGTTAAGCTTGGTTATATTGACTGCGATATTTTATTTAATAATTCCTGCAACTCATCATTTCGTAGAGCTAATATGACATAGTCTTTAATGACTTGTGGCTCACTTGAGAATAATAGATAGGAATCACTAAGCTTCACACATTTTGTTTCGTTTCATATGAGTGCAAGAAACTGCTACGGAATTCTTTTTAATCACAAATTAAATTATCAGATATGCCTCGCTGCACAACGTTCCTCATACACTATCGCATCTTCTGTTTTCCATTCTACAATTCATGTTTTTCATAATCATGAAGTTGACATACTCGGCACGTCAAGTTATTTTACGAAGTAAAACACTTTCGTAGAACAGTCTGAAAATCGGTACGGAAGGCAAAGAGGAATGCGCGAATGAACTTGCAGGAATTTCACTAAATGGCGGACACTTCTTGGTAAGAGTTGACATGATTTTATGAAGTCTGGTTAGTTTATTCGACCTAGTTTACTACTTTTTAAAGACTTACAAGAAAATCAAAAGAATTTGTTTCAATGTACACGTAATTCAAGGACGAGTGGAAGCCGCTCAATGGAAATCCTACCTGCTTCTCCATTGCTCCTGTAATCTATTGTGAAAGAACGCGCTTAAAGAGACATCGGTATTTTCACTAGCATGATCTTATAGCAGTAATAGAGTTATTGGATAATTGTCAAAACCGTTACAGCTTTTCATAATATTGAACAGATGATTACGCAATCCGCCAAGCCTATCAGTCTCCATACTGTTGTAACAAAGTCATTTTGCTTTCCATCTTCGGAAAATTGGTACACAATCTTCGTAAAAAGTCATCAGGTAGCTTGGCTGTCATGTTGAACTCATGATGTGAGGATATATCAATTTAGAAATGGAGAGACTGTCAAAGTAGCTACTAATTAACTGCTTTTTTTAGTGTCAACAATATTCTTTCAAATGGTCTTTGATTTTGTTGAGTTAGACGAGCATTTTGCTGAGATTCTGATGAGTTGGACGAAAAGTATGGGTTCGTGTTTTATCTAGCTTTGTTTTACACAAATCAAAACAGCGATGCACCAAATATCGGATCTATTAGTAATTTATACTTACAGCTATATTTTCTCAATCGATCATTGAATCAGTGGCATTTTCAGCGTGTCAGAGTTAATTAATATTTTAGCTTGATAAAGAAATTCAAGCTTTGACACAGGAAAGTATTCAGCAGGTTATGACGCAATCGTCCAATTGATTTGTGGCATGCTGCATTCTGTCTGCATCTCAGGCACAGCCATTACAATTCAATGATGATTTTCTGACTGACCCGGCATCAGACTTAGTACCCTGTGAAGCAGGGATGCCGAGTCGGAGTCCCGGAGTCCAATCATTTTTGCTAGAGTCGGAGTCCTATCAAATGATAGGACTCCGGACTCCGGCCTATAGTTAGACCCGAAATACAGACAAATTATTTATCCTCGTGCATAGCTGTTACTGTCTTGATGTCAACTTTCTCCGTCAAACAAAAGTACAGAGACACTGCTGCACGCAAAGCTTGCAACAGTTGAGGGAATGAACCGTGATAATGAGAAAAGGATTGTCGTTTCACTCGGTGATTTAGTAGAGAAGACAAGCCTTCCTAGCCTCGATCACACCTACGCACCAAAGGTCACATCACAGACAAAAATGAAATACTAGTTTTTTTTGAGAACATTACCTCTTACCCTCACGTTAATGGTTTGTGATGTCTCATCCAAACCGCATATTAAAATCGAAACTGCACACATATTTTTTTGAAGAAGGGGGATTTTCCTGCCTAGTAGAGACTGGAGAAAACTGTGTGAAGCACACATCAACAAGATGGGAGGAGCTGAGTAGCATGCATCCAACCTACATTAAAGCGACATTTGATAAACTTTCATCGAAAATGCAGTTATTTTAAAAAAAACTAGGTTATATGTACTCGCCACCCGGAGTCGGAGTCCTATCAAAATGATAGGACTCCGCATCCGTGCTGTGAAGTATGACTTTGCGCTAAGCCAGAATTCCTCAGTGTGCTACTGAAATCAGTTCTGGTAAGTGTTTGAAAGTCGTCAGAATTTGCAGCTGGGCAGCAGAAATGGAATGAAAATAATCATGACCCTATTGAGCACTCAATCATTATGAAGGAAAAATTTTATTATCAATTACAATTACAGATTAAACTTCGTGTTTTCCTCTGTTGGATTGTTTTAGATTGAATATTGGATCAATAAAAAAGAATAAATACTTCCATTACTCATGGAACACACTGTATTTTTGTTTCAGATTTGTTATGGTCCTAAAATAACTATAAGGATGGAATGTGTAGCATCTTTACATTTTATCAATTATTTTCATAACGAGTTTGAGAAATCTGAGTGGACCACAGATTGCATATAATGAAATTCAACATGTAAATTACATCCTGTCAGGTCGTTTATAACAAGTGCGCCGAGGAAATGTGTTAAGTTCAGTCGGCAGCATCAATGGAGTCCTTCAAGGCAGCGCATTGGGCCCTGATATTTTATGATAATCTGGGACTGATAATCTACTACCGA